>CM038142.1:492167994-493367994 GCA_021437245.1 Aegilops speltoides
ACTCAATTTCACACCTTGTAACACAGGCAAGAACTCTTTCTTTATTTCATTTTGAACTACTTCAAAATCTTGTCAAGGTATGTACTCATTGGAAAAACTTATCAAGCATCTTGATCTATCTCTATAGATCTTGATGCTCAATATATAAGTAGCTACCGAGGTCTTTCTTTGAAAAACTCCTTTCAAACACTTCTTTATGCTTTGCGAGAATAATTCTACATTATTTCCGATCTACAATATGTCATTCACATATACTTATCGAAATCTTGTAGTGCTCCCACTCACTTTTTAGTAAATCTGGGCTTCCCAGTAATCGTATAAAACTATATCTTTGATCAACTCATCAGCGTATATTCCAACTCGAGATGCTTGCACAGTCCATAGATGGATCGCTGGAGCTTGCACACTTTGTTAGCTCTCTTTGGATCGATAAAACCTTCGGTTGCATCATATACAACTCTTCCTCCTAAAACCCATTCGAGGAATGGTTTTACATCCATTTGCCAAATTTCATAAATTGTGGCAATTGCTAACATGATTCGGACAGACTTAAGCATCGCTTCAGTTGAAAAATCTCATTGTAGTCAACACCTTGAACTTGTCAAAAACCTTTTGCGACAAGTCGAGCTTTGTAGATAGTAACACTACTATCAGCGTCCGTCTTCCTCTTGAAGATCCATTTATTTTCTGGCTTGCCGATCATGACGCCACCAAAGTCCACACTTTGTTCTCATACATGGATCTCATCTCAGATTTCATGGCCTCAAGCCATTTCGCGAATCTGGGCTCATCATCGCTTCCTCATAGTTCGTAGGTTCATCATGGTCTAGTTACATGACTTCCGAACAGGATTACCGTACCACTCAGTGCGGATCTCACTCTGGTTTACCTCACGAGATTCGGTAGTAACTTGATCGAAGTTACATGATCATCATCATTAGGTTCCTCACTAATTGGTGTAGTAGTCACGGAGGAGCAGTTTCGTGATGAACTACTTTCAATAAGGAGAAAGTACAATTACCTCATCAAGTTCTACTTTCCTCCCTCACTTCTTTAGAGAAACTCCTTCTCTAGAAAGGATCCATTTATTAACAGAATGTTTTTGCGGATCTGTGATAGAAGGTGTACCCAACAATTTCCTTTGGGTATTCTATGAAGGCACTTCTCGATTTGGGTTTGAGCTTATCGGGATGAAACTTTTTCACATAAGCATCGCAGCCCCAAACTTTAAGAAAGCGACAACTTGGTTTCTTGCTAAACCACAGTTCATATGTGTCATCTCAAGCGGTTTAGATGGTGCCCTATTTAGCGTGAATGCAGCTGTCTCTAATGCATGATCCCAAAAGCGATATTGGTAAATCGGTAAGAAACATCATAGATTGTACTATATCCAATAAAGACGGTTATGACGTTCGGACACCATTATGATGTGGTGTTCGGTGGCATGAATTTGTGAAACTATTCCACATTGTTTTAATTGAAGACCAAACTTCGTAACTCAAATATTTGTCTCCGCGATCAGATCGTGAAATCTTATTTTCTTGTTCGATGATTTTCCACTTCACTCTGAAATTCTTTGAACCTTTCAACTATTTCGGACTTATGCTTCATCAGCGGATATACCCATATCTCTCAAATCATCTTGTGAAGGTCGGAAAATAACGATACTTGCGACATCAACACTCATTGGATCATACATCGGTATGTATTATTTCCAATAAGTCATTAGCTTGTTCCATTGTTCGGAGAAGAGTTTTAGTCATCTTGCCCAAAGGCACGGTTATGAAAGCATCAAGATTCATAATCAAGTGATTCCAAAATCCCATCAGTATGGAGTTTCTTCATCGCTTTACACCAATATGACCTAAGCGATTGCCACAAATAAGTTGCACTATCATTATTAACTTTGCATCTTTTGGTTTCAATATTATGAATATGTGTATCACTACGATCGAGATCCAATGAACCATTTTCATTGGGCGTGTAACCATATAAGGTTTTATTCATGTAAGCGAACAACAGTTTATTCTCTTACTTAAATGAATAACCGTTTTGCAATAAACACGATCAAATCATATTCATGCTCAACGCAAACACCAAATAACATTTATTTAGGTTCAACACTAATCCGAAAGTATAGGGAGTGTGCGATGATGATCATATCAATCTTGAAACTATTTTCAACACATCATCACTTCACCTTAACTAGTTTACATTTATTCACAACTCCGTTTGAGTTACTACTCTTAGGCCGAACGTTACCAAATACGGGTTGCTATAAACACTAACAACACATCAAACACACCATATCAAATATACCCTTTTTTACTTTGCCATCTTTCTTATCCACCAAATATTTAGGAGTTCCGCTTCGGTGACCATTCACTTTGCGATTAAGTAAGCACTCGGTTTAGAGGCTTTGGTTCAGCTTTGGGCTTCTTCGTGGGAGTGACAACTTGCTTGTCAATCTACTTGAAGTTCCTTTTCTTTCCTTTGCCCTTTTCTTGAAACTAGTGATCTTGTCAACCATCAACACTTGATGCTCTTTTCTTGATTTCTACCTTGCGATTTCAACATCACGAAGAGCTCGGGAATCATTTTCGTCATCCCTTGCATACTATAGTTCATCGAGTTCTACTAACTTGGTGATGGTGACTAGAAATTCATCAATCACTATCTTATCGGAAGATTAACTCCCACTTGATTCAAGCGATTGAAGTACCCGACAATCTGAGCACATGCTCACTAGTTGGCGATTCTCCTCCATCTTTTAGCTATAGAACTTGTTGGAGACTTCATATCTCTCAACTCGGGTATTTGCTTGAAATATTAACTTCAATTCTGGAACATCTCATATGGTCCATGATGTTCAAAACATCTTTGAAGTCGATTCTAAGCCATAAAGCATGGTGCACAAAACTATCAAGTAGTCATCATCTTGAGCTAGCCAAACATTCATAACATCGCATGCTCACGCAATGGATTCATCACCTAGCGGTGCATTAAGGACATAATTCTTCATGCAGCAATGAGGATAAACCTCGGATCACGGATCAAATCCGCATCATTGCTACTAACATTTTCAACACAATTTTCTCTAGGAACATATCAAAATAAACATATGAAAGCAACAACGCAAGCTATTGATCTTACAACATAATTTGCAAAATACTACGGGACTAATTTCATGATAAATTTAAGTTCAATTAATCATATTACTTAAGAACTCCCACTAGACAGACATCTCTCTAGTCATCTAAGTGATCCGTGATCCAAATCAACTAAACCATAACCGATCATCACGTGAGATGGAGTAGTTTTCAATGAACATCTTATGTTGATCATATCTACTATATGATTCACGCTCGACCTTCGGTCTCCGTGTTACGAGGCCATATCTGCATATGCTAGGCTCGTCAAGTATAACACAGTATTCTGCGTGTGCAAAACTGGCTTGCACCCGTTGTAGATGGACGTAGAAGCTTATCACACCCGATCATCACGTGGTGTCTCGACACGACGAACTTTGGCAGCGGTGCATACTCGGGAGAACACTACTTGATAATTTTAGTGAGAGATCATCTTAAATGCTACCGTCAATCAAAGCAAGATAAGATGCATAAAGGATAAACATCACATGCAATCAATATAAGTGATATGATATGGCCATCATCATCTTGTGCTTGTGATCTCCATCTCAAAGCAAACCGTGATCACCATCGTCACGGTAGCGACACCTTGATCTCCATCGCGCATCGTTGTCGTCTCGCCACCTCTTGCTTCTCGACTATCGCTACGCTTAGTGATAAAGTAAAAGCAATTACGAAGCGTTGCATTTCATACAATAAGCGACAACCATATGGCTCTGCCGATTGCGATAACCGGTTACAAAACATGATCATCTCATACAATAAAATATAGCATCACGTCTTGACCATATCACATCACAACATGCCCTGCAAAAACAAGTTAATCCTCTACTTTGTTGTTGCAAATTTTACGTGGCTGCTACGGGCTTGCAAGAACCAATCTCACCTCGCATCAAAACCACGCGATACTTCGTCAAATAGACTCGTTTAACCTTCTCAAGGACGGGCGTAGCCACTTTCGGTTCAACTAAAGTGAGAGACGACACCCACGGTCACCTTTAAGCAGCGAGTGCTCGTGGCGGTGAAACCATCTCGCGTAGCGTCTGGCGTAATGTCGGTCGGGCGCTTCATCTCACAATACCGCTGAACCAAAGTATGACATCTTTGGTAGGTAGTATGACTTGTCGCCCACAACTCACTTGTGTTCTACCGTGCAAAACATCAAACCATAAAAAAACCTAGGCTCGGATGCCTGTTGGGAGCGTAGTAATTTCAAAATTTTCCCTCGCGCCATAAGATCATGGTGATGTATAGAGAGGGAGAGTGTTGTACATACCCTATGAACCCGAAGCGGGCGATCTGGCGTAGAGGAAGTAGTCGTCACGTTCTCCTCGCGATCCGACCGATCCGGCGCCGTTACTCCGGCGCCCGAGTTCTTGACACACGTACAGCTCGATGGCGTCCCTCGTACTCGATCCAGCGAGTGTGGGAAGAGTTCGTCGGCCGCGACGGCGTGGTGGCGATCTTGATGTTTCACGGCGCGAGGGCTTCACCTAAGCAGCGGCGGTATAACGAGGTGGAATATGGTGGAGGGGCGCACCTGCGGCTAAGGAGCGATCTAAAGATCAACTTGTGTGTTCCAAGGTGCCCTGCCCCGTATATAAAGGAGCAAGGGGGAGGGGCGGCCCAAGGCCTTGAGGAGTCCTCTCCCCACAGGGTAGATTCCCCCAATCCTAGTTGGACTAGGATTCCCGGAGGGAAAGAGAGAGAGGGGGGCCCCTTCTCCTAGTCCTAATAGGACTAGGGAAGGGGCGTAGCGCCCTCCTAGGGCTGCCTTCTCTTTCCACTAAGGCCCATCGAGGCCATTTACCTCCGGGGTTCAGTAACCTCGGTACTCCGGTAAATTCCGTTTTCGCCGGAACCATTCAGAACTCCAAACATAGGCTTCCAATATATCAATCTTTATGTCTCGACCATTTGAGACTCCTCGTCATGTCCGTGATCACATGGGACTCGAACTCCTTGGTACATCAAAATACATAAACTCATAATAGCATCGCCGAAACCTTAAGCGTGCAGGACCCTGGTTCGAGAACAATGTAGACATGACCTAGAACTATTCACGGTCAATAACCAACAGCGGACACGGATGCCCATATTGGTTCCTACATATTCTCTGAAGATCTTTATCGGTCGGACCGCATAACAACATCACGTTGTTCCCTTTGTCATCGGTATGTTACTTGCGAGATTGATCGTTGGTATCAATACCTAGTTCAATCTCGTTACCGGCAAGTCTCTTTACTCGTTCATGTACATCATCTCACAACTAACTCATTAGTTGTAGTGCTACAAGGCTTGATGATGTGCATTACCAGAGGGCCAGATACCTCTCCGATAATCGGAGTGACAAAACCTAATCAAAATCACGTAACCCAACATCGCCTTTGGAGACACTGTAGTACTCCTTTATAATCACCCGATTACGTTGTGACGTTTGGTAGCACCAAAGTGTTCCTCCGTGGGGAGTTGCATAATCTCATAGTTGCAGGAACATGTATATGTCATGGATAAAAGCAGTAGCAACATACTAAACGATCGTGTGCTAAGCTAAGGGAATGGGTCATGTCAATCAGATCATTCAACTAATGATGTGACCTTGTTAATCAAATAACAACCCTTTGTTCATGGTTAGGAAACATAACCATCTTTGATTAACAAGCTAGTCTAGTAGGCATACTAGTGACACTCTGTTTGTCTATGTATTCACACATGTATTATGTTTCCGGTTAATACAATTCTAGCATGAATAATAAACATTTATCATGATATAAGGAAATAAATAATAACTTTATTATTGCCTCTAGGGCATATTTCCTTCACGGCCCTTTCCCCTTCTCTATAAATAGGGGGGTGGAGGGAGGCTATGACACCACATCAAGGCGCAGCCCCTCCCTCCCAACACCTCTCCTTCCCGCGTCGGCTTGAAGCCTGCAGGAGAACTGCCACTCCATCACAACCACGCCCGTCGTCTTTGCTGCTGGAGCCATCTTCCTCAACCTCTCCCTCCTCCTTGCTGGATCAAGGTGCGGGAGACATCCTTCAGGCTGCGTGTGTTGAGCGGAGGTGTGTGTTCGGTAACCATTCGAGAATCCACCGCGATCACAGATCGCTCTGATGCGACTCCATCCGTGTTCTTGTAACACCTCGACTCATGAGCTTCAAGGATATGATGCACTCTCTCTCGTTGCTAGTTACTCCATAGATTGATCTTGGTGATGCGTAGAATTTTTTTAATTGCTTGATCTATGATGGTATCGAGCTAGGTCTGTCGTAGTTTCTATGCACAGTACAACACAAGTTGTTGTGGGCGTCAATTTTGTCAATTTACTTGCCACTACTAGTCTTATCTTCCCTATTTAACGTGAATGCAGCTGTCTCTAATGCATGATCCCAAAACGATATTGGTAAATCGGTAAGAAACATCATAGATTGTACTATATCCAATAAAGTACGGTTATGACGTTCGACACACCATTATGATGTGGTGTTCTGTGGCATGAATTTGTGAAACTATTCCACATTGTTTTAATTGAAGACCAAACTCAGAACTCAAATATTTGTCTCCGCGATCGATCGTAGAAATCTTATTTTCTTGTTACGATGATTTTTCCACTTCACTCTGAAATTCTTTGAACCTTTCAACTATTTCGGACTTATGTTTCATCAAGTAGATATACCCATATCTGCTCAAATCATCTTGTGAAGGTCGAAAATAACGATATTTGCCATTTAGCATCAACACTCATTGGATCGCATACATCGGTATGTATTATTTCCAATAAGTCAAGAGTTTGTTCCATTGTTCCGAGAACGGAGTTTTAGTCATCTTGCCCAAAAGGCACGGTTCGCAAGCATCAAGTGATTCATAATCAAGTGATTCCAAAATCCCATCAAGATGGAGTTTCTTCATGCGCTTTACACCAATATGACCTAAACGGCAAGTGCCACAAATAAGTTGCACTATCATTATTAACTTTGCATCTTTTGGTTTCAATATTATGAATATGTGTATCACTACGATCGAGATCCAATGAACCATTTTCATTGGGCGGTAACCATATAAGGTTTTATTCATGTAAACAGAACAACAGTTTATTCTCTTACTTAAATGAATAACCGCTTTGCAATAAACACGATCAAATCATATTCATGCTCAACGCAAACACCAAATAACATTTATTTAGGTTCAACACTAATCCCGAAAGTATAGGGAGTGTGCGATGATGATCATATCAATCTTGAAAACTATTTTCAACACACATCATCACTTCACCCTTAACTAGTTTCTGTTTATTCTGCAACTCCCGTTTCGAGTTACTACTCTTAGCAACTGAACCAGTACCAAATACCGAGGGGTTGCTATAAACACTAGCAAAGCACACATCAAACACCTGTATATCAAATATACCCTTTTTTTTACTTTGCCATCTTTCTTATCCACCAAATATTTAGGGCAGTTCCGCTTCCAGTGACCATTCACTTTGCAGTGTAAGCACTCGTTTGTGCTTTGGTTCAGCTTTGGGCTTCTTCGTGGGAGTGACAACTTGCTTGTCAATCTACTTGAAGTTCCCTTTCTTTCCTTTGCCCTTTTCTTGAAACTAGTGATCTTGTCAACCATCAACACTTGATGCTCTTTTCTTGATTTCTACCTTCGCCGATTTCAACATCACGAAGAGCTCGGGAATCATTTTCGTCATCCCTTGCATACTATAGTTCATCACGAAGTTCTACTAACTTGGTGATGGTGACTAGAGAATTCATCAATCACTATCTTATCTCGAAGATTAACTCCCACTTGATTCAAGCGATTGAAGTACCTGCATAATCTGAGCACATGCTCACTAGTTGAGCGATTCTCCTCCATCTTTTAGCTATAGAACTTGTTGGAGACTTCATATCTCTCAACTCGGTATTTGCTTGAAATATTAACTTCAATTCTGGAACATCTCATATGGTCCATGATGTTCAAAACATCTTTGAAGTCCCGATTCTAAGCCATAAAGCATGGTGCACAAAACTATCAAGTAGTCATCATATTGAGCTAGCCAAACATTCATAACATCTCAGATCCGCCTCGCAATAGGTCTGTCACCTAGCGGTGCATTAAGGACATAATTCTTACGGCAGCAATGAGGATAAACCTCGGATCACGGATCAAATCCATCATTGCTACTAACATTTTTCAACACAATTTTCTAGGAACATATCAAAATAAACATATGAAAGCAACAACGCAAGCTATTGATCTTACAACATAATTTGCAAAATACTACCAGACTAATTTCATGATAAATTTAAGTTCAATTAATCATATTACTTAAGAACTCCCACTTAGACAGACATCTCTAGTCATCTAAGTGATCACGTGATCCAAATCAACTAAACCATAACCGATCATCACGTGAGATGGAGTAGTTTTCAATGGTGAACATCTTATGTTGATCATATCTACTATATGATTCACGCCGACCTTCGGTCTCCGTGTTTCGAGGCCATATCTCGCATATGCTAGGCTCGTCAAGTATAACTGAGTATTCTGCGTGTGCAAAACTGGCTTGCACCCGCTGTAGATGGACGAGAGCTTATCACACCCGATCATCACGTGGTGTCTCGGCACGATTTAACTTTGGCAACGGTGCATACTCAGGAGAACACTACTTGATAATTTTAGTGAGAGATCATCTTAAAATGCTACCGTCAATCAAAGCAAGATAAGATGCATAAAGGATAAACATCACATGCAATCAATATAAGTGATATGATATGGCCATCATCATCTTGTGCTTGTGATCTCCATCTCCAAGCACCGCCGTGATCACCATCGCCACCGGCGCGACACCTTGATCTCCATCGCAGCATCGTTGTCGTCTCACGCCACCTCTTGCTTCTACGACTATCGCTACCGCTTAGTGATAAAGTAAAGCAATTACAGTATGCTTGCATTTCATACAATAAAGCGACAACCATATGGCTCTGCCGATTGCCGATAACCGGTTACAAAACATGATCATCTCATACAATAAAATATAGCATCACGCCTTGACCATATCACATCACAACATGCCCTGCAAAAACAAGTTAGACGCCCTCTACTTTGTTGTTGCAAATTTTACGTGGCTGCTACGGGCTTAAGCAAGAACCAATCTCACCCACGATCAAAACCACAACGATATTTCACAAATAGACTCGCTTTAACCTTCTCAAGGACCGGCGAGCCACACTCGGTTCAACTAAAGTGAGAGAGACAGACACCCGCCAGTCACCTTTAAGCAACGAGTGCTCGTAGCGGTGAAACCAGTCTCGCGTAAGCGTACGCGTAATGTCGGTCCGGGCCGCTTCATCTCACAATACCGCTGAACCAAAGTATGACATGCTGGTAGGTAGTATGACTTGTATCGCCCACAACTCACTTGTGTTCTACTCGTGCAAAACATCAAACCATAAAAAAACCTAGGCTCGGATGCCACTGTTGGGGAACGTAGTAATTTCAAAATTTTCCCACGACACGCAAGATCATGGTGATGTATAGCAACGAGAGGGAGAGTGTTGTCTACATACCCTTGTAGACCAAGCGAAGCGATCACAACGTAGAGGAAGTAGTCGACGTTCTCCTCGCGATCCGACCGATCCCGCGCCACATTCGACGCCCGAAGTTCTTGACACACGACAGCTCGATGACGCCCCTCAGACTCGATCCAGCCGAGTGTCGAGGAAGAGTTCCACAAGACGACGGCGTGCAGGACGATCTTGATGTTTCACCGGCGCAGGGCTTCACCTAAGCTTCGCGACAGATAACCGAGGTGGAATATGGTGGAGGGGGCACCGACACGGCTAAGGAACGATCTAAAGATCAACTTGTGTGTTCCAAGGTGCCCCTGCCCTCAGATATAAAGGAGCAAGGGGGAGGGGGCGGCCAAGGGAGGCGCGCCAGGAGTCCTACTCCCCCGGAGTAGGATTCCCCCAATCCTAGTTGGACTAGGATTCTGAGGGGGAAAGAGAGAGAGGGGGCGGCCCTTCTCCTAGTCCTAATAGGACTAGGGAAGGGGAGGCGCGCCCTCCTAGGGCTGCCCTTCTCCTTTCCACTAAGGCCCATCGAGGCCCATTTACCTCCCGGGGTTCCAGTAACCTCCTGTACTCAGTAAATTCCGTTTTCGCCGGAACCATTCCAACTCCAAACATAGGCTTCCAATATATCAATCTTTATGTCTCGACCATTTCGAGACTCCTCGTCATGTCCGTGATCACATCCGGACTCGAACTCCTTCGTACATCAAAATACATAAACTCATAATAACCGCCATCGAAACCTTAAGCGTGCGGACCCTACGGTTCGAGAACAATGTAGACATGACCTAGAACTATTCACGGTCAATAACCAACAGCGGGACCTGGATGCCCATATTGGTTCCTACATATTCTACGAAGATCTTTATCGGTCAGACCGCATAACAACATACGTTGTTCCCTTTGTCATCGGTATGTTACTTGCCCGAGATTCGATCGTCGGTATCCAATACCTAGTTCAATCTCGTTACGCAAGTCTCTTTACTCGCTCGTAATACATCATCTCACAACTAACTCATTAGTTGTAGTGCTTGCAAGGCTTGATGATGTGCATTACCGAGAGGGCCAGAGATACCTCTCCGATAATCGGAGTGACAAAACCTAATCTCAAATACGCCAACCCAACATCGCCTTTGGAGACACTGTAGTACTCCTTTATAATCACCCGAGCACGTTGTGACGCTTGGTAGCACCAAAGTGTTCCTCCGTAAACGGAGTTGCATAATCTCATAGTTGCAGGAACATGTATATGTCATGGATAAAAGCAGAGCAACATACTAAACGATCGTGTGCTAAGCTAAGGGAATGGGTCATGTCAATCGATCATTCAACTAATGATGTGACCTTGTTAATCAAATAACAACCCTTTGTTCATGGTTAGGAAACATAACCATCTTTGATTAACAAGCTAGTCTAGTAGGCATACTAGTGACACTCTGTTTGTCTATGTATTCACACATGTATTATGTTTCCGGTTAATACAATTCTAGCATGAATAATAAACATTTATCATGATATAAGGAAATAAATAATAACTTTATTATTGCCTCTAGGGCATATTTCCTTCACGGCCCCTTTCCCCCTTCTCCCTATAAATAGAGGGGGTGGAGGGAGGGCTGCAGCACCACATCCAAGGCGCAGCCCCTCCCCTCCCCAACACCTCTCCTTCTCCGCGTCAGCTTGGCGAAGCCCTGCGGGAGAACTGCCACTCCATCACAACCACGCCGTCGTGCTGCTGCTGGAGCCATCTTCCTCAACCTCTCCCTCCTCCTTGCTGGATCAAGGTGCGGGAGACATCACTGGGCTGCACGTGTGTTGAACGCGGAGGTGTCGTTGTTCGGCGCTTAGATCAGAATCCACCGCGATCTGAATCGCTACGAGTACGACTCCATCCGTGTTCTTGTAACACTTCCGACTCGCGAGCTTCAAGGATATGAAGATGCACCCCCCTCTCTCTCGTTGCTAGTTACTCCATAGATTGATCTTGGTGATGCGTAGAATTTTTTTAATTTCTGCAACGATCCCCAACAGTGGTATCAGAGCTAGGTCTATGCGTAGTTTCTATGCACGAGTACAACACAAGTTGTTGTGGGCGTCAATTTTGTCAATTTACTTGCCACTACTAGTCTTATCTTGATTCGGCAGCATCGTGGGATGAAGCGGCCCGGACCGACCTTACACGTACGCTTACGTGAGGCAGGTTCCACCGACTGACATGCACTAGTTTCATAAGGTGGCTAGTGGGTGTCTGTCTCTCCCACTTTAGTCGGATCGGATTCGATGAAAAGGATCCTTATGAAGGGTAAATAGCAATTGGCATATCACGTTGTGGTTTTGGCGTAGGTAAGAAACATTCTTGCTAGAAATCTATAGCAGCCACGTAAAAACTTGCAACAACAATCAGAGGACGTGTAACTTGTTCTTGCAGCATATGTCGTGTGATGTGATATGGCCAAAGGATGTGATGAATGAAATATATGTGATGTATGAGATTGATCATGTTCTTGTAATAGGAATCACGACTTGCATGTCGATGAGTATGACAACCGGCAGGAGCCATAGGAGTTGTCTTAATTTATTGTATGACCTGCGTGTCAATGAATAACGCCATGTAATTTCTTTACTTTATTGCTAAACCGTTATCCATAGTAGTAGAAGTAATAGTTGGCGAGACAACTTCATGAAGACACAATGATGGAGATCATGGTGTCATGCCAGTGACGATGATGATCATGGCGCCCCGAAGATGGAGATCAAAAGGAGCAAAATGATATTGGCCATATCATGTCACCATTTGATTGCATGTGATGTTTATCATGTTTTACATCTTATTCGCTTAGAACGATGGTAGCATAAATAAGATGATCCCTCATAAAATTTCAAGAAAGTGTTCCCCCTAACTATGCACCGTTGCGAAGGTTCATTGTTTTGAAGCACCACATGATGATCGGGTGTGATAGATTCTAACGTTTGCATACAACGGGTGTAAGCCAGATTTACACATGCAAAACACTTAGGTTGACTTGACGAGCCTAGCATGTACAGACATGGCCTCGGAACGCAAGAGACCGAAAGGTCGAACATGAGACGTATAGCAGATACGATCAACATGGAGATGTTCACCGATGATGACTAGTCCGTCTCATGTGATGATCGGACACGGCCTAGTTGACTCGGATCATGAATCACTTAGATGACTAGAGGGATGTCTATCTGAGTGGGAGTTCATTAAATAATTTGATTAGATGAACTTAATTATCATGAACTTAGTCTAAAATCTTTGCAATATGTCTTGTAGATCAAATGGCCCACGCTAATGTTGCCCTCAACTTCAATGTGTTCCTAGAGAAAACCAAGCTGATAGACGATGGCAGCAACTATACGGACTGGGTCCGGAACTTGACGATCATCCTCATAGCTGCCAAGAAAGCATATGTCCTAGATGCACCGCTAGGTGAAGCACCCGTTTTCCCAGCAACTCAAGACGTTATGAACGCCTAGCAGTCACGTAGTGATGATTACTCCCTGGTTCAGTGCGGAATGCTTTACAGCTTAGAACGGGGGTCCAAAAGCGTTTTGAGCAGCACGGAGCATATGAGATGTTCCAAGAGCTGAAAATGGTATTCCAAGCTCATGCCCGGGTCGATAGATATGAAGCCTCCGACAAGTTCTACAGTTGTAAGATGGAGGAGAATGGTTCTGTCAGCGAGCACATACTCAAAATGTCTGGGTTGCACAACCGCTCATCCTAGCTGGGAGTTAATCTCTCGGATGACGCGGTAGTCGACAGAATCCTCCAGTCGCTCCCACCTAGCTACAAGAGCTTTGTGATGAATTTCAATATGTAGGGGATTGTGAAAACCATTCCTGAGGTATATTCAATGCTGAAATCAGTGGAGGTGGAGATCAAAAAGGAACATCAAGTGTTGATGGTCAATAAAACCACTAGTTTCAAGAAATGCAAGGGTAAGAAGAACATCAAGAAGGACGGCTAGGGAGTTGTCGCGCCCGGTAAGCAAGTTGCCGGGAAGAAGCCAAAGCATGGACCCAAACCTGAGACTAAGTGCTTTTCTTGCATGGGAAACGAACACTGGAAGCGGAACTGCCCCAAGTACTTAGCGGACAAGAAGGCCGGCAACACCAAAGGTATATGTGATATACATGTTATTGATGTGTACCTTACCAGTACTCGTAGTAGCTCCTGGGTATTTGATACCGGTGCGGTTGCTCATATTTGTAACTCAAAACAGGAGCTGCGGAATAAGCGGAGACTGGCGAAGGACGAGGTGACGATGCGTGTCGGGAATGGTTCCAAGGTCGATGTGATCGCCGTCGCACGCTACCTCTACATTTACCACGGATTAGTTTTAAACCTCAATAATTGTTATTCGAAGGCCGACTTTGAGCATGAACATTGTATCCGGATCTTGTTTAATATGAGATGGCTACTCATTTAAATCCGAGAATAATGGTTGTTCTATTTATATGAGAGATATGTTTTATGGTCATGCCCCGCTGGTCAATGGTTTATTCTTAATGAATCTCGAACGTGATGTTACACATATTCATAGTGTGAATACCAAAATATGTAAGGTTGATAATGATAGTCCCACATACTTGTGGCACTGCCACCTTGGTCACATTGGTGTCAAACGCGTGAAGAAGCTCCATGCAGATGGACTTTTGGAGTCTCTTGATTACGAATTCTTTGACACGTGCGAACCATGCCTCATGGGCAAAATGACCAAGACTCCGTTCTCCGAAATGATAGAGCGAGCAACCAACTTATTGGAAATCATACATACTGATGTGTGTGGTCCAATGAGCGTTGAGGCTCGCCGAGGCTATCGTTATGTTCTCACCCTCACTGATGACTTAAGTAGGTATGGGTATGTCTACTTGATGAAACACAAGTTTGAGACCTTTGAAAAGTTCAAGGAATTTCAGAATGAGGTAGAGAATCAACGTGATAGAAAAATAAAGTTCTTACGATCAGATCGTGGGGGGGGAATATTTGAGTCACGAATTTGGTATGCACTTAAGGAAATGTGGAATTGTTTCACAACTCACGCCACCTGGAACACCTCAGCGTAATGGTGTGTCCGAATGTCGTAATCGCACTCTATTAGATATGGTGCGATCTATGATGTCTCTTACCGATTTACCGCTATCATTTTGGGGATACGCTTTAGAGACAGCTACATTCACTTTAAATAGGACACCGTCTAAATCCATTGAAATGACACCGTATGAATTATGGTTTGAGAAGAAACCTAAGCCGTCGTTTCTAAAAGTTTGGGGATGCGATGCTTATGTTAAGAAACTTCACCCTAAAAAGCTCGAACCCAAGTCAGAAAAATGCGTCTTCATAGGATACCCTAAGGAAACCATTGGGTATACCTTCTACCTCAGATCCGAAGGCAAGATCTTTGTGGCCAAGAACGGGTCCTTTCTGGAGAAAGATTTCTCTCGAAAGAAGTAAGTGGGAGGAAAGTAGAACTTGATGAAGTACTGCCTCTTGAATCGGAAAGTAGCGAAGCTCAGGAAGATGTTCCTGTGGTGCCTGCACCGACTAGAGAGGAAGTTAATGATGATGATCAAGGTACTTCGGATCAAGCTACTACTGAACTTCGTAGGTCCACAAGGACACGTTCCACACCAGAATGGTATGGCAACCCTGTCCTGGAAATCATGTTGTTAGACAATGGTGAACCTTCAAACTATGAAGAAGCGATGGCGGGCCCAGATTCCAACAAATGGCTTGAAGCCATGCAATCCGAGATAGGATCCATGTATGAAAACAAAGTATGGACTTTGACAGACTTGCCCGATGATCGGCGAGCGATAGAAAATAAATGGATCTTTAAGAAGAAGACGGACACGGATGGTAATGTTACCATCTATAAAGCTCGGCTTGTCGCTAAGGGTTATGGACAAGTTCAAGGGGTTTACTACGATGAGACCTTCTCACCAATAGCGAAGCTGAAGTCCGTCCGAATCATGTTAGCAATTGCCGCATTCTATGATTATGAGATATGGCAAATGGACGTCAAAACGGCATTCCTTAACGGCTTCCTTAAGGAAGAATTATATATGATGCAGCCGGAAGGTTTTGTCGATCCTAAGAATGCTAACAAGGTATGCAAGCTCCAGCGCTCCATCTATGGGCTGGTGCAAGCATCTCGGAGTTGGAGCATTCGCTTTGATGAAATGATCAAAGTGTTTAGTTTATGCAGACTTATGGAGAAGCCTCGCATTTACAAGAAAGTGAGTGGAGCTCAGAGCATTTCTCATATTATATGTGGATGACATACTATTAATGGGAAATGATATAGAACTTTTGGAAAGCATAAAGGCCTACTTGAATAAATGTTTTTCAATGAAGGACCTTGGAGAAGCTTCTTACATATTAGGCATCAAGATCTATAGAGATAGATCGAGACGCCTCATAGGTCTTTCACAAAGCACATACCTTGATAAGATATTGAAGAAGTTCAATATGGATCAATCCAAGAAGGGGTTCTTGCCTGTATTGCAAGGTGTGAAATTGAGCTCGGCTCAAAGCCAGACCACGGCAGAAGATAGAGAAAAGATGAGTGTCATCCCCTATGCCTCAGCCATAGGGTCTATTATGTATGCCATGTTGTGTACCAGACCTAATGTAAACCTTGCCGTAAGTTTGGTAGGAAGGTACCAAAGTAATCCCGGCATGGAACACTGGACAGCGGTCAAGAATATCCTGAAGTACCTGAAAAGGACTAAGGATATGTTTCTCGTTTATGGAGGTGACGAAGAACTCGTCGTAAAGGGTTACGTCGATGCTAGCTTCGACACAGATCTGGATTAAGGATGGCAATTTTATCCATGGACATGGATATCCATGGATATCCGACCCGAATGGATAGGGTTTGGATATGCTTTTATGTCCATGGGCAGCGCCCAAACCCGATCCGATTGTTCGTGGGTAGGGCATGGATATAATCTTGTACCCGTGGGTATATCCAAACCCGACCCGATAGTATGACTTAATGGGCAAAAATCTGCTATCCCTATCCCACAGTCACATGTTGCACTGCAATTTTACACTTTGTTATCCAAAACAT
The DNA here is from genome assembly GCA_021437245.1 of Aegilops speltoides. Taxonomy (NCBI): domain Eukaryota; kingdom Viridiplantae; phylum Streptophyta; class Magnoliopsida; order Poales; family Poaceae; genus Aegilops; species Aegilops speltoides. The sequence goes on from CM038142.1 coordinate 492,184,814, forward strand.
GCAAAAAGAAATTACACAATTCCCGTTATAACTTTTATTAGTTGACATTCAATCCCTCTCAGTAACATACCCCAACGCCTTCTCTTATTATTATCTCCTTGCTAATCGACTCGTCATTCTCACCGTTAGAAAAATACTAAATAATCTTATGTTGTTAGTGGACGTTGATTTACCATAAGTGAAGCCTAGCCTGCCACGAAGTGAAGAATGGAAGAGCTTATTTTTAACATTTTGTTATGTCTTATTTATATGTCTAGAGAGGACCCAACGGATATCCAGTAGATATGGATATCCATCGGGTTTGGACATGGACACAATTTTTCAACCGTGGATTTTTTCATGGGCGGGCAAAGACTGTCTTCATGGATATGGATATGGATTTGATATTGTTCAGCCCGATCCAAACCCGACCCATTGCCATCCTTAATCTGGATGACTCCAAGTCACAAACCGGATATGTGTATATTTTGAATGGTGGGGCAGTAAGCTGGTGCAGTTGCAAGCAAAGCGTCGTGGCGGGATCTACATGTGAAGCGGAGTACATGGCAGCCTCGGAGGCAGCACATGAAGCAATCTGGATGAAGGAGTTCATTACCGACCTAGGAGTTATTCCCAATGCGTCGGGCCCGATGACTCTCTTCTGTGACAACACTAGAGCTATTGCCCTTGCCAAGGAGCCCAGGTTTCACAAGAAGACCAGACACATCAAGCATCTCTTCAACTCCATTGTGAAAATGTTCAAGATGGAGACATAGATATTTGTAAAGTGCATAAAGATCTGAATGTCGCAGATCCGTTGACTAAACCTTATCCACGAGCAAAACATGATCAACACCAGAACTCTATGGGTGTTCGATTCATCACAATGTAACTAGATTATTGACTCTAGTGCAAGTGGGAGACTGTTGGAAATATGCCCTAGAGGCAATAATAAAATGGTTATTATTATATTTCCTTATTCATGATAATTGTCTATCATTCATGCTATAATTGTATTGACCGGAAACCGTAATACATGCGTGGATACATAGACCATAACAAGTCCCTAGTGAGCCTCTAGTTGACTAGCTCGTTGATCAACAGATGGTCATGGTTTCCTGACTATGGACATTGGATGTCATTGATAACGGGATCACATCATTAGGAGGAGAATGTGATGGACAAGACCCAATCCTAAGCATAGCACAAGATCGTGTTGTTCGTTTGCTAAAGCTTTTCTAATGTCAAGTATCATTTCCTTAGACCATGAGATTATGCAACTCCCGGTTATCATAGGAATGCTTTGGGTGTACCAAACGTCACAACATAACTAGGTGGCTATAAAGGTGCACTACAGGTATCTCTAAAAGTGTCTGCTGGGTTGGCATGAATCGAGACTGGCATTTGTCACTCCGTATGACGGAGAGGTATCTCTGGGCCCACTTGGTAATGCATCAACATAATGAGCTCAATGTGACTAAGTACTCGGTCACGGGATCATGCATTACGGAACGAGTAAAGTGACTTGCCGGTAACAAGATTGAACGAGGTATTGGGATACCGACGATCGAATCTCGGGCAAGTAACGTACCGATTGACAAAGGGAATTGTATACGGGATTACTTGAATCCTCGACATCGTGGTTCATCCGATGAGATCATCATGGAACATGTGGGAGCTAACATGGGTATCCAGATCCCGCTGTTGGTTATTGGCCAGAGAGTTGTCTCGGTCATGTCTGCATGATTCTCGAACCCGTAGGGTCTACACACTTAAGGTTCGATGACGCTAGGGTTATAAGGAAGATTTGTATGTGATTACCGAATGTTGTTCAGAGTCTCGGATGAGATCCTTGACGTCATGAGGAGTTCCGGAATGGTTTGGAGGTGAAGATTTATATATGGGAAGTCATCATACGGTCACCAGAAATATTCGGGGGTATACCGGTATTGTACCGGGACCACCGGAGGGGTTCCGGGGGTCCACCGGGAGGGTCCACCTGCCCCGGAGGGCCTTATGGGCTGTAGGTGGAAGGGACCCAGCCCCTAAGTGGGCTGGGCGCCATCCCTCCTAGGGCCCATGCGCCTAGGGTTGGGGGGACCCTAAAGGGGGCGCCCACCCTTGCTTGGGGGGCAAGCCCCCTCCCCCTTGGCCGCCGCCCCCCTCTAGATCTCATCAAGAGGGGACGGCCCCCTTCCCCCTTCTCCCTATAAATAGAGGGGTGTAGGGAGGGCTGCAGCACCACATCCAAGGCGCAACCCCTCCCCTCCCCAACACCTCTCCTCCTCCACGTGAGCTTGGCGAAGCCCTGCCGGAGAACTGCCACTCCATCACCACCACGTCGTCGTGCTACTGCTAGAGCCATCTTCCTCAACCTCTCCCTCCTCCTTGCTGGATCAAGGTGCGGGAGACGTCACCTGGCTGCACGTGTGTTGAATGCGGAGGTGCCGTTGTTCGGCGCTTAGATCGGAATCCACCGCGATCTGAATCGCTACGAGTATGACTCCTTCATCCGCGTTCTTGTAACGCTTCCGACTCGCGATCTTCAAGGGTATGAAGAGGCACTCCCCTCTCTCTCGTTGCTAGTTACTCCATAGATTGATCTTGGTGATGCGTAGAAATTTTTTAATTTTTGCAACGATCCCCAACACCTTCTCCGATGATTACACGAGCCATTGATCCTTTGGCGACCCAACAACGGAACTCTCAATGAAAGCACCAATGTCGGTGTCAAAACCGGCAGATCTCGGGTAGGGGGTCCCGAGCTGTGGATCTAGGATCGATGGGGAACAAGGGACGATGAAGACGGTATTTACCCAAGTTCGGGCCCTCTCGAAGAGGTAAAACCCTACGTCCTGCTTGATTGTATTTGATGTATGGTATGGTTACAGAGTAGATCTACCTCGAGATCAAGTGAGCTAAACCCTAAGGTATGAGGTGATGAACGTAGTTCTCTGTCGCTAAGGCCCCTAAACCATCCGGTGTATATAGACACTAGTAGGGTTAGGGTTACAAGCCACCGGTTACAATGAAGGAAAGATCACGCTAAACCTGACTTGGAGGACACACTACGACTCCAAAGATCTCCTGTCCGATCACGAGTCTGCACTATGGCACAACCCCATTGTGGCCCATCAATCCGGCCCATATGCAGTAGGTGGACGGCCCGGGGACCCCTTAGTCCAGGACTCCCTCAGCGGGTACTCCAACATCTTTTATATAGGAGTAATGGAAAACTATTAGTTATCTGGATTCACCAGTACATGCATGCAAGATGCAGAAAATTTCAGGTGACACCATCCCTTAAATGCTCTCATGATACCAACTTCAAAAATTAATTTAAATGTTTCAAAAAATTCTAATTTTTTTAATGTCCACATGGTATGTGTCTACAATCTCTAAAAAGATCCAAATTCAAAATACACATTGAGATATAAAAAAAATGACAAATCTAGTATGAATAGTAAAAGAGAAAAGCGAAAGTGACCCTATTTACATCTGCTTTTGTCTTTTTTGTTTCTCAATGTGCATTTCGAATTTGGAGATGATATTTTTAGGGGATGTAGAGATATTCCTTGTGAACATCCATATTTTCTGCAGAATTTTATGGAACATTTAAAATTATTATTTTTTTTAAATGGGAGCACTAGAGAGTTGGTATCACTGGATATCGGGTAGCTCTGTGATGGTTGTGTATGGCCTGTTAAGATCATCTTCAGCCATGTACCTCTAATTCGACCCCTCAAACGCCCGCGGACGCGCCCGGTCAGTGACTGGGCGTGTCCATTTTGAGCCCCTATTTATCCATATGTGCAGCCACAATCCTCATTTTCTTTCTCATATCTTCGGTCACTTGCACGTGATTGGTGGAGATGAAGAGATAGAAAGAAAAGAAAGAGAAAAGGTGGTCCGGGATGGGGCCGCGTCCTACGTGACGGATTGACCGGGCGCGTTTGGGCGTGTCTGCGAGCCCTCATATCCTCCCCATATTTGAGATGGATATGAGGGTTCACGGACAGTCCAGACATATAAAAAAGATATGAGGGGTCCGACTGGGTCAACCTTTCGCTACTTTTTACTTCTCTCTTCTTCCGGTCAGTGGTCTCCGCGTCCGCCCAGTCAATTTAAGGAGTCCGACTGTAGATGCTATTAATGTATTGATTGAACGGTAGTACATGACAAATACTACCACATATGTGGTCGTACGTACAGTGATGCATAGTTCCATTTACTTTCGGTCGTTTACCGCTCGCACACCCACGCACGCCATAGAGTACTTTTGATCTGAAAATGGGCGTGCGCTGTCTTCATCTGTACATGCATGTAATGGGCGCTTAATGGTAGGTGTGTTGTAGTACGGCTGGTACCTTTTTTTCACGGAAGGTACCTTTGGCCTAGCTGAAGACTAGACCATATCAAACCAACTTATTACTAGTTACTTCACTTTCGAGTAAAAGAACCCTACATTTTGACTGGGTTGAGGCCGCTTAAAACAGGTACAATAATGGGCTATAAGCTCACTTACATGGTATTTCTGTATATGTGGAGAAGAGAGACAAGCAAAAAGGAGGGAGTGGGTTCTAATGCAATAACCAGCCTTTTGAGGTGCTCATAGGTAAAATGAGTAAAATTTAGGGATAATTGTATTTATACCCTTAGTTGTGTCCCCCTCAACCGAATTGCCCCTAGTTTTTGAAAACACGTGGTATTGCCCGACCCACTTTGTCATCTTGTGCTTTTGCCCTTTGACCGTTTGACCGTAACTTTGAAACTTCATAACTAATTCATACTAAATCAGAAAAATGCAAATAAGATACCAAAATGTTTGAAAAAATATCACCTGTATGTCAATGTCACTTGCATTCATGACAAAAGTGTTGGTAAGTGTCCATCCGAATTTTAGTTGTTATCATACCACCATGAACAGGAAAGTCTAAAAAAACTTCAAAAAATTCAAGAAAAATTTGGTGCCAAAGAATTGTAAATGTTTTAAGTGCTTGCCAAGTTTTATGAGGGAATGACATTCATGGAAGTCGTGGCAAAAAAACAGCCTATTTTTGAGTGTTGACTATTTTTTTGCCACGACTTCCACGAATGTCATTCCCTGATGAAACTTGGCAAGCACTTAAAACATTTACAATTCTTTCGCACCAAATTTTTCTTGAAGTTTTTGAAGTTTTTTAGACTTTCCTGTTCATGGTGGTATGATAAGAGCTAAAACTCGGATGGGCACTTACCAACGCTTTTGTCATGAATGCAAGTGACATTGACATACAAGTGATGTTTTTCCAAACATTTTGGTATCTTATTTGCATTTTTATGATTTAGTATGAATTAGTTATGAAGTTTTCAAAATTACGGTCAAACGGTCAAAGGACAAAAGCACAAGATGACAAAGTGGGTCGGGCAAGACCACGTGTTTTCAAAAACTAGGGGCAATTCGGTTGAGGGGGACACAACTAAGGGTATAAATACAATTATCCCTAAAATTTACTGAAAAAAGGTTAAATGAGTAAATGAGAGAAAAGAGAGAGCGAAAAAAATCACAAGCCTTAGAGTCAACCTTATAGCCAACCATATTGTATGAGCGAATAATATTGCTAGCTCTTAATGACATGTCAATCTTATATAGCCAGCTGCTGGCTATATTATTAACCATGCTCTTAGGCTCAGTTTGAGGTAGTCTGAAAGTTTGGTTATGTTTTTCTTTTTGTGGGGCAAATTCAATTATGGTGTACCGGACTTATTTTGTAAATATAGCCGTAAAAACAGAAGAAGAAAATGTTGGGCAAACAAAAAGTATGATAAAACTTAATGAAAGAACCCACTGCAATGTCAAATACCACTTTCATTATTTCCTCCTTTATTTACTCTGCATATTAGTTTTGACCTAAGTCAAACTTTGTAAACTTTAACTAAGTTTATAAAAAATAATATAAACTTTCAAAAAATCATCTGAAACTATATTCAATGTTGATTACTTAATTGATATTGTGGATGTTAAATAATTTTTGTATAAACTTGATTAGAATTTACAAAGTTTGACTTGAGATAAAGTTTTTTTTGGTGGGAAAAACTTTCTGATCTATCCATCAATTATCATGGCAGTACAGAGAACACCATAAGCAACAAAAGTTACATCCATGTCCGTAGATCGCCTGGCGACGACTATAAGCACTGGAGCGAGCCGAAGACACGCTGCCGTCATCGCCTATCTCTCACCGGAGCCAGGAAAAACTTATGGTATCTGACAATCGGAAAGTCGTCGTGCTAAGGCTCCACAAGACCAACGCATTAGAACCGCAACCATCACCGATGAAGAGAAATGTAGATCAAAATGATCCAACCTATAGACACACATACATAGACGGATGAAGACCGGATCCAAGCAAGTCCACCAAAGGCAAACACCGACCATCGCGAGATCCACCGGAGACACACGTCCACACGCCATCCAACGATGGTTGACACACTGCAGGATGGGGACTAGGTAGGGAGAAATTTATTCCATCTTAAGGAAACCGCAAACCACCTTGCCTTCCTGAGCAGAACACAAACCCTAACTAAACTCAAAGACACGGCTAAAACGACCAGAGCCTCTCTCTAACAAGGGTCAGTTCCATCAGGCCTCCATGCCCATAAGGCCACAAGAGACTTGAGACAGAGCTAAAATGAGAGTAAATAAAACCAAAAGGAGTGCATATGATGTGACTCACAAAATAGCAGACCATTATATAGGGGCTCCTTTGATTCAAAGGATTTTCATATGAATTTTAGGATTAGAATCAATAGAAATTTTTTCTTCGTTGGTTGTTCGGTTCATAGGATTGAATCCTATAGGAACTTTTTCGAAGGATTATTTTACCACTTTTCATAGGATTTCTAGCATCCACTCAAATCTCTTTGAAAGAATCCTCTGTTTTTCCTATGATGCTATCAAACAACTTAGGCCTCCTTTGGTTCAAGGATAGAAATATCATAGGAATAGGAAACTCATAGAAAGTGAGATGATATGCATCTCAATTCCAATAGGGAAAGAGATGTCATTTGATGCATAGGATATGAATTTTTTTTCACTGAGTCTATGCTAATTTGTTTTCCTTTGAAATGTGAAGGATTGGTTCCTATCCTACATAGGAATAGGAATCCATTCCTACAAACCAAAGGGCTTCATAGGAACTTTTCTTCAAAATCCTATCATATGAAATTCCTACAAGATTCCTACAAAGGCCTCAAAATCCTGTAGGATTGAGATGAGCATGGCATTCCAATCATATGGTTTTCCTATTCCCATATTCTTAGAATCCTGCGAATCAAGAGTACCCTATAAACTTTAAAGTAGAGTAATATATCCCGGCAACAATAGTATGGTAATCCACGAGCCATCTGACATGCTAAATTATTCTCAAATGATAAGTGTCACACGTGTAGCACTAAGTACTTTGGCCTTGACGTTTTTTACAACTAAAGTTGCCATTTGAAAAGAAAAAGAAACAAAATTTGCCATCCGAAAAGGAAGTTGCCATGCTTGACAACTAAAGTTGTCATCCTAGTGTCTCTAATTTGTCCTATGAAAACGTTCGGAGCTGCCATGTGTTCGTGCCACGCGTATGGCCCTTTCAGGATTCAATTTATTTAGGGTGAAGAAGAGATGTTTATTTGCTCCGGAGGGTATATTGTTTGCAAACTCAACAGCTGGTTCTTGTTTGAAGAACTTTGATGTACCAAATCACGGAGCATCATTTGATATGCATATGTAAATCTAGTAGATTGATAAAATACCTAAAAGGTTGGATTATTAATTAGATGCTGGCAGATACGAAAGTGACAGGAGCATAGTTTTCTCTTAAGAAAGTATACTACGTTATCATCTTATTTATTCCTTTTCATCATCCGGCCGTTTTGTAATCGATTGATTTCATACATATGAACGTGCTCGTGGTATTCGCGGACATGTACAGCAATATGCTGACTGGAGAAAGAATAGTATCCGGCCTGCTGGTTCTTGATGTCAGATAGACTAGTTATTTAATAAAACTAAATTAACTAATGAGGTGTAAACTAACTGTAAACGCCTCATCACAGACCACGACACGATAATAATTAAGATGCACCAAATGAGCATACGATACTACTATACTTGGAGTATTATTCAATGACATCGGTAACCAATGACGTCGTTAGCAACATGAAAGACAAATTTTGTCTAAAAAACATGAACGACAAAACCAAAACAAGTTAGGTATATAACTAAAAAATCACGTAGACAATTCCGTTGCTTACAATGCTAACCAAGCCTCTGCAAATAAATTCGCATGCATGCATATCCCACTGATAACCGTTTAGGCACACACAGATAGACTGTGGCCATCTGGAATGGGTCAAATCACACTGAACTCGCTGCTAATTTAGTTTCGTTATGGTTCTATTATAATATTATTAGGATACATCAGCATCAAGTGGTTCTTAGTTAAACACAAGTAGCTTTCTGAGGGAAGCTTCTTCGAATCTGAATGACATCCAGTACACGGGATCGTTTGCACAGGCATAACCTTGTGGCCTAGTTTTTCCCGGACAAGGGGAATAAAATTGCGCGCGTCGTGGTTTTCGTGGTGCAGAAAATCGGGAGACCGCATTTGGAGGCGTTTTGGATACAGACTAAGACATGGTTCGATGTTATCTCTTCCTGCATTCCGCCGGTATTAAATTAACCTAAACTTGTGCTGATCGAGTCTGCTCATTCGTAAGCACAGTCGTGTGCATCTGAAAACAGTTGCTACACCTAGAAACCTAATTATATTTTTGAGGACTCGTTAAACTAGCATATTGCTACATGCTAAACGTATATGATGACTTTATTGAAAAAAGGGATATGATGACTACCAGCCGGTCCTTAGCTAGACTGCAAGGTAAAATAAGCACTTCTGTTTTTTTTCTAAAACATATTGTCACGCTCCCACACTCTGCTCTCCTTCCATGTTCATATGATTTTTTTGGGTATATATAGCATAGATGTAGGCATTGTTCCCTCTCATGAAATGCAATATTGCATGCATGTGTCTTAGTTAGACTCCAAGGTCGTCATCTAAATTGAGAGCGATAATTTTTCGTAAAATAAAAGCAATTGAGATCCTGTCACACTCCAATTTTCCTTCCTCATCTACTGGATTTCTTAGGTACTATTGCATAAACGTATTCATTTGATCCTCTTAAGATGCAATACAGCATGTATGAGTCGGTTAATTATGAGATCCAACATCTTATCTCTTTCCTCCTCCACAAGAAAAGCTCTTCTCCTCCCATCGGCACCGTCACCAGTCCGCCCCATCTCCGGTTGCCTCTAGGACATGGAGGTGTGGAGGATCTCGGCCCCCGCCGGCAGGAGGACCCCGTTCTCATTCTGGATAGATTCAACGTCTTGGTTGGGGCTGTGTGGCGGCGGGGATGTCCCTTAGTATGATTAATGTCTCCTACGTTCTATCCCCGCCCGATGGTGCGTCCAGCATCATCGGAGGGCGTGTGGAGGTTTTTCTCCGTCGGATCTCGCGGGATTCAGTCGGTGCTGGTCTTCGATGGATCTGTTTGGATCCGATCTTCGTTTGTCTTCGTTTGGGTGTTTACAGGTTTTGATCCTTCTGATCTTACAACTTTCTTCATCTGCGATGGTTGCTAGTACTCTGGCGTGCTGGTCCTTGGGGCTTAATACGACGACTTCCCGACTGTATACTACAACAAGGTTTGCCTGACTCCAGTGAGGGAAGGGCGATGACGTTCTTTGTTGTTCTTTGTACTGCCATGATTGAAGATAAATAGATTGGAAGTTTCTCCCAAAAATAAATAAATTAGGAGCATACAAATATATATTTGCTATAAAAGTTAATTACTCCTAGTTTATTGGTCCCCTTTGTAATTTATGCCAAATTTTGACCAAATATTTAACTAACAAAATGTTAATGCATGTCAACAAAAAGTATATCATTTGATTCGTATTTGGACATAGTTTCTCATGATATAACTTTTGATGACATGCATGAACATTTTGTTAGTTAAATTTATGGTCAAAATTTGACAAAAATACAATGGGGACCAATAAACCAGGACGGATGTAGTAAAATGAGGATTGATTAAAAATGCAATGATAACTTTAAAAAATATGTTTACTATGTCCATATGTAACAACAATTTTTTAACAAGTGTAAGGAAGAAACAAAAGAATCCAACGTACGTCTGCATGAGTTTATTCGTCAACCATCAATTCAACCCACGTCTTTCTCTTTTTACCTCTGCCTCACGGAATCTGTCTAGTAGGCATCGCCCTTGGTAAAGTAATTGTGAAAGAATTATGAGGATATGATTTTGATCAGTTTGACTTAGCAAAGGCACCGGAATCGAGTCAAAGCCAAGAGTCTTGCAGCACACACACATTCAAGCATGCGGTATTTTTGGAGGGTTGCGCTAATGTTTCTTTTCTGCTGACAGCGTACACGTCCTGTCAGTTTAGTGCTTTCTTTTATCCCCCTCTACTACTATCTCTCTCTCCAGGTCCCAAAAGATTCCAAATTGATGTGCTATTATACTGCTAATGGTCTCACTAATTACTACATGTTGTATTGCTTCTCGATCTGGATTGACTTCTTGACACTTGCTGTAGAGTACTGTCCAGAATGCGACCAGTTGTCCATCTTAAATAGAGTAATTTATTTGATCTCGCAAAGCACCAGAAAGAATTGTTTTGGAGTTAGTTACGGGGAAGTGTCGCTGGATTGGAATTGAGGGCAGCCTGTCCTTGCATTAGAAATACTGACCACCTCCTCATTGTTTAAACCATGTAGCTTAGTTAAACAAATCGGATGGAGTACAGTCTAGAACTCTAGATGGAATACATTTGTCCAGTGTGTGTCATGCTGTGATTAATGTGATCTGTTCTGATTAATGGCTGGAGAATCTCAGCATCTGATCAAGAGTGCCCATTTTCTAGTCTGGATATGATCAGCTGAAGATTCAAAACAGCTACATATGGATGATTAAGTAGTATATATATGTTTGGTTATTATTGAAGAACGTCTGCGGAAGATTATGATAATGTGTATATGTGCATCAACATATGGCTACCTACATTTTGCATTTGGCATGGAATAATGTGTGTGCCCTTATCTCGGAGCTTCCTTAAACTGCAGCTAAACAGGGGAACAATCAATATGGCGAAGGATAGAGACACGCGTACAAGTAGTAGGAGAGATCCAAATAAATATGGAATAGTTAAATTAGTGTAGTGGCAGCTAAGTAATGACAAGAGTTCTTGCTTTTTCAACTGTTTCTTGCGGAGGGGAATGCTGCTCATGCATTCCACTCTTGTCTTTTTAGATTCCCGATGCTTAGCATCGTCATGTAGTAACTTTGTGATCTCGCAAGCTCGACGGACTAATCCTCTAGCTAGTACTCCCTCCGTTTCTAAATATAAGTCTTTGTAGAGATTTCACTATGGACCACATACGGATGTATCTGATGCATTTTAGAGTATAGATTCACTCATTTTGCTCCGTATGTGGTCCATAGTGAAATCTCTCCAAAGACTTTATATTTAGGAACGGAGGGAGTAGATCTTCTGGGGGCACTAGCACTGTTGAGATAGAGTAACTTAATCGGCCGTGGTCCTGCAGCTTCGAACTGTGGCAAAGGTGCAGCCCTAGCTGATCTTGTCCTCATCCGAGAGAACTGGTCATGGTCCTAGCTAGCTTAATCTATCTGATTTTGCCACTCACTTTTGCCTTACCGCTTGACCCGGTTCATCCATTGTACACTCAGATACCCTTTGTCTTTATCTTCTCAGGTACAGTACATTATAGTACTCCATATTGAAAAAGAATGCTTCTTCTTCTTTTTTTGCGGGAGAAAAATAATGCTTCTAAGTGCTTTCATTTTCTTTTTAACTGTCTGAAAGATGCACAAGAACCGGGTCAAGCGGTTCAGGCCAATGGATGCATGCAGCAATTCAGGGAGGCCCCAATCCCATATTCTACTACTACTACTAGTAGTAGCATATTTGCCTGTAACCGATGATGGCCCTTTCAAAGTTCGTTACCGAATTGAAGGAGCGGCGATGGCGATGCAATGCACCAACCTCCGAGTGATGCAGAATGATTTTGGATTTTGTCCAGCTCACTGCCATTAACTCCGTTGCCCAACTCCCACGTTCGGGCCTGGTCCGGTCGAGCTTAAAAAACTCCCGGCGCCATCGCGTCGCCCTCAGTAGAGTATCTCACTCTCGCCTCGTCCGTTTCTCTGTCTGGCCCTCGTCCCCCCTCATCAGTCGTCACAGCTAGCTCGATCAGTTGGCACTGCGATGCACACATGCGCGCAGTCGCACGCAGAGGCATGGGCCATGAGGGGAATGAGAAGCATCCTGCCATGTGACGCCAAACCATATTCTAGTGCAAGGAGGAGCGTGCAACATGTACAAGGGGAGTTCGGGACCCGGCCCCCTCTAGCTAGCTCGCTCTCACCCGGTCTACAGGGCTCAAGTCTAACTAGCTACTATCCACAACACTCAGGGCTCATTTGGTTACAGGGATCCTCAGGGGATCCCTGCCTCTTCCCTGGGTGGAGAAACCACGGGCTGAATTAATCCAGGGAAAACCACCGCTGCATTTGGACGCCCACGAGATCAGGGCACCCCCGCCCCTTCCACGTCCTTTCCCTGGGAGAGGCTTCCACGCCTCGAGAGGCTGGGGAGGAAACTCCCGATCCCTCCCGCAAAAAAGTGGTGATGGAGCTAGTAGCGACGCCCCCAGCCATCCTCCCTCCAGCTCTCCACATGACCACGTCTACGCTCCGGCGGCTGTGACGGAAATTCCCTGGGGTGTTTCATGTGCATGTGAAAATTACCCCTAGGGGCTTGTGGCCCTGGGCTTTCTCCCCCTTGCTACCAAACAAGGCCTCATGGTGGCTTTGCTTAGGTACCATGCAACCGACACTAAAGAGCCCTTGATGACCTGATCGAACGTGTGAAAATGCACATATTCGACTTTCCTAAAATTTTGCACATAATGAATCGGATCCAATTTTTTCTTCACAAAATAACCCATTTGCATGACGCCCCGGCATGGAGTGTCATGCTAGACAACACTTAGTTGTCACGCCATGCTAGATGGCGCCCCAGACTAGGGTGTCGTGCCATCTAGCTCGATGCCCTAGCCCTTGGCGTCATGTTATCTAGCATGACACACCAAGCCGAGGTGTCATGCAAAATGTGTCACTTTGTGGGAAAAAAAATTGGATCCAAAGTTTTAAAAGAGAATCAGATTTGTTCATTATCACTAGCTTAGCAAGAAGTATTTTTAAAAAGTTCATGTATCTGAGAAAAGTACCCAAATTTGAAAACATTAAGCGGACTCGGAAAGGTACGCATATATGAGTCCGCACAGTCAAAACCGGGATGGGACAGCACCAAAACCGGTCAAAAACGTGATCATGGATGAATCTTGTCCGGTTTCAGTAGTTAAGGGTGCAAGTTATCCGGTTTTAAAATTGAGGGGCTAAATCTAGACTTCGTCAAGAATTGAGGGATGGAAAGTATACTTTTCTAAAAAAAAACCTAACTGGACCCTATGTATAGTGTCAAAAAAAAAAGCTCAAACTGGACCCAATATAGGACAGGTCATGGTAAACAGAAATTTGTTTGCCGACATCGACTCTCTGTGGTACTTTGGATGTGTACATTAAGCTAGCTCTAACAGTTGCCGGAGCGCGGCATATATGCACCGGCACCCCGGTGCATGCACGGCTAGCTGCGCCCACTTTAATGCCGCACGTTTACGTACGGGGACCCGTGCTCTGTGTGTGTGTGCAGCGCGTATCGTGTCGACGATTTCGTTTGCGTCGCAGTCGCAGCGCTTTCCGTGCCGGCCGGACAGCCGGGGCGGCCTAGATGCACGCACGCACGCACCTATCGAGAATTACGCGCGAGAGCGAGTGATTGCTCGTCGCGCTGAGTTTGAGAAAAGTTGGTTGGTGGCGTTCACACTACATGCATGCCCCGGCCCACGCCGCCACGCGCATTGTGACACCACAGCCGCTAGCTTGGGGACCGATTCCTTTGTGTTTCACTGGCAAATAACATCCGTACGATTGCAACGAAAGAAAAACAATGAGATTATGCAGATTGTAATACAACCTCCGTCCGGGTTTATTGGTCCCTATTGTATTTCGAGCCAAATTTTGATCATAGATTAAACTAACAAAATGTTCACGCATGTCACTAAATATTATATTTTTGAAAACTATGTTCAAATACGAATCCAAGGAGATATTTTTTGTTGACATGCATTAATATTTTGTTAGTTAAATCTTTAGTCAAAATTTGACACAAACTACAAAGGGGACCGATTCCTTTGTGTTTCACGGGCAAATACGTCCATACGTTGCAACGGAAGAAAAACAATGAGATTATGCAGATGTGATAGTGATAAAAGAAAATCTAAAACACATGCCAGAGATAAGGACTTTTAAAATGTCATTTCATAAGCTACGTCTGAATCATGTCAAGATGAGATAAAGGATTTTTAAAATGTCATTTCATAAAGTGAAAAGGTGATGGTCTCATCACGACTGGATTTCCTAAGGCGCCATAACGATTTTTTTTGGCTGAGTAGACTGCATTGATAGACCCCTGCACTGAGTTAGACTGATGAATGATGTGTCTTGCCTTGCCCTAGCGTCGCGGTATTTTTCATGACTAGTAAAACTGTGGTACCAGAATAAACATAATTCTGTAGGTAGGCAAATCAGACATTTATTCATTTTTATATAGCTTACAAAACTAACACATGGGAAGTTGTGTCAATTTTTTTGGGCTTGACATTGAAAAGAACAGGAAAACCTCTTTTTTTTACTCGACGTGAAAATCATAAACAACTTCTATAGATCTCCTAAAAAACCTCCATGTAAGCAACGGTTCATTTTGTTCATTTTTTATGGATATGTTTCAATGGAGCTTTGAATTTTTGTGCACATTTTTTTAAAATTTCAGGGGCTTTTTTTAATTACCAAATATGTTTTGAATACACGATCATTTTTAAAAAAGTATGAACATTTGTTTTTCACAAAAACATTTTTGAAATCGTGATTAGTGAGACCATTATCAGTATAATAGCTTATAAAAATGATTATACATTTATTCATTTTCATATAGTTTACAAAGCTAACACATAGGAAGTTGTGTCATTTTTTTGTCTTGGGGTTGTACAGATCAGGAAAACCTTTTTTTTTACTCGACGTGAAAAATTATAAACAACCTCTATAGATCTCCTAAAAAAACCTCATGTAAGCAACGGTTTGTTTTGTTCGTTATTTATGGATATGTTTCGATGGATTTGTTTGAATTTTTGTGCACATTTTTTAAAATTTCATGGACATTTGTTTTTGAATTACCAAATATGTTTTGAATACACGATAGTTTTTAAAAAATTATGAACATTTTTTATTTCACAAACACTTTTTTGAAATCATGATTATTTTATAATATGCAAATAGTTTATTAAAATCACGAACATTTTATGATTTGGTTTTTTAAAACTCCCAACTTTCAAAAATTTGGAATTTTTAGAAAACCCAAATTAATTTTACGAAGGAAAAAGAAAAACAGAAAATGAGAAAAGAAAAGGCAAAAAGTAAAAAAAATAAAATGAAAAAAAGCAGGGGGCATCATGCCCCGCACATGGGCCGGCCCATGAACACGTGCACGGAGGAGGAGGTGTGCGCTTGCTATTCAGTGAGAAAATGAGAGAAAAAGGGTAGAACCGGCGATCAAACCCAGGTCTTCAACGTGGAAGAGCGAGGCCTTAACCGTCGCGGTGTTTGTGTGCTTGTGATATCTAAGAGTATCATGTTAAAGAATCGAACCCAACGGCAACTTTGAAAAATATCGAATTGTTTTCTTCACTTATGGGTGGCATAGTGTGTAATTTATGACAACTTTGGGGATAATTTTAGAACTGACGGGCAGAAGCACTAATAACTTTATTACTAGGTATAGATATGGAGTACATCTCGTTAATTTGGACTACTCGTACTGTCAAAATAATACAACAAAATCAGACTAAAAGATTGTAAAAAAAAAGTGCAGCTCTTTCTTGCTGGGGTATTTGAACCATGTTGAGAGGGGAAAGGAAAAAATATATGATTTTTGCGATCCCATATACAGAGTCAAAATTTGTAAGCATCACATGTAGGTTGTGTTAGCTATTAAAGTGGATCAAAAGAAATTAGCTTTTTAACCAGCTTTAGTGGTTTTACGTTCACTTAACCAAGAACATTTGGTTAAGTCGAAACGAGTTGTTTCAGATTACCCTCTCGTTGTGGTTTCTTTCCTGTCACGCCACCGGCGTTGACATTCTTTCGACTCAATGGGAATCTAGCTTCCTGTGATACTTGGGCTGATCATGGCGTATTTGTGCACTGTCTTCCAGCCTTGGTTAACCAATGAAGGGTATCCCGAGGTTTTGCATGCATTACCAAAACCGATCACTAGGGTTTCTTTGGCTTTCCTGGCGAAGAAAGCTTCATGCATGAGTATCTCTATAACAAGATGACGACATTCGGGTGGTGAACTGCTTGGGCTTGAAGGAGGATGACATGTAGTATCAATTACTCGGGCAAAGCATCGCCAAAATTTTATATCCAAGTATGAATGTCCGAACTGGTGTGCGGTATCTGGGCTCCTCGGGCATACCCATAAAGTACATTGTGAAGATATACACCCACCATCACTGCATGTCTTCAAGGATCTCCTGGTGGAGCCGCTATTGTGCAGCACTAGCAATCACACCCACTGGTACGCGTCAGTGCTATACAAACAGTTTTTAACCCCTTACCACGACGACATTTGGAACCATCGCCAAGTGAGTGCGGGCGATAGGGGGGTCCTTACCACACGACCCAGAAACCGTCGGGGATAGGCCCTCTTGGCACACGGGCTGGGGCAAAATGAGCTCGTGTGCGATCGGGCGAGGCATCGAAACCCAATAATTTCCATTTGTATGTACATCCCACAAGGTGAATCCCAGAAAAACATTTCCGTTCATATGTATATCACACACAGTCAATCCAAGGAGTACGTTTCCGTTCTTATATAAATCCCACATAGTCAATCCAGGGAACATGTTTTCGTTCATATGTACATCCCACACAGTCAATCCAGGGAAAACGTTTCCGTTCGTACGTACATCCCACACAGTCAATCCAAGGAAAACGTTTCCGTTCGTATGTACATCCCACACGGGTTTATGTATAGGCTCAAGTGTGATAGGTGTAACTATCACATATGCTCTGCCTTGGTTAAACGTTGGCTTTTATCAACTACATCACACACAATTTGATAAAGAAAACTGTGTGGCATTGGGCTATCCATCACAAGCGCTTTTACTTCTAGAACCGTTTGCAAAGTTCCATGACCCATTTAGCAGGTTTATTAGTTTACAATTAATAGTTTCAGTATTATGCAAATTCACATTTCATATCGAACAGTTGTTTGCCAGTTTTATACCAGGCACATAGATATATTTTAACATCACAGTACGATAGCTGCCTGAAAACAGCACAGTACAACATATAGCTAGTTCAACTTCATAAGAGCAATATTAAAACAATATATTTATTTTTCTAATCGAGATCATCTAGGCTCGTCTTATCCACCTCTACTTTCAGTTCAGTAAGAACCTGTTTTGCACTGGCCAACTGGGAAAGTGCCTCCTCCTTCGCCAAGACCATCTTAGCAAAGTCTGATTTAAAGAAATCTGAGCTCAGTCTTAACCTTCCTCTTTTTATTCTGCATCTTCAAATATTCTTCAGCGTTGACAACACTTTCTCTAAGCCTACCTCTATTCTCTTCCTGGTACATGCTCTAAAGATTTGCTAGGCACATCTTCAAAGACTGTGGCCACTCTTGATCAACCCACTCCAAGTAAGAACACTTACATTCATCCTATAATATTAAAGCTATATCAGTAATAATTGTAGGGAAAATGGGTTTATAGGAACATAAAAAATCACCAATACTTATTCTAAAAACTGAAGAAACAAGTTAATTATGACATATCTTCTCAAAAAGATCAATGTGCAAATGAATTAATTGCCACTAAGACAACAACCAAATTTTGAAACATCAGAAGTTATAATTAACTACAACAACGCTACAAGTTCTTACTCATGTACTATAAATAACAAATTAAACATTTTAAGAGGAAGGTAAATATAATTGCAACAACATAGCGACAGTGTTAGGATGACAGCAAATTGATACTAACAGGTGTGTACATGCACAAATTTAGTAACATAGAACTAATAGCACTAAGGTCATCCACTATGTATGCCAAAACAGGTGTAAAGAGAACTGTTGCTACATCTCGCACCGGTGCCCTGCACTGGCGAGCCGATGTAGCGGAAAAAAAATCAGGGACCCGAACTCCGAAGCACCTAGTTGCTCCGACGCCCAATTCCTTCGTGCTATAAAGATTTAGTATTTTACTGCTTGGCTGCTCGGATGTGTGGACAAGTTGGCTTTTAAAAGGGGGGAAAGGGGGTTTTTTTTTTTAAAAAAATTTTTTTTGGGGGGGGGGTTTTTTGGGAAAATTTTTTAAAATTTTTTAAAGGGGTTTTTTTTTTTTTTAAAAAAATTTTTTTTTCCCTTTTTTTTTCCCCCCAAATTTAAATTTTTTTAAAAAAAAAGGGTTAAAAAAATTTTTGGGGGGGGGAATTGGAAGGGATTTGGGGGAAAAAACCCAAATTTTAAAAATTTTTTAAAAAAAAAAATTTCTTTTTTTTTAAAAAAAATTGGGGTTTTTAAGTTTTAAATTAAAAATTTTTGGGGGGAAAAAGGTTTTTTTGGGGGAGGGGGGGTTTTTTTAAAAGGGTGGGGGGGGAAATTTTTTTTGGGGGGAAAAAAACCCCCGGGAAAAGGGGAAGGGGGGGGGAGGGGGGAAAAATTTTTTTTTGGGAAAAGGGGGGGGGGGGGTTTTTTTTTTTTTTTCCCCCTTTCCTTTGGGAAAGGAAGGGGGAAATTTTTAAAATTTTTTCCTAAAAGGGGGGGGGAAAATTTAAAATTTTTTTAAAATTTTAAAATTTTTGGGGCCAAAAAGGCCTTTCTTTGGGGGGTTTTTCCTCCCCTTTTAAAAGGGTTTTAATTTGGGGGGAAAAAAAACCCTTTTTTTTTTTTTTAAAATTCCGGGTTTTTTTTTTAAAAAAATTTTTTTTTTAAAAAGGGGAAAATTTTTTTGGGAAAAAATTTTGGAAAATTTCAAAGGAAAAAATTTTAAAAAAAATTTTTTAAAAAAAAAAGGTTTGGGGGGGGGGGGTTTTTAAAAAAAAAAATTTTTTTTGGGGGGAATTTTTTGGTTTTTCCTTTTTTTTTTTAAAAAAATTTTTGGGGGAATGGGTTTTAAAAAAAATTTAAAATTTTTTTTAAAAAAAAAACCCCTTTTTTAAAAAGGGGAAAAGAAAAAATTTTTTTTAAAACCTTGGGGGGTTAAATTAAAGGGAAAATTTTTTGGGGGGGGGGGTTTGGGGTTTTCCGGGGTTGGGCCAATTTGATTGGGGTTTTTGGGGGAAAAAGGGGGGGGAAAAGGGGGGTTTTTGGGGGTTTTAAAAAGGGGGGGAAAAAGGGGCCAAAAATTTTAAATTTTCCCCCCCTTTTTTTTTGGGGAAAAAAGGGGGGGGGGTTTTTGGGGAAAAAAATTGGGGGGGGGAAAAGGGGGGAAAAAAAAAGGGTTTGGTTTTTTTTTTCCTTTCCCGGGGTTTTGGGGCCAAAAAAAAAAAAAATTTTTTTTTGGGAAATAAAAAAAAGGGGGGGGCCCTTTTCAAAAAAACCTTTAAAAAGGGAAAAAGGGGTTTTTTTTAAAAAAAAAATTTTTTTGGGCCCCAAATTTTTTTTTTTTTTTTTAAAAAAAATTTCCAAATTTTTTTTTTTTTTTTTTTAAAAAAATTTTTTTTTTTAAAAAAAAAAAAAAAAATTTAAAAAAAAGGGGAAAACCTTAAATTCTAAGAATTTTTAAAGGAAAAAAAAAAATTTTTTTTAAAATTTTTTTGGTTTAATTTTGGGTTAAAGGGGTTTTTAAAAAAATTTAATTTTGGTTTAAACCTTTTGGGTTTTAAATTTAAAAAGGGGGGAAGGGTTTTTTCCCAAAACCTTAAAAAAAATTTAAAATTTTGAAAAAAAAATTTTTTAAAAAAAACCAAAAAAAAAGAAAGAAAAATTTCCCAAAACCCCAAAGGAAAAATTTTTCGGGGGGGTTTTTTCCCCAAAATTTTTTTTTTTTTTTAATTTAATTTTAAATTAAAATTTTTGGGGAATTGGGTTGTTTTTTTAAATTTGGCTAAAAATTAATTTTCCTTTGCCCCCCCCCTTTTTTTTTTGGGGGGTTTTTTAAAAAAAAAAATTTTTTTTAAAAAAAAATTTTTTGGGGGGAAAAGGGAAAATTTCCCTTTCCCCGGCTTTTTCCCTTTCCCAAAAAATTTTCCCTTTTTTTCCCGGGGAAAAAAATTTTTTTGGCCCAAAAACAACAATTTTTTTAAAAAAATTTTTTGGGGGGGGCCATTTTCGGGGGGGGGGGTTTTTTTTTAAAAAATTTTTGGTTTTTTTTCCCCCCTTTTTTCCCCCCAAAGGTTAATTGGGTTTTTTTTTTTAAAAAATTTTTGGGAAAAAAAAAAAATTTTTAAAAAAAAGGTTTTGGTTTAACCGGGCCCCGGGCTTTTTTTTAAAAATTTTTTTTTTAAATTTCCCCTTTAAAAACCCTTGGGGTTTTCCCCGGGGAAGGATTTTTTAAAATTTTTTTTTTTTTTGGGTTTGGGGGGAAAAAAAAAAAAAAAGGGGGGGGGGGGGGGTTTTTTAATTTTCCCCCCCCGGGGTTTTTTTTGGGTTTTTCCCCAAAACCCCCCTTTTTTGGGGTTCCCGGGTTTTTAAAAAAAATTTTTTTTGGGGGGGCCAGGGCCCCTTTTTCCCAAAAAAAGGGGCTTTTGGGGGCCCCCCCTTTTTTTTTTTAAAAAATTTGGTTTTTGGGTTTAAAAACCCCAAAACCAAAGGAAAAATTTTTTTTTTTAAAAAAGGGGTTTTAAAATTTTTTTAAAAAAAAATTTTTTAAAAATTTTTTTTTTTTTTCCCCCCTTGGTTTAAGGTTTTTAAATTTGGGCCCCCCCCCGGGGTTTTTTTAAAAAAACCCCCAAAAGGGCCCCGGGCCATTTTAAAAAAAATTTTAAAAAGAAAAAGGGGGGTTTTAAAACCCAAAAAAATTTTTCCTTTTTTTGGGGGAAAAAATTTTTTAATTTTTTTAAAAAAAAAGGGGAAAAAAAAAAAAAAAAAAAAAGGGGGTTTGGGTTTAAAAAAAACAAAAGGGGGTTTTTGGGTTTAATTTTTTAAAAAAACCCTTAAATTTTTTTTTTTTTTTTTAAAAAACCCCCAAAATGGGGCCCCCCCTTTAAAAAAAATTTGGGGGCCCCTTTTTTTTTTTTTTCCTTAAACCCAAACTTTTTTTTAAAATTAAAAAAAACCCCAAAAAAAAACCCAAAATTAAAGGGGGGGTTTTTTAAACCCAACATTTTTCCTGGTTTTTAAAATTTTAAACCCCGGGGAAAAATTTTTTTAAAAAATTTTTTTTTAAAAAAAAAATTTTTTTCCCTTTTTTAAAACCGGGAAAAAGGGGGGGGCCAAACCTTTAAAAAAAATTTTTTTTTTTTTAAAAAAAAAAAAAAGGGAGGAAAAAAAAAAAAGGGAAGAAAAAAAATTTTTTTTTTCCCAAATTTTTGGGGTAATTTTGGGAAATTTTAAAAAAAAAAAAATTTTCCCTTTTAAAAAGGGGGGAAAAAGGGGAAAGGGGGGAAAAAAAAAAAAAAGGGGGGTTTTTTTTTAAAATTTTTTTTTTTAAGGAAAAAAAATTTTTTAAAAAATTTTTTTAAAAAAAACCTTTTGATTTTTGGGGGTTTTTTTCCAAATTTTTTTCCAAAAGGGGTTTTTTAAAAAAAAATTTTGGGGCCTTTGGGGGGGGTTTTTCCCCCCAAATTTTTGCTAGTGAAAGGACTTAGTCGTGGAGCCATCGCTACGGGTTAACTTGAAGGGGTTAAAGCGGACACAAAGACATGAGGGTTTATACTAGTTCGGCCCCTTCGATGAAGGTAAAAGCCTACGTCTAGTTGTGATGGAACTGATGTGGTCTCGATGGCTAGGGAGCAAACAAGCTTCGCCTAGGCTCGAGTTGTTGTTGTTTGTCCTGAACCGCCGCCGGGTCGTCCCCTTATATACACGGATGACGCCCGTTGGTCCATGGAGTCCCATACCGGTTCATATTCGTACCCCGGTTGGTCTTTCTCTATTCCTAACTTACAATACAAGCTTTACATACCATGACGGTTTACGGCTACATGTTCTAAACCGTCTACAGGCCATGGGCCTTCATCTGCTTACATTACTAATGAAGTTAACCCGGCCCAAATAGGCTGGTTCACGCCCAGTGGTAATATCCCCAACATTAGGCCCCAGATTGATTTGAACTGGTTCATGTCAATCCTTCACAAAATCTTTGTCTTGGACATGTTCTGGTAATTGGTAAACTGCCACGTCGTCATCATCTCTGGTTGCTGTAAACCGGCATGACGTCATCACGAAGTTAACATTTATGACACCCTCTTTTATTAATAGATCTGCGATATCCAAGTCATCAGCTCCACTTCCGAAATTTTGGCTCCTGGATTCGTGCGCCCGACCCACGTCTGTTGCCTTATAAATAAGACCGAAGGGTCATTTCCTTTTCTCCCCTTCGTCTCTTTCTCTTCGTCTTCCTTGCATCGCCAGCCTCGGAGCTCCACCGCCGCCGTCGACTTCTGCACCGTCTCGGGCCGCTGCATCGACCTGAACGCACCAGAGCACTGCGGTCGCCTTCCGCGTCTTCTTCATTTCCAGTAAGCCTTCTATTCTTCTTGACATAGATCTATTCTTAGGGTTTCCTGTTCTTGCCGCGTTCATCGCTTGTTCATACTGCATCTGCACTTTGATAAATCTGTGAACCCCTGCCCTGATTAGCAGTAGCCTTTTAGCATCCGCCTGTAGTTTCACGCTTAAGTCCATAGATCTCATCTACATATCTGCCCGCTGGTTTACTTCCGTTCTGTCTTTATCCTTTTGAATATCTTCTGTTTTTCTGAACTTGCTTCAGATCCACTGCTGCACTAAGACTTTGTGAAACCTGTTTCTGCATACTTAGCCATCCGCAACCTCGATTGCCTTCAATGTTTTAGATCTGGCGGTTTAACTCAATATAGAAAAAATTAATAAACCGGTATATACCATTAGTCCCCTGGTTGAACCGCCAAAATTCTTTAGCCATACGATGCCACTTCATAGAAATCCGGTTTAAATATACTTCATGGAATCTGGTTTAGCATTGCTCATACCAGCATCTTCCTTTATTCAATATGTTCTTGAACCGGAATCATCTATTTCTTGTAGATCTCATCATGGCCAAACAAGTATATGAGTGCAATTGGGTTCCTTCTCGCCACGTAATCTCAATTTGGACGATTTAGTCTTGATCGGCTCTTTAGACAAGCAAAGATACAATCCAATCGGAGGGTTCTCGAAATGAATGTCCTCCCACACCTCAAGAGGGAGAGGTTGTGATCTTTGCAGATCATTTAGCCCGGGCTTCAAGCCGCCAGTTCTAAATTTTACCGGATGTACTAGCCAATTTTCAGCTCCACCGCAAGATATTGGCCCCAATTGCTACCAACCTATGTCACTTCCAAGTGCTCTCGTGGTATACCTTCAAGAGGAGCCTTGATTGAATTGTTTAGAGATCGCTTCCACTTAAACCGCCGACCGAATTCATCGACGGCCCCAATACTGAATTGGGCGGTATGGCAATTCAGAAAAGGAAAGAGATCACTTATCCTCACGTCAAACTACACAGTCACCCCAAGGAGTGGAATGCAACATGGTTCTATTGCAAAGACACCTCCCCTGACAATGAGAACCCCTTTCCTGGCTTTCGTCCGGAGCGGCTCAAGAACACTCACCCTTTCCACAAAGATTAAGTGCCAAGGAGAGAAGCAAATATGCTCCGAATCTGCCCAAGCTCCGAGCCTTCATGGCCAATGGTTTAACAGGAATAGATCTTGCACGCTGTTGGATATCATGGAGCGTACTGCCCCTCAGCCGGCGGTCCGGTTTGATGTGCAAGTATACTGACAGCGTCGATGACCCACTCCGACACACTAAAATCCAGCTCTCCGATGATGAAGTCACAGATTCTGTGAAGAAAATGTTGAATGAACCGGAGCACCTCTGCGCCAAACCGCTCGCTCCCTTTCTGCGCTACCAACAAACCGCCATTTGTAAGATTTTGATTGTTCTTTATTGAACCATTATCGCTATCTCTATCGACATCAATTATCGTTTAACTGTGGTGATAATCCGTTTTGGAGCAAGAAGCTTCCACAAGACAAAACAGAGAAAGCAGAACGACCAACCCGGCCAAAGACCAAGGTCATGAAGAAGCCTGCTAAAAAGAGGAAAACCACTGCTTCATCTGATCCGACTGTTGATGATGATGTGGGTAACTTGGACCTTGAGGTAGAACTCGATTCACTAGGCTTACTTTTTACACGCCTTATTGATGATGATACTTGTCGACGACCTTTGAAGCCGAATGCCGATGTTGCCGAGGTAACTATTCTCTTCGATTCAGATCCTTTGCCTTTGCCAAAATTTCGCCAGGCAAACCGGAAAGTTAAATTTTCTCATCCTCTTGCTTACTTGGATCCCAAATTTCTTATGAAGACTCAGCAACATGAAGCTCACCGCACAACCCGGCACAACGGCCAGGTAGTTACCTCCGCCGGTTTACCAAACAGTCCGGTTCAAAAGCGCCGCTCTAAGGTCTCCGACCTTTTTATTAATTTATATCCTAAAGAGGGTTTCTTCCGTCAACCTCTTAATCCGTCCGACTCCGATTATCAGGTTACTTCTCATTCTTCCTCTGGTGAATCATCGGCCACTCAGCTGCCGCCACTAAAAACGGTCCTTGGGTAAGCTAGGCTGAACATATGCTTCTGGTATACTGTGTTATAGCTTTGCTGTTTCTTGACTCTTTGTTTCTCTTTTAGGGCTAAACCTAAACCGAGCAAGAAAGCCCACCTGGACAAAGTGGCTGAGGAAGATGTCGCCCCTGAACAGGATAAAGCACCAGATCTTGAAGCGTTTGTTCATGAGGATATTCCTAATGATCCTCCTTTGCAAGACGATGCTATTCCTGAGGAAAGGCCTATCAATACTTCAGTCCCTGCTGACCCGCCTGCCAGCTCCGTCCGGATTGAAAGATCCCGCAGTCCTGCTGATAAACTGACCGCGCCAACGCAAACCGGTGAGTCCAAAGATGATGATGTTGTAATTATCGGCGTAGGTCGCTTTGAACCGGGGAATCCTGTCGCTTTAACCAAGCATAGAGTGAAAGAGGATTTTTCTGCCAAGAACAAAGGCAAATGGGATGTAGAACTGGAAACATATGCTGCTCTGAGTGCCCAAGACCTTCATTCTGGTTATTTGAACCGGCTATATACTAGTCACGACTGTGAAGCTGGCCTAGTAAAGATGATGAGAGACAAATTTGAGGTAACTTCCTTGTGCTTCTTCTTTCTTTACTTATCGCCATCAGATTAATCCTCCTAGCCCCCAAGGGCGGTTTGTAACCTTCTTCAAACCGGGACTTGAATATAATCCTCAAGATTTTGAAATCCGTCAATACAGTTTCAAGGGCGGTTCAACTTAGCATAGTTAAACCGACTCCCATAAAGATTCCAACATCAGAACATAACTGAGCAAATAGCCATTAGCCCCCAAGTGCCAAGTTGAATACCTGTATTGAGCTTGGGACTTTGTGAAATAATAGATGAAAATTGAAGGTGCATTAGCCCCCAAGTATCAAGCGTATAACTTGTTATGTGTTTGGTACTTCAAATTCTTGTACCGTTTTATTTAAAGCCAAATCTTGTTTGTATGCGAAGTGAAGTGAGGGTCAAAGAGGACCGGATTATCGATCGCAAGAAACTCGAAAACCCAACAAGCGGCCCGACAAAGCAAGGAGGAATTGACCAAAGACCTTGAGCAAGACGGAACAGTTGAAGGAGGGCTTCAAGAAGGAGCGGGCTGATTGGGCCACCGAGAAGGCCGCTTTGATAAAAAGAGCTGAAAACACCGGCTGCCCTTAAACCGTGGTAGATGAGCCGACGTCAAGTAAGCGGCAAGTGCATGCCATGACCGCTGCTATCTTTGGTAAGCTCCTTTTGGTTTGTTTGACAACTTCTTCCTTCTTACAATAGATCCGGTTTGTGATTGTTCCTGTACTGTTGCAGGCACACACATTGCTCACTTAGGGTCGATGTTCGAAGAAATCAAGGCTGCCTACACCTTAATCGAACAAACAGATATCGAGCGCAGCGGATCATCACCACTGCATCCCATAACAATCCGGCACCCTCTTTAATCGAGGACACTCTTAATAGGTTGTCAATGCTTCCTGCCCGGATTGAAGAGCTGAAAAAATCTGCTGCTCGAACCGGAGCCATAAATGCCTTGATCCAGGCAAAAGCATGGGTGCCAGATTTTGATCCTGTTGAGGCAGCTCAAGGCTATCCCAGCCTGAAGGAAGATGGCTCCGAGTTCAATGAAGATGATTTGAGGGCAATAAACTGTGCAGTACGCCCTCTGGCTTGTCAATTGGCTGAAGAGGTAGACTTGTCGCATTATCAAACCCAGTACAACGATTAGAACAAACGAGTGCCTGCACCAACTCTTGAAGCGGAGAATCTGATTCCTCCAATCCGTAAGCATACTTACGCTCCTGATATTGAACCGTCTTCTCTGATCCATGAAGAGGCTGTCTTTCAAGCTTTAATGGGAATCGACTGGACCACTGTTGATTTCCAGCCAATGGATAGAGACGAGGAAACTGAAGCGGCGCAAGACGATGAGCAGGCTTGAACCGGAAGCCGGTTTAAATAGCTGCCTTACGATGATCTGCCAAAATAACAATGATCTTATTTGGGAACCGTGTTGCCTTGTAATAGGATAGTTAATACTTCTGCCTTGAATATGCCTTCGTGCATAAGTACTGATGCTTTTGCTTGAAAAACCTCAATTTATATTTCCTGTAATCAGAAAAGCTTGAACTTCGGTGGCGGTTATACCGCCAGCCGGTTTATGATCTTGATATATATCATCAATGTATTTAAAACATATAACCAAATTAAGCAATACAAAGTACCTGCCATCACTGGGCATGAAGCTGGTGAAAGTGCGTTATATCGACTAGAGGGGGGTGAATAGGCGATTTTTATGAAATTCTTCACTGAGGAATTTGCCGGTGAGGAAATTCCTTAGCGAAGAACTATTTGCAGCGGAATATGTACTCAGAGGTAAACATAACAGATTACACACATAGTCAGCATGATGAAATGAAGACTAGAAAAGAGTATAGGAAGCGTAAACACAGGATAACAAGATGAAGACAACAGATCAAGAACTTGAACGAGGAATTTGTGAAAGTCTTCACCAAAGTCTTCAAACACGATATGAACAACATACAACACAGAATGAGGAAATGGATGAGTTGAGGAAATAGAACCGGTCAGTTGGTGAAGACAATGATTTGGTAGACCAGTTCAACTCGCTGTCTCGGTTATGCGTCTGTTGAGCGGCCGAGTATTTAAACTCGAGGACACACAGTCCGGACACCCGCCTCGAGCCGCAACTCAGACACCCAGTCCTCACCGTATTCTCCTTGAACTAAGACCACGCAGGCCTCGCCCAATCACTCGTGGTAAGTCTTCAGTGACTTCCAAACCTTCACAGACTTGGTCACTCGGCGATCCACAATTCCTCTTGATGCTCTAGACCTTGACGCCTAACCGTCTGGAAGAAGCACAGTCTTCAAAGGTAATAAGCGCCGGATCCACGCAGATCAATTTCTTGATGATGCTCAATCACTTGGGGTTTTGTGGGTTTGGTTTTGGGATTTTCCTCACTTGATGATTTTCGCCAAAGTCCTCAGAGGATGGGTTGCTCTCAAATGACAAGTGTCAAGTTCTCTCGAGCAGCCAACCAACTAGTGGTTGTAGGGGCGGCTATTTATAGCCTAGGAGCAGCCCGACATGATAAGACATAAATGCCCTTCAATGATATGACCGTTAGGTGGATAAGATATTTTGGTCCACGGTAAGAAAGACAACAACGGTCGGAAATTTGACTTTCAAAGTCCTCGTGGCTATCATGTTCTCATGTGTAGGCAATTCAGATGGCGAATTCCTAACTCCTCGATCGAGAGAAAGTCATCGATGACTGTAACAACTGCGTCTCACATCAAGAATTTGACTGAATCTGTATGAGATTTCCAATGGCTTCACTCAAGGGATTGGTAGGTGTAGGATTTTGAGTTGAGCATCACATGGAAATTTTTCCTTAGTATTTCCTCGACCCCTTTAACAAAGACGGTGTTTCCTATGACTCAAGAAGGAGAAAATGAAACTACGAAAACAAAAGTCTTCACGCTTCATATTCCTCGAATGAATATCAAGTCTTCGTGGTCACACCAATTTCTTCACTTTCAAAGTCTTCGTAAAGTCTTCGAATATCAAGGTCTTCATCGAAGAACTTCATTTTTAGGGTCGACTTTTCTCAGAAATATCAAACTCCTCATAGACTTATAGACCTGTGTGCACTCACAACGATCAGTTATTTAACCTATAAGTCTTCAATACACCAAAATCACTAAGGGGCATTAGATGCACTTACAATCTCCCCCTTTTTGGTGATTGATGACAACATAGGTTAAGTTTTCAACGGGGATAAACAAATGAAGTATAAATACTGATACTGAGGAATTTGATTGCAAGATATAGAAGAGCACCCCCTGAATATGTGCATAATGAGGAATTTGCTTTTGAGGCAATGCACATTTGAAGAATTGAATCATGGAGATCTCCCCCTATATCTTGTAATTCATACACGCATTTGATATAAATACTATGAAGAATTTGAAATGCATGATGAAATATGGTGCCTGATGAGATTCAGCATGCATGCAATAGCATTAACTAGGAATAAGCATGCGGAATATCACATCAAAAGTTTCAGAGCTCAAATATCACATTCAGAGCTTAGTGCTTCAAAAGCATCAGAGCTTAACACGTATCAAAATCAGAGCATCAAACGTATCGAAGCACGATCAAGAGTATCAGAGCATAGTGCAAGTCAGCACAATGCACCGTTCAAAAGTATCAGGGCACCATCGGTTTTTAAGATTACAACTCGATCCAATTAAAAGTTTCGGAAGAACGAGAGTTGTAACTTAATAATAAAACGCCCATAGTATAAACCCGCTTGAAGACTAACTCAGATTTCTCCCCCTTTGTCATCAAATGACCAAAAGGATCAAAACTGAGGACTAACGCCCCTGAAGACATTCAAGTTGATGGAGGAGCGCCAACGTTGTCGGGGTTGGATGTTGAAGTAGGGCCTGCCGCAGTGTCGTCTAAATCTTCATATTCATCAGTTTCGCGTGATGAAGAATAAGAACTGGCCACCAAATCAGGAACTTTGACTCTCTTGAATTTCTTCGGAGGTGGTGCAGACCAGTCATAAGCTTCCTGAAGACCCATAGTCTTCAATTCTTCCGCGGAATAGACATGATTAAGAACAGCCCATGTGCGGTTGAGGGTTTCATGAAGGTAGTACTGGTTTTTCTTCACTGCATTATGTGTTGAGGTCATGTTGTGAAGAATTGCAGCAAATTGGCGCTTCACCCATTTCTGATTGCGTTCAACCTTCTGATGAAGACTAAGGAGTAACTCACGATCAGTCATCACCCTGGGTGTAGTTGCTTGAGGCTGTAGCTTGGTTGAGGTATTTGCGGCAGTATCATGCGTTGCAGAATCGTCATTGGTGGAGTAAGATGCAGCGTTGCGAAATTGACCATCCAAAGGACGAGTGCCTTCATCAATTACAGCTGCTGCCTTGCCCTTGTCATCAGATGATGAAATTGGTCGCTTGAGGACTTCAATGGGCGGCAGGAAGCTGCCATGGTTTGAGTGTCACCTTGTAGTTCAGATGAAGATCTTGCCCTTATGAATCTCATGATCCAAGGCGATATGGCTTCAGCTCAAAAGGTGACATTGCAACATTTGCCGAGTCCTCATGAAGAAATCATGGAAGTTGACAGGAACGTCATGAATGATATTGAAAAGCATGTTCTTCATGATGCCAACGACATCTTCTTCATTAGAGTCGTGGCCTTTGATGGGACTCATTGTCTTCGCCAAGATTCTATAAATAGTCCGAGGCACATACAAAGAAATCCTTGACGAGGAATTTGGTTCGAGGGCTTGGCACGCTTCAGTGGCTTCATAAGCACTTGCATAAAGTGATCGATAACTCACGGTCATTGTAAATGCAACGGCAGATTCATGGGGAGGATCAAGAGGAAGGACACGAAGCAATTCATTCTTTGGTGCCTTGTAGTGAGTATTCTCATCATCCAATCCAAGACCCATGAATTGATGTCTTCAAAGATCTCCGTGATGTGCAGGTGGCATAGAATCAAGAATGAGTTCTTCATTCCATCACATATATCGGCAGAAATTCAGCAGCCTCGCATCGTGAAGAACACGAGTAATCGCTCAAAGCACGGCAGTGATTCCATATCCACATGAGGAATATGCTCATGGTGAAGATCTTGTCCTTGTCAAATAGCACTGAGGAATAGAAGTTTGCTTGTGTTGGAGTCCAGAAGCGTCTTTTCCTCATTCGAGCAGAGTCATAAGGATTGTAAGCAGTGAAGAACACGTGCTCAGAAAAGAAGTCTTCAGCCTTGAATTTTTGCTTTCTTGAGAACGGATTCTTTGGCTTGGGCAGAGGAATATCAGTGATTTGCAGCACAACCTCTGGAATCGCGATCTCAGGTTCTTCAGGCTGAGGAATTTCTGGTTCCTCTCCTTGTGCAGCTTTGAGGATCAAGATGGGTTCTTGGCGCTAGTGGCTGGAATCTCTTCGTTGATGATGATGATGTGGGATGAGTTTCTTCAGAGCCCATTTGAACAGTTGTAGCCGGGGACAGAGGAACTTGTTGAAGCAGAGTGAAGAGAGGAGTATTGGGATCTTGACTTTCCCAAAAGTCATCGCTCATCACCGTGTGGTGCACCCAATATCCACGCCTTCATCTTCTTTTTCAATTTCCTCAACACCTGCCTCTTCAGCAGTGAACTGAGGCACGGGTGAGGAAGCAACAGGAGTTGAAGGGAAAGCTTCCACTTCAATTTCTTCATCAAGCTGTTCTGAAGTAGCAACAGATTGATTTTCTTCATCTGATCCGCTTGGGATCGTGTATTCTTCTCCATAAGGAACAATTTCCTTAGATGACATGGAGGAAATGGGAATGGCATCAATAGGGTGTTCAATTGAGCTGGTCATTGTCTTCATTTTCTTTGCAGCCGAAGAATTTGACGCAGCTGATGCCTTCCTTTTCTTCACTGCAGCTCGTTCTGCAGCCTTTGTCTTCTTCACTTCATATGCGAAGGAAGAATTGGAGATGGTGTTGGTGCAGGAGGAGCCGAGGATTGTGGTACAGTTTCTTCAGCACAACCGAGTGCAATTGCCTGCTTCCTTCAGATTCTTTGGCGCACCACTAGTGGATGCCCCGGGAATTTCTTCAAAGAATGGAATGGAGTCATCAGCCTCGAACTTGTGTTCTCATCAAGACGCTGAAAGTCATCAGCAGTGTTGGCATGTTCTTCAAAGCAGTGAGCAGATTCTTCACCGAGGATTTTCTTGTTGCGATGGAGCTGCAATAGTTGACATTTTCTTCGTCGAGTGACGAATCTCACCTTGGCTCCTTGCCAATCAGCATTGTAAGCATCAAATCCTTGCTGAGGGCTTGAATTTCAGATTGTGCTTTGAGGAGTTCTTCAGGAGTCAAGTTGATGATGTTCTTCCTCAGAAGCTTCTCCTTTCTGGCTTTTGCTCTCTTCAATTCACGAGCCTTTTCAAATTTCCATTTCTCTTCAGAGATGAAATGGTTCAGCATATGACTTTGACCAGGAGTCAGTGGCGGATCCGGAATGGGAGTGTGAGGATCCTGATGCCACAGGTCAATGAAGTCAAGGATCTTCTTCGGATCCAAAAGCAGAGGCACACTTGTTCTTTTGGCTCTAGCGGCCTTGGTCAATCTGTCCCTGATGATTTCTTCAAGTTCTTCATCAGAGGCTTCATCATCAGAGGGAACGTCAAATGCAACCTGTTTCTTCTTTGGACTTGGCCGAGGACCGCGTCCAGCAGTTGCTTTTGTCTTCAGCAGAGTGGGGCCTGTTGAGGACATTGGTGCAGCAGAGGAACTTGCTGAGACACCGAGGCAATTGAGAAACCCTGAGTCCTTTGACAAGTAGCAAGAAGCACAGGTGTTGAGGACTTGGAGGAGCTCTCAAGATTTTGAATGAGCAGCAGCAGATCGAGGAATTTGCCGTGAGGGCGCGATCGAGGAACTGGGCCGTGAGGGCGCTGACGGTGAAGCACTTGGCTTGCGTGCAGAGCTTCTTGGCATTGATTTCTCGGCTTGACCAAGGGCTCAAAGAAGCAGCAGCAGAATCCTCATTGAATTTCCTCACTGCCTCCTTGGCCTGTCTTGCCAATTTGGCTTGGCGCCTGGACCATTCTTCAGGAAAGTCTTCACCACTCTTGATGCTAGTGGGATCAGCGATTTGGCCAGGTGCCAAAGGAGCTCTTGGGCATGGAGGGTTTAAGGCAAATTTCCTCATGTACTTGGGAGTAACATAGCGGTATTCCCTCCATTCTCGTGCCCATCTTCTTTCTATCCTTTGAATGCGCACTTTGCGCTGATTTTTGGTCTCCTTGCCAAATTTGGATTCATCAGGTGTGCAGTAGTCTTTGTATATTTCCTCAGGAATCTCAAAGGCGGTCGTGACTTCCGGTTTCTTTCCTCCCTTCTGTGGTCTCTTGCCTTCTGCCATTTTCTTCAGGTGAGGAATTTGAACAATAGAGCACTCTGAAGAAGTATGCAGTTTTTCTTCGAGGAACGCTTCAAATGAGTTAAGTTGATGAGAACCTAGTGATTCAGCAGCAGACATGAGTACCTGTGAACAGAGTGTAGGTGCGAGGAATTTGGAGAGGTCATATGCGTTCTCAAAAGATTTTTTTTCAAAAGAAGCAAGTTTTGAGGAATTTGACCAGTTGAGCCTTGAGGAATTTCACTAAGCGTTTTGTCTCAGGTTCCAGAGTTGTACAGATTTAAAATCTGCACAATTGAGGAATCTTGAAGAATTGAATGCTTAGAGAGATAAATCAAGAACATATAGTGTGTGAGGTGTTCATATGTGAAGATTTGAAGAGCAAAAACACCTTTGAAGATTTTTAGAAAGATTTGAGAATCAACGCGAGTAATAAAAGTGACTTTTAATTACCCGAACTGAAGAACACGAGGAACAGAGATGAACTGTAGTGAAGTTCGTCATGTTAGATCTCCCATGCCCTAACTTGGCAGAGGGAGACAGCTACGGCGGCAGCGGAGTGAAGATTTCCGCGACCGGCGCGAGTACGACGGTGATGAGGTCGAGGCAGTGAAGCTTTTCCTCACCGGCGGCGATGGAGTAGCGGCAGCGCTAGGGTTTGAGGAGAGCTCGAGCGAGAGACAGCGATCGAGCGGAGTAAATGAAGTGAGGAGGGTAAAGGGGTATTTATAGCCACGGTGAAAAACTGTTCACCCGAAGATTTTGGACGAACATGCCCCTGCCCTTTCTCCTTCACACGACGTGTGTCACCCACGTACTGTGCAGATGAGATCGTGTAAGATCGTGGGTGATTAAACTAATACATCGTGGGATGTGGAACGGTTTGAGCGGTAAAACCGAAAATTTGGATAAGATTTGTTTAAAAGTTTCGTTCGCAATTTCTTCAGCTCTCAAAGACCAGTGAAGACTTTGAACGAGTTTCAATCAGAACGCACATGAAGAATTTGTGAATAGATTGGATTGAGTATAGCATAGAGGGGAAGGGTCCGATCACATTCACTTAGCATAAGTAGCAACTTGAAGAATTAGCAATAAGTGAATGCTGTAGAGGACATAAACTCATATATATATATATAGCCAATGAAGAAAAACGACGGAAACATTGAAGATTTTGCAAAGTTGAAGAATTTGAAAAATGAGGAATTTCAACGATGAGGAAAAACTCAAATTGAAGATTTTCAACTTTTGTGGTGGCGTAGCTCAATCAGATAAGAATGATGATTTCGCACACCGCGCATAATTGTCGAGGGTTCGAGAATCAAATTCTTCATTAATTTCTTCACACTTAGAATGTTATTCTTCATTGATTGAGGAACAACGTTTCTTCATGTGTTGCACATCTATGTCATCAATTATGCATAAGGATTAGGATGTGTGTCCTTTTCAAAGAACATTCGAAGATTCTAAGATATTTAGCTCACACCGCAACTTGCTAAATCTCTTCTCATCCAAGGGCTTGGTGAAGATATCAGCCACTGTTCTTGATCTTCACATGCTCGATGGAGATATCGCCTTCAAACACATGATCACGAAGAAAATGATGACGAATTTGATGTGCTTAGTCTTTGAGTGCTGAACTGGGTTGTGAGCAATCTTGATGGCACTCTCATTGTCGCAGAGGAGAGGCACATTATTCACGCTGACGCCATAGTCCTTGAGGGTTTGCTTCATCCAAAGCAGCTTGAGCACAAGATGAGCCAAAGAGCAATGTATTCAGCTTCAAAGAAGAGACAATGATACGCAGCTCTGCTTTCTTCGAGGACCAATGCACCAAAGATCGTCCGAGGAAATGACAAGTGCTAGATGTTGACTTGCGGTCCACACGGTCACCAAAGATAGTCGAGTCGAGAATATCCAATGAGGTCAAAAGCAGAGCCCTTGGGGTACCATAATCCTAGTGTTGGTGTGTGAGCTAGATATCAAGAATATGCTTCACAGCCTTATGGTGTGATTCCTTCTGCAGCTTGAAATCGGGCACACATGCAAACACTAAGCATTATATCCGCCTAGATGCACATAAGTACAATAAAGAACCAATCATGGAGCGGTATACCTTGTGATCAAGTCAATACCATTTTCATCAAGGCATAGATGGCCATTTGTGGGCATAGGAATTTTGACGCCTTTGCAATCTTGCATGCCGAATTTCCTCAAGACATCTTTGAGGTATTTCTCCGAGATATGAATATGCCATTGCGCCGATTTAATTTGAAGACCTAAGAAGAATTTCAACTCTCCCATCATAGACATTTGATATTCTTCACTCATCATATAGGCAAATTCATCACTATATCGTTGGTTAGTACAGCCAAATATAATATCATCAACATATATTTGGCACACAAACAGTTCACCATCATATGATTTAGTAAATAGAGTAGGGTCAAGTGAACTGGTGTGAAGCCATTCTTCACGAAGAATTCCTTCAAGTGTCATACCACGCCCGAGGGGCTTGCTTGAGGCCATAGAGAGCCTTATTGAGTCTCAAGACTTTGTCGATTCTTGGGATCTTCAAAACCTGGGGGTTGAGCAACATATACTTCTTCCTCAAGCTTACCATTGAGGAATGCACTTTTCACATCCATTTGATATAAGATGATATCATGATGGTTAGCATAGGCAAGTAAAATGCGAATAGCCTCAAGTCTAGCAACAGTGCAAAAGTTTCATCGAAATCAATTCCTTCAACTCGTGTGTAGCCTTGAGCTACTAGTCATGCCTTATTCCTCACCACAAGGCCATTTTCATCTTGCTTGTTGCGATAGATCCACTTTGTGCCGATGATATTATGCTTGCGAGGATCCGGCATTGACCAATTCCGGACATTGTTCAGCTCGAATCGATGTAATTCTTCTTGCATAGCCTGAATCCACTCCGCCCGTAAATGCTTCATCTACCTTAGTGGGCTCGAGATAGAGACAAAAGCATAGTGCCCACAAAAGTTAGATAAGTGTGAGGCTTTTGAGCGGTGAGAGGACTGGTGCTTGCTGATGTCATCGATGATCTTCTCCACTTGCACTTCTTTTGCAACGCGTGGATGAGTGGGTTGTTGCCGAGGATTTTGATCAACATTTTCTTCAAAGACCATTTTCCTCATCATGTTCTTGGTGCATCACTCGACGCTCTTCACGAACAGGAATGAATTCTTCACAGATTCTTCAAGAGGAATGACATCCTCGGTTGTTTTGAGCTTGATAGCATCCTCGGTGCTGGTTCATCTAACATGAAGGTAGGTGCTCTCTTTGCGAGCCATTAGTTTCATCGAACCGCACATCTACAAGGTCAACAATCTTGTGAAGAACAATGTTGAAGACTCAGAGGTGTGCGAGTCCTTTCCGTAACCAAGCATAAAACCTTCATGTGCTTTGGTGCAAATTTAGAATTGTGGTGAGGATCTCTAATCCAGCATTTAGCAATCAAGACTTTGAAATAACTCACATTGGGTTTCTTGTCGGTGAGGAGTTCATAGGCGTCTTCTTGAAGAATTTGTGAAGATATACTGCTGATGATGTGGCAGCAAGATCAATTGCATCAATCCAAAACGCCGAGGTGTTTTGTATTCATCAAGCATAGTGCGAGCCATCTCAACAAGAGTTCTGTTTTTGCGCCCACGACGCCATTCTCACGAGGAGTATAAGGAGCAGATAATTCATGAGTAATACCAAGTTCATCAAGATAGGCATCAAGACCAGAATTCTTGAACTCGGCCCATTGTCACTTCTAATATGCTTGATCTTCACACCAAAGTTGGTTGAAGCCCTCAAGGAAAATCGCTTGAAGACTTCGCACTTCATGTTTGTAAGTAACAATGTGTACCCATGTGTATCGAGAATAATCATCAACAATGACAAAACCATATAGAGATGCATCATTAGTGACCGCTGAATAATGATTCGGTCGAAGAGGTCCATGTGAAGCAATTCAATGGACGGTAGTGGTCATGATAGTCTTATTTGGATGCTTGGCCTTGGTCATTTTTCCGCTTCACATGCTCCGCATAAGTGATCCTTGAGGAATTTGACATTCTCAATGCCAATGACATGCTTCTCCTTTGCAAGCGTGTTCAAATTCCTCATGCCCGCATGACCAAGTCGTCGATGCCATAGCCAGCCTTCTAAAGCTTTTGCAAGTAGACATACGGCTGGTTGTGGTCCCTGAGAGAAATCAACAATATACAGATCTCCTCTCCTAAAGCCTTCAAGACTTTGGAATTGTCACTTCCATAATCACAACACAGCGATATTTGCCAAGACAACAACCATATCAAGATCACAAAGCATTGAGATCGACATGAGATTTTATCCTAAGGACTCAACAAGCATGACTTTGTCCATGTGCTTATCCTTAGAGATAGCAACCTTACCAAGACCCAATACGACTTTTGCCTTTGTCAAGAAAGATGATATGCTTCAGAGGTGACGGTGATAAAGGAGCATCCATCAATAGATTCTTGTCACCAATCATGTGATTTGTACATCCACTATCGAGGACCCATTCAGTGGTTTTGGGTTGATCATCCTGCAGATGAATTAGTGTAACTTACAATCTCATATGCTTCATTAGTGAAGAATATGATATCAAGTTCATCGATGAATTTCATCAAACAAGAAACAAATATAGCAAGATGAGGACGTGTGAAATGAAAGTTCATTTCATCATGATTCGCAAGGCCCTTTCAGCATATTGTCGTCCCAAAGAAATTCTTCAGACGTTAGAGTACGTCTGGAGACCTGACCCTGCAGAAGAGATTAGTCCTTTTTCTTCACCACCCACATTTGGAGGGGTGGCAAAGAGTTCATCATCCTGCGAGCACCGTGAGAGAAAGGTGGCAAAGATGCCAAACCATTTCGCTTAGCATGAGAGGGATTAGGGTAAGCATATGAGTAAGCAGAGTAATTCTTCGAGAACTTATGAACATAATGGTTTGAAGAATAATGCACATATTCATAGCCCTTAGCTTTGCCCTGCGAGACAGATTGGTTAGCACGATGATAATCATATGAAGACTTTGATCCAGTTGAGGAATTTGATTCTTGTGAAGAATTTGGTCCATATGAGGACTTGGATCCATATGAAGAGTTTGGTCCATATGAAGAATTTGATCTGGGGTTCCGTTTCTTCACAGGTGGTGTCATGAGGACATTCACCTGAAGACTTTCAACACAGCTTTTGGGAACACAGATTTTCTTCATAGGGGAACCGTTCCTGCAGTTAGTGCCAACATATCTAGCAAACACTTCACCATTTTGATTTTTGAACAGTTTATAGTTGGAATCAAATGACTCATCAAAAGAATGAGGAGATTCACATGTAAAGCCAGATAAGTTAGATGGATCAACTGGAGGTCCCTTTGCAGCAACCCATGAGGTTTTGGGATACTGCTCAGGCTTCCAATATGTTCCATCGGCATTGAGTTTCCTCTCAAAGGCAATACCCTCTTTTCTAGGGTTTCTGTTGAGTATCTGCTTTTTGAGCACATCACAAAGTGTCTGATGCCCTTTGAGGCTTTTGTACATGCCTGTCATGTACAATTCCTTCAGCCCTGCATTGTCAGTGATACTAGCAATGTCCTCAGATGAGGAATTAGTGATAGCAGAGGCAGATGAAGAATTTGTAACAGTTGAAGCATTTGAACATTCAGGTGAAGAATTAGCAGATTCACGTTCAATGCACTTTAAACATGGAGGAACAAATTCTTCCTGAGAAGCACTGATTTGTTGAGCTAGTAATGAATCGCGCTCCTTCTGAAGATCTTCATAACACACTCTTAGCTTTTCAAGATCTGCCTTTCTTTGAATAGCCTCAAGAGAAAGCTTCTTATGATCAGTCAAGAGGGTGTTATGCTGATCTTGAAGGGCGTCAAACTTGGAGTGAATTCTCTGAAGACATTCACCCAATGCTTTTGACTGATCCATTTCTTTGCGCAACATATTATCACTTCTTTCTAACATATCTTGTGTTTGTTCTAAAACCGTTTGTTGTTTAGTGGCAACGCAAATGATTTTAGTATAGCATGATTCAATGTCATCATCGATTCATCATTGTCGATTCATCATTATCGATTCATCACAAGACTCGGATGAGGAGCATTCGTTACCTCAAAGATCGCTTGCCATAAGACAAGATGCAGACGATGATGATTCTGGCTCGAAAGTCATCGTTTTGAGAGATTCCTTGAAGTCCTTGAACCAGGGATCATGACAAGTTCGATGACCTTCATAGACATCAGAGATTCGGTCCCAGATGAGCTTTGAATTGCCCAGATGCATAATTCGCCCGAATTGGTCTCTGGATAGGCAGGAGCAGATGATATCCTTCGCTATGAGATCAAGTCGAGTGTACTTGTGAATATCATCAGCATTCTCCATCTTGCATAGATCAGTAAGACCAATCTCACTGACGGTCCACGGCTCGTTGTTCTTTGCCATGAGGCGCTTCTTCATCATGGCCTTCCACTTGGGATAATCATGACCGTCAAAGATAGGGCATGTCACTTTCTTCATACCTGCGGTCGACATAACTAGAACTCCAGGTGGTTAAACCAAAATCACACAGAACAAGGGAGTACCTTGCTCTGATACCAATTGAAAGTGCGTTATGTCGACTATAGGGGGGTGAATAGGCGATTTTTATGAAATTCTTCACTGAGGAATTTGCCGGTGAGGAAATTACTTAGCGAAGAACTATTTGCAGCGGAATATGTACTTAGAGGTAAACATAACAGATTACACACATAGTCAGCATGATGAAATGAAGACTAGAACAGAGTACAGGAAGCGTAAACACAAGATAGCAAGATGAAGACAACAGATCAAGAACTTGGGCGAGGAATTTGTGAAAGTCTTCATCAAAGTCTTCAAACACAGATATGAACAACATACAACATGTAATGAGGAAATGGATGAGTTGAGGAAATAGAACCGGTCAGTTGGTGAAGACAATGATTTGGTAGACCAGTTCCAACTGTTGTCTCGGTTATACGTCTGGTTGGAGCGGCCGAGTATTTAAACTCGAGGACACACAGATCCCGGACACCCGCCTCGAGCCGCAACTCAGACACCCATCCTCACCGTATTCTCCTTGAACTAAGACCACGCAGCCTCGGCCCAATCACTCGTGGTAAGTCTTCAGTGACTTCCAAACCTTCACAGACTTGGTCACTCGGCGATCCACAATTCCTCTTGATGCTCTAGACCTTGACGCCTAACCGTCTGGAAGAAGCACAGTCTTCAAAGGTAATAAGCGCCGGATCCACGCAGATCAATTTCTTGATGATGCTCAATCACTTGGGGTTTTGTGGGTTTGGTTTTGGGATTTTCCTCACTTGATGATTTTCGCCAAAGTCCTCGGAGGATGGGTTGCTCTCAAATGACA
Source organism: Aegilops speltoides (assembly GCA_021437245.1). Classification (NCBI taxonomy): domain Eukaryota; kingdom Viridiplantae; phylum Streptophyta; class Magnoliopsida; order Poales; family Poaceae; genus Aegilops; species Aegilops speltoides. Next base: position 492,225,275 of record CM038142.1, read on the forward strand.
AGTGTCAAGTTCTCTCGAGCAGCCAACCAACTAGTGGTTGTAGGGGCGGCTATTTATAGCCTAGGAGCAGCCCGACATGATAAGACATAAATGCCCTTCAATGATATGACCGTTAGGTGGATAAGATATTTTGGTCCGCCAGCAAAGACAAAGAACGGTCGGAAATTTGACTTTCAAAGTCCTCGGGGCTATCATGTTCCTCACTGTAGGCAATTCAGACTTTGGCGAAATCCTAACTCCTCGATCGAGAAGTCATCAATGACTGTAAGAACTGCGTCTCACATCAAGAATTTGACTGAATCAGTATGAGATTTCCAATGGCTTCACTCAAGGGATTGGTAGGTGTAGGATTTTGAGTTGAGCATCACATGGAAATTTTTCCTTAGTATTTCCTCGACCCCTTTAACAAAGGTGTGTCCTATGACTCAAGAAGGAGAAAATGAAACTACGAAAACAAAAGTCTTCACGCTTCATATTCCTGATGAATATCAAGTCTTCGTGGTCACACCAATTTCTTCACTTTCAAAGTCTTGTAAAGTCTTCGAATATCAAGGTCTTGATCGAAGAACTTCATTTTTAGGGTCGACTTTCTCTCTAAATATCAAACTCCTCATAGACTTATAGACCTGTGTACACTCACAAACGCATCAGTTACTTAACCTATAAGTCTTCAATACACCAAAATCACTAAGGGGCACTAGATGCACTTACAGCTGGCTTAGCCAGACTTGAAGCGGAGGTTTTATAAATCATTACCGTCAAAGGGGAGAAAACAGCTCCCATGTAAACCGTGCTGGGTCCTTACGAGCCCCCCTGTTACTCCATGATGTTAACAGGAAAGGTAAACCGGGCATACTTCTCCGGGTTATAAATGAACCAAATCCGCCAGCTGAACCGGTAAAAAAGTGTTTTTGGTTTAAATGAAACACAACAAAAATTAAGAAATAGCCATAAAATAAATATGGAAGCAAAGGCAATGATAAAAACCGTTTGCAAAAAACATGCTATACTGAGCTGATCAGATGGTGTTACCATGGTCGGACAGGACCAAGCCCCCAATAGGAGTGACAATGGTTCAAGTCAGCCAGTCCCCAATGAAACCGTGGCATATATGCCAATCAAGAGGCGTGGCAATGGTTCAGTTCACCAAGCCCCAAGTGATTTTGTGGCCTTAGGTCGATCAAGAGGCGGATGGTTCAGACTTGACCATGTCCCCTAGTGATCTGGTGGCTTTCGCCTATCAAAAGGTGTCGCGTTGGTTCGGACACCACCAAGGCCCCAAGTGATATAAAAGCAAATTTCAAGGGGTAAACCGAGGCCGCTTTAAAAGCAGAACCACTCCATGTAACCACGCATGATATGAAAAGACAGAGACCCCGCTTTAGCCGAGGCTCGGTTTTATTATATCAAAGATAATATATACATTGTCATAATATGTACATAGATAGAGCCAATGGCTCGGTGTAGTAAGGTCAAGATGAGCTATGTTCCACGGCTCGTTGGTCTCCTCCTCCGATGTGCGTGAGTCTTTATGCTCTCGAATATCAATCGATAGTACGACCCATTGTGCGATTCTGTCGACCACGAAAGGTCCCTCCCAAGGTGGGGATAACTTGTGCATATCCGTGCGGTCTTGGATGAGCCAAGCACCAAATCTCCTTCTTGAAAAGTTCGGTTCGACCGGTGGCTGTGATAGCGACGAAGATCTTGTTGATAAATCGCCGAGCGGGCAGCCGCTATATCGCGCTCCTCGTCCAATAGGTCCAAAGCATCTTGTCGTGTTGTCTCATTGTCTGCTTCAACATAAGCTGCATTTTGACACCGATCTGGATGACTCTAAGTCTCGATCTAGATACATATTGAAAGTGGGAGCAATTAGCTAGAGTAGCTCCGTGCAGAGCATTGTAGACATAGAATATTTGCAAAATACATACGGCTCTGAATGTGACAGATCCGTTGACTAAACTTCTCTCACGAGCAAAACATGATCATACCTTTGTACTCTTTGGGTGTTAATCACATAGCGATGTGAACTAGATTATTGACTCTAGTAAACCCTTTGGGTGTTGGTCACATGACGATGTGAACTATGGGTGTTAATCATATACAGATATGACTATTGGTGTTCAATCACATGGCGATGTGAACTAGATTATTGACTCTAGTGCAAGTGGGAGACTGAAGGAAATATGCCCTAGAGGCAATAATAAAGTTATTATTTATTTCCTTATTTCATGATAAATGTCTATTATTCATGCTAGAATTGTATTAACCGGAAACATAATACATGTGTGAATATATAGACAAATAGAGTGTCACTAGTATGCCTCTACTTGACTAGCTTGTTAATCAAAGATGGTTATGTTTCCTAACCATGAACAAAGAGTTGTTATTTGATTAACGGGATCACATCATTAGTTGAATGATCTGATTGACATGACCCATTCCGTTAGCTTAGCACCCGATCGTTTAGTATGTTGCTATTGCTTTCTTCATGACTTATACATGTTCCTATGACTATGAGATTATGCAACTCCCGCTTGCGGAGGAACACTTTGGTACTACCAAACGTCACAACGTGAATCGGGTGATTATAAAGGAGTACTACAGGTGTCTCCAAAGGCGGATGTTGGGTTGGCATATTTCGAGATTAGGATTTGTCACTCCGATTGCTCGGAGAGGTATCTCTGGGCCCTCTCGGTAATGCACATCACTTAAGCCTTGCAAGCATTACACTAATGAGTTAGTTGCGAGATGATGTATTACGGAACGAGTAAAGAGACTTGCCGGTAACGAGATTGAACTAGGTATTGATACCGACGATCGAATCTCGGCAAGTAACATACCGATGACAAAGGGAACAACGATGTTGTTATGCGGTTTGACCGATAAAGATCTTCAGAGAATATGTAGGAGCCAATATGGGCATCCAGGTCCCGCTATTGGTTATTGACCAAGAATAGTTCTAGGTCATGTCTACATAGTTCTCGAACCCGTAGGGTCCGCACGCTTAAGGTTTCGATGATGCTTATATTATGAGTTTATGAGTTTTGATGTACGAAGGAGTTCGAGTCCCGGATGAGATCGGGACATGACGAGGAGTATCGAAATGGTCGAGACGTAAATATCAATATATTGGACGACTATATTCGAGTTCGGAAAGGTTCCGAGTGATTCGGTATTTTTCGAGTACCGGGAGTTCTGGAATACGGGAAGAGTATTGGGCCTTAATGGGCTTTAGTGGAAGGAGCCAGAGGAGGCGCGCCCTCCCAAGCCCAGTCTGAATTGGACAAAGGGTTTGGGCGCGCCCCTTCTTCCTTCCTTCTCCACTTCCCTCTTTCCCCTTGACCTAGTTGGACTAGGAAAGAAGGAATCCTACTCCCGGTGGGAGTAGGACTCCCTTGGCGCGCCTCCTCCTAGGGCGGCCTCCTCCTCCCTCCCTCCTTTATATCTCACAGGCGGGGGCACCCCATAGACACACAAGTTTGATCTACGGATCGTTCCTTAGCCGTGTGCGGTGCCCCTTCCACCATATTCCACCTCGGTCATATCGTCGCAAGCTTAGGCGAAGCTCGCTACCGTAGAACATCAAGATCGCCACCACGCCGTCAGGCCGACGGAACTCTCCCTCGACACTCGGCTGGATCGGAGTTCGAGGGACGCCATCGAGCTGTACGTGTGTCAAGAACTCGGGGCGCCGGAGTAACGGTGCCGGATCGGTCGGATCGCGAGGAGAACGACGACTACTTCCTCTACGCCAGATCGCTTTCGCTTCGGGTCTCACGAGGGTACGAGACAACACTCTCCCCTCTCGTTGCTATACATCACCATGATCTTGCGTGTGCGAGGAAATTTTTGAAATTACTACGCTCCCCAACAAAGGGTATCGAGCCAGGTTTTTATGGTTTGATGTTTTGCACGAGTAGAACACAAGTGAGTTGTGGGCGATACAAGTCATACTACCTACCAAAGATGTCATACTTTGGTTCAGCGGTATTGTGAGATGAAGCGCCCGGACCGACATTACGCCAGACGCTTACGCGAGACTGGTTTCACCGCCACGAGCACTCGTTGCTTAAAGGTGATGGCGGTGTCTGTCTCTCTCACTTTAGTTGAACTGAGTGTGGCTACGCCCGGTCCTTGAGAAGGTTAAACGGAGTCTATTTGACGAAGTATCGCTGTGGTTTTGATGCGAGGTGAGATTGGTTCTTGCTTAAGCCCGTAGCAGCCACGTAAAATTTGCAACAACAAAGTAGAGGACGCCTAACTTGTTTTTGCAGGGCATGTTGTGATGTGATATGGTCAAGATGTGATGCTATATTTTATTGTATGAGATGATCATGTTTTGTAACCGGTTATCGGCAATGGCGGAGCCATATGGTTGTCGCTTATTGTATGAAATGCAACGCTCAGTAATTGCTTTACTTTATCACTAAGCGGTAGCGATAGTCGAGAAGCAATAGGTGGCGAAACGACAACGATGCTACGATGGAGATCAAGGTGTCGCTACCGGTGACGATGGTGATCATGATGGTGCTGCAGAGATGGAGATCACGAAGCACAAGATGATGATGACCATATCATATCACTTATATTGATTTGCATGTGATGTTTATCTTTTATGCATCTTATCTTGCTTTGATTGACGGTAGCATTATAAGATGATCTCTCACTAAATTATCAAGAAGTGTTCTCCCGAGTATGCACCGCTGCCAAAGTTTGTCGCGCCTGCACACCACGTGATGATCGGTGTGATAAGCTCTACGTCCATCTACAACGGGTGCAAGCCAGTTTTGCACACGCAGAATACTTGGGTTATACTTGACGAGCCTAGCATATGCAGATATGGCCTCGGAACACGGAGACCGAAAGGTCGAGCGTGAATCATATAGTAGATATGATCAACATAAGATGTTCACCATTGAAAACTACTCCATTTCACGTGATGATCGGTTATGGTTTAGTTGATTTGGATCACGTGATCACTTAGATGACTAGAGGATGTCTGTCTAAGTGGGAGTTCTTAAGTAATATGATTAATTGAACTTAAATTTATCATGAACTTAGTCCCTGGTAGTATTTTGCAAATTATGTTGTAAGATCAATTGTCTTGCAGAAGAATTATGTCCTTGATGCACCGCTAGGTGACAAACCTATTGCAGAGCAGATGCGCACGTTATGAACGTTTGGCTAGCTCAATATGATGACTACTTGATAGTTTTGTGCACCATGCTTTATGGCTTAGAATCGACTTCAAAGATGTTTTGAACATCATGGACCATATGAGATGTTCCAGAATTGAAGTTAATATTTCAAGCAAATACCGAGTTGAGAGATATGAAGTCTCCAACAAGTTCTATAGCTAAAAGATGGAGGAGAATCGCTCAACTAGTGAGCATGTACTCAGATTGTCGGGTACTACAATCGCTTGAATCAAGTGGGAGTTAATCTTCCGATAAGATAGTGATTGATGAATTCTCTAGTCACCATCACCAAGTTAGTAGAACTTCGTGATGAACTATAGTATGCAAGGGATGATGAAAATGATTCCCAGTTTTTCATGATGATGAAATCGATGAAGGTAGAAATCAAGAAAGAGCATCAAGTGTTGATGGTTGACAAGATCACTAGTTTCAAGAAAAGGGCAAAGGAAAGAAAGGGAACTTCTAGTAGATTGACAAGCAAGTTGTCACTCCCACGAAGAAACCCAAAGCTGAACCAAAGCCTGAAACCGAAAGTGCTTACACTGCAAAGGAAATGGTCACCGAAGCGGAACTGCCCTAAATATTTGGTGGATAAGAAGGATGGCAAAGTGAAAAGGGTATATTTGATATCTGGTGTTTTATGTGTGCTTTACTAGTGTTTATAGCAACCCCTCGGTATTTGGTACTGGTTCAATTGCTAAGAGTAGTAACTCAAACGGAGTTGCGTAATAAATGTAAACTAGTTAAGGGTGAAGTGACGATGTGTGTTGAAAGTAGTTTCAAGATTGATATGATCATCATCGCACACTCCCTATACTTTCGGGATTAGTGTTGACCCTAAATAAATGTTATTTGGTGTTTACGTTGAGCATGAATATGATTTGATCGTGTTTATTGCAATACGGTTATTCATTTAAGTAAGAGAATAAACTGTTGTTCTGTTTACATGAATAAAACCTTATATGTTACACACCCAATGAAAATGGTTCATTGGATCTCGATCGTAGTGATACACATATTCATAATATTGAAACCAAAAATACAAAGTTAATAATGATAGTGCAACTTATTTGTGGTAATCGCCGCTTAGGTCATATTGGTGTAAAGCGATGAAGAAACTCCATCTTGATGGGATTTTGGAATCACTTGATTATGAATCACTTGATGCTTGCGTAACCGTGCCTTTTGGGCAAGATGACTAAAACTCCGTTCTCCGGAGCAATGGAACAAGCTACTGACTTATTGGAAATAATACATACCGATGTATGCGATCCAATGAGTGTTGATGCTCATGGCAAGTATCGTTATTTTCGACCTTCACAAGATGATTTGAGCAGATATGGGTATATCTACTTGATGAAACATAAGTCCGAAATAGTTGAAAGGTTCAAAGAATTTCAGAGTGAAGTGGAAAATCATCGTAACAAGAAAATAAAGTTTCGTGATCCGATCACGGAGCGAATATTTGAGTTACGAGTTTGGTCTTCAATTAAAACAATGTGGAATAGTTTCACAGCTCACGCCACCTGGAACACCACAATGTTATGGTGTGTCCAAACATCGTAACCGCACTTTATTGGATATAGTGCAATCTATGATGTTTCTTACCGATTTACCAATATCACTTTGGGATCATGCATTAGAGACAGCTGCATTCACGTTAAATAGGGCACCATCTAAACCGCTGAGACGACACTATATGAACTGTGGTTTAGCAAGAAACCAAAGTTGTCGTTTCTTAATGTTTGGGGCTGCGATGCTTATGTGAAAAAGTTTCATCCCGATAAGCTCGAACCCAAATCGAGAAGTACGCCTTCATAGAATACCCAAAGGAAATTGTTGGGTACACCTTCTATCACAGATCCGAAGGCAAGATATTCGTTGCTTAAGATGGATCCTTTCTAGAGAAGGAGTTTCTCTCGAAAGAAGTGAGTGGGAGGAAAGTAGAACTTGATAAGGTAATTGTACCTTCTCCTTATTGAAAGTAGTTCATCACGTAAATCTGTTCGTGACTACTACACCAATTAGTGAGGAAGCTAATGATGATGATCATGTAACTTCGGATCAGTTACTACCGAATCTCGTAGGTAAACCAGAGTGAGATCCGCACTCAGAGTGGTACGGTAATCCTGCTCGAAGTCATGTAACTAGACCATGATGAACCTACGAACTATGAGGAAGCGATGATGAGCCCAGATTCGCGAAATGGCTTGAGGCCATGAAATCTGAGATGAGATCCATGTATGAGAACAAAGTATGGACTTTGGTGGAGTTGACCGATGATCGGCAAGCCATATTGTATAAATGGATCTTCAAGAGGAAGACGGACATTGATAGTAGTGTTACTATCTACAAAGCTCGACTTGTCGCAAAAAAGGTTTTGACAAGTTCAAGGTGTTGACTACAATGAGATTTTCTCAAGCAGAAGCGATGCTTAGGTCTGTCCAAATCATGTTAGCAATTGCCACAATTTATGAAATTTGGCAAATGGATGTAAAACTGCATTCTGAATGGGTTTCGGAGGAAGAGTTGTATGTGATGCAACCAGAAGGTTTTATGGATCCAAAGGAGCTAACAAAGTGTGCAAGCTCCAATGATCCATCTATGGACTGGTGCAAGCATCTCGAGTTGGAATATACGCTTTGATAAGTTGATCAAAGCATATAGTTTATACAGACTTGCGGTGAGGCCTCAGATTTACAAGAAAGTGAGTGGGAGCACTACAAGATTTCGATAAGTATATGTGAATGACATATTGTTGATCGGAAATAATGTAGAATTATTCGCAAAGCATAAAGGAGTGTTTAAAAGGAGTTTTTCAAAGAAAGACCTCGGTGAAGCTGCTTGCATATTGAGCATTAAGATCTATAGAGATAGATCAAGACGCTTGATAAGTTTTTTCAATGAGTACATACCTTGACAAGATTTTGAAGTAGTTCAAAATGGAGCGATCAAAGAAAGAGTTCTTGCTCGTGTTACAAGGTGTGAAATTGAGTAAGACTCAAAACCCGACCACGACAGTAAGATAGAAAGAGAATGAAAGTCATTCCTATGCCTTGGCCATAGGTTCTATAAAGTATGCCATCTTGTGTACCAGATCTATTATATACCCTACACTAAGTTTGGCAAGGAGTACAATAGTGATCTAGGAGTAGATCACTAGACAATGATCAAAATTATCCTTAGTGGAATAAGGATATGTTTCTCGATTATGGAAGTGACAAAAGGTTTGTCGTAAAGGGTTACGCCGATGCAAGTTTTGACACCGATCCGATGACTCTAAGTCTCGATCTAGATACATATTGAAAGTGGGAGCAATTAGCTAGATTAGCTCGCGTGCGAGCATTGTAGACATAGAATATTTGCAAAATACATACGGCTCAATGTGACAGATCCGCTGACTAAACTTCTCTCACGAGCAAAACATGATCATACCTTTGTACTCTTTGGGTGTTAATCACATAGCGATGTGAACTAGATTATTGACTCTAGTAAACCCTTTGGGTGTTGGTCACATGACGATGTGAACTATGGGTGTTAATCATATCTGAGATATGACTATTGGTGTTCAATCACATGGCGATGTGAACTAGATTATTGACTCTAGTGCAAGTGGGAGATCAAGGAAATATGCCCTAGAGGCAATAATAAAGTTATTATTTATTTCCTTATTTCATGATAAATGTCTATTATTCATGCTAGAATTGTATTAACCGGAAACATAATACATGTGTGAATATATAGACAAACAGAGTGTCACTAGTATGCCTCTACTTGACTAGCTTGTTAATCAAAGATGGTTATGTTTCCTAACCATGAACAAAGAGTTGTTATTTGATTAACGGGATCACATCATTAGTTGAATGATCTGATTGACATGACCCATTCCGTTAGCTTAGCACCCGATCGCTTAGTATGTTGCTATTGCTTTCTTCATGACTTATACATGTTCCTATGACTATGAGATTATGCAACTCCCGCTTGCGGAGGAACACTTTGGGTACTACCAAACGTCACAACGAATCGGGTGAGTATAAAGGAGTACTAGTGTGTCTCCAAAGGCGGATGTTGGGTTGGCATATTTCGAGATTAGGATTTGTCACTCCGATTGTCGGAGAGGTATCTCCGGCCCTCTCGGTAATGCACATCACTTAAGCCTTGCAAGCATTACAGCTAATGAGTTAGTTGTGAGATGATGTATTACGGAACGAGTAAAGAGACTTGCCGTAACGAGATTGAACTAGGTATTGATACCGACGATCGAATCTCGGGCAAGTAACATACCGATGACAAAGGAACAACGATGTTGTTATGCGGTTTGACCGATAAAGATCTTCGTAGAATATGTAGGAGCCAATATGGGCATCCAGGTCCCGCTATTGGTTATTGACCAAGAATAGTTCTAGGTCATGTCTACATAGTTCTCGAACCCGTAGGGTCCGCACGCTTAAGGTTTCGATGATGCTTATATTATGAGTTTATGAGTTTTGATGTACCAAGGAGTTCGAGTCCCGGATGAGATCGGGACATGACGAGGAGTATCGAAATGGTCGAGACGTAAATATCAATATATTGGACGACTATATTCGAGTTCGGAAAGGTTCCGAGTGATTCGGTATTTTTCGAGTACCGGGAGTTACGGAATACGGGAAGAGTATTGGGCCTTAATGGGCTTTAGTGGGAAGGAGCCAGAGGAGGCGCGCGCCTCCCAAGCCCAGTCTGAATTGGACAAAGGGTTTGGGCGCGCCCCTTCTTCCTTCCTTCTCCACTTCCCTCTTTCCCCCTTGACCTAGTTGGACTAGGAAAGAAGGAATCCTACTCCCTGGGAGTAGGACTCCCTGGCGCGCCTCCTCCTAGGGCCGGCCTCCTCCTCCCTCCCTCCTTTATATACGGGGCAGGGGCACCCCATAGACACACAAGTTTGATCTACGGATCGTTCCTTAGCCGTGTGCGGTGCCCCTTCCACCATATTCCACCTCGGTCATATCGTCGCATGAAGCTTAGGCGAAGCTCGCTACGGTAGAACATCAAGATCGCCACCACGCCGTCGTCTCGACGGAACTCTCCTCGACACTCGGCTGGATCGGAGTTCGAGGGACGCCATCGAGCTGTACGTGTGTCAAGAACTCTGGGCGCCGGAGTAACGGCGCCGGATCGGTCGGATCGCGAGGAGAACGCACGACTACTTCCTCTACGCCAGATCGCTTCCGCTTCGGTCTCACGAGGGTACGTAGACAACACTCTCCCCTCTCGTTGCTATACATCACCATGATCTTGCGTGTGCGTAGGAAATTTTTTGAAATTACTACGTTCCCCAACACAAGTGCTTGAGACTTCACCGCCGTCCGAGGCACATACTTCAATCCGTGCGGCCCAAGTTCTATAGCCCACTTGGCAATCCGGCCAGTCGCCTCCCGGTTCTGTATGATATCGCCCAAGGTTGCTGAACTAACGATTGTGATGGGGTGCCCTTGGAAATACTGCTTCAACTTCCGGCTTGCCATAAAAACTCCATACACCAGCTTCTGCCAATGCGGATACCTTTGCTTAGATTCAATAAGCACCTTGCTGATATAGTAAACCGGCCGCTGAACCGGATATTCCTTGCCCGCCTCCTTGCGTTCTACCACAATAGCCACGCTAACTCCACGAGCATTGGCCGCTACATATAGTAATAACGGTTCTTTGTCAACCGGAGCTGCAAGAATGGGCGGATTGGCTAACTGCCGCTTCAAGTCTTCCAACGCTTCATCAGCAGCCGGACTCCAGATGAATTGATCTGTCTTCCTCAGCATCTGATATAAAGGGATGGCCTTCTCTCCAAGGTGGCTGATAAACCGGCTCAGTGCGGCGATCCGACCTGCCAAACGCTGAACATCGTTGATACACTTCGGTTTAGCCAGGGAGGTGATAGCCGTAATCTTCTCCGGATTAGCCTCAATTCCTCTGTTGGACACAAGAAAACCCAAGAATTTGCTCCGGAACACCAAAGACACACTTGGCCGGGTTAAGCATCATCTTGTAAACTCGCAAGTTATCAAAGGTTTCCTTCAAATCATCCACCAGCGTCTCCTTCTGCCTTGACTTGACTACAATATCATCCACATAAGCGTGCACATTACGGCTGATCTGTTTATGCAAGCAGTTCTGTACACACCGTTGATAAGTGGCTTGGGCGCTTTTGAGCCCAAAAGGCATAGATACATAGCAGAAGGCTCCAAAGGGAGTAATGAACGCCATCTTCTCCTGGTTCTTAACCGCCATTTTGATCTGATGATATCCGGAATACGCATCCAAAAAACTCAAACACTCACAACCCGTCGTGGCATCAATAATCTGGTCAATGCGGGGAAGGGCAAAAGGATCTGCTGGACAAGCTTTGTTAAGATCCGTGTAATCCACACACATACGCCAAGTGCCGTTTTTCTTAAGAACCAGCACCGTATTAGCAAGCCACTCTGGATGGAACACTTCAATGATAAAGCCAGCCGCTAAGAGCCTGGCTACTACCTCTCCAATAGCTTTACGCCTTTCTTCGTTAAACCGGCGGAGAAATTGCTTTACCGGTTTATACTTAGGATCCACATTAAGAGTGTGCTCAGCGAGTTCCCTCGGTACACCTGGCATGTCAGAAGGCTTCCATGCAAAAATGTCCCGATTCTCACGGATGAACTCGATGAGCACGCTTTCCTATTTAGGGTCCAAGTTGGCACTGATAGTGAACTGCTTGGACGAATTGCCGGGCATGAAGTCAACAAGCTTAGTCTCAGCCGCCGATTTGAACTTCAGATCTGAATCATGCTCCGTGGTTGGCTTTTTTAAAGGGGTCATGTCCGCCGGATCAACCTTGTCCTTATAATATTTCAACTCCTCCGTGGCACAAACCGACTCTTCATAGGCCGCATCACCTTCCTCACATTCCAAAGCAACCTTATGGCTCCCATGAACCGTTATTGCCCCTTTGTAACCCGGCATCTTGAGCTGCAAGTAGATATAACAAGGCCGTGCCATGAATTTGGCATAAGCCGGCCGCCCAAACAAGCGTGATACGGGCTCCGGATCTTCACCACCTCAAAGGTTAGTTTTTCGGATCGGGAGTCATGTTCGTCCCCAAAAGCCTCCTCCAGGGCTATCTTACCAACAGGATATGCTGATTTGCCAGGCACCACACCATGGAACACCGTATTAGACGGTCTGAGATCTTTATCTGTTAGCCCCATGCGGCGGAATGTCTCATAGTATAGGATGTTAATACTGCTCCCTCCATCCATGAGCACCTTGGTGAATTTATAAACTCCCACCTGAGGGTCTACCACTAATGCCAACTGGCCCGGATTGTCAATCCGGGGGGGGTGATCCTCCCTGCTCCACACGATAGGCTGCTCCGACCAGCGTAAGTAATGTGGCACAGCCGGTTCAACAGAGTTCACCGCTCGCTTGTGAAGCTTTCGGTCGCGCTTATCCAAGCTAGTTGTGAAAACGTGATACTGTCCACTATTCAACTGTTTTGGCTGGCTCTGATAACCCGACTGCTGCTGCTGCTGCTGTTGGTTGTAACCCCCTTGACCGTTCTGATTATTCTGATTATTATTGCCGCCCTAATTGAAACCTGAACCGGAAGCTCCATCGTGACCCGGCCCATGGAAACCGGATCATGAACCACCGCCTGACCCACGGTCATACCGGAAAGCATTAGAGTTCTTAAACTCCTCCATAATGTAACAATCCTTCCAAAGGTGTTTAGCCGGTGCCTCCTTCGTCCCGTGCTTTGGACAAGGCTGATTCAACAAATAGTTTAAACGATCCGGGTTAGGATTTGGAGCCCCATTACGATTCGCCGCTTTACCTCTGTGCCATTGACCCCTATCCTGCGCATTAGTGTTAGCCACAAAGTCCATGCTGCCGTCCGCTTTACGCTTGCCTCCATTTCCGTGGCTCGCCGGTTTGTACTGATGCCCCTTGGAGTGGCTATTCTTCTTTCCCTTCCCTGCTTCATCATCGTCAGTCTCGGGATCCTTGGTACTATCAGAATCAGCATACTTCACTAAAGCGGCCATGAGAGTTCCCATGTCATTACAAAACCGCTTCATGCGCCCCAATTTCAATTTTAAAGGCATAAACCGGCAGTTGCCCTCCAGGGTGAAGATCGCAGAGTCAGCATTGATCCTGTCAGATGAGTGCAAGACTTCCGAAACGCGGCGTACCCAATGGGTTGTTGATTCTCCGTCCTCCTAAACACAAGCCGCCAGGTCTACTATGGACTTGGGCTGCTTACACGTATCTTTGAAATTCTGGATAAATCGGGCCCGCAACTGGGCCCATGAGCTGATAGAATTAGGCGGCAGGCTCTTCAACCAAGTACGGGCCGTGCCTTCAAGCATCATGGTGAAGTACTTCGCACACGCGGTCTCATCCACATCCAGTATCTCCATGGCCATCTCATAACTCTCTACCCACGCTTAGGAGATAAATCGGTGTAATTCGCACCTTGCGCGACCCTTGAAATCTTTGGGCGGCGACGCTATGCGAAAGCGGGACTAAACAGGTACTCCCAAAGCAGATGCGACCCCTGGCCCGACAGAGGTGGTAGGACGAACCGGTGTAAGCTGATCCGCCTCGTTCTGTGCTGCTAACTCGGTCTCCCTTCGTGCCCGGGCCCGGTCCACTACATCCTGTGCATCGCGAACACCACCTGCCGGGTTATTGCCACGGGCCGCTTCACGGCCTCGCGCATTGCTCGATATTGCCGGTTCATCCAGGCACCTGCTATAGCTCCGGCTTGGATGAGGTGTGGAGTGAATCCGATCGCGGCTATATGAATATGCCTCTTGTTGAATCAAAGCGGTCCGGAGAAGTTCTTTAACCCGGCGCGTCTCTATTGCTTGCGGAGAATCTCCTTCCACCGGGATAGCTTCTAATCGCGCAGCTGCTGCAACAAGATTGTCCATAGGATTAGAATAATGACCCGGAGGTGTCTCGAACCGCGGAGGAATCACAATGTTCGCCGAGGAGGTTCCATCAGCGGGTTGGACCATCGCCCCGCCCCGTGCTCGACCGGTTTACCTCCTGGTGCCCCGGTGGATTACTGGTTCCAGCTCCCGGAGTGTGAAAGAGATTTCGAGGGTCGAACCCTAACGGCAAGCGTGATCTGTGCTTCCCCTTCAAGACCTCCTGTGATGCGTTCTGGTCAAGCATGAGCTTATAGGCCTGGGCGTCCAAAGCGGCTCGCTCTGCGGCTATCCTGTCCTTCTCTGCTGCCAGATCGGCTTTGGCATGTATGATCTGCTCTCTCACCTTGGCAATCTCTGCATCATGGGCCTCCTGATCCGCCGGATTGGCTTCTGCCATAAGTGCAGCTAGGGCATCAAACAGGTCAGACAGAACTTGAACCGGCGGGCGCACAAGGCCTCCTGCCCCTGCTGCCGCTGCCACTGCTGATCCGGAAAGCATTGCTGCTGCGGTCGAAGAGTGATTCGCTGCCTGCGTGCCGGCCATGAATATTCCAACCCGGTTGATCTAATCTAGGGGGTCCGGAATACTGTCGCCATCGGAACAACCCCTAACCTAGTCATCTTGCAACTGGTACAATGATTCGGTCTCTTCGGTTAAGGACTCGTCGCCGGAATAGACGACAGTCTCACCACCGTATTCTGACTCGTCCTCATGCTCTCCTCCGTGGATGACTCCGACGAAGGCACGCTTCACGGCCGGTTTAACCCGGGTAGATCTCGCACGCTGAGCCGTCTCGACGAGGTCGGTGCAGATGTCCGGCTCAGGCCTGGGCTCACCGATCTTGCCGATGAAAACGTGTATGCCACCAAAAGGGACCCGGTACCCGTACTCGATCGAATCGGCTTCGGGACCCCATCCTGCGTCGTCGATGTAGATCTTGCCACGCGACTCTTGGTCATCCGGCCCACAGCATAGCCTTCGAGTCCTTTGAGCTTGCCCTCCAAGATCATCAAACTGTCGTGCGATAGCCCCACGGTGGGCACCAACTGTCGTGGATTTGTCACGACAGATGTCCTAGTGAAAGGACTTAGTCGTGGAGCCATCGCTACGGGTTAACTTGAAGGGGTTAAAGCGGACACAAAGACACGAGGGTTTATACTAGTTCGGCCCCTTCGATGAAGGTAAAAGCCTACATCTAGTTGTGATGGAATTGATGTGGTCTCGATGGCTAGGGAGCAAACAAGCTTCGCCTAGGCTCGAGTTGAAGTTATCTGTCTGAATCACGCCGGTCGCCCCTTATATACACAGTGACGCCCGTCGGTCCATGGAGTCCCATACCGGTTCATATTCGTACCCCGGTTGGTCTCTCTCTATTCCTAACTTACAATACAAGCTTTACATACCATGCCGGTTTACGGCTACATGTTCTAAACCGTCTACAGGCCATGGGCCTTCATCTGCTTACATTACTAATGAAGTTAACCCGGCCCAAATAGGCTGGTTCACGCCCAGTAGTAATATCCCCAACAGGTACTTCGCGGGGAAGGCCAAAGGCACTAGGCGCCTCGTCGCTACATGGAGGTGGGCCAATAAGCTCTAGTTCCCCCCTTTTTTTTGGCCCAACCCCCTTTCCTTTAAGGGCCCCCCCCCTTGGAAAGGCCTCCCCCGGAACCGGTTGGGCCCAAAAAAAAAGGGACTTAAAAAATTTTTGGGGGTTTTTTTTTTTGGTTTTCCCCGGGGGGGGGTTTTTTGGGGGGGCCCCCAAATTGGGGGGGTTTTTTAAAAAGGGGGAAAAAAATAAAGGGTTTAAATTTTTATAAAACCCCGGGCCCCCGGGGAAATTTAAAAAAAAGGGGGGGGTTTTTGGGTTTTTGGGGGCCCCGGGGGGGAAAAAAAAAAAAAATTTTTTTTTCCCCTTTTTTGGAATTTTTTGGGAAAAACCCCAAAACCAAAGTTTTTGGCCCCTTTTTTTTCCCCCTTTAAGAAAAAAAGGAAAAAAAAATTTTTTTTTTCGGGGTTTGGTTTTTAAAAACCCCAAACCTTGGGGTTTTTTTTTTTCCCATTTTAAATTTTTCCTTTAAAAAAAAAAAATTTTTGGGGAAAAAAAATTTTAAACCCCTTTTTCCTTAAAAAAAAACCTTTTTAAAAAATTTTAAAAACCTTTCCCAAAAGGGGTTTTTTAAACCCCGGTTTTTTTTTTTAAAAAAAAAATTTTTTTTAAAAACCCCCCTTTTAAAAAATTTTTTTAAAAACCCCCTTTTAAAAAAGCCTTAAAAAAAAAACAAAAAGGGAAAAAGTTTAAAAAATTTTGGGTTTTTGGGGGAAACCCCAAAAAAAATTTTCCGGGGAAAAAAAACCCCCAAAAAAACCGTTTTGGGGGCCCCCCCCTTTTTTTCCCCCCTTTTTGGGGAAAGGGGGGGTTTTTCCCTTTTAAAAACCCCCCAAACCCCGGTAAAAAAAATTTTTGGGGAAAAGGAAAAAAAAAAAAAAAAGGGGGGGCCCTTTAAAAAAAAAATTATTAAAAAGGAAAGGAAAAAACCCCAAAAAAATGTTAGGGGTTTTTTTGGTGGTTTTAATGGGCCCAAGGGCCCCAAAGGGGGGGGGCCCCCCCCTTAAAAAAAATTTTTGGGTTTTTCCCAAAATTCCCAAAAAACCCCCCCTTTTTGGGGGGATCCTTTTTGGGGCCGGGGGCCCCCCCCCTTTTTTTCCCATTTTTTTTTTAACCCAAAAGGCCCCAAAAAAAACCCCAAATTTTGGGGTAAAAAATTTAAAAAATTTTGGGGGGAATTAAAAAAAAGGGAAAAAAAAAAGGGGGGGTTTTTTTTAAAAAAAAATTTAAATTTTTTTGGGTTTAATTAAAGGGGGGTTTAATTGGGAAAAATTTGGGGTTTTCCCGGGTTTTTTTTTTTTAAACTTTTTTCCCCTTTTTGGAAATTTTTTTTCCCCCGGGGGGAAGGGTTTTTTTTTTTTTTAAAATTTTTTCTTTAAAAAAAAAATTTTTTAAAAAATTTTTTCCCCTTTCCAAAACCCTTTTTTTTTCCCAAAACCCCCTTAAAAAAAAAAATTTTTTTTTTTTTTTTCCCCCCCTTTTTTGGTTGGCCTAAATTTTTCCAGTTTTTTTAAAAGTTAAAATTTTGGGGGCCCGGGTTTGGCCAAAAATTTTTTAAAAAATAAGGGTTCCCAAAGGAAAGGGGGGAAAACCTTTTAAAAAAAAGGGTTTTTGGGGGAAAAAGCCTTGGTTTTTAAAAATTTAAATTTCCCTTTGGGGTTTTAAAAAATTTTTTTGGGGAAAATCTGGAAAAATTGGGAAAAAAAAAAGGGGGTTTTTTTTTGGGGGGGGGAAGGAAAAAGGGCCAAAGGGCAAAAATTTTTTTTTTTTTTTTCATGTTTTTTTTCCCCCTTTTGGAAAAAAAAATTTTTAATTTTTTAAAAAAAAAGGGTTTTAAAAAATTTGGGTTGGGGTTAAATTTTAACCAAACCGGGAAAAAGGTTTTAATTAAAAATTATTTTTTTTTAAAAAAAATTTTTTAAAAAAGGGGGGGGGGTTTAATTTTTTTTTCCCTTTTCCCCCCCTTTTTTTTCCCCTTTTTGGGGGAAAAAAATTTTAAAAGGGGGGGGTTTTCCCCCCTTTTCCCGGCCCTTTTTCCCCCCTTTTTTAAAGGGGGGCCCCCGGATTGGGGGGCCCCCCGGGGGGCCCCCCTTTTCCCCCGGTTAAAAAAAATTTTTGGGAAAAAAAGGGGGTTTTAAAAACCCCCCCAAAAAAAATTTTTTGGGGGGGGGGGGGGAAACCGGTTTTTGGGGGGTTTTTTCCCTTTTTGGAAATTTGGGGGGGCCGGGCCCCTTTTTTCCCCCTTTTTCCATTTAAAGTTCCGGGCCTTTTTTCCCCCGGTTTTGGGGTTTTTTTTTTTTTTTTTTCCCCAAGGATTGGGGGGAAAAAATTTGGGAAATTTTTGGGGGGTTTTTTTAAAAAATTTGGGGGGCCCCCTTTTTTTTAAAAAGGTTTTTGGGGGGTTTTTTTCCCCTTTAGGGGGGGGGGAAAAAAGAAAATTTTTTTTTTTGGGGGGGGGGGGTAAGGGTTTTTTAAAAGGGTTTTTTTTTCCTTTTTTTTTTTTTTTTTGGGGGGGGGAAAAAAGGGAAATTAATTTTTGGGGGAATTTGGGGTTCCCAAAAGGGGTTTTCCCCTTTTTTATAAATTGGGGGGGCCCCATTTAACCAAAAGGGGGGGTTTTGGGGCGGGCCCCCCCCAAAAAACCCCGGGGGGTGGGTTTTTTTAAAAAAAAGGGGGGGTTTTTTTTTGGGGTTTTTTTTTTGGGGCCCCTTTTTTTGTTGTGGTTTTGGGGGAATTCCCCTTTTTTTCCCCCCCTTAAATTTTGGGGCCCCCGGGGGGGGCCCCCCAAAAAAACCCTTTTCCCCTTTTTTATAACCCTTTTTGGGTTTTTTTTTGGGGGGGGGGTTTTCCCAAAAAGGGGTTTTTTTTTTTTGATTTTTGGGTTTTTTAAAATTTTTTGGGTTTTTGGGGGGTTTTTTTTTTTTTTTTAAAAACCGGGTTTTTTGGGGGGTTTTTTTTTTTTAAAAAATTTTTTTTAAAATTTTTTCCCCTATTATTAGAGCATTGTCCCAGTGAGAAAAGGATGATGGAGACTATGACTCCCCCACAAGTCGGGATGAGACTTCGGACTTTACAAAAAAAAAGGAGGCCAAAGAGCCCACCAAAGAAAAAAAGAGAGAAAAAAAGAGAAGAAAGGCCAAAAGAAAAAAGAGGCCAAAAAAAGAAAAAAAGAAAATAATGAATGAAATGAGAGAAAAAGAGAGAAGGGGCAATGCTACTATCTCTTTTTCCACACTTGTGCTTCAAAGTAGCACCGTGATCTTCATGATAGAGAGTCTCCTATGTTGTCACTTTCATATTCTAGTGGGAATTTTTCATTATAGAACTTGGCTTGTATATTCCAATGACGGGCTTCCTCAAAGTGCCCTAGGTCTTCGTGAGCAAGCGAGTTGGATGCACGCCCACTTAGTTTCTTTTGTTGAGCTTTCATATATTTATAGCTCTAGTGCATCCGTTGCATGGCAATCCCTACTCACTCACATTGATATCTATTAATGGGCATCTCCATAGCCCGTTGATATGCCTAGTTGATGTGAGACTATCTTCTCCTTTTTGTCTTCTCCACAACCACCATTCTATTCCACATATAGTGCTATGTCCATGGCTCACGCTCATGTATTGCATGAAAGTTGAAAAACTTTGAGATTACTGAAGTATGAAACAATTGCTTGGCTTATCATCGGGGTTGTGCATGATTAAATACTTTGTGTGATGAAGACAGAGCAACAGCCAGACTATATGATTTTGTAGGGATAACTTTCTTTAGCCATGTTATTTTGAGAAGACATGATTGCTTTGATTAGTATGCTTGAAGTATTACTATTTCTTATGTCAATATGAACTTTTATTTTGAATCATTTGGATCTGAACATTCATGCCACAATAAAGAAAATTACATTGAGAAATATGATAGGTAGCATTCCACATCAAAAATTATGTTTTTATCATTTACCTACTCGAGGACGAGCAGGAATTAAGCTTGGGGATGCTTGATAGTCTCCAACGTATCTATAATTTTTTATTGTTCCATGCTATTATATTACCCGTTTTGGATGTTTATGGGCTTTACTTTACACATTTATATCATTTTTGGGACTAACCTACTAACCGGAGGCCCAGCCCGTATTGCTATTTTTTTGCCTATTTCAGTGTTTTGAAGAAAAGTAATATCAAACGGAGTCCAAACGGAATAAAACCTTTGGAGGCGTGATTTTTGGAATGAACGTGATCCAGAGGACTTGGAGTGCAAGTCAAGAAGCAGTCGAGGCGGCCACGAGGGTGGAGGGCGCGCCCACCCCTACTGGGCGTGTCCCCCTATCTCGTGGGCCCCTCGGGAGTCCACCGACGTACTTCTTCCTCCTATATATACCCACGTACCCCGAGAACATCAAGGGAGCCAACGAAAAACTATTTCCACCACCGTAACCTTCTGTATCCACGAGATCCCATCTTGGAGCCTTCGCCGGCGCTCCGCCACAGGGGGAATCGACCATGGAGGGCTTCTACATCAACACCATAGCCCCTCCGATGAGTTGTGAGTAGTTTACCACAGACCTTCGGGTCCATAGTTATTAGCTATATGGCTTCTTCTCTCTTTTTGGATCTCAATACCATGTTCTCCTCGATCTTCTTGGAGATCTATTCGATGTAACTCTTTTTGCGGTGTGTTTGTTGAGATCCGATGAACTGTGTGTTTACAAGTTTATCTATGAGAAATATTTGAATCTCCTCTGAATTCTTTTATGTATGATTAAGTTATCTTTGCAAGTCTCTTCGAATTATCAGTTTGGTTTGGCCTACTAGATCGATCTTTCTTGCAATGGGAGAAGTGCTTAGCTTTGGGTTCAATCTTGCGGTGTCCTTTCTCAGTGACAGCAGGGGCAGCAAGGCACATATTGTATTGTTGCCATCAGGGATAAAAAGATGGGGTTTATATCATATTGCTTGAGTTTATCCCTCTACATCATGTCATCTTTCTTAATGTGTTACTCTGTTCTTTATGAACTTAATACTCTAGATGCATGTTGGATAGCCGTTGATGTGTGGAGTAATAGTAGTAGATGCAGGCAGGAGTCGGTCTACTTGTCACAGACGTGATGCCTATATACATGATCATGCCTAGATAATCTCATAATTATTCACATCAATTGCTCGACAGTAATTTGTTCACCCACCATAATACTTATGCTATCTTGAGAGAAGCCACTAGTGAAACCTACGGCCCCCGGGTCTATCTCTTATCATATAAGCTTGCAATGTACTTTTATTTGCATCTTTACTTTTCCAATCTATATCATAAAATACCAAAAATATATTTATCTTATCATACAATCTCTATCAGATCTCACTTTCGCAAGTGGCCCTGAAGGGATTGACAACCCTTTATTGCGTTGGTTGCGAGTTCTTTGTTTGTTTGTGTATGTGCGTGGGACTTTTGAGGAGCCTCCTACTAGATTGATACCTTGGTTCTCAAAAACTGAGGGAAATACTTATGCTACTATTGCTGCATCACCCTTTCCTCTTCAAGGAAAACCAACGCAAGCTCAAGACGTAGCAGCTGTTGGGGAACGTAGTAATTTCAAAAAAAATTCCTACGCACACGCAAGATCATGGTGATGCATAGCAACGAGAGGGGAGAGTGTTGTCTACGCACCCTCGTGAGACCCGGCGGAAGCGATCACAACGTAGAGGAAGTAGTCGACGTTCTCCTCGCGAACCAACCGATCCCAGCGCCGTTACTCGGCGCCTCCGAAGTTCTTGACACACGACAGCTCGGTGGCGCTCCTCGGGCTCCGATCCAACAAAGCTCGGGAGAGAGAGTTCTGTCAAGACGACGGCGTGGTGGCGATCTTGATGTTCTACCGACGCAGGCTTTGCCTAAGCACCGCCACGATATGACCGAGGTGGATTATGGTGGAGGGGCACCGACACGGCTAAGGAACGATCTCAAGGATCAACTTGTGTGTCTAGGGTGCCCCCTGCCCCCGTATATAAAGGAGCAAGGGGAGGGCCAGCCGGCCCTAGGAGGCGCGCCCAGGAGGGGGAGTCCTCCTCCTAGTGGGAGTAGGACTCCCTTTCCTAGTCCAACTAGGAAGGAGGAAGGGGAAGGAAGGAGAGGGAGAGGAGAGGAAAGGGGGCGCGCCCCCTCCTTGTCCTATTCGGACTCCCCATGGGGGCGCGCCACCTCGTGGTGCGCCTCTCTCTCCCTCTTGGCCCAATAAGGCCCATTACTTCCCGGGGTTCGGTAACCCCTCGGCACTCGGTTTTCTCCGGAAACTTCCGGAACCTTTCCGTGTCCGAATATAGCCGTCAATATATCAATCTTTATGTCTCGACCATTTGAGACTCCTCGTCATGTCCGTGATCACAGCCGGGACTCGAACTCCTTGGTACATCAAAATACACAAACTCATAATATAACCGTCATCGAAACCTTAAGCGTGCGGACCCTACGGTTCGAGAACAATGTAGACATGACCGAGACACGTCTCGGTCAATAACCAATAGCGGGACCGGATGCCCATATTGGCTCCTACATATTCTACGAAGATCTTTATCGGTCGGACCGCATAACAACATCGTTGTTCCTTTGTCATCGGTATGTTACTTGCCCGAGATTCGATCGTCGGTATCAATACCTAGTTCAATCTCGTTACGGCAAGTCTCTTTACTCGTTCCGTAATACATCATCTCACAGCTAACTCATTAGTTGTAATGCTTGCAAGGCTTAAGTGATGTGTATTACCGAGAGGGCCAGAGATACCTCTCCGACAATCGGAGTGACAAATCCTAATCTCGAAATCGCCAACTCAACATCCGCCTTTGGAGACACAGTAGTACTCCTTTATAATCACCCGATTACGTTGTGACGTTTGGTAGTACCCAAAGTGTTCCTCCGTAAACGGAGTTGCATAATCTCATAGTTGTAGGAACATGTATAAGTCATGGATAAAAGCAATAGCAACATACTAAGCGATCGGGTGCTAAGCTAATGGAATGGGTCATGTCAATCAGATCATTCAACTAATGATGTGACCTTGTTAATCAAATGACAACTCCTTTGTCTATGGTTAGGAAACTTAACCATCTTTGATTAACAAGCTAGTCTAATAGAGGCATACTAGTGACACTCTGTTTGTCTATGTATTCACACATGTATTATGTTTCCGGTTAATACAATTCTAGCATGAATAATAAACATTTATCATGAAATAAGGAAATAAATAATAACTTTATTATTGCCTCTAGGGCATATTTCCTTGATCTCCCACTTGCACTAGAGTCAATAATCTAGTTACATAGTAATGATTCTAACATCAATGGAGTCTTGGTGCTGATCATGTTTTGCTCGTGGAAGAGGCTTAGTCAACGGTGCGCTACATTCAGATCCGTATGTATCTTGCAAATCTCTATGTCTCCCACCGACCAAGTCCCGGATGGAATTGAAGCGTCTCTTGATGTGTTTAGTTCTCTTGTGAAATCTGGATTCCTTTGCTAAAGCAATTGCTCCAGTATTGTCACAAAAGATTTTCATTGGACCCGATGCACTAGGTATGACACCTAGATCGGATATGAACTCCTTCATCCAGACTCCTTCATTAGCTGCTTCCGAAGCTGCTATGTACTCCGCTTCACATGTAGATCCCGCTACGACGCTTTGTTTAGAACTGCACCAACTGACAGCTCCTCCGTTTAGTGTAAATACGTATCCGGTTTGCAACTTAGAATCGTCCGGATCAGTGTCAAAGCTTGCATCAACGTAACCGTTTACGATGAGCTCTTTGTCACCTCCATATACGAGAAACATATCCTTAGTCCTTTTCGGTATTTCGGGATGTTCTTGACCGCTGTCCGATGATCCACTCTGGATTACTTTGGTACCTCTCTGCTAAGCTTATAGCAAGGCACACATCAGGTCAGTACCTGACATTGCATACATGATAGAGCCTATGGCTGAGGCATAGGAACATCTTTCATTTTCTCTCTATCTTCTGCGGTGGTCGGGCATTGAGTCTTACTCAACTTCACACCTTGTAACACGTGCAAGAACCCTTTCTTTGCTTGATCCATTTTGAACTTCTTCAAAATTTTGTCAAGGTATGTGCTTTGTGAAAGTCCAATTAAGCGTCTTGATCTATCTCTATAGATTTTGATGCCCAATATGTAAGCAGCTTCACCGAGGTCCTTCATTGAAAAACTCTTATTCAAGTATCCCTTTATGCTATCCGAAATTCTATATCATTTCGATTAGTAATATGTCATCTACATATAATATCGAAATGCTCTGAGCTCCCACTCACTTTCTTGTAAATACAAAGCTTCTCCAAAAGTGCATATAAACCCAAATGCTTTGATCACCTTTGTCAAAGCGTTTATTCCAACTCCGAGATGCTTGCACCAATCCATAAATGGATCGCTGGAGCTTGCACACTTTGTTAGCTCCCTTTGGATCGATAAAGCCTCTGGTTGCATCATATACAACTCTTCTTCCAGAAATCCATTTAGGAATGCAGTCTTTACATCCATTTGCCAAATTTCATAATCATAAAATGCGGCAATTGCTAACATGATTCGGACAGACTTAAGCATCGCTACGGGTGAGAAGGTCTCATCGTAGTCAATCCCTTGAACTTGTCGAAAACCATTTGCGACAAGTCGAGCTTTGTAAACGATAATATTACCGTCGGCGTCGGTCTTCTTCTTGAAGATCCACTTGTTTTCTATTGCTTGCCGACCCTCGGGCAAGTCAACCAAAGTCCACACTTTGTTTTCATACATGGATCCCATCTCGATTTCATGGCCTCAAGCCATTTTTGCGAATCTGGGCTCACCATCGCTTCTTCATAGTTCGTAGGTTCATCATGATCTAGTAGCATGACTTCCGAACAGGATTACCGTACCACTCGGTGCGGATCTTACTCTGGTTGATCTACGAGGTTCGTAGTAACTTGATCTGAAGTTTCATGATCAACATCATCAACTTCCTCACTATTTGGTGTAGATGTCGCGAAACCGGTTTACGTGATAAACTACTTTCAAATAAGGGAGAAGGTACTGATTACCTCATCAAGTTCTACTTTCCTCCCACTCACTTCTTTCGAGAGAAACTCCTTCTCTAGAAAGGATCCATTCTTAGCAACAAATGTCTTGCCTTCGGATCTGTGATAGAAGGTGTACCCAACTGTTTCCTTTGGGTATCCTATGAAGACACATTTCTCGATTTAGGTTCGAGCTTATCGGGTTGAAGCTTTTTCACATAAGCATCGCATCCCCAAACTTTAAGAAACGACAACTTTGGTTTCTTGCTAAACCATAGTTCATAAGGTGTCGTCTCAACGGATTTTGATGGTGTTCTATTCAGCGTGAATGCGGCCGTCTCAAGAGCATAACCCCAAAGCGATAGCGGTAAATCTGTAAGAGACATCATAGATCGCACCATATCTAGTAAAGTGCGATTCTGACGTTCGGACACACCATTACGCGGTGGTGTTCGGTGGCGTGAGTTGCGAAAATATTCCGCATTGTTTCAAATGTAGACCAAACTCGTAACTCAAATATTCGCCTCCACGATCAGATCGTAGAAACTTTATTTTCTTATTACGATGATTTTCAACTTCACTCTGAAATTCTTTGAACTTTTCAAATGTTTTGGACTTATGTTTCATTAAGTAGATATACCCATATTTGCTTAAATCATACGTGAAGGTGAGAAAATAACGATATCCGCCACGAGCCTCAACATTCATCGGACCACATACATACGTATGTATGATTTCCAACAAATCTGTTGCTCTCTCCATAGTACCGGAGAACGGGGTTCTAGTCATCTTGCCCATGAGGCACGGTTCGCAAGTGCCAAGTGATTCATAATCAAGTGACTCCAAAAGTCCATCAGTATGGAGTTTCTTCATGCGCTTTATACCGATATGACCTAAGCGGCGAGTGCCACAAATAAGTTGCACTATCATTATCAACTCTGCATCTTTTGGCTTCACCATTATGAATATGTGTATCACTACTATCGAGATTCATTAAAATAGACCACTCTTTAAGGGTGCATGACCATAAAAGATATTACTCATATAAATAGAACAACCATTATTCTCTCGATTTAAATGAATAACCGTCTCGCATCAAACAAGATCCAGATATAATGTTCATGCTCAACGCGGCACCAAATAACAATTATTTAGGTCTAAAACTAATCCGAAGGTAGATGTAGAGGTAGCGTGCCGACCGCGATCACATCGACTTTGGAACCATTTCCCACGCGCATCGTCACCTCGTCCTTTGCCGGTGTTAAGCAATCCGTAGTCCTGTTTGAGTTGCAAATATTAGCAGAACCAGTATCAAATACCAGTCCCTCTGCGAGCTCTAGTAAGGTACACATCAATAACATGTATATCACATATACCTTTGTTCACCTTGCCATCCTTCTTATCCGCCAAATACTTGGGGCAGTTCCGCTTCGGTGACTAGTGCGCTTGCGGTAGAAGCACTCAGTTTTAGGTTTAGGTCCAGACTTGGGTTTCTTCTCTGAGCGACAACTTGTTTGCTGTTCTTCTTGAAGTTCCTTTCTTCTTCCCTTTGCCTTTCTTCTTGAAACTAGTGGTCTTATTGACCATCAACACTTGATGCTCCTTCTTGATTTCTACCTCGCAGCCTTTAGCATTGCGAAGAGCTCGAGCATAGTCTTCACTAACCCTTGCATATTATAGTTCATTACGAAGCCTTTGTAGCTTGGTGGCTGTGATTGAAGAATTACATCAATGACACAATCATTGGAAGATTAACTCCCGGTTGAGTCAAGTGATTGTAATACCGGACATTACGAGTATGTGCTCAGCAGACCCATTCTCCTCCATCTTGCAGCTATAGAACTTATTGGAGACTTCATATCTCTCAATCCGGGCATTCTTTGAAATATCAACTTCAACTCTGGAACATCTCATATGCTCCATGACGTTCAAAACGTCGTTGAAGACCGGTTCTAAGCCGTAAAGCATGGCACCTTGAACTATAGAGTAGTCATCGGCTTTGCTCGCGCAGACGTTCTTAACGTCGTCGGTTACATCGGCAGCGAGGCTGGCACCCAGCGGTGCATCACGGGCGTAACTCTTACGTGCAGCAATGAGGATAATCCTCGAGTTACGGACCCGATCCGTGTAATTGCTACCATCATCTTTCAACTTTGCTTTCTCAAGGAACGCATTAAAATTCAACGGAACAACAAAGACGAGCCATCTATCTACAAACAAACATAGACAAGCAAGATACTATCGGTACTAAGTTCATGATAAATTTAAGTTCAATTAATCATATTACTTAAGAACTCCCACTTAGACAGACATCTCTCTAGTCATCTAAGTGATCACGTGATCCAAATCAACTAAACCATAACCGATCATCACGTGAGATGCACTAGTTTTCAATGGTGAACATCTTATGTTGATCATATCTACTATATGATTCACGCTCGACCTTTCGGTCTCCGTGTTCCGAGGCCATATCTGCATATGCTAGGCTCAAATCGAGTATAACTGAGTATTCTGCGTGTGCAAAACTGGCTTGCACCCGTTGTAGATGGACGTGAGAGCTTATCACACCCGATCATCACGTGGTGTCTCGGCACGACGAACTTTGGCAATGGTGCATACTCGGGAGAACACTACTTGATAATTTTAGTGAGAGATCATCTTAAAATGCTACCGTCAATCAAAGCAAGATAAGATGCATAAAGGATAAACATCACATGCAATCAATATAAGTGATATGATATGGCCATCATCATCTTGTGCTTGTGATCTCCATCTCAAGCACCGTCGTGATCACCATCGTCACCGGCGCGACACCTTGATCTCCATCGTAGCATCGTTGTCGTTTCGCCATCTATTGCTTCTCGACTATCGCTACCGCTTAGTGATAAAGTAAAGCAATTACAGGCATTGCATTTCATACAATAAGCGACAACCATATGGCTCCAGCCGATTGCCGATAACCGGTTACAAAACATGATCATCTCATACAATAAAATATAGCATCACGTCTTGACCACATCACATCACAACATGCCCTGCAAAAACAAGTTAGGCGTCCTCTACTTTGTTGTTGCAAATTTTACGTGGCTGCTACGGGCTTAAGCAAGAACCAATCTCACCACGCATCAAAACCACAACGATACTTCGTCAAATAGACTCCGTTTAACCTTCTCAAGGACCGGGCGTAGCTACACTCGGTTCAACTAAAGTGAGAGAGCAGACACCCGCCACCACCTTTAAGCACGAGTGCTCGTAGCGGTGAAACCAGTCTCGCGTAAGCGTCTGGCGTAATGTCGGTCCGGGCCGCTTCATCTCACAATACCGCTGAACCAAAGTATGACATGCTGATAGGCGGTATGACTTGTATCGTCCACAACTCACTTGTGTTCTACTCGTGCAAAACATCAAACCATAAAAACCTAGGCTCGGATGCCCTTTGTTGGGGAACGTAGTAATTTCAAAAAATTCCTACGCACACGCAAGATCATGGTGATGCATAGCAGCGAGAGGGAGAGTGTTGTCTCGTACCCTCGTGAGACCCGGCGGAAGCGATCACAGCGGAGAGGAAGTAGTCATCGTTCTCCTCGCGATCCAACCGATCCCGGCGCCGTTACTCCGGCGCCTCGAGTTCTTGACACACGTACAGCTCGGTGGCGCTCCTCGGGCTCCGATCCAGCAAAGCTCCGGGAGAGAGTTCTGTCAAGACGACGGCGTGGTGACAATCTTGATGTTCTACCGGCGCAGGCTTCGCCTAAGCACCGCCACGATATGACCGAGGTGGATTATGGTGGAGGGGGCACGCACACGGCTAAGAGCGATCTCAAGGATCAACTTGTGTGTCCTAGGGTGCCCCTGCCCCGTATATAAAGGAGCAAGGGGAGGGCCGGCCGGCCCTAGGAGGCGCGCCAAGGGGGGGAGTCCTCCTCCTAGTGGGAGTAGGACTCCCTTTCCTAGTCCAACTAGGAAGGAGGAAGGGGAAGGAAGGAGAGGAGAGGGAGAGGAAGGGGTCGCGCCCCCTCCTTGTCCTATTCGGACTCCCCATGGGGGGCGCGCCACCTCGTGGTGCGGCCCTCTCTCCCTCTTGGCCCAATAAGGCCCATTACTTCCCGGGGTTCGGTAACCCTCCGGCACTCCGGTTTTCTCTGAAACTTCCGGAACCTTTCCGGTGTCCGAATATAGCCGTCCAATATATCAATCTTTATGTCTCGACCATTTGAGACTCCCGTCATGTCCGTGATCACATCCGGGACTCGAACTCCTTGGTACATCAAAATACACAAACTCATAATATAACCGTCATCGAAACCTTAAGCGTGCGGACCCTACGATTCGAGAACAATGTAGACATGACCGAGACACGTCTCCGGTCAATAACCAATAGCGGGGCTGGATGCCCATATTGGCTCCTACATATTCTATGAAGATCTTTATCGGTCGGACCGCATAACAACATACGTTGTTCCTTTGTCATCGGCATGTTACTTGCCCGAGATTCGATCGTCGGTATCCAATACCTAGTTCAATCTCGTTACGGCAAGTCTCTTTACTCGTTCCGTAATACATCATCTCACAGCTAACTCATTAGTTGTAATGCTTGCAAGGCTTAAGTGATGTGTATTACCGAGAGGGCCCAGAGATACCTCTCCGACAATCGGAGTGACAAATCTTAATCTCGAAATCGCCAACCCAACATCGCCTTTGGAGACACTGTAGTACTCCTTTATAATCACCCGATTACGTTGTGACGTTTGGTAGTACCCAAAGTGTTCCTCCGTAAGCGGAGTTGCATAATCTCATAGTTATAGGAACATGTATAAGTCATGGATAAAAGCAATAGCAACATACTAAACGATCGGGTGCTAAGCTAATGGAATGGGTCATGTCAATCAGATCATTCAACTAATGATGTGACCTTGTTAATCAAATGACAACTCCTTTGCCTATGGTTAGGAAACTTAACCATCTTTGATTAACAAGCTAGTCTAGTAGAGGCATACTAGTGACACTCTGTTTGTCTATGTATTCACACATGTATTATGTTTCCGGTTAATACAATTCTAGCATGAATAATAAACATTTATCATGAAATAAGGAAATAAATAATAACTTTATTATTGCCTCTAGGGCATATTTCCTTCAGCAGCCCACTCCTGGCGAGGAATGAGGGTACTGACGAGACATGTACCCAGCTGCGACGTCCTGTCGACAGCAGGCAAGCGCCGATGGATCCGCTCTTATTGTGCGGTGCGCCGCGCCTCTCGCTCTGCGGCGCTCCAATGGTCTCGCCGTGCGGCGAGCCGCACCCTATCGGCGCGGACACGCCTAGCTTACTCTATGGTGCGCCATCGATCATGTTGTGCGGCAAGCTGCAGCCTCTCGGTGCTGACATGCCTATCTTGATCCGCGGCGCTGAAGCACCATGCGCCAAGGGTCTGCTCAACCTTGGCGATGAAGTGCATCACGACGTCGTCCATCACGTTGCCGGGGAGCGCCGCGGCCTCGACGGGCTGTGGCGCCTTCTGGTTTTCCTCGTCGACGAGGTTGATGGCAGAGGTGGCGCTTTGGTGGGTTGGCATGCTTGGAAAAGGTGGATGCGCTACAGGCTACACTTGTTGCATCCATGCGTCGCGCGCCGCCTAGGTTTATGTGCAATATCGCTGGATGGCGAGAAACATGTGAGGAAATGGCGGGAAATGGTGGCGTGTTCATAAAACGCCATAAATTAATGGAAACTTAGCACATAAGGAACATTGAGCTAGCACAAGAAGTAGATGATGATGAGATGAACACGGACCACACTAGGAAACCCGTCGGTGATGAATTCATCAATCGCAAATGGTTGTACACTAGCAAGCGTTTGCCCACAACACACACGGCTTATTCCATCACAAATAGGTCGGATGGATCAACTGTATGCCACGTATCGCACATTGTCAAAAAGTAATGGGGTAGACCTTCTTTAACATGTGTTTAAAAAAACAAGGACCTCGAGGTTAAATTAACTCATGGGATGGGTCATATCAGTCATTTAATTTGATAAATATGACCCATCCTATCAGTTAATTTAACATCAACACAACTTCCCATCCTGTCGCCCATCTGATGGCTGCTCCAGCCTGAGCACACTTAACTTGAGAGTTCTCTTAAATGAGCTACTAGTGGAACAGCTAGTCCTTGTTGATATAGGATGCCTCTTCACATCCTTATGGCGTATCCGGATGACCGCCCGCCCCCCAATGGCCAATAGATGTTGTGTAGACAGAGCATATCACATACGTCTTATTAGAAGCAATCGTCTGTGTTATTATCAGTCTTCACACAAAATTCTGATTACAGACCTGTTTGCCGCGTATTACACACATCTTGTTATATTGAACCATTTCCGTTCTCTTGTCTCAGTGCAAACAGTTCATCCGAGTGAACCACATGCCTTATATCGC
The DNA here is from genome assembly GCA_021437245.1 of Aegilops speltoides. NCBI lineage: Eukaryota > Viridiplantae > Streptophyta > Magnoliopsida > Poales > Poaceae > Aegilops > Aegilops speltoides. Next base: position 492,256,518 of record CM038142.1, read on the forward strand.
ACACAGCTTGATCAGGCTGACCATTTCTTTTGTGTTGCCTAATCACAAGCAGTTCACCCGAGTGAAGCTTATGTTGCATATCGCACACACCTTCATCTGGCAGCGCGTTTCTTTTGTTCCTCCTCATCGCAAACAGTTAATTTAACTGAACTGTATGCCTTTGCAACCAAAATCTGAACCGCGTTTGATGCATCCTTCATCGCAAACGTTTTATACCTTTTTTGATGGATTTTTTACACCACCGTTTGCGATTATTGCATGGGTATGGAGTATGATGAGAATATTGATAATAAGCATGAGAGAGATAATGAGGCTGGTACAATGGTGTCTCTAAGGACACTAACATGGTTGAATATGATCAAAATCGCAAATGTGGCCCACATGTAGATGAAAATCCTCAAGCTGCATGGGATGTCAAACCTTCGGTGCTTAATATGGTGGGGCCTTTTAATCAATTTAACTATTGAAGGAGACAATTCTGGTTGTTCCACCGAGTCCCCCACCGAAGATCTACTTGGGTTACCGTGTAGTTCCCATTCCCCTTTTTGGTGTTGTTGATGCCAGGGGGGTTGGTTTATTAGGTTGTCTCATGGGTAGTCACATGTCATTTGCTTTGGGGAAAGGTTGCTTCTTATGGGCATGTGTAATTTTTAATGATTATTACTGTAATGAGTTGTAGCAATATGTGGATATAATGTCGGACTACATTTGTTACCTATTTGTGGTTGTGGGAACATATTCTATGTTTAAAGTACTTGAGGTTATTTGTTGCTATTATTAGTATCTTGTGATTGATGGTATCCTCTAGTTCATTTGGTTTATCACAACCTTGCCATGACATCGTATGCATCATGATAATCTTCATGCCTATTTATTTGAACAAATGCACTTTTGTTGTATGATTTTGCGGGAGCTAACCCTCTCGGTTTACCATTTAAAATGTGCATATTGACGACAATGTACTTATAGGGGACTAATACATTTGCTAAGTAGATCTACATGTTTTAGTCTGCATGGATACGTCGTGTTGTTGACCATGGACCTCAAACTACAATTGACTAAAAGAGATGTGCGGCAAGGAGAGAAGCTTAGCTTTTCTATTTTGTTCTTGAGTTATAGGGATCTCACACTACTAAGAGGGAATCAAAGGACATGCATAGGATAACCAAAAGTCACAATCATCACTGGCCTACCCCTCCAAAAGCCCAGTGCCAAAAAGCCACCAAAATAGCCTATGTCAAAAACCATTCAAAAGGATAGTTCTCAGGTGGATGATCTATCCAGTTCGGCGAGGGGTTATATCTGAGAGCCTAAGATCCTATTTAGACGATGGTCAGACTATTTGGGTCGTGTCTAGGTGAAGTCATTGTTCGACTGTCCTATTAGGCGATTGGTTGATATCCGAGAGCCAAAATGTCTTGTTGGGCGCCGATTAAACTGTTCGGGGAGTGTCTAGGCGCTAAACTGTCCGGGCCTAAAATGGCATGACTGTCTGGCCATGTTCTTGTGCGTTGTTGTGTCAGATCTCCGCCCTCCCCGCCCTCCTCCACCACCATTTCATGGGTGGGTTTACCATTTCAGATATGTTGCACTAAGTCTGAGAAAGGCTCCTCTCATATTCCCGTACCAAATCAAAGATTTCTTGAACGATTCTTGAGAAATTTTACCCAAACATAGATCACTCCTCTCTCTTTAGATCAAAGCAATTCAGTATTTAAGTTATGAGCATTTTCCCTTTTTTATTGTTACAAACGGAGGTTGAAGACTCCTAGGCGACAGGAGTCTTCGGTGAGGAATCAACTTGTAATTTAGGTCCGAAAAGTTTTTGAAGGTTTCGAGGTCGCCTCAAGGTCTACCACTAGTGGTTAGGAATCGCTTTCATGGCGATATATCAAGGAGAAAAGTGCTAGCCTTCATGCTGATATATCAAGGAAGAAAAGTGTCAACCTTCGTGGTAACACCCATCCCTCCAACAATGATTAGCTTCCATCCAAGGAAGTGAACATCGAGATACATCCTTGTCTCCGTGTCTTCGATTATCCCTAACCCTAACTCCTTATTTATGGTTCACTTTTGTCACTTGACCTTGCAAGCATCATACAAGTTGTTTATCTCCCCTTAGCATTTATTTAGGCACATCTTTATATTTCCCATACTCTAAACTTGCTAATGGTCAAGTTAAAACTTGTAGTTGTCCCTATCCAGGCCCTCCAGGTCCATCTCGATCCTTTTAGTATTGCAAATTTTATTTAGTGTAGAAGTGTACAAACATTGTCATGCTGGGAAACAGACAAAAAAGCATACAATATATTACATTTGTGAGTACAATACATGTTCCTAGCATGGAATGTGCACAATTTATTTTCTTTACCAACTTACTCAAACTAATGTGAATAAACATATCAATGATTATTACATTTGCAATCTAGGCGAATGCAAATGCTGCCACTTGTAATGTCTTTTTGTGATGGTAATGTGTATACATGTGATATATTACAACACATTTTTTATATTCATATGGAATATTTAGTATACTGAAAAAAGAGGAGGAAAAGATTTTAAATGCACCCTTGATAAATGGGTGGCCTAGATCAAATATTTCTCTCACCTCGATAAGAGGGACCACCTTAAAAGAACTCTTGGTCGAGAGGCTTAAAAAGGTAAATGTGATTCTTTTAAATGCAACAAATTAGAATTAGACATTCCCAAAATGAATAACATAAGACTTGACAATAAAACTAATATCAAAGTGTTGTCAATTTTTTAACTCATATATTCGCATCAAAGATGATGATCAGAGTTTGTACAGGAAAATTGTATCCATAACTTTTAACAGGGATCGTCATGGCCTCCGCATAGTTCGTGCGCACAACCAATTCTTTTCATACGCAGAACATCATTTATCTATGAAAGAGAACATACACACATCATTTGGAGCCAATGCTAACGCCCCTGCACTTGGGAGTACAATAAAACACATTTGGTCGATTGCTGGGGTGAGGAGCTAGTACATATGTTGGCAATGAAGACACTTAGTCCATGATGGACATGTCCATGCCCCAAAGCGCAAGGCGGTACAATTCAAGCGACACTTGTGAATTTCATCAAATTTGTAGGAAAGCTAGGTGCAACTCGTCTAAATTCGTGGAAAGTACCCCCTGCCAACTCGTAGATCCTTAACATTGATGCAGCAATTCCCGAACAAGCTGACAATGTCGTTTGTGGTGTTGTTGACTGTGAGGATTCCATGGATTATTGGGGCGTCGTGATGTACTATAAATCAAGCACCAGACACGACAGTGGTTAAAGCTTGCTAAAAGGGTAACCTGCATGCATTAATAGTTGAATCAAATTGCTTGGGTATAGTGGAGGTGATGAACTCAGATATGGGATCTCCTTCCACGACAACTCCAATTCTGAGTGGGTGTCATGAGTTTTTTTACAAGAAAACTTTTGATCTATTATTCTTCAATCATGGTAGTACAACGAACACCAGAAATGATAAAAATTACATCCAGATCTGTAGACCATCTAGTGAAGACTACAAGCACTGAAGCGATCTGAAGGCGCGCCTCCATCATCGCCCCCTTGCCGGAGTTGGGCAGAACTTGCTGCAGTAGACAGTCGGGAAGTCGTGCTAAGTGTTGGGGAACGTAGCATGCAATTTCAAAAAAAAATCTATGCTCATGCAAGATCTATCTAGGAGATGCATAGCAATGAGAGGGGAAGAGTGTGTCTGCGTACCCTCGTAGACCAAAGGTGGAAGCTTTTCACAACGCGGTTGGTGTAGTCGAACTTTCTTCATGATCCGATCATGATCCAACTGATCTAGTGCCAAACAGATGGCACCTCCGAGTTTAGCACACATGCGGCTCGATGACGTCTCCTCCTTCTTGATCCAGCAATCAGGAGAGGAGAAGTAGATGGGATCACAACCAACACGACGACATGGTGGTGATGGTGGTAGTGGTGGTGGAGCACCGACAGTGCTTCGCTAAGCGTCGCTGGGACGACGCAATGGAACTACGGAGTAACGGGAGAGAGAGGGGCTTCAAGGGCTTGGTGTATCCTCTTGGGGCGCCCCTCCCCTTGATATATAGGTGGAGGGGCATGGGAAACAGCCCCTCCAAGTCCTAGGGCGTGCTACCTCTTGAGCACTGCGTTGGATTTCCCCGAAGAGGAGAGGATGATGCAGCAAAGTAGCGTAAGTATTTCCCTCAGTTTTTGAGAACCAAGGTATCAATCCAGTAGGAGACCACGCACAAGTCCCTCGTACCTACACAAAACAATAGCTACTCACAACCAACGCGATTAGGGGTTGTCAATCCCTTCACGGTCACTTATGAGGGTGAGATCTAATAGAGATGATAAATAATATTTTTGGTATTTTTGATAGATAGATGCAAAGTAAAAAGTAAAAGGCAAAGTAAAAACAAAGCAAGTAATAAAGTGATAGAGATTGATATGATGAGAATAAACCCGAGGGCCATAGGTTTCACTAGTGGCTTCTCTCAAGAGCATAAGTATTCTACGGTGGGTGAACAAATTACTGTTAGGCAATTGACAGAACTGAGCATAGTTATGAGTATATCTAGGTTATGATCATGTCTATAGGCATCACGCCCAAAACAAGTAGATCGAAACGATTCTGCATCTACTACTATTACTCCACTCATCGACCACTATCCAACATGCATCTAGAGTATTAAGTAAAAACAGAGTAACGCCTTAAGCAAGATGACATGATGTAGAGGGATAAATTCATGCAATATGATAAAAACCCCATCTTGTTATCCTCGATGGCAACAATACAATGTGTGCCTTGCTGCCCCTTCTGTCACTGGGTAAGGACACCGCAAGATTGAACCCAAAGCTAAGCATTTCTCCCATTGGAAGAACTACCAATCTAGTTGGCCAAACCAAAAAGGATAATTCGAAGAGACTTGCAAAGATAACTCAATCATACATAAAAGAATTCAGAGAAGAATCAAGTATTTTCCATAGATAATACTGGATCATAAACCCACAATTCATCGGTCTCAACAAACACACCGCAAAAAGAAGATTACATCGAATAGATCTCCACGAGAGAGGGGGAGAACATTGTATTGAGATCCAAAAAGAGAGAAGAAGCCATCTAGCTACTAGCTATGGACCCGAAGGTCTGAAGTAAACTACTCACACTTCATCGGAGGGGCTATGGTGATGATGTAGAAGCCCTTCATGGTGGATGCCCCCTCCGACGGAGCTCCATAACAGGCCCCAAGATGGGATCTCGTGGATACAGAAGGTTGCGGCGGTGGAATTAGGTTTTTGGCTCCTATTCTGATCGTACGGGGATACGTAGGTATATATAGGAGGAAGGAGTACGTTGCTGGAGCGTCAGGGGGTCCACGAGGTAGGGGGCGCGCCCAGGGGGGCACCCTCCACCCTCGTGACCGCCTTTGGCACTTCTTGGAGTTGGTTCCAAGTCTCCTGGATCACGTTCGGTTGGAAAATCACGTTCCCGAAGGTTTCATTCCGTTTGGACTCCGTTTGATATTCCGTTTCTTCGAAACACTGAAATAGGCAAAAAAACAGCAATTCTGGGTTGGGCCTCCGGTTAATAGGTTAGTCCCAAAAATAATATAAAAGTGGAAAATAAAGCCCAATATAGTCCAAAATAGTAGATAAAGTAGCATGGAGCAATAAAAAATTATAGATACGTTGGAGCGTATCGAGGCATCCCAAGCTTAATTCCTGCTTTCGTCCTCGAGTAGGTAAATGATAAAAAGAATTTTTGATGCGGAGTGATACTTTGGCATAATCTCAATGTAAATCTTCTTAATTGTGATATGAATATTCAGATCTGAAAGATTCAAGACAAAAGTTCATATTGACATAAAAAATGATAATACTTCAAGCATACTAATCAAAGCAATCATGTCTTCTCAAAATAACATGGCCAAAGAAAGTTATCCCTACAAAATCATATAGTCTAGCTATGCTCCATCTTCCCCACACAAAATATTTAAATCATGCACAACCCCGATGACAAGCCAAGCAATTGTTTCATACTTATGACATTCTCAAAACTTTTTCAGTCTTCACGCAATACATGAGCATGAGCTATGGATATAGCACTATGTGGAATAGAAGGGTGGTTGTGGAGAAGACAAAAAGAGGGAAGATAGTCTCACATCAACTAGGCGTATCAACGGGCTATGGAGATGTCCATCAATAGATATCAATGTGAGTGAGTAGGGATTGCCATGCAACGGATGCACTAGAGCTATAAGTATATGAAAGCTCAACAAAAGAAACTAAGTGGGTGTGCATCCAACTTTCTTGCTCACGAAGACCTAGGGCATTTTGAGGAAGCCCATCATTGGAATATACAAGCCAAGTTCTATAATGAAAAATTCCCGCTAGTATATGAAAGTGACAAAATGAGAGACTCTCTATCATGAAGATCTTGGTGCTACTTTGAAGCACAAGTGTGGTAAAAGGATAGTAGCATTGTCCCTTCTCTCTTTTTCTCTCATTTTTTTATTTGGGCCTTTCTATTTTTTTGGCCTCTTTTCTTTTTTCTTTTTCGTCCGGAGTCTCATCCCGACTTGTGGGGGAATCATAGTCTCCATCATCCTTTCCTCACTTGGGACAATGCTCTAATAATGATGATCATCACACTTTTATTTTTCTTACAACTCAACAATACAACTCGATACTTAGAACAAAGTATGACTCTATATGAATGCCTCTGGCGGTATACCGGGATATGCAATGAATCATGAGTGATATGTATGAAAGAATTATGAACGGTGGCTTTGCCACAAATACGATGTCAATTACATGATCATGCTAGAAATATGACAATGATGGAGCGTGTCATAGTAAACGGAACGATGGAAAGTTGCATGGCAATATATCTCGGAATGGCTATGGAAATGCCATGATAGGTAGGTATGGTGGCTGTTTTGAGGAAGGTATATGGTGGGTGTATGATACTGGCGAAAAGTGCGCGGTATTAGAGAGGCTAGCAATGGTGGAAGGATGGGAAAAATTGCGTATAATCCATGGACTCAACATTAGTCATAAAGAACTCATATACTTATTGCAAAAATCTAGAAGTTATCAAAGCAAAGTATTACGCACATGCTCCTAGGGGGATAGATTGGTAGGAAAATACCATCGCTTGTCCCCGACCGCCACTCATAAGGAAGACAATCAATAAATAAATCATGCTCCGAGTTCATCACATAACGGTTCACCATACGTGCATGCTACGGGAATCACAAACTTCAACACAAGTATTCTTTGAATTCATAACTACTCAACTAGCATGAATCTAATATCACCATCTTCATATCTCAAAACAATTATCAAGCATAAAACTTATCTTAGTATTCAACGCACTCAAAAGAAAGGTTCACATATCTTGAACACCAAGTATATTAACATTAAGCGAATTACCATGCTATTAATGACTCTCAAAATAATCTAAGTGAAGCATGAGAGATCAATAGTTTCTTTAAAACAAATCCACCACCGTGCCCTAAAAGATATAAGTGAAGCACTAGAGCAAAAATTATCACACTCAAAAGATATAAGTGAAGCACTATGAGCAAAACTATCAAGCTCAAAAGATATAAGTGAAGCACTATGAGCAAAACTATCAAGCTCAAAAGATATAAGTGAAGCACATAGAGTATTCTAACAAATTCCAATTCATGTATGGCTCTCTCAAAAGGTGTGTACAGCAAGGATGATTGTGGTAGACTAACAAGCAAAGACACAAATAATACAAGGCGCTCCAAGCAAAACACATATCATGTTGGTGAATAAAATATAGCTCCAAGTAAATTACCGATGGAAGTGGGCGAAAGAGGGATGCCTTCAGGGCATCCCCAAGCTTTGACTTTTTGGTGTCCTTGGATTATATTGGGGGTTCCATGGGCATCCCCAAGCTTAGGCTCTTGCCACTCCTTGTTCCATAATCCATCAAAAGAATTCACCCAAAACTTGAAAACTTCACAACACAAAACTCAACAGAAATCTCGTGAGCTCCGTTAGAGAAAGAAAACAAAAGACTACTTCAAGGTACTGTAATGAACTTATTCTTTATTTATATTGGTGTTAAACCTACTGTATTCCAACTTCTCTATGGTTTATAAACTATTTTACTAGCCATAGATTCATCAAAATAAGCAAACAACACACGAAAAACAGAATCTGTCAAAAACAGAACAGTCTGTAGCAATCTGTAACTAACGCAAACTTCTGGAACTCTAAAAATTCTACCAAAATAGGAAGTCCTGGACAATTTTTTTATTGAACAGCAGCAAAAAGAATAAACGCAAAAGCACGTTCCTGTGATTTAAAAAAATTATATTCGTGCGTGCAAAGTTTCTGTTTTTCAGCAGAATCAAATCAACTATCATCGTAGGTTATCCTATAGGTTCTACTTGGCACAAACACTAATTTAAAGACAAAACCACATCCAAACAGAGGCTATATGGATTATTTATTCCTAAACAGAAGTAAAAACGAAAAACACAAAATAAAATCGGGTTGCCTCCCAACAAGCGCTATCGTTTAACCCCTAGCTAGGCATAAAAGCAAGGATAGATCTAGGTATTGCCATCTTTGGTAGGCAATCCATAAGTGGCTCACATGATATATTCATATGGTAATTTTATTTTCTTTCTAGGGAAGTGTTCCATGCACTTCTTTAAGGGAAATTGGAATCGAATATTCCCTTTCTTCATATCAATAATTGCACCAATCGTTCTAAGGAAAGGTCTACCAAGAATAATAGGACATGAAGGATTGCAATCTATATCAAGAACGATAAAATCTACGGGCACATAATTCCTATTTGCAACAATAAGAACATCATTAATTCTTCCCATAGGCTTTTTAATAGTGGAATCTGCAAGATGCAAGTTTAGAGAGCAATCATCAAAATCACGGAAATCTAGCAAATCACATAAAGTTTTGGGAATAGTAGAGACACTAGCACCCAAATCACACAAAGCATGAAACTCATAATCTTTAATTTTAATTTTAATAGTAGGTTCCCACTCATCATAGAGTTTTCTAGGTATAGAAACTTTCAACTCAAGTTTTTCTTCATAAGATTGCACCAAGGCATCAACAATGTGTTCGGTAAAGGCTTTATTTTGACTATAAGCATGAGGAGAATCTAGCACGGATTGCAACAAGGAAATACAACCAATCAAAGAGAAATTTTCAAAATTAAATTCCTTGAGATCCAAAATAGTGGGTTTAGCAACATCACGGTTTTTATTTATTTCAATTCCGCTTTCATCAAATTCATCATCAAGATCTAGAAACTCCGAATTCTTAAAACGCCTTCTAGGTAAAGGAAGATAATCTTCAATTTCATCAATATTCATATTTCGAAACAAAGATTTAATGGGGGACACATCAATAACTTTTAGATCTTCATCTTGATTTTCATAGGAATCGGAATAACATGCTTTAATAAAGGCATCTTTTGAAGCACGCATCCTAGCGGTTCTTTCCTTGCACTAATCAATGGAAATTCTCATGGCTTTGAGAGACTCATTGATATCATGCTTAGGAGTAATAGATCTAAGATTTAAAGAATCAATTTCAAGAGAAATTCTATCAATGTTCCTAGCCAAATCATCAACTTTAAGCATTTTCTCTTCAATAAAAGCATTAAAATTCTTTTGTGAATTCATAAACTCTTTAACACTACTCTCAAATTCAGAGGGCATCTTATTAAAATTTCCATAAGAGTTGTTGTAGGAATTTCCATAAGTATTAGAAGGATTACTAGGATAAGGCCTAGGATTAAAATTCCCTCTATACGCGTTGTTTCCAAAACTATTCCTACCAACAAAATTCATATCCATTGATTCATTATTATTCTCAAGCAAGGTAGATAAAGGCATATCATTGGGACCAAGAGGAGTATTTTTAGGAGCAAACATCTTCATAAGTTCATCCATCTTTTCATTCAAAACATTGATTTCTTCTATAGCATGCACTTTTTTACTAGAAGATCTTTTGGTGTGCCATTGAGAATAATTAGCCATAATATTATCAAGCAATTTGGTAGCATCTCCTAACGTAATTTCCATAAAAGTGCCTCCCGCGGCCGAATCTAAAAGATTTCTAGAAGCAAAATTCAATCCGGCATAAAATTTTTGTATAATCATCCATAAATTCAAACCATGAGTAGGGCAATTGCGAAGCATTAATTTCATTCTTTCCCAAGATTGGGCAACATGCTCATGATCAAGTTGTTTAAAATACATGATATCGTTCCTAAGAGTGATAATCTTAGCGGGAGGAAAATACTTAGAGATAAAAGCATCTTTGCATTTGTTCCAAGAATCAATACTATTTTTAGGCAAAGACGGAAACCAAACTTTAGCACGATCTCTAAGTGAAAATGGAAATAACTTCAATTTGACAATATTGTTATCTGTATCTTTCTTCTTTTGCATATCACACAAATCAACAAAATTATTTAGATGAGTAGCGGCATCTTCACTAGGAAGGCCGGAGAATTGATCTTTCATAACAAGATTCAGCAAAGCGGTATTGATTTCACAAGACTCATCATTATTAAGAGGAGCAATCAGAGTACTAAGGAAATCATTATTATTGGTATTCGAGAAATCACACAATTTGGTATTATCTTGCGCCATGGCAACAAGTAATCCAACACACAAGCAAACAGAAAGGCAACGAGAAAAAGGCAAACGGAAAAGAGAGGAGGAGATTGGGAAAGAGAGGGCAAATAAAATGGCAAGGGTGAAGTGGGGGAGAGGAAAACGAGAGGCAAATGGCAAATAATGTAATGCGAGAGATAGGGATTGCGATGGGTAGTTGGTATGGTTGACTTGCTTGCGTGAGCCTCCCCGGCAACGGTGCCAGAAATTCTTCTTGCTACCTCTTGAGCACTGCGTTGGATTTCCCCGAAGAGGAGAGGATGATGCAGCAAAGTAGCGTAAGTATTTCCCTCAGTTTTTGAGAACCAAGGTATCAATCTAGTAGGAGACCACGCACAAGTCCCTCGTACCTACACAAAACGATAGCTACTCGCAACCAACGCGATTAGGGGTTGTCAATCCCTTCACGGTCACTTACGAGGGTGAGATCTAATAGAGATGATTAATAATAGTTTTGGTATTTTTGATAGATAGATGCAAAGTGAAAAGTAAAAGGCAAAGTAAAAACAAAGCAAGTAATAAAGCGATAGATATTGATATGATGAGAATAGACCCGGGGGCCATAGGTTTCACTAGTGGCTTCTCTCAAGAACATAAGTATTCTACGGTGGGTGAACAAATTACTGTTGAGCAATTGATAGAATTAAGCATACTTATGAGTATATCTAGGTTATGATCATGATAGGCATCACGTCCAAAACAAGTAGATCGAAATGATTCTGCATCTACTACTATTACTCCACTCATCGACCACTATCCAACATGCATCTAGAGTATTAAGTAAAAACAGAGTAACGCCTTAAGCAAGATGACATGATGTAGATGGATAAATTCATGCAATATGATAAAAACCCCATCTTGTTATCCTCGATGGCAACAATACAATACGTGCCTTTCTTGCCCTTACATCCTTTGGGTAAGGACACGCAAGATTGAACCCAAAGCTAATCACTTCTCCCATTGCAAGAACTACCAATCTAGTTGGCCAAACCAAAAGGATAATTGAAGAGACTTGCAAAGATAACTCAATCATACATAAAAGAATTCAGAGAAGAATCAAATATTTTCCATAGATAATCTTGGATCATAAACCCACAATTCATCGGTCTCAACAAACACACAGCAAAAAGAAGATTACATCGAATAGATCTCCACGAGAGGGGAGAACATTGTATTGAGATCCAAAAGAGAGAAGAAGCCATCTAGCTACTAGCTATGGACCCGAAGGTCTGAAGTAAACTACTCACACTTCATCGGAGGGGCTATGGTGATGATGTAGAAGCCCTCCGTGGTGGATGCCCCCCCGTGAACTCTAACAGGCCCCAAGATGGGATCTCGTGGATACATAAGGTTGCGGCGGTGGAATTAGGTTTTTGGCTCCTATTCTGATCGTACGGGGATACATAGGTATATATAGGAGGAAGGAGTACGTCGGTGGAGCGTCAGGGGGCCCACGAGGTAGGGGGCGTGCCCAGGGGGCGCGCCCTGCACCCTCATGACCGCCTCTCACACTTCTTGGAGTAGGGTCCAAGTCTCCTGGATCACGTTCGGTTGGAAAATCACGTTCCCGAAGGTTTCATTCCGTTTGGACTCCGTTTGATATTCCATTTCTTCGAAACACTGAAATAGGAAAAAAAAACAGCAATTCTGGGCTGGGCCTCCGGTTAATAGGTTAGTCCCAAAAATAATATAAAAGTGGAAAATAAAGCCCAACATAGTCCAAAATAGTAGATAAAGTAGCATGGAGCAATCAAAAATTATAGATACGTTGGAGACGTATCAGGGCGCATCTAAGGGGGAGAGGACTTGGACTCCAAGTCCAATCCTATTCCTACTAGCACTCCTTCCTTTTTTGCCTTCCCTAGCCATATGGGCTTTTGAGGACTTGGTGCCCCTAGCCCAATAAGGCCAGGGCAGCTCCCCGCAGCCCATGCTATACCTTGGGTCGTGGTGAACCCACTTGGGGACTTCCGTACCCCTCCGGAATCCTCTGGAACCTTCTTGAAGCTTCCCGGTACAATACCGAACAAACTGCACCTTTTTTCGGAACCCAAAATATGACTTCCCATATATAAATCTTTACCTCTCGACCATTACGAGACTCCTCGCGATGTCCAGGATCTCATACGGGACTCCGAACAACATTTGGTTACCACTCATCAAATATCCCAGTATTACTCTAGCGTCAACAAACGTTAAGCGTGCGACCCTATGGGTTCAGGAATTATGTAGTCATGACCGAGGCACCTCTCCGGTCAATAACCAATAGCGGGACCTGGATGCCCATACTAATTCCTACATATTTCACGAAGATCTTTATCGGTCGAACCGTTATGACAACATACGTTATTGCCTTTGTCCATCGATATGTTACTTGCCCGAGATTCGATCGTCGGTATCTTCATACTTAGTTCAATCTCATTACCGCCAAGTCTCTTTACTTGTTTCGTAATGCATCATCCTGCAACTAACTCATTAGTCACTTTGCTTGCAAGGCTTCTTATGATGCGCATTACCTAGAGGGCCTAGAGACACCTCTCCGATACTCGGAGTGACAAATCCTAATCTCGATCTATGCCAACCCAACAAACACCTTCGGAGATACCTATAGAGCATCTTTATAATCACCCAGTTACATTGTGACGTTTGATAACACACAAGGTATTCCTCCGGTATCCGAGAGTTGCATAATCTCATAGTCGAAGGAATATGTATTTGATATGAAGAAAGCAATAGCAAGAAAACTGAACGATCATAATGCTAAGCTAATGAATGGATCTTGTCCATCACATCATTCTCCTAATGATGTGATCCCGTTCATAAAATGACAACACATGTCTATGGTTAGGAAACTTAACCATCTTTGATTAACGAGCTAGTCTAGTAGAGGCTTACTAGGGACATGGTATTTTGTCTATGTATCCACACATGTATCAAGTTTCCGGTTAATAAAATTCTAGCATGAATAATAAACATTTATCGTGATATAAGGAAATATATAATAACAACTTTATTATTGCCTCTAGGGCATATTTCCTTCACTAAGGCCCCATAGGACTAACGCACCAGCGCACCAGAATAGCTACTATCACTGATGAAGAGATGCATAGATCAGAAGGATCAAACTTGAAGACACATGAACATCGATGAACAAAGACCGAATCCGAGTAGATCCACCAAAGACAACCACCAACTGAATCATGTGAGATCCACTGGAGACACACCCTCATATGCCCTTTGACGGTGCACCACCAAAACAGGGGCTAGACGGGGAGAACCTTATTCCATCTTCAGGGAGCCGCCACCGTCTCGTGTTCATGAGCAGGATACAAACCCTAACAAAACTATAAGAAACATCTAAAAATGGAGCCCTCTTGCTGGCAAGTGCCAAGATCCACCGCGTCCCCATGGCCCTAGGGCCACCAAAGATGAGGCGGACCAACGGCGGGGATAAAGGAACCCTTTTTTTCCAGAGTGAACCTTGCTGCCTTTCTATTTACTAAGTGGCCTCAGCCACGATAATGCCTCGAATACAAAACAGAGGAACATAAAACCAAGTATTACACAATTTATTAAGGCAGCTGTCTCACTAGGTTGTGCACCGCACGATTGGCGAAGCATCTAGCCCAAACCACACGAAAGTCATCCTGAGAGGCAAGGAGCTCTTTGATCTCTTAGACAATAGGACCATACTGACACCTAACCAGGTCCGAACTCAACAGATCCTGCATCACACCCTGGTTGTCTGTATCGAGGATAATCTTCCTCGCGCCCACCTCAATAGCAAGCTGGATACCATGCAACACACCAACAACTCTGCATGTTCCGGGTCGGTGACGATATGAAAAAAATGGCATGCTCCTCCCACGAACACACCATGATGGTCGCGCACAACCGCTCCACCGCCGAAGGTGGCGGTGGCTCTTTGCGTGTCATGAGTTAATTAGTGATTTTGGAATGGTCATTATTCGGCATTGTAATAGGGAGTCTGACAAATGTTGCACATGAGCTAGCTAAGCTTGGCAGGGTTAATCCGTTGATTGTGGACGATGTAAGAGCATCTACAACCGGACTTGGCAAATTCGGCCCCTCAAACGCCTGCAGACGCGCCCGGGCGCGTCCACGGGCATTGGCCAGGGCACCCCTCAAATAATGTAATCCACATCCGGACACCTCAATTACCATATCTCAAATCCATACAAACTCATGCAACTACGTTGATGCACACACATCGTCCGGCTACTCCATCACTACTAACTAAACATGCCATCGGACTACCAAAATTTGGCATGTTTGGCTATAGTGGAGTTCATCCATGGCTGCCCTTGCCCTTCTCGGCGCCCTTGTCATCCTTCTTGTGGAAGTACTGGTAGAATACGCAGTATGGATCGAGCCGAATCTGCTCGTTGCTGGAGCTGTCCTCCTTCTCCTCCTTTAGTGGCAGTCCGCCATGGCACGGACTGCCCGATTCTACTCTCGGCGAGGGTGTGCATGTTCATCCACTATCGTTTCTTCACAATGCAAGCCTGGATGGGTTCATCCTCTGCGGCCGCCCACGCCGCCGCCATTTTCGCTGTGGTACGTGCCTCGGCGGCCCTTATCGTCTCCTTCCCACAGCGGGCCGCGCGTTCCCGGTGGGACTCATAGTCTACCCGACCGGTGATGGGAAAGGAGAGGTGTTCTGGCTGCCGGGGCCACGAGGATCCGGCACCAGAGGCCCCTCGCACACGGTGAGCGAATGCTATGGCGTCACGACGGATGGATCCGTCCGTCGGCCGGGCGCTGTCCTCCCGGGAGCAACGGAGTGCAATGCGGATTGCCATTACCTCCTCCAATCCACCGGGATGACACCCCAGTCGACGGATCCGGACTGGTCAGAGTACGATCCGCTGCCTGCCATGGCGGAGAAGACCGGAAACCGCCGAAGGTGAGCCCGGGTGGCGGAGGGGAGTGGAGTGAAGTGGCTAGGGTTTGCTCCGGCGAGCGGATGGGGACAAATATAAATGAGGCGGATGGGCCAGCATGGACGGGGTCCGACATGGCGGGCGTGCCTGGGCGCGTCTGGACGCTCCCATATCCGCCCCACATGAGGGTTGCTAGTCAGCCCGAGCGTTTGAGGCTCGTTTGAGGCGTCCGTCTGGGTCGAGAAAATATGACCGGCCAATGACCGGGCGGGCCGCCCGGACGTATGAGACGGGTTTGAAGGGCCCGACTATAAATGCTCTAACACTTCTTTGATTTTAATCAAGCTAACCATGACGACCTTTCTCCCCAGAAAAAAAAAACACAGCCGGTCGTCCCGTTAGGTCATTCACTGGCCAAAAAGGAGTTGATGTTGGTTAGAACTCACTTGTACTATAACTTTCCTAGTACTGACTTTGGATCCCCACCAAGAGGCAGAAAAGCATGTGTCTTCACATTGACCACACATATCAAGAACATATGGATCGATCATACTCCACGCTCCAAACCATAGACAATATTGCAACATGTCGTGTGTGTCAATGTGTGGAACCCTTTAAATCTCCCCTGTCCATCGCCCCAAGCTTTTCTTAGTGCAACTATATAACGTAAACAACACAAGACGCGCCCAATCTCCTACAGTAGTTAATTAAGATCCTAGCTCGAGCTTTTGGGGAGGCGCGAAGAGGCATGTGAAGCTCGCACATGGTTTGTTCAAAAGTTCAAATTAAACGAGGCTGTGGCCTGTGGGTTAGAAAAGAAGATACGTTTAGCCTTTGCTTCCGTTGAGAGCCAGATCCATGGACGGTTCCATTCGTCCCTAATTTTGGGTCCTCGGACTGTGAGCTCTCTAAGAATTATCGGGCAGATTGATTAACAGGATTTACGGGCCAATTCTCTAAACGGAGGGCGCTGCTATCTCTCGCGTTCAGCGAGTCGAGTCTTCTGACTGACTGACTCGCCGCCGAAGCGCACGAGGGTATGGGCGATTTCTCTTATTTTTTTCACGTTTTTATTTCGTTATTTGATTATTAGTTTTGTTTACACATTTCGTTATTTTGTTATTTTACTTATTCTAAATGTTGAACAAGTATTTGAGAAGGTAGAACATGTATTTGTAAAATGTTGAACAAGTTTTTGAAAAATGTTTAATAAGTATTGAACAATGTTGAATAAATATTTGTAAGATGTTGGACAAGCGTTCACACAATGTTGAACGTGTATACAAAAACAATCTTCAAAACACATTTGAAATAATGTTGAACAAGTATTTAAAAATGTTGAATAAGTATTGAAAAATGTTGAGCAGTATTCAAAAATATTGAACAAGTATTTGAAAAAATGTTGAATAAGTATTAAAATGTTGAACAAGTATTAAAAATGTTGAAGAAGCATTAAAAAGGTTGAACGAGTTACTTAAAAAATAAAAACAATTTAGAACAATTTAAAAAATGTTGAATAAGCATTCAAATGTTGAACGAGTATTAAAAAAATGTTGAAAAAGTATTTTAAAAATGTTGAATAACCATTCTACAATATTGAACGTGTATACAAAAAGTGTCGATCACCAACTAAAAAATGGTTTTGACACATATGGAAATGTAGAGTGATAACGAAAACAAACATAAGAAAAACAAAAAATGGAGAAGAAAAAACCGACAAAAAATGGATAAGAAAAATGAAAACCAAACAAAAAATAGAATAATGCAAAAAATGAACATATAATAACCAAATAAAAACAAAATGCAAAAATGAATGAAATAAAAACAATAAAAGAAACATAATGAAAGAAAAAAATAAAACAGCTGGAGTAGCCTCAACTAGGGTGCGCCCCTTTTTCTAAGAATAAAATGAACGTAGGTGGAGTGGTACGCTCGGCGTGCGCCACTCGGATGACCCGAACCCGGGTTCGATCCCTCCCTCTCCCCTTTCGCCTGTTGTTTTTCAGGAGGCTCACAACGATCAACGCCACTTGGCGCGCTCTCGGCCGCTCGTCACGTGTCGCGCTCTGGACGCTCCCCCCGGATTTTTTCCTGCTTTTTAAACAAGTTTTCCCCTTTTTTCGACATTTCGGTTTTCCACCTGCCTTCCTTAAATTTTGCGAAAAAATCGATTTTTTTCTTTTGCGCGAAAAAATGCGTTTTTTTCGCGAGAGGCACGGTTTTGCTTTCACGAGAGTCACGGTCGTGGCTCTCGGAAACGAAAAAAAATGTGTTTTCTAGTTTTTTCCTTCCGCGAGAGGCACAGTTTTGCTTTCGAGAGAGGCACAGTTGTGCTTTCGCGAGAGGCACGGCCGTGCCTCTCGGAAGCGAAAAAAAACTTGTTTTCAGTTTTTTTTTCTTCTGAGAGAGGCACGATTTTGCTTCCGCGAGAGGCACGGTTGCGCTTCACGAGAGGCACGACCATGCCTCTCGGAAACGGAAAAACCGCGTTTTTTGTTTTTTTGTTCTTTTGTGAGAGGCACGGTTTTGGTTCCGCGAGAGGCATGGTTGTGCTTTCGGCAGAGGCACGGCCGTGCCTCCTCGGAAATGAAAGAAAAATGTGTTTTCTTTTTTCTTTTCCTTCCGTGAGAAGCACGATTTTGCTTCCGCGAGAGGCACGGTTGTGATTCCGCGAAAGGCGCGCGCGTGCCTCTTTCAGAAAGGAAAAAACCTGTGCCCCCGATTTCGGTTTTTTCGTCCAGTTTCTTTCGTGATTTTTTTTCGTCAAAACATATCAACATAGGATCTAGTTTTGAATATCTCAACGCGAAGAATCCAACGGTGAAAACGGTTCGAGATTTGTACGCACGGTTTAAGAGATAAAACGTTTTGAATAAACGAATCTATGAAAAATGAGAAAACTTTCGGGTTGTGACAAGTGGCGCACATGCAGCGTGCCACTTGTCGCAACCTGGAAAGTGGAAGTGATCTTTGCAACGAGTACTCCTTAACTATAATTTCGTAGTATCGCCTATTGCGATAAATAGAAACCGCGCTAAACGGACTGATCACTAGGGGGCTTAGAATGGGCTCTCGCCGTGGCACCGGCCGTGGGCTTACTTGCCGGTGGTGCACACCTGCGACGATGACGACGATCCATGTGAAGCGGCCCGAACCCACGCCAGTCCAGTCGCGTCGCACTCCACCCCCCGGAGAGATCACGTGAAAAGCAGCACGGACTGCTTGGACTGGAAGCGACCCGCGTCCACCACCGCCGCTTTCCCCCGTCTCCCCCTCACCGCGCGGCGACGCCGAGCGACCCAGCGGCGAGCCCGGCATGCATCACGACCCCAACCCCTTCGACGAGGGCACCGCCGGCGACGAAAACCCCTTCTCCGTGAGCCGACCTCCCCTCTCCCCTCTCCCCTCTATCCGCTCATCTATCGCCCCTTTGTTTTGCGGAAAAACCCTTGCCGCCTAGGAGGGGGTAGTGGTTCGGCAGATCTGAACTCCCGCGTGCTGTTTCTGTTGCGCTGCAGAATGGAGGAGGCCGCGGCGGGAAGCAGCAGCACGGCTTCCGGCCGACCGAGCCCGTCGGCTTCGGCGGCGGCGGCAGCAGGGGCGACGCCACCGTCGACGTGCCCCTCGGCAACATGGGCGTAAGTCGCTTCACGCGCTGGTTATCCTTTTAGTTTTCGTTCACTCCGCGTTCGGCTGCACGAATCTGATGGTTGTGGTGCGCCGCGCAGGACTCGAATGGCAAGGCGAGGGAGCTCTCGTCGTGGGAATCAGATCTGAGGCGGCGTGAGGCGGTGGGGGTTTACTCTCCTCTTTGCCCTTAATACTTTATTAGGTTGTGTGGTGTCTCACGGCCTTTGTTCTGTGGCTCCAGGATATCAAAAGGAGGGAGGAATCGCTGAAGAATGGTGAGCCACTATTTCGTTGCTGGTGTCAATTGTGTTTCAGTTATTATGAGTCGTGTTAGCAGTAGTGTGCTTATTTCTGCTTTCCTTTTCCTTCTTTGATGCAGCTGGAGTGCCCATGGAGGAGAAGAATTGGCCGCCATTTTTCCCCATTATCCACCATGACATCGCCAATGAGATACCTGCCAACGTGCAGAAGTTACAGTATCTGGCGTTTGCAAGCTGGCTTGGTATGTACTTGCTGACTGCTGGTAGTGCTTTTTTTTGGTACCACTCTAGTTCGTCGGTAGAATTATGCAATTGTGGTGTTATAGGCTGTAAATATGGTTCATGTCAGAGGCGCATGGTCATGATAGTTTCCGTTTTGTGTTATTTTGATTTACAGGAATTGTGCTCTGCCTGTCCTGGAACTTTATTGCTGTCATAGTCTGCTGGATCAAGGAGGGAGGTGGGTTTTCATCACTACTTACGAATGCCTGGGTGTTCTTGTACATTGGCAGATGCTGAATGCTTGGATTGTCTATGCTTGCAGATTCAAAGCTGTTCTTCCTTGCTACAATCTATGCTTTGCTTGGAATTCCCCTTTCTTACTTGATGTGGTATCGACCCCTCTATCGCGCAATGAGGTATGCTATATCATGGTACCATTTTAGCACCTCCACCTATCACTGGAAAAAGGAAATCGTGAGTGAATTTATTATTTATTTTAGGGCTTTCCAGCTACGCACATCACAAAGAACGTATTTCTTTTCCCTAAATGTTCTATGCAGACCTGCAATATTTACTAGCATTGTTTCCATCTAACGAAACTAATAAAGGACAGTTTATGTGAGTTCAAAACTGCTGCATAATTTCCTTGAAAATTTTCTTATCTACACAATTCATGATGCATGCGATAGCTACGACAGTTACAAAAATATTTTGGTGGACCTGCACCAGCTAGGCAGCTACACATAATTGTTTCCATTTCATGTATCAGTGACCAATTGATGTGTATAGTCGTTCTAAGATGATAGTATGACAAATTTTAGAGGTGCCTGCATTTTCAGTCCAATTGTTTAACAAGAGAAAACTGAACTGTGTATTATTATGTGTGGAAGCATCTGATATGTTCATTTACTTATTTAAACAGGACTAACAGTGCATTCAGTTTTGGATGGTTTTTCCTGTGTTATCTGGTAAGATCTGCCTGCAAAGCTTATTTAACTTACGCTTGACATTTCAACTGTTGTAATAATTATTCTTATCACACGGCCACATTCTTCATCTTGTTGTTTGGTGCAGATCCACATTGGTTTTTGCATAATTGCTGCCATTGCTCCGCCAATTGTATTCCAAGGGAAATCATTAACGTAAGCTACCGCTACTTTTATTCAGTTAACATCGTAATTACTGTGGTAAATTTCTATTGCACCAATGTTACTATTTGGAACAACTGTCCATGACCACACTACGAGGGTATTTTTATTGAAACCAACAGGATGTTAACAATTAATAGATGTCAAACTTGTATACATAATAGTTGTATATGTGGTTTCACTATTCTGTTGCTTCCATAGTATTGAGACAGCTGTATTTCTGAATTGCTTGTTTCACTAGTATGTGCCTACAAGATTGGTAATAAATTGTTTGCGTATGCTCTTCTAACATGATCTACTGCCAGTGTTCTGGACGGACTGACTGACAGTTGAATATCTTAGCATCTGATGGAATATATTATCATTCTACATGGTATTCAACCAGTATGTATGTAGCCGGTTTATATTTAGTATTGACTATTGAATGGATGCCTGTTATTTTTTAGCTTAAGACCAATGCCTTCATCTATTCATAGGTAGCCACTATTGGAAGTACGGAAGTTTCTTCTTAATTACATTGCTAAGCTTTCTACTTTTCTCTCCAGGGGCATATTGGCCGCGATCGACACTTTCTCTGAGCATTTGATAATTGGGGTGAGAACATTGTTCCTTTCACACCTCCTTGCAGTGAGAAAGCTGGACATGTTTTGCCTGCGATCTCTTGAATATGCCAAGAGCACTTTGAAGTAACTTTATCTCCAAGTATCCAACTTATAGGGCATTAACTATCAAATATTTGCTTCTGCAGATCTTCTACTTCGTGGGGTTTGCACTATTTTGCTTGGAGACACTGCTGAGCATCGGGGTTCTTCAGGTCAGAGATAATTTCGCAGTTTAACATCCTCTGGCCTTCTATTGGTTTATCTTTTGGCTGTTCTTATGTATTTTCTTTGTATGCTCATATACTGGTCATCTAGGGCACGAGATGCAGGGGCTAGTAGGTGTTCCGTATATTTCACTTTTTATGGATTATTATGTGTATTTATTCACAGCAACTGAATGCAATTTTCTATTTCATATGTTGCATAACTTACAACCTTTTGTTCTAAATCCATAAACTTCGCCAAGACCACAAGTATGCTTATAGCTGTGCCTCTGCCTAGTTGAGAAATAATTGTCATAATTTTCTGCACGGAAAAGTATTATACTAGTAAAATTTGCTGTATAATATGTGAAACATATGATGTGCTAGTTCCCTATGTGGGTGTCCGATAAAGATGTTGTAGAATTTGCAAAACTTCTAAGCATTTGTTGTAGCATGGGAACATACTAAAACAAATACATCCGGGCACACAGATCCCTAGGTGGGCGTCTGGTAAAAACGTCAGGGGGTGCTGGCTCCTGTGAGATCCTGAGGATTCCTGTGATAGTACATATCTTTTTGTTTGGGCATCATTCTTGATGGGCATGCAAATAAATGAAACCTCGATGTCTTAATCGATAGGTCATAACCCGTTGCATAACAAGCAATTTGATTGTGAGCAACTGCTTTATTTGTGTTTGGTCTGTTATCATGCTACTTGTTCAGATGCGTTGTGCGAGAATACAGTACTAATACAATTTTCCTTTATTTATTCCTTGGTGGTCACAGAAAGTATACATGTACTTCCGAGGGCATAAGTGAAGCGGTCTGGGATGGAAAGTTTTCCGAAGTCTATAAGCAGCAGTGATTGTGTCCATATGTGTCAGTACACCTTGAGTCTATGTTCTGTTCTGCCAAAGGTTGTCGAAAAATGCTTGTGAGCCCTGCTACTATAGGATGTTCTCTATGGGGTGTTGAGATTCTTTATATGCTGTACTTTTCGTGTTATCTGGTAGATCTCCTGCAAGTTTGGCATGTCGGTGAACATTACAAGTAGGCAGTATTTAAACGAAGATGAACAACAAGGCAGGAATCATGTTCTTTCGAGAATTAGTGGCGATGCTCTGCTATTGTGCTTTGGATGACTAGATGTATGCTGAATTGCCCAGTTACTGAATATTTCCTGTTAACGGCCGATGCTTTAGGTGTGTTGGTCTCGCTCGTGAGACGTGTTTGCATATAGTTGGAGCTGAGTTGTCGTGAGATGCATTGTGCTAGCTGGAAGGATTTCAGGGTCTCAAATCCTTGAAGCACCTCCAGGCTCCAGATAGTAAATCAATGAAGGCATCGATAGCATGAAGAGCCAGTAATTTTTCACAAACATCGCTACTTTATGCTCCCATTGTTCTTAAATATAAGCCTTTGTAGAGATTTCAATATGGACTACATAAAATTAGTGAATCTACTCTAAAATACGTTGTCTGTATGTCTGTATTGAAATCTCTAAAAAGGGTTACGTTTAGAAACGGAGGGAGTAATAAACTAGATATTCTGATCACAGGACCTTTATTTATGTCTGATGGGAGCCTACTACAACTCACTACAGCTCTGGACTGACAGAGGTACAACCACTCAGAAGATATGGCCATATTCAGGCACATACATGACGATCAAAAGAAATCTCTCTGTTGGATAGATCATACCCAACATTGGTGTTACGCTGAGCAATCATCCCTAGTGCAGCTTGCTCGCCGCCGGAACCCCCAAACAAACGTATGTGCCGGCTGAACCTTCCGTAAAGAGAGTGTCTCCAAATAGCTCGAGCTCTGCGCCTCCATTGAAGCCGAGCGTGACCGACACGGCCTCGACATCCGACATATCCCCAAAATAGCAGTTGATGTTGGGGTTAGAAGTGGGATCGGACACTCTGACCAAAGCTATTTCGTCGCCGGCCCCAACGATGCTATTACTGAAACGGAGGATGTCAGACACTACATAGCCTGACACTTTGCTGCCGTCGCCATAGCACCTCCGGAACAGGCACAGGTCATCGGTCGCGCCCGGAGAGACGTAGTTCATGGAGCACTGCGTGCCAGTCCCGTGCTCGCACAACGGATCTTCGCACGAGAGGTGCCGGTAGGTCCCGGATTTGATGGCGTTGAGTGGCAGGTAATAGCCCCGGTTGCAGCGCTGGCAAGGGACGCACTGCGTCCACGATAGGTCGCTGCCGGTGTCGAACAGCACATACCTTGACGGGACTCGGCCGGCAGCTCCACCGCCGATGCGGGGCTGCACGAGGTACAATGAGTACCTGCGGCGATGGCGGAATGGCACTACAAACTTCTGCTCCGTTGCGGTGGCGGTGGCGGTGGCATTGGCTGCCAACTGGAACTCCTCCTCGACGACCTCTGCCATGGTCCTCCAGTGAACGACGGGGAGAGAATCCAGCCCCCCCGTCTCCGGGAGGAGCAGCACCGGCGACGGGCTCACGCTCACGGATGGCGGCAACATCGCCGGAGATGAGAGCGGCGATGGTAACCACGAGAATAAGGTGGAGGGAACGACAGGGCATTCTGTGAGTATTTGATTTCAGCTAGAGGCTCGTGGAGGTTTTAGCTAGAGGTGAAGGAGGTGTATATGATATGTGATGAACTTAAGAGTGCAATGCTTCCTGGCCTTCTTTCTCCAGCTAGCCGACCATTGAGTTGTGTGTGATCAGTGTCCAATTTGTGTTTCCAGACTACTCGCGCAGCAGTTGGCTCATGAATTCCATCATTTTTTGCAAGTTCATCACAGTTGGCCCAGGCCATGCTTTTGTGCGAATTCTTAAAGCCAAAATAGATGTGATGATCTAAACACTATGTAGCAACACCCTCAACTGAACAATATTCCTCGCTATTAAAATTTCCAGTTTACGTTGCGCTGAAAAAGAAAAAGAACGGCCATTTTTTTTGAGGAAATTAAGCTCCTTGTTTGTGATGCATAGTTTAGTTACCGAAACTTTTCTTTGGAACAACACACCCAAAGAGCATCTTAGCTGATTAATATTACGGAAAATAAAAGTTAGTATAAAGGATAGACAATTGGAGGCAAAGCCACTAGTTAAAAATAAAATTACAATAAAAGCCGTACTAGTCTTCTTCTTACTTCGATTGTGCACCGCCGGCGGAGATTTAAAATTGCACTGAGCCAACAATAAAAAAAGGGACACCTGCAAACATTCTTGTCACACCGGGTGAAAGGATCGATATGGTTGACTAGAGGGGGGTGAATAGGCAACTAACAATTTTTTAAGCTTTTCTTTACCAAATTAAACTTTGCAACAAATAGGTTGTCTAGATATGCAACTAAGTGAGCAACCTATATGATGCAATAACAACTAGCAAGCAAGCAAGCAAGAGATGAAACAATAAGTAAGCTTGCGAAAGTAAAGGCACGAAATAACCAAGAGTGGAGCGGTGAAGGCGAAGATGTGTTACGGAGTTCCTTCCTTTTAAGGGAAATCGTCTCCGTTAGAGCGGTGTGGAGGCACAATGCTCCCCAAGAAGCCACTAGGGCCACCGTATTCTCCTCACGCCCTCACACGATGCGAGATGCCGTGATTCCACTATTGGTGCCCTTGAAGGCGGCGACCGAACCTTTACAAGCAAGGTTGGGGCAATCTCCACAACAATCGGAGGCTCCCAACAACAACACCACCACGAAGCTTCACCACAATGGAGTATGGCTTCGAGGTGACCTCAACCGTCTAGGGTGTTCAACACCCAAGAGTAACAAGATCCGCAAGGGATAAGTGGTGGGAATCAAATATCCTTTGGTGGAAGTGTAGATCGGGCCCTTGTCACCCAATCCCGAGCAAATCAACAAGTTTGATTGGCTAGGGAGAGAGATCGAGCGAAAATGGAGCTTGGAGCAACAATGGAGCTTAGAGGTGGAAGAGGTAGTCAACTAGAGGTAGAAGACATCCCTTATATAGTCGTGGAAAGAATCCAACCGTTATCCACTAGTTCTGCCCGCGACCCACGGTACTACCGCTCCAAGGAAGCGGTACTACCGCGGCGCCGCGCGGTACTACCGTGGACAACCACGGTACTACCGTGGCACCTGCACAGGCCGGAACAAACCTGAGGACGGAGCAGTACTACCGCTTGCGCGGTACTACCGCTCCCCCTTGCGGTACTACCGCAAGGCAGGAGGGTCACGGCCTGGGAAGGGCGCGGACGAAATAAATTTCATCCGTGCCTACTTCCGCAGAAACTAGGGTGGTGCAAAAACCCGACGCGGTACTACCGCCGGCGAGGCGCGGTACTACCGTGGTTGGCGCGGATGTAAAAAATTACATCCGCGCCTACTACCGCGACGCTGCGGTACTAGGCAGAAGGGCCACGGTACTACCACCCCAAGGGAGCGGTACTACCGTGGGCCCCCGCGGTACTACCGCGCTGGACGAGCGGTACTACCGTGAAGCGCGGATGTAAAATTACATCCGCCCTACTACCGCACGGGCGGCACTAGGCAGTGCGCGGTACTACCGCACCAAGCAGGCGGTACTACCGTGGCGCCTCGCGGTACTACCGCTTGTACCTGCGGTACTACCGCAAGTCAGCGATGAGTCGTCGATTTTCACAGAACCAAGATAGCGACGGTAGCTCCAAAGTGCAAGGAAAGGAGGGACAAGTGTGCGTGTGATTCCACCCTACCTTTACGACGCGGACCCCTCTTAATAGTACGGCTCTCCTCGACTCAACTCCACCAAAGAGAAAGCGTAGAACAACGCCGGCTTCAGCAGGTCTCCGAGGGGCACGAATCGTCTTGTGCCTAATGATGAAGTATCCGAGAGACTCAAGGCACACGATTAGTCCATACAGTATTGTCATCAATCACCAAAACACTTAGGGATAAATATGCCCTTACAATCTCCCCCTTTTTGGTGTATTGATGACAACACGGGATTTGCACATAGATAAGATATTTTTAAAGCAGTGGCAAACCCCACTTCTCTAAAATATAGACGGGGCTCCCCCTAGATGTGTGCACTTTAGATGAATGCTTTGGACTGCATGGCACACAAACTAGGATCAACACTCCCCCTATATTTTAGAGACCAAGACATGATAATAAGCATAGCATAGCATGAAAGTAGCACAGTATAACTCAAGCTAGCTAGGATAGATAGAGTGCATATGTCTTACACCATACGAGGTACGAAAACCAAGGTTCAACCGATAAAGACAGCAAAGAGTTCAACTGAAAGCAGCAAACACACAAATTCGCAAATCCAAATCCCTACACTCTCTCCCCCTTATGCATCGAGACGCCAAAAAGGCAGAGAGGACACCTAAACACACAAGAGGTGGCTCAAGCAGAGAAGTTGTCCCACGCCTCTTCGTCAGACTCCTCTGCAACTGGAATGGACTCCTCGGCCTCCTCCTCAGAATCAGTCCACTTGTATCCTTGCTTCTCCATCCACTCGGTCTCAGGAGTGATGCGCTCCTCAGAGCCGCCAGACACATCCTCGCCATAGAGCTGCAAGACCTTGTTGTGCCAGCGACGACTCTCCTTGGACTCCACGTGAGCCCTGTACTGTCCCTTGGCTTGCATGCAGAAAAGAGACTTCATCTTATCCTTCAACTTCTTGGCCCAAGATGGCCTAGAGTCACTCTGAGAGGGCCTAGCGAGCGGCCCCGACAACATCCTCGGCCCAACAACATCCTCATCAACAGCAGCAGCCCTAGCAGCGAGCGCCTCGGCCACGAGTAGCGGTGTTAGCCCGATTAGGTTTGACCCTCGGACAAATGGGCTCATGGCGAATCCATCTGGAGCCAGGAACTCCTCCTCGGGTACATCTTCTCCCAAGTCTCTGAAATCAGCAGAAATAGGTAGGGCCCATAAATAGGCACCTTGCGGTTGAATCTGACAAACCGAAGCTCACACCACATGATGTGAGAGACATCAAGTGGCTGAGTGCGAGACGAGCGAGCCTCCTCGCACATAAGCATCATGTCCACCATGAAGGTATGAACCTTGTCTTTGTCACCGTGCGTGGGAACAAGGAGTTGCGGAAGATGCGGTACATGATATCGAAAGGGTTGAGAACCAAGATTGTCTTGCACTGTGGCGGCGTCTTCTCAACCATGAGCGGGGTGAGCTTGTCCTTGTCGTGAGTCGGCATTGTCGTGAGGGCGAACACCAGCGGAGTGTCAAGTCCATCATCGACAACGTGAAGCAAATCCATGAACTCCTTCGGTGTAGCGCGACTTGCGGCCATTGGTCATCCAGTCATCCTCCTCTCATCATTGGTGTGAAAGAACACCGAGGCAAAGAACCGACAGATGATCTCGGGGTCATAGTCCGGTGGAAAGAGATCACATGCTCAATTCCAAACTGCTCCACCAAGTCGAGCCTCCCCAAAGTAGTCACGATACTTGTCCTTCCTCATGTGGTGCATATCAATCCACTTCACCTCCACATAGGTATTCGCTTGTTCTTGATGACATCCAAGTAGATCTGGGTTTGGGCCTTGTTCGAACAGTTCACACCCTCGGACGGTGGGCGTGGGGTCACATAGGGGTGAAGCTGCTGAGACGGACATACTCTTGGCGCCTATCTCATCCATACCTGGCGGGCTCCTTGTGCTTGCTAGCGGTGGTCTTGACATTGCGCGCCGATGCGAGATGACCCTCGGGAACTTCTCTTGGGTTCTTTGAGCGCTTGGAGCAAGTGTCACGAGCAGGATTGGCCCGGCGAGAGCCACCACCTAAGACACACACATAAAGCACCAAAACAAGGCGAAAAGAATCAATGCAAAGGCTATAAGACAGCACATGAAACCCATAGAAGATAAAAAAGAAAGTTGGCATGCGATAGATGTGAGTCACGGTAGATCTGCCATGGGTTGCGGTACTAAAGTCTTAGTACAGTTCGAACAGCGGTAGTACCGTGAGGTGTCACGTAGTACCGTGGTGAAGCGATAATAAGGTTTTAATCTGCACGGCGCGTATGGTGATACCGCGCCCTAGAAGCGATAGTACCGCTCCCTACGGCGGTAATACCGCGTCGCGTCGGATCTAGCAGGATTTGAATCGAAAAAGAACCATGAAGCCATGGCGGTGTTGCGGTGATCAGATCTAGTGCAAGACAACAATACAAGAGTAAATCCTATGCAATACCACACTCCTTCATCCTACTCTTGCAGAGATCTAGACTAGGAATCTCAAGAACATACAAGCCTCCCC
This sequence comes from Aegilops speltoides, assembly GCA_021437245.1. Taxonomy (NCBI): domain Eukaryota; kingdom Viridiplantae; phylum Streptophyta; class Magnoliopsida; order Poales; family Poaceae; genus Aegilops; species Aegilops speltoides. Next base: position 492,285,428 of record CM038142.1, read on the forward strand.
CAAAACCTAGAAGAACCAAATACAATCAAAAAGGAGAAGGATTTGGGGAAAAACCTTGGTCCATAGCAAGAGCACGAGGTGGGAACGATCCCACCGGACGGAATCACGGAGGGCAGCGGTGGAGGAGATCCGCGGCGAATGCGGCTCCGTTCGTGAGCACGAGAGAGGAAGAGACAACGTGGAGAGAAGAGGACGAATGGGTATGGGGGAGTTAGAACTCCCCCTGCCCGATCTTATCCCCACGCGCTACGAACCGGCGCGGTAGTACCGCGGGTCATCGCGGTAGTACCGCCCGGGCGGAAGTACCGCGCCGAGGCGGTAGTACCGCTCAACCAGGCGGCAGTAAAAAATTACTGCCGCTTGGTGACGGTAGTATCGTGCTCCCATCAGCGGTAGTTCCGTGGTTGGCCGCGGTAGTACCGTGACCTACCGCGGTAGTACCGTGAGCTCACGCCACCAAAGGTTTCAAACAAGAGAGAAAAAAATGCCTTTGCACCGAAAAACAGACACAACCCAAAACTGTACAAAAACAAGCACAAACCAAGGGAACAGCAGGAAATCCCTAAGTGACAAAACCTCTCGAGGAGAGAGGGCGGTGGCCGAAGCCACCTATGTTTGAGTTGGATGGTATGGCACCGCGAAGAATTATCCTTGGGCCCATGACCAAAACTCGTCTTTGAAGCACAAGTACCATCAAGAATGGCTAATGTGAAAGAGGTGATCTATTTATGCATAATGGGGGGAGGGAGAGTTCATTGAGAGAGCAACACTCCCCCTATGTCCATGCCTACACCTAAACTGGACAACAAGTTGAGTGTGGTGGGGGGTGCACGGGTTCAAGCCACATTGCTCAAATCAATGATATTTAGCTCATGCCTTAACTCGCGAAATCTTGCTTCATCCAAGGGCTTCGTGAAAATATCTGCAAGGTTATCATGAGTGTTGACATACTTGAGATCGATCTCCCCTCGCCTAATGTGATCCCGAATGAAGTGATACCGAATCTCAATGTGCTTCGTCTTGAAGTGTTGCACCGGGTTGAGAGAAATCTTGATGGCACTTTCATTATCACACCAAAGAGGCACTTTGACACAAATGACACCGTACTCCTTTAAAGTTTGCCTCATCCATAGGAGTTGAGCACAACAACTACCGGCCGCCACATACTCCGCTTCGGTGGACGAGAGAGACACACAACTTTGCTTCTTGGAAGACCAACTTACCAAAGAGCAACCGAGAAATTGGCACCCTCCGAAGTGGACTTCCTATCCACTTTGTCTCCTGCCCCATCGGAATCCGTGAAACCTTCAAGCTTGAAGTTTGCTCCTCTTGGGTACCATAAGCCAAAGTTTGGGGTATGAGCCAAATATCGAAGATTAAACTGACCGCCACAAAGTGACTTTCCTTTAGTGCGGCTTGAAAGCGTGCACACATCCCCACACTCAACATGATATCCGGTCTAGATGCACAAAGGTAAAGCAAGGAGCCAATCATGGGCGATATACCTTTTGATCCACCGCTTTACCATTGGGATCGATGTCAAGTTGGCACTTGGTTGGCATTGGTGTTGTAGCGGCTTGACATCACTTAGCTTGAATCTTTTAAGCATGTCTTGAGTGTATTTGGCTTGATTGATGAAGGTTCCTTCTCTTCTTTGTTTGATGTCGAAACCAAGGAAGAACTTCAACTCTCCCATCGAAGACATCTTAAACTTGGAGGTCATGAGGCGGCAAATTCTTCATTGAAAGCTTTGTTAGGGAACCAAAGATAATATCATCAACATATAGTTGGCATACAAACAACTCCCGTTGACCTTCTTAGTAAAAAGAGTGGGGTCGATTAGCCCTACTTCAAATCCACGATCTTGTAGCAACTTCGGTAAGGTGGTCATACCACGCACGTGGGGCTTGTTTAAGGCCATAGAGTGCCTTATCGAGTTGATACACATGATCCGGAAAGTAGGGATCCTCGAACCCGGGGTTGCTTGACATAGACCAACTCATTAATGGGACCATTAAGAAAAGCACTTTTCACATCCATTTGTTGCAACTTAAAGTTGTGATGGGAAGCATAAGCAATCAACAAGCGAATGGATTCAAGGCGAGCAACGAGCAAAGGTTTCACCGTAGTCGATACCCTCGACTTGGGAGTAGCCTTGTGCTACCAGTCTTGCCTTGTTGCGAATGATGTTCCCATGGGCATCTTGCTTGTTCTTGAAGATCCACTTGGTTCCAATGACGCTGTGGTTCCCGGATGGTCTTGGCACCAATCTCCACACCTTGTTGTACTCGAAGTTGTTGAGTTCTTCATGCATGGCATTGAGCCAATCCGAGTCTTCAAGCGCCTCATAGACCTTTTGGGGTTCGACACAAGAGACAAACGCGTGATGTTCACAGTAGTTTGCCAATTGTCTACGAGTGCTTACCCCCTTTCTTAGGCTTCCAACCACATTTTCCATGATATGGCCTTGGGCAGTTAGCTTGGAAGCAATCTTCACGGCACGACGCTCTAATTCCTCCTCGAGAGTGGAAGGAGGAGGGTTGACTTGATGATCTTGAGCGCCGTCTTGAGCTTGTCCTTGATCATGAGGTTGCTCTTGATCTTGAACTCGCTCGAGGGGGAGAACTTGACCTTGGGCATCATTTAGTGGTTCATCACCATCTTGAGGTAGATCTTGCCCTTGGTCTTGTTCACGAGGTTGAGGGCCTTCACTTTGTTCTTCGGAAGCGTGTGGGTCTTGATGAGGTGATGGCTCTACTTGAGTAGAGCATTGTCCTTCTCCTTCAGCCACAAGGGGTTCCTCAATGGTAGGATTTGACCAATACCCATTCTTCTTATGGCTTGGGGAGGAATTTCATCACCTACATCACAAGTACCACTTTGCTTCACTTGGGAGCCGTTATTTTCGTCAAACTCCACGTTACACGTCTCCTCAATGAGTCCGGTGGACTTGTTGAGGACACGGTAAGCATGAGAGTTTGTAGCATAACCAACAAATATGCCCTCATGAGCTCTATCCTCAAATTTAGACAACCGAACACCTTTCTTGAGAATGAAACACTTACAACCAAACACCCAGAAGTACTTGAGGTTGGGCTTGTTGCCGGTGAGGATCTCATAAGGAGTCTTGTTCAAGACTTTGTGAAGATAGAGCCGATTGGATGCATGACATGCGGTGTTGATGGCTTCGGCCCAAAAGTTGTACGGAGACTTGAACTCCGCCATCATGGTCCTTGCCGCATTCATCAACGTCCGGTTCTTCCTCTCCGCAACACCATTTTGTTGAGGGGTATAAGGTGCCTCATATTGATGCTTGATTCCCTCATCACTAAGAAACTCATCCAAGGTGTAGTTCTTGAACTCGGTGCCGTTGTCGCTTCTTATTGTCAAGATCTTTGCATCATGTTGACATTGAGCTTCATTTGCAAAGTTGATGACGGTTTGTTGGGTCTCACTCTTCCTCTTGAAGAAGTATACCCAAGTGTATATTGAATAATCATCCACAATCACCAAGCAATACTTTCTTCCTCCAAGACTATCAAAGATGGAGGCCGAAGAGATCCATGTGAAGGAGCTCCAAGGGTCTCTTCGAGTAGATGATGGTTGAGGGAGGGTGAGCCTTTCATGAAGCTTTCCTTTGATACAAGCAATCGCAAGCACGATCTTTGGCAAAACTAACATTTGTTAGTCCATGAACATGGTCCCCTTGAGAAGACTTTGCAAAGATCTCATATTGGCGTGGGCTAAGCGGCGATGCCAAAGCCATCCACGTCAACTTTAGCCATTAGGCATGTCGCGGTCTTAGTGGGTTGCTCGAAAAGTTAACCACATAGAGACCGTTCTCGACATGCCCAACAAAACTACTTTAAGAGTCTTGCTCCACAAGAGGGCCACGGTATCAATATCAAAGAATGTGGCAAAGCCCATGAGTGCAAGTTGACGAACGGAAAGTAAATTGAATGCAAGGGACTCAACAAGCATGACTTTCTCGATTGTTAGATCATGAGAAATGACAACCTTGCCGAGACCCAATACCTTAGAATGTGATGCATCACCCCACTCGACATTGGTGGGCATAGATGGAATCTCTTGCACGTCCACCACCAAGTCCTTGCTCCCGGTCATATGATTTGTTGCTCCACTATCGAGCAACCATGATCCCCCACCGGAAGCAAACACCTACACGAGATCAATGCTTGGTTTTAGGTACCCATTTAGTAATGGGTACTTTGATGTTAGTAACAAGGGTCTTGGGAACCCAAATAGACCATTCAATGTACTCATAACAAGAACCAACAAATTTAGCATAAACATGTCCATCACTAGCACGGCACAACACATATGAAGGGTTAAAGTCGCCGACTTTGTTTGAGGAAACATTCTTGCCCTTTTGGACGTCAACTTCCTTCACTTTCTCCTTCTTCTTCTTAGAAGCACCCTCTCCCTCTTTCACGAATGTTTGTTTGAGGGGAGGAGGATGATTGGCCTTGTTGTTCTTCTTCTTCTTGCTCTTGGACTTGGGTGCAAACCCAATCCCTTCTTTGCCCACAACTTCCTTTTGATTGCTCAAAAGGTCGTTGAGGTTTTTCTCACCTTGAATGCAAGTCACAAGGCCCTTCTCAAGTTGATCCTTCAACTTGGCATTTTCCTCCACAAGATGCACATGCTCACAACAAGGGTTAGTAGCACATGCATTATCAATTAATACCATATGAGGAAAGGTGGCCTTTTCCTTGATTAGCTTAACTTGGAGTTGAGCATGAGACTCTTTGAGGCTAGCATGAGTACCCTTCAAGACCTTGTGGGCCTTGTCAAGTATCTCAAACTCCTCTTTGAGTCTAGCATGATCAACCCCAAGTTTAGCCTTCTCGGAGGTTAGCACACGAGACATGACAAGAGCATGATCAAGATCTTTCTTTAACTTAGCATGGTCATCATTGTGTGACTCCTCAAGAGTCAACGATGCACACGCTCTTCCTCAAGAGCATTAGAGATCCGATATCTCATCGGCATAGTCACGACTATGACCTTCCATCTTGGAGATGGTTTCTTCGTGAGCCTCGATCATGTCATTGGCCTCACCAAGTTGTTCCAAGAGAGCAACAAAGTGCTTCTTGGACTTTCCCTTGAGCTTACTCATAAAGGACTCAAATTCGTTCACTTCCTCATTAGACTCAACATGTCCATCAATGCAATCCTCCATGGAGGGATTAGTAATGATGGTGGTTGTGATGTTGGGGGTTACCTTGTTTGAAGCCTTAGCCATGAGGCATCTAGCGGTGATGTTTTCGTTGGGTGATCCGAAGAGAGACACCTGGGGAGTAGCAATGGCAATGGATGCCATGGCCGTTGCTTCGATTCTCATCATCATCGTCATCCTCTTGGTATTCTTCTTGAACCACCAACCCACGAGTGGGAGTCTTCTTGGCGAAGTTGTTCTTGTTGGGGACGGACTTGGCTTTGTCTTTCCGAATGAACTTGCCACCATTGTCTTCCCGCTTCTCGTAAGGACAATCCGCAACGAAATGGCTCACATTGCCACAGTTGAAGCAAGTTCTAACTCGTTGCTTGCCCTTGACGCCACTTGAGTTCTTGTTGAAGTTGGGTCTTGAGCTCTTCTTGCTCCAAAATTGTCTTGAAGCAAGGGCCATGTGCTCATGGTAGTCAAACTTGGTGTCTTCGGGGTTGCTTTCCTCATCTTCCACTTCGTCCTCTTCTTCGACAATGACCTTAGCCTTCAAGGCAAGGTTAGGCTTCTTAGCTCTTTGAGAACGGAGCACCGCATTGTCGGCGGTCTTGTCCAAGATGCTCATTGCAACGAACTCATCCAACACTTCACTTGAGGTCATGGTGTGGAAGTCCGGTCGTTGACGAATGACGGAGGACATGGCTTTGTTGTAGGGCATCATGGCCTTGAGGAACTTCCACTTGATCCAATTGTCATCCATGTCCTTGCTTCCATGATCTCGAAGTGCCACCGCGAGTTTGGTCACTCTTCGAAAGAGCTCACAACGTTCTTCATCTTCTTTCATTGCAAACTCGTCGGCTTCATCTTGCACCACTTCATAGTTGGACCGTTGAATGCTAGCACTTCCACGATAGAGGCCCTCGACACATTTCCATGCTTCTTTAGCCACGACATGGGGTCGAAGGTGAGGAGATCTTGGGAAGGATTGCATCTTGGATGATGAAGAGCACTCTCATTGAATTGATTGTCCACGGCTTCTCGAGGGTGAAGTTGCTTGGGTCATGAGGATAAAAACCTTCTTTAATGACTCTCCAAAGGTTAGTGTTCACATGTTTCAAATGACGCTTAAAGCGATAGACCCAACTATCAAAATCTGCATGTTTTTCATACTTAGGAGGTGGACCGGCATGATTCAAATGAGTGGAGGCGATTGGACCTCCATAAACCGGGGGTTCCACATGGGCAAAGATGCCGGTGCCATTTCTACCACTAGTAGAAGGACTCTTTTCATTGTTAGCTTCCCCCTTGTCGGAGAAAGCATCCGTCACCTTGTTAGTAGGATCACCCACTTTCATAGGCGCGGTAGATAGTTTAAGTCCCTCTAAGAAATCATTAAACATGCTTTTAACCTCGGCCGTCATGGAGGTTTTCAATGTGTCTAAAGCCACATTGAACTCCTCACGAGACCGAGGTTCCCCTTCGACGAAGATGAGATGGGATTCACACCGGAGTGTTCCTCTGCACCATCGTTGGTGTCAACCATACTCTTCGGACGACAAAGTCCTTAATAAAGAGATGAGGCTCTGATACCAATTGAAAGGATCGATATGGTTGACTAGAGGGGGGTGAATAGGCAACTAACAATTTTTTAAGCTTTTCTTTACCAAATTAAACTTTGCAACAAATAGGTTGTCTAGATATGCAACTAAGTGAGCAACCTATATGATGCAATAACAACTAGCAAGCAAGCAAGCAAGAGATGAAACAATAAGTAAGCTTGCGAAAGTAAAGGCACGAAATAACCAAGAGTGGAGACGGTGAAGACGAAGATGTGTTACCGGAGTTCCTTCCTTTTAAAGGGAAGTACGTCTCTGTTAGAGCAGTGTGGAGGCACAATGCTCCCCAAGAAGCCACTAGGGCCACCGTATTCTCCTCACGCCCTCACACGATGCGAGATGCCGTGATTCCACTATTGGTGCCCTTGAAGGCGGCGACCGAACCTTTACAAGCAAGGTTGGGGCAATCTCCACAACAATCGGAGGCTCCCAACAACAACACCACCACGAAGCTTCACCACAATGGAGTATGGCTTCGAGGTGACCTCAACCATCTAGGGTGTTCAACACCCAAGAGTAACAAGATCCGCAAGGGATAAGTGGGGGGAATCAAATATCCTTTGGTGGAAGTGTAGATCGGGCCCTTGTCACCCAATCCCGAGCAAATCAACAAGTTTGATTGGCTAGGAGAGAGATCGGCGAAAATGGAGCTTGGAGCAACAATGGAGCTTAGAGGTGGAAGAGGTAGTCAACTAGAGGTAGAAGACATCCCTTATATAGTCGTGGAAAGAATCCAACCGTTATCCACTAGTTCTGCCCGCGACCCACGGTACTACCGCTCCAAGGAAGCGGTACTACCGCTGGCGCCCATGTGATACTACCGTGGCTTTGCACAGCGGAACAAACCGAGGGCGGAGCAAGTACTACGCTTATGCGGTACTACCGCTCACCCTTGCGGTACTACCGCAAGGCAGGAGGGTCACGGCCTGGGAAGGGCGCGGACGAAATAAATTTCATCCGTGCCTACCGTAGAAACTAGGGTGGTGCAAAAACCCGACGCGGTACTACCGCCGGCGAGGCGCGGTACTACCGTGGTTGGCGCGGATGTAAAAAATTACATCCGCGCCTACTACCGCGACGCTGCGGTACTAGGCAGAAGGGCCACGGTACTACCACCCCAAGGGAGCGGTACTACCGTGGGCCCCCGTGGTACTACCGCGCTGGACAAGCGGTACTACCGTGGGGGGCGCGGATGTAAAAAATTACATCCGCCCCTACTACCGCACCGGAGCGGCACTAGGCCAGGGTGCCGCGGTACTACCGCACCAAAGGGGCGGTACTACCGTGACGCCCCGCGGTACTACCGCAAGTACATCAGTAGTCGTCAGTTTTTCACACAACCAAGATAACGACGGGTAGCTCCAAAGTGCAAGGAAAGGAGGGACAAGTGTACGTGTGATTCCATCCTACCTTTCCGACGCGGACGCCCTCTTAATAGTACGGCTCTCCTACGACTCAACTCCACCAAAGAGAAACGTAGAATAACGCCAGCTTCAACAGTCTCCGAGGGGCACCGAATCGTCTTGTGCCTAATGATGAAGTATCTGAGAGACTCAAGGCACACGATTAGTCCGCACGAGTATTATCATCAATCACCAAAACATTTAGGGATAAATATGCCCTTACACCGGTCTTTGAGAACCGCAATGGCAGCTCGCCCATTGAGACGAGATCTAAAAATTGTTGAAGCAACATCGATTGGAGCATCTCCCCATGCAGTACAGGTCCATCACCACCAGTTCAGCTAACCATGCCACATAGCAACACAAAAGATGTCAAAGTCGCCACACAAACATCCAACCAATAGCTCTCTTTAAAAGACACATCAACTGCCAAGATTTGAAGGGAACCAACAGATTTGGGGACACAAATTCTCGTAGGCTCTTCCTCAGTGTTGGATCGGATGTTGTCGAGGTAGAAAGAGACCGAAAAGACTTTATTCCAACACATCATCACCACTGCCACCTCATCGACGTCGCCACAGAAACATAAATTTAAGGTAAAGAAAACAAGATGGACGGATCCCCACGCTTCTTGCCGGTGATGAGATCGTTGGATGGGAAAGAGAGAGAGGCCGATGCAGTGGCTTATAAGGAAGCTATGGCAGCGGCTAGGATTGGGATTCTTTTTGTGCGGGGATTTATTTTGTGGTAGACTGTTTCTTTAGACGGAAACTCTTGGTAAATTTTTTATATGTGGAAAACTCTTGATATTGACAGCAAACGGACCTTATAACTGAGGACCCCGATAATGCCCGAACGTTCCGCGAGGGGAGGAGCCAGATTGAACGCTTCATTCGATCTAGGAGACGATAGCGAACAAGCGATTTAGTTCGCTACGATCTCCCCCACGTGCGAACGACATGCTTCCACCCGCCTCCAGCGTACCAGCCCCAAAACGCCATTGCCTTGAAGAATAAAAAAACAAAAATACCATATTGTAGTCCCAAAAACCGCTTCTGCCTCTCCCAACAATTAGAGAAAAAACAAAAAGGCCTAAAATTGCACTAGACTGAAAAAAACACTCCCTGAAAATATTCGAGGAAATCCATACCACATGACAAAAAGTTGTCATGCTCTAATGAACAAAACTACCATATATTTGTGGGAAAAAAATCATGATTTGCCATGATATTCAAACACATTTCATGACAATCAAGCGTGAAAATTTTGCCATGATATTATGAATAAACAAAAAATGGACATATAGGATAGAAGAAAAAGATTTCTACAAAATTTGTCATTGGACATGTATAAACAAATTCACAAAATTTAACTTTGCCATCTTTCAATACGCAAATTTACTTGCTTTTTTCTTACACGCAACCAACAGAAGCTAAAACAGGGACAAAAGTGCCATGACAGAATTAAAACCTTTTTTTGAACATAGTACAAACGCAAGCGCTCATATATACGTGCATAGGCTCACCCTTATAAACGCACACACGCACACCCTATCCCTATGAGAACCTCCAAGAGACTGAGCCGTCATATCATCTTGAGATTTTACGAAGTCACCGTAGGTGCCTTGTAGTCGATGGTGACGTCTCCTCCTACTCAACTCGCATCGCCGGAAATTCTGAAATAAATCCAGAATAAATGTGAGCACCAGGACTTGAACCCTGGTGGGCTAGGGATACCATTGTCCACCTAACCATCCAACCACATGTTTGTTGGCGACATGATTGAAATTTTGCCAAGGTATACTCAATGATTTGCCATAGAATATAAAATAAAGTTGCCATGGTAAAAAACAGGAAAAAAACACACACATGAAAAAATGCCATGGTATTAAATGGTAAAACATGCAGATTTAAAGTTTTTGCCATGGTAAAAAAACCAGAAAAACAACACACACACACACGCACAGAGAGAGAGAGAGACGAAAAAAATGACATGGTATTAAATGAGAAAACATGCAGATTTAAAGTTTTTGCCATGGGCCATAGCAATCTTTGATGGAAAACGTTCTATATATCATGGAAAACTTAGCTAATAAAGTTTTACACTTCTAATTATTTTTGCCATGTTATGAAGTATGAATTTGCCATGGTAGAAACCATAAAATGCTGTGGTCCATAATATGATTTTTCCATGGTCTAAAATACAAAAAAGAATAGCCATGGTTCAAACAAAAAATAAAATAATTGCCATGGTTAAAAAAGAAATCTGCCATGTTACAAACAATAAAGTTGCCATGTTTTTTTTTGCCATGTTATGAAGTATGAATTTGCCATGGTACAAACAAATAAAATTTCCATGGTCATAGAAAATAAATTTGCGATGGTCCATAAAATAATTTTGCCATGGTCTAAAAATACAAAAATTAGCCATGGTCCAAACAAAAAGAAAATAATTGTCATGGTTGAAAAAAGATATATGCTATGGTGCAAACAATAAAGTTGCCATGGTTGATATTTTTTGCCATGTTTGAAACAATAAAAATTCCATGGTCATAGAAATAAATTTTCCATGGTTAGAAAAGTAAAATTTCCATGGAAAAAATGTATAAAATGCCATGGTCTTATAATTGGCGTGTGGGGAAAACATTTAAACTTGCCATGGAAACACATATTAAAGTTGCCATGGCAAGTGTTAAATGGTGTGTGAAAAAACTCCAAACTTTTTGTGGCAACACATCTTAATTTGCCTTCGGAAAAGCACATTTTTAAATTGCCATGGACATAAGTATATTTCTTTTCATGGCAAAACACACCGTAAAAACACATCTAAACTTGACATGTCAATACATCTTGAAGTTTCCATGGCATCTCAAGAACTCCAAACTTGTCGTGGAAACACATCTTTATTTGCCATGGTAAGAACGCAACTTAATTTGCCATGTTAAAACACATTGTAAGTTGTCGTATCAGATTGCTTGCATAGTGCAAACAATAAAGTTGCCATGGTTAGCAAAAAAATTACATGGTTCAAGCAATAAAAATGACATGGTCATAGAAATAAATTTGCCATGGGCAAAAAAGAAAAAAATATAGCATGATCTTTTAATTGGCGTGTGGGGAAAACATTTAAACTTGAAATGGCAACAAATCTTAAAGTGGCCATGGCAAGTGTTAAATGGCGTGTGAAAAAACTCCAAACTTTTCATGGCAACACATCTTAATTTGCAATGGAAAAACACGTCTTAAATTGCCATGGCCAAAAGTATATTTTAGTTTCATGTCAAAATACACTGAAAAAAATATGAAACTTGCGATGGAAACACATCTTGAAGTTTTCATGGCAAGTGTTAAAAATGGCGTTTCAAAAGACTTCAAACTTGCTGGGAAACACATCTTAATTTCGCACCATGTGTGTGTGTGTGTGTGTGTGTGTGTGTGTGTGTGTGTGTGTGTGTGTTCCTCCTTTCTGGAGGTTGTACCCCCGATGTCTTCCTGTTCAATGAAATGAAACGCAAAGTCTCTTGCGTTTTCTCAAAAAACAAAACACATCTTAAATTGCCATGGCAAGAGTATACTTTAGTTTCCATGGCAAAACACACCGTAAGTTGTCATACTAAATTGTTGCACGGTGCAAACAATAAAGCTGTCTGTTAATAATTCTTTTGCCATGGTATACTTGACGAATTTGTCGTAGAATACAAGATAAAATTGCCTTGGTAAAAACAGAAAAACAACATACACAAGATAAATTGCCATGTTATTAAGTGAGAAAAATGCAAATTTAAAGTTTTTGCCATGGGCCATGTCGGTATGTGAATTTTCAATGTTATAATTTGAAGATTCACAAAATTGTTCATTGTGGACATCTATAAAAAAATCTTAGGATTGGAGAACAAAAAAATCACATGAAATTGCCATATGAGCAACTAGAAACATGCTCGTGCATTGCAGCGGGAGAAAAAAAAACAGCCCTCATACACACACTCAACGACATCAACAATCAATTGAAATCTTCGTGATGCTACACAACAAACAACATGATAAGTGGTATTGCACAAAACATAAAGGTGTGATGATCTCCGAGTGTACTCAAGGTATATCCAAAAATCCTTATGGGCACAATTTCAAACAATATGCAAATCAATTTTAAGCCAATTGTTTACATAAAGATCGTATCAACAGTTTATGTACATCATTGTATATGGGTTAGTTATTGTGCACTATGCGAAATAGAGAGCATATGATACCTGGTAGGAATCAACATTCTCTATGGTGCCAATAATATCTTTTGTGAGAGCATCAAACTATCATATAAAATATATATAGTAGCATTTTTAAAATACCCCATATAAAGAAGGTATTGATTAAGGTTGCATCCTAAACATAATTTTAGGAATGATTAACATGCAAGATAATAACATATTTGTAAGCTACATATTTTTATGAGGGATTTCTGTATATAACATGTTAGATTTGGATACCCAATTCAAATGGGAGATGGGGTAGGAAACATATATAACAAGCATTTCCAAAATACCCCATATAAAGAAGTTGTTAATTAAGTTTGCACCCTAAACATAATTTTAATAATGTTTAACATGATGTAACATGTTAGATTTGGAGTTAGTGTTTGAAAGATATGAACATTTTAAAAAGCATTTGAATCTACCCGAAAAAAGAAAAGAGAAATGTTAAACAGAAAGTTGTTGGGCCGAAATTGCAACATTGTCCAACCCATATGCTGAGAATTCATAGAGAAAAGGGAGAAAAAGAAAAATGGGAGAAGTTGGGATCAAACCCAAGTCCCCCATGTTGAAGAGTGTCGCTCCATCCAGCACAGTGCCTACATGTTTGTAATTCATTAGGGGGTCGCGGAATATGAACCAAGGCAGCAACGAATGTAGTGAAATTGACCGTTTTTCACTTATCGCTGGCATTGGATGCAAATTATGGCAACTGTAGGGGCTATTCTACGGCGGACGGACAAAAATATTTGTCCCTTCATTAATAGGTATAGATATATCAATTTTCCATGTTTATGAACATGGAGAAAGTAACAAATTGTCAAGCACTCTGCAAGCACTAACTACACAATGACTTGCATTGAGAAGAGAAGCAGAAGGTAGGGGAAAAGGGAGGCAAGTAGAAAACCTGTCGGCGTTGATGGTGTCTGAGACGTAGCTGATGACCATGGACACCGAAGAGGGGCGGAGGTAGACAATGAGCGTGATCTTGTAGGCGGCGGCCGCGGGCCTCAACCTCATCTCCGCTGCCTACTGACTTGTCCCCACAGTCGCCCGTCTCACCTCTGCCACTTCTACCCAGCAGGCACCAACGTCGCGCCGTACCTCCTCCCATCTCCTTCCCTTCCTCCTTGGTCCTCTTTCTCCTTCTCTCTCAACTCCCACTCACTCAATGTGCAGTAACACTATGTCAACTGGATTGAGCTACCACCGCCACCTCCCATCAGCTCCAGGCACCCGCGACCCCTCCCGACGGCCATCTCCTCGCCGCGACCTTCCACCTCACGTGTGCCCGACCACGCCACGACCGCACCACCGTGGATCCAATCCCCGCCGTCAGCTACTTCCGCTCGAGATCTAGTGCGCCGTTGACCCCTCCCGGTGGCCATCTCCTTGCCACATCATGCCCTCCTCAACGTGCCAGCCTCTGCCACGGGATCCCGTCCCCACCAACAACTTCTGGCCATTTCTGCCTTGAGAGGAAAAGAGAGGAAAGTGGATTGAGATAGTAGAAGAGATGAGAGTGTAAAGGATAACGTGGTCTGATCGATCGCTCGTTCGCGCTTGACCACGCGGGACCGAACGCTTTGCTGTGGTGACGTGTCACGGACTCACGCATCAAGATTGGTGATGTACATCTGACAATTGCTAGGGCATTCCGGACGAAAAGCTAAAAAGTTGACGTTTGGGCGTTATTTGTGCTGATAACTAATCCATACCGGTTCGCCAGAAAAATGGACTAATTTTTTCTAAAACGGTATAGACGCAAGCGCTTATATATATACGTGCATACACTCACTCCTATGAACGCATCCACACATGCATCCTACCCCCTATGAGCACCCCTAAGTATACCTGGCCATGTGCAACCCAACCCGGATGGCCCGACCCGACCTGGGCCTAGATTTTGAGCCCGAAGGCCGGGCCGGGCCCGCCATATTTGCGATTTAGTGAAGAGGCCCAGCGGGCTGGGCTTGGGCCTGATTTCTAGGCCTAACGCCCGGGCCGGGCCTGGGTTTTCCGCGCCAGGCTTGGTTAGTCCCGGCCCGAAGGATGGTCAGGTATCCCTGAGAGACTTTGAGACCTCGTAGTCGATGGAAACATCTTCTTCCACTGAACACTCCTCGTCAGAAATTCTAAAATAAATTCAGGATAAATGCAAACACCAAGACTTGAACCTTCATGGGCTAAGGATATCACTGTCCACCTAACAATCCAACTACATGTTTAATCCATACCGTATGGAAACATAAACGACCGAAGAAGTTTGTGCCTTGTGCGCTAGAACTAGATTTTGAGTCCCTGTAAAAAAACATTTTGAGTCCCTGCAAAAAAACGAAAAAGGTAGATTTTGAGTTTCACCCGGTTCGGGCAGAACCCGTTACCGAATAGAAACCCCCGGACTCGAACCTATCGATACGTGATATAAAACTAGTACAAATGCCCGTGCGTTGCAACGGGCAGAAAAAAATCGTAAAACCTGCTCTGTGTGCCATTACACGACATTTCATATATGTAGTTCTGATTAATATCAGTAATAAGATTACACTATTATCGCTTTTTGAAGCATGAAGTGTGGACGTGAAAAAACCACCATAATGTCTTTCATCTGATGGAAGAGTAATAGTGCATGAAATAGTCTGTCAATCGGTTTTATTTTTTGCTTTTCGAGAAACACAAATATCAATTTATTTTTTGAAAATTTGAACAATTTGAACACAAATATCAAACATTTTTAACACATGATTTTTTAATCAATTATTAATATTTGTTAATTTTTATGAACAATTTAAATGTTTTGAAAAGGGAATTTTTTGGGGGAATTTTGAGAATTTTTTAAAAAGCGTGAATATATTATAAAAATGTGGGTTTTTTAAAGGGAAAACAATCTGAAACACTCTTTATCTTAAAAAACACACACACAATGTCCACGGTTAAGAAAAATAATAATTGATGATATCTGCACCATGAA
Organism: Aegilops speltoides; assembly: GCA_021437245.1. Classification (NCBI taxonomy): domain Eukaryota; kingdom Viridiplantae; phylum Streptophyta; class Magnoliopsida; order Poales; family Poaceae; genus Aegilops; species Aegilops speltoides. The sequence goes on from CM038142.1 coordinate 492,300,849, forward strand.
GCATCAAGTTGACAAAGTCGTAGGGATGTCCTTTGTTGGCGCCTCCTTTAACTTAAAACTATCATTGGGTGGAAAAGGAGTGGTGTATCTGTTTTTAGTGGATATACAGAGGGTCGAACTCATTTGCATTGATAGCGAGACGTTTGTGGTGACTTTTATCAATCTGAAGACCCGTCGGCTGAGTCTCTCCAGGGTGAGTGTGTATGTATGTTTGTGAGTGCCTACATTTGTACGTGTTTTTCAAAAGAAGATTTCCTTTAGCCTTTGTATGCTACAATTTAATGCGCTGTGCGTTGCATTGAAAGAAAAAAAGCATCACATTTTTAGTGACTCATTCATGATGATACTTTTCATGTTCGACACTGTGGTTGGTGTCCACAATTCAAAAAATTGATGAAGCCGCATCCATGTCTTTGACGGCGTCTCCTTCGGCATTGTACCATCACCAAACGGAAGAACTATAGTGCATTGGAGTAGGATTGTTTATATGAATTTTGTTTGTTAATATTCAAAAGCAAACAGGTTCGCGAAAAGGAAGTTCCTCGCTCCGCTGACGACCGAGTCGACGGTCTCCTCCCTCGCCGGTCGCGGCTGGAGAGTGGGGGAGGGGGGCTTGGATCTATGCCTGACGCGTGTAGATAGTAGGGTAGTGGTCTCGGGCGGTGCTAGCGCGGTGGTGGTGTTAGCTTCGTGGTGGAATAAGGTTGTTGGAGTTCGATCCCCATCCCGGCGAGGTCCTATGTGGCGGAGTCGGCGAGCTTCCGGCATGGTTTCCTCCTCGATCAGTCGGTCTGGTGAGGTTTTGTTCTCCTGGTGTGCTCTTCATGGCGGAGGTGATGGCCGGATGTGGGAAATTTGATCCCTTGGTTCTCTCTTCGTCGTGGTAAGGTGGTTCATCTCACATTGCCATGTTTCTGCCGGCTTGGTCAAGCAATGGCCGTTCTTCCTTCTTCTGGCGTGTTGGTTTTCGACCGAGGCTGGTGACTTCCTGTCCATGTTTTAGTCCGTCTGCATGTTTCAAGATCGCGCTGGCTCTATGTGGGAGCGGCGGCAACGGCAGCAGCGGCGCCCTCAGCCTGTGCGGTCGGCTCCTCAGGGATCTGTTTGTAATTTTCATTCTTGTGGAGGTGCTTTGTACCATTGGCTTGTTTTAATATAGTTCGGAGGTATTTTAAAAAAAAAGCAAACAGGTTTGTATTTTCTTTTAGGAAATGTTGATTGTTTTTTGTTTGCAAGATTATAGTCCGTTCCTTTTCTAAGTCACTGATCTAAAACGCCTCTTCCTGTCGTCACGTGTCCTGCGGCACGACGCCTTATCCCCCCTCCCTCTCGTTCCCCACCGCTGAAATCTTATCCTCTCGACCTCTCGCCCCGTTTCTTCCTCTTCTTCCCCCTCCCTCTCACTTTCCTCATCTCCATTCGCCAGGCAACTGTGTCGACGGGAGACGCTGGAGACGATGCACGGCAGGGTGTCTTGCTGCGACAAGCTTCTGTCGTCCGGGCGCGCTTCGATGCTGCCGGAGGAGGCGCTGTCGTGCTCGCCTGCGCGCACAAGCTGCGGGTTTTTTGCAAGGCAGGGGCTCGCTGCTGCTAGCCCGCACGAGCTGGCTCCAAGGGCCGGGCGCTACAACTTGAGGAGCTCCAAGCCGACTACCTGTTGTGGCTCTCCGGAGTTACTCATGCGACGCGGTGAGTGCTGTTTTGGTGGCCGGAGACGCTGTGCGTGTGGGGATGGAAGTGATCTTGTGGTTCTGTCATCAGCAAATCTAGTAGCCCAAATCATACTGTGTATTGACACATTTTCTATTTCGAAAGGGGCCGCCCGTCCTCCTGCTGATTGGATTGTGCTTCTTCGTTCTGTTCCCTTCTTCCTCTGGTTGTTGATGCCTCAAGCAGCCGCTGCCGATTGTGTGCTTGTAGTTGTTTCTTCAGTTCCCTTCCTCTGCTTGTAGATGCCTCAAGCAGCTGGTGTATATAAATTGATCCTATTGATTGCAAAGGAGCGAGGTGATAGGAGCGAGGTGATACTATTTATATTCTGATAATAAACCTATTTTTACAGCAAAACCACGCAACCGCAGTCGTTTCTATTCTTCCCCATTCGCAAATCCCCCCCCCCCTTCTTCCCACTCCAGCAGCCCGGCCTTCCTGCCTCCGACCGCTCTTGGGGAGGAGCTCTAGCTATGCCACGAGCAGGCCATCCCCACAGCTGCCGCCGCCCCTTTGTCCTTCTCTCTAGGCTTTTTCCTTCTCCTTCTTCTCTTTGTCACTAATGTTTGTTTTCTACAGGGAACGAAATCGCCATGGAACAACCCCGCCGCCTTGGAGCTCGCCCCGCCTCCGGCCCACTGCCTCTCCGTCGGCCTCGTGCTCCTCCGCCTCGATCCATCCGCCCCGCCGCTGGATCCACGCCGGAGCAGGCGTATCCGCCGCCCAGACCACCAACCAAGAGTCGCCTCTTGCTTGTCCTGCGGTCGGGAGGAGGACGACCGAGAGGAGCACCCATTCATCCGCCGCCTTGGAGCTCGCCCTGCCTTCGGGCTGCCACCTCCCCGTCGGCCTCGATCCGTCCGCCCCGCCGCCCAGACCACCAACCAAGCACCGCCTCTTCCGTGTCCTGTGGTCGCAGGTCGAATAATAAAAACTGCAGGGTCCTTTATGTAAAAACGAATCGTTTTTTCGGATTAGCCACTTAAAAATAGGACCGCGGGTCGAATTATCAGAAACAGATGGACTTTTTTGCAAATCGCCAGCGACGACGTACGACCAGAAACCCACGGTGCTTTATTATTAGGTAGAGATACTATAGAGATGTACGTATAAAAGAGCGAAGAACAGCCGCTACGAAGAACCATATACCTAAAATCAAAATTATTATGGCGACCTCCTCCGTCTCCGTTTTTCTGCTAGCCCTCGCCATCGTCCTGATCGTCCTCTGCTCCCCGCCGGCAACGGCGCGGCGTTCCGATCCACATCACAGAGCCGGAACCACGTACCTTGCTCCGTGGACCGACGCGTACTGGGCCAACAAGACTCTCCACCACCCGGAGACGGCGGAGGCATCCAGCGTGGCCGCCAGACGCGCGGCGGCGGGTGGCTACACGTACGGCTGCGCCATGTTATGGCTCTCCATGGGGTGCCCTAGCAAGGGGGTCAACGGGGTCAACGGGACCGTGGTCGACGATGCCGCGGCACGGCGGTATGATCGGCAGCTGGATCACTTCGAGGAGGGGATGCGGCAGTGCGGCCAGTTCTACGATGACGTCCCTCAGGTCCCAGATCTGCTGCGGCGCCGCGGCACGGCGTCTACAGAGTTGACGTGTGGGTGCTGTTGTATTTGCTGCCTTCCATGTGTTCTCGATTACGAGCCTCGGTGATTTATTTCTTACTTCACACGTGTTACTATTCATCTAATTTTACGAAACAACATCCATATTTGTTATTAAGAGCATCCACAGGTAGTTCTCTCATACCCGTCTCAAACGCCCGGACACGCCCTGCTTGGTCATAAAAATTAGACTCAACCGGACATCTCAAACGGGCCTCAAACACCCGAACTGACTGGCACCCCTCACTTCCATCCCAAATATAGGGCGGACAATGGGGCGGCCCGGGCACTTCCTGACATGTCCGGCCCACCACGGGCCCAAAAAAACACCAATCCGGGCGGCGAGCTCAAACCCTAGCTCACTCTCTCCCTCTCTCGCTCCGCCCGTGCACTCCTCTCCCTCTCCGGTTCCGATCCCATCCACCACCATGAGCAGCTCCAGCAGCGACTCCGACTCGGAGCTCGACGACGAGGAGGAGATGGCCCTCCGAATTACGCTGGAGCGGTCCAAGGTCGAGACGGGCGGCAGCTTCAGATCTGAAGCGTCGTCGCACCTCCCGCACCGGCGTAGCGCGGACGCCGGAGCTGGACCCTCCCGGCCGACGCGCAACGACACCCGGTCAGCACAATCTGCATCGACCCTGCGTCGTCTCCTTTTCCCGCCGTCCGTTCCTGCACACGGCCAGCGCTTGGTGCTTGTGCCCGCACACTCCGTAGTCGGAGGCGCGTGCGCCGGCGACCGGAAGGGCAAAGGCCGAAGTGGTGACTCCGGCTCCTCTCCTCCTCAATGTTTATATCGTTTTAGTTGTAGAAGTTTATGAACTTGTCCGTGGACGAACTATGACCTTTTGGATGTGGTTAACTATGTTTATCCGTTTGCCGTTGATCTTGTGTTCCTTTGCAGCTCAATTTTGTTGTCCGTCCTCTGATCATGTAGGATAGATTAACATGTGCATGGGTAGTCTGGATATAAAACGCCGGACGTGAGATACACGGATGCAGAATGATAAATATGAGGGGTGTCCAATCAGTGCTCGTGGACGCGTCCGGACGCGTCCGCGGGCGTTTGAGGGCTGGATTTGCCAAGTCCGCATGTAGATGCTCTAATAGATTCTTGTTTTCGTGCACAAGGCAAGTAAACTGCGGATAAAGTTGAATGCGCGTAGGAGGAACTTGCGGCTTAAACAGAAACAAGCATAGGTGGATAATTGCTTATTTTCTCTTTGTAAGATTGATGGTTTTTTTAATGAAAAGTTGAAAAGGAGTGTCGTTCTTTCAAAGGGTGCATAATTGTTGATGGAGAGAATGAGAAAATATCATCAGCGACATCAACCCTTATAGCATCTCCAGTAGATGATGTAGTATAAAAATAACTAACTTAGAGAGTCTACAGCCAGACGCCCGCCGTCCGATCAATGACCAGTCACAAAAAATCGATCCAACCGGACTTCTCAAACTGCGGACAAACGCCCGGGTTGACCGGCACCCCTCATATCCAGCCCAAATATAGGATGGGTATGGGGCCGCCCGGCACGCCCGAGCGCATCCGCCTGATAGGCCCGGCCCACCACGGACCCCACAAAAAAACCTTAATCCGAGCGGCGAGCTCAAACCCTAACTCACTCTCTTCCTCTCTTGCTCTGTCCGTCCACTCTCCGGTTGCCACCACGATGAGAAGCTCCGGCAGCGACTCCGGCTCGAGGCTCGACTACGAGGAGGAGATGACCCTCCGCATCGCGCTGGAGCGGTCCAAGATGGAGACCGGCGGCAGCTCCGGATCTGGATCTGGAGCTCCCAATTGGCAACAGAATGTTAACAAGACTACTACCCAAGTCAAGAATGTCGTGACCAGCCCGGTACGCGAAGAGTGTCAGCGCAACAATTCGTGTTTTTCTTGTGGGCAAACCGGGCATTACGCCAGACAGTGCCCCAAGAGTGGCAAGACAAATGCTCCTTTTAAGCCGCAAGTCAACCACATGGGATCATACCCTGGCCAGAATACCATCCAAGGGCAAGTTCATCACCTCTCCGCAGACGAAGCCCAAGAGGACCCGGAAGTCATCATTGGTATGTTTCTTGTTAATAGTATAACTGCAATAATTTTGTTTGACTCTGGGGCTTCCCACTCTTTATTTCGCGGAGTTTTGTTGCCCAAAACAAGTTTTCTTGCTCGATTTTGGGAAAGAGTATGATGGTACAATCCCCGGGATCTGTGCTCAAGAGCAATCTGGCCTGTCACAATTTGGAGATTCACATCAAGGGAGTCATCTTCCCAGCTTCTTTGGTAGTCATCGAGTCTGCTGAAAGATCGAGGTTGTCGCCTAGAGGGGGGGCATGAATAGGCGCTTTAAAGTAATTACGGTTAAGGTTTGAACAAATGCGGAATAAAGCTAGCGGTTAATCTGTCAACCACAAAACCTAAAACAACTAGGCTCACCTATGTGCACCAACAACTTATGCTAAGCAAGATAAACAACTATGTTATAGCAAGATATATGACAAAGAAAAATATGGCTATCACAAAGTAAAGTGCATAAGTAAAGGGCTCGGGTAAGAGATAATCGAGGCACGCGGAGACGACGATGTATCCCGAATTTCACACCCTTGCAGATGCTAATATCCGTTTGGAGCAGTGTGGAGGCACAATGCTCCCCAAGAAGCCACTAGGGCCACCGTAATCTCCTCACGCCCTCGCACAATGCAAGATTCGTGATTCCACTAAGGGACCCTTGAGGGCGGTCACCAAACCCGTACAAATGGCGACCCTTGGGGGCGGTCACCGAACCCGTACACTTTGGCAACCCTTGGGGGCAGTCACCGGTACCTGTCAAATTGCTTGGGGCGATCTCCACAACCTAATTGGAGACCTCGACGCTTGCCTGAAGCTTTACACCACAATGATTGAGCTCCAAACAACACCAACCGTCTAGGGCGCCAAGGCACCCAAGAGGAACAAGCTCTAGGGTGTCCAAAACACCCAAGAGCAACAAGCTCAAGGGTACCAAGCACCCAATAGTAATAAGCTTCTCAACTTGTAACTTCCACGTATCACGTGGAGAACTCAAATCGATGCACCAAATGCAATGGCAAGGGCACACGGAGTGCCCAAGTCCTTCTCTCTCAAATCCCACCGAAGCAACTAATGCTAGGGAGGAAGATGAGAGGAAGAACAAGAAGGAGAACACCAAGAACTCCAAGATCTAGATCCAATGGGTTCCCCTCACATAGAGGAGAAAGTGATTGGTGGAAATATGGATCTAGATCCCCTCTCTCTTTTCCCTCAAAAACTAGCAAGAATCCATGGAGGGACTGAGAGTTAAAAAGCTCAAAGAAGGTCAACAATGGGGAAAGAACATGAGCTCAAAGGATAAGGTTCGTTGGGGAAGAAGACCCCCTTTTATAGGTGGGAAAAAATCGAACCGTTATGCTCACAGCCCGCACAGAGCGGTACTACCGCTAGGTTGGTAGTACCCCTTTGAAACACAACAGCGAGGAGGCAAAAAGGCCAGAAAAACCATCGGAGCAGTAGTACCGCTTGACCTCACGGTACTACCGCTAGGGGTAGCGGTACTAGTGGTTACCGGACCCCCCTCCCCCCGGGAAGCTATTGGGCCTCATGGGCCTTAGTGGAGAAGAGAGAGGGCTGGCCAGGAGGTGGCACGCGCCCCCCTTGCCCTTGTCCGAATTAGACAAGGGGAGGGGGCGGCGCCCCCTCCTTCCTTCTCTCCTCCTCCTCCTTCCCCCCTTCTCCTTGTTGGAATAGGAAAGGGGGGGGGGTGGCGAAACCTACTTGGAGTAGGATTGCCTCCCCTTGGCGCACCTCCTCCCCTGGCCGGCCTCCTCCTCCCTCCCTCCTTTATATACGGGGAAGGGGGCACCCCATAGACACACAAGTTGATTGTTTAGCCGTGTGCGGTGCCCCCCTCCACAGATTTCCAACTCGGTCATATCGTCGTAGTGCTTAGGCTAATCCCTACGCCGGTAACTTCATCATCACCGTCACCACGCCGTCATGCTGACGGAACTCTCCCTTGGCCTCTGCTGGATCTAGAGTTCGAGGGACATCACCAAGCTGAACATGTGCAGATCGCGGAGGTGCCGTACCTTCGGTGCTAGGATCGGTCGGATCGTGAAGACGTACGACTACATCAACCGCGTTGTCATAACGCTTTCGCTTTCGGTCTACGAGGGTACGTAGACAACATTCTCCCCTCTCGTTGCTATGCATCACCTAGATAGATCTTTCGTGATCGTATGAATTTTTTTGAAATTACTGCGTTCCCCAACAGTGGCATCCGAGCCAGGTCTATGTGTAGATATTATATGCACGAGTAGAACACAAAGAGTTGTGAGCGATAATAGTCATACTACTTACCAACATGTCATACTTTGATTCGGCGGTATTGTTGGATGAAGTGGCTCAGGCCGATATTATGCGTACGCTTACGCAAGACTGGTTCTACCAACGTGCTTCGCACACAGGTAGCTAGTGAGTGTCTGTTTCTCCAACTTTAGTTGAATTGAGTGTGGCTACACCCGGTCCTTGTTGAAGTTTAACATAGCACACTTGACGAAAAATCGTTGTGGTTTTGATGCATAGGTAAGAACGGTTCTTGCTAGAAGCCCGTAGCAGCCACGTAAAACTTGCAACAACAAAGTAGAGGATGTCTAACTTCTTTTTTGCAAGACTTGCTGTGATGTGATATGGTCAAGGCATGATGTTATATAAATTTTTGTATGAGATGATCATGTTTTGTAACAAAGTTATAGACAACTGGCAGGAACCATATGGTTGTCGCTTTATTGTATGCAATGCAATCGCCATGTAATTGTTTTACTTTATCACTAAGCGGTAGTGATAGTTGTAGTAACAATAGTTGGCGAGACGATAATGATGCTACGATGGAGACCAAGGTGTCGCGCCGGTGACGATGGAGGTCATGACAATGCTTCGGTGCTGGAGATCATGAGCACAAGATGATGATGGCCATATCATGTCACATATTTTGATTGCATGTGATGTTTATCCTTTATGCACCTTATTTTTCTTAGTACGACGGTAGCACTATAAGATGATCCCTTACTAAATTTCAAGGTATAAGTGTTCTCCCTGAGTATGCACCATTGCTACAGTTCGTCGTGCCGAGACACCACGTGATGATCGGGTGTGATAAGCTCTACGTTCACATACAATGGGTGCAAGCCAGTTTTGCACATGCAGAATACTCAGGTTAAACTTGACGATCCTAGCATATGCAGATATGGCCTCAGAACACTGAGACCGAAAGGTCAAGCGTGAATCATATAGTAGATATGATCAACATAGTGATATTCACCATTGAAAACTACTCCATCTCACGTGATGATTGGACATGGTTTAGTTGATTTGGATCATGTGATCACTTAGATGATTAGAGGGATGTCTATCTAAGTGGGAGTTCTTGAGTAATATGATTAATTGAACTTTAATTTATCATGAACTTAGTACCTGATAGTATTTTGCATGTCTATGTTGTTGTAGATCAATGGCTCATGCTACCGTTCCTTTAAACTTAATGCGTTTCTAGAGAAAGCTAAGTCGAAAGATGATGGCAGCTGAAGGAAATATGCCCTAGAGGCAATAATAGAGTTATTATTTATTTCCTTATTTCATGATAAATGTTTATTATTCATGCTAGAATTGTATTAACCGGAAACATAATACATGTGTGAATACATAGACAAACAGAGTGTCACTAGTTTGCCTCTACTTGACTAGCTTGTTAATCAAAGATGGTTATGTTTCCTAACCATGGACAAAGAGTTGTTATTTGATTAACGGCATCACATCATTAGTTGAATGATTTGATTGACATGACCCATTCCGTTAGCTTAGCACCCGATCGTTTAGTATGTTGCTATTGCTTCCTTCATGACTTATACATGTTCCTATGACTATGAGATTATGCAACTCCCGTTTACCGGAGGAACACTTTGTGTGCTACCAAACGTCACAACGTAACTGGGTGATTATAAAGGTGCTCTACAGGTGTCTCCAAAGGTACTTGTTGGGTTGGCGTAGGATTTGTCACTCCGAATGTCGGAGAGGTATCTCTGGGCCCTCTCGGTAATGCACATCACTTAAGCCTTGCAAGCATTGCAACTAATGAGTTAGTTGCGAGATGATGTATTACGGAACGAGTAAAGAGACTTGCCGGTAATGAGATTGAACTAGGTATTGGATACCGACGATCGAATCTTGGGCAAGTAACATACCGATGACAAAGGGAACAACGTATGTTGTTATGCGATATGACCGATAAAGATCTTCGTAGAATATGTAGGAACCAATACGGGCATCCGGTCCCGCTATTGGTTATTGACCGAGACATGTCTCGGTCATGTCTACATTGTTCTCGAACCGTAGGGTCCGCACACTTAAGGTTTCGATGCGAGTTTCATTATGAGTTTATGTATTTTGATGTACGAAGGTTGTTCGAGTCCGGATGTGATCACGGACATGACGAGGAGTCTCAAAATGGTCGAGACATAAAGATTGATATATTGGACAGATATATTTGGACACCGGAAAGGTTCGGGTGAGATTGGAAATATCAGGAGCTCGGGAGGTTCTGGAACCCCGGTAAGTATATGGGCCTTATTGGGCCTTAGTGGGATGGAGGAGAAGGAGCAAGGAGGGCGCCCCAAGCCCAATCCGGGTGGGAGGGGGCCGGCCCCTTCCTTCTCTCCTCCCCTCTTCCTTCCTTCTCCTACTCCGAATAGGAAAGGGGGGAAACCTACTTGGAGTAGATTTGCCCCCCTAGGGCGCGCCTCCCCCTTAGGCCGGCCTCCTCCTCCCTCCCTCCTTTATATACGGGGGTAGGGGGGCACCCTAGACATACAAGTTGATCTTCGTGATCGTTCCTTAGCCGTGTGCGGTGCCCCCCTCCATGATATTACACCTCGGTCATATTGTAGCGGTGCTTAGGCGAAGCCTGCGACAGAGAACATCAAGATCGTCACCACGCCGTCGTCTTGTGGAACTCCTCCCCGCGCCTCTGCTGGATCGGAGATCGGGGTGCGTCATCGAGCTGTACGCGTGTCAAGAACTCGGAGGTGCCAGAGTAACGGTGCTTGGATCGGTCGGACCGGGAGGACGTACGACTACTTCCTCTATGTTGCGTCAGCGCTTCGCTTCACGAGGGTACATAGACAACACTCTCCCCTCTCGTTGCTATGCATCACCATGATCTTGCGTGTGCGTAGGAATTTTTGAAATTACTACGTTCCCCAACGATGGCATCCGGCGTAGGTTTTATGCGTTGATGTTATATGCACGAGTATAACACAAGTGAGTTGTGGGCGATACAAGTCATCTTGCTTACCGACATGTCATACTTTGGTTGGCGGTATTGTTGGATGAAGCGGCCGGACCGACATTACGCCAGACGCTTACGCGAGGCTCGGTTCTCTTGCCGTGCTTTGCACACAGGTGGCTAGCGGGTGTCAGTTTCTCCAACTTTAGTTGAACCAAGTGTGGCTATGCCCGGTCCTTCTGAAGGTTAAAACAGCACTAACTTGACGAACTATCTTTGTGGTTTTGATGCGTAGGTAAGAACGGTTCTTGCTCAACCCGTAGCAGCCACGTAAAACTTGCAACAACAAAGTAGAGGACGTCTAACTTGTTTTTGCAGGGCATGTTGTGATGTGATATGGCCAAGACATTATGCCATATTTTATTGTATGAGATGATCATGTTTTGTAACCGAAGTTATCGGCAACTGGCAGGAGCCATATGGTTGTCGCTTTATTGTATGAAATGCAAACGCCCTGTAATTGCTTTACTTTATCACTAAGCGGTAGCAATAGTCATAGAAGCAATAGATGGCGTAAACGACACCGATGCTACGATGGAGATCAAGGTGTTGCGCCGGTGACGATGGTGATCATGATGGTGCTTCGGAGATGGAGATCACAAGCACAAGATGATGATGGCCATATCATATCACTTATATTGATTGCATGTGATGTTTATCCTTTATGCATCTTATCTTGCTTTGATTGACGGTAGCATTTTAAGATGATCTCTCACTAAAATTATCAAGAAGTGTTCTCCCTGAGTATGCACCGTTGCCAAAGTTCGTCGTGCCTGGACACCACGTGATGATCGGGTGTGATAAGCTCTCGTCCATCTACAACGGGTGCAAGCCAGTTTTGCACACGCGAATACTCGAGTTAAACTTGACGAGCCTAGCATATGCAGATATGGCCTCGGAGCACGGAGACCGAAAGGTCGAGCATGAATCATATAGTAGATATGATCAACATAGTGATGTTCACCATTGAAAACTACTCCATCTCACGTGATGATCGGTGATGGTTTAGTTGATTTGGATCACGTGATCACTTAGATGACTAGAGAGATGTCTGTCTAAGTGGGAGTTCTTAAGTAATATGATTAATTGAACTTAAATTTATCATGAACTTAGTCCCGTAGTATTTTGCAAATTATGTTGTAAGATCAATAGCTTGCGTTGTTGCTTTCATATGTTTATTTTTGATATGTTCCTAGAGAAAATTGTGTTGAAAAATGTTAGTAGCAATGATACGGATTGGATCCATGATCTGAGGTTTATCCTCATTGCTGCACAGAAGAATTATGTCCTTGATGCACCGCTAGGTGACAGACCTATTGCGGGGAGCGGATGCGGGCGTTATGAGCGTTTGGCTAGCTCAATATGATGACTACTTGATAGTTTAAGTGCACCATGCTTAACGGCTTAGAATCGGGACTTCAAAGACGTTTTGAATGTCATGGACCATATGAGATGTTCCAGGAGTTAAAGTTAATATTTCAAGCAAATACCCGAGTTGAGAGATATGAAGTCTCCAACAAGTTCTATAGCTAAAAGATGGAGGAGAATCGCTCAACTAGTGAGCATGTGCTCAGATTGTGCAGGTACTACAATCGCTTTAATCAAGTGGGAGTTAATCTTCCGGATAAGATAGTGATTGATGAATTCTCTAGTCACCATCACCAAGTTAGTAGAACTTCGTGATGAACTATAGTATGCAAGGGATGATGAAAATGATTCCCGAGTTTTCATGATGATATCGATGAAGGTAGAAATCAAGAAAGAACATCAAGTGTTGATGGTTAACAAGACCACTAGTTTCAAGAAAAGGGCAAAGGGATAGAAGGGAACTTCAAGAAGAACGGCAAGCAAGTTGTTGCTCAAGTGAAGAAGCCCAAGTCGGACCTAAGCACGAGACTAAGTGCTTCTACCGCAAAGGGACTGATTCTTTCGAAGCAAAACTACCCCAAGTATTTGGCGGATAAGAAGGATGGCAAAGTAAACAAAGGTATATTTGATATACATGTTATTGATGTATACTTTACTAGTGTTTATAGCAACCCCTCGGTATTTGGTACTGGTTCGGTTGCTAAGAGTAGTAACTCAAAGCGGAGTTGCGAAGAATAAGCGAAACTAGTTAAGGGTGAAGTGACAATGTGTGTTGAAAGTAGTTTCAAGATTGATATGATCATCATCGCACACTCCTATACTTTCGGGATTAGTGTTGAACCTAAATAAATGTTATTTGGTGTTTGCGTTGAGCATGAATATGATTTGATCGTGTTTATTGCAATACGAGTTATTCATTTAAGTAAGAGAATAAACTGTTGTTACATTTACATGAATAAAACCTTATATGGTTACACACCCAATGAAAATGGTTCATTGGATCTCGATCGTAGTGATACACATATTCATAATATTGAAACCAAAAGATGCAAAGTTAATAATGATAGTGCAACTTATTTGTGGCACTGCCGTTTAGGTCATATTGGTGTAAAGCGCATGAAGAAACTTCATGCTGATGGGATTTTGGAATCACTTGATTATTAATCACTTGATGCTTGCGAACCATGCCTCATGGGCAAGATGACTAAGACTCCGTTCTCCGGAACAGTGGAGCGAGAAAATGACTTATTGGAAATAATACATACTGATGTATGCGATCCGATGAGTGTTAAGGCTCACGGCGGGTATCGTTATTTTCTGACCTTCACAGATGATTTGAGCAGATATGGGTATATCTACTTGATGAAACATAAGTCTGAAATAGTTGAAAGGTTCAAAGAATTTCAGAGTGAAGTGGAAAAATCATCGTAACAAGAAAAATAAAGTTTCTACGATCTGATCGCGGAGACAAATATTTGAGTTACGGGTTTGGTCTTCAATTAAAACAATGTGGAATAGTTTCACAAATTCACGCCACCTGGAACACCACAACGTTATGGTGTGTCCGAACGTCATAACCGTACTTTATTGGATATAGTACAATCTATGATGTTTCTTACCGATTTACCAATATTGTTTTGGGATCATGCATTAGAGACAACTGCATTCACGTTAAATAGGGCACCATCTAAATCCGTTGAGACGACACTGTATGAACTGTGGTTTAGCAAGAAACCAAAGTTGTCGTTTCTTAAAGTTTGGGGCTGTGATGCTTATGTGAAAAAGTTTCATCCTGATAAGCTCGAACCCAAATCGGAGAAATGTGTCTTCATAGGATACCCAAAGGAGACAATTGGGTACACCTTCTATCACTGATCCGAAGGCAAGACATTCGTTGCTAAGAATGGATCCTTTCCAGAGAAGGAGTTTCTCTCGAAAGAAGTGAGTGGGAGGAAAGTAGAACTTGATAAGGTAATTGTACCTTCTCCCTTATTGGAAAGTAGTTCATCACAGAAATCTGTTCCTGTGACTACTACACCAATTAGTGAGGAAGCTAATGATGATGATCATGTAACTTCAGATCAAGTTACTACCGAATCTCGTAGGTAAACCAGAGTGAGATCCGCACCAAAGTGGTACGGTAATCCTGTTCTGGAAGTCATGTAACTAGACCATGATGAACCTACGAACTATGAGGAAGCGATGATGAGCCCAGATTCCACGAAATGGCTTGAGGCCATGAAATCTGAGATGAGATCCATGTATGAGAACAAAGTGTGGACTTTGGTGGAGTTGCCCGATGATCGGCAAGCCATAGAAAATAAATGGATCTTCAAGAGGAAGACGGACGCTGATAGTAGTGTTACTATCTACAAAGCTAGACTTGTCGAAAAAGGTTTTGACAAAGTTCAAGATGTTGAATACAATGAGATTTTCTCACACGATCGATGCTTAAAAGTCTGTCCGAATCATGTTAGCAATTGCCGCATTTTATGAAATCTGGCAAATGGATAAACAAAATTGCATTCCTTAATGGAGTTATTAAAGAAGAGTTGTATGTGATGCAACCAAGAGGTTTTGTCGATCCTAAAGGTGTTAACAAAATGTGCATCTATGGACTGGTGCAAGCATCTCGGAGTTGGAATATACGCTTTGATAAGTTGATCAAAGCATATAGTTTATACAGACTTGCAGTGAAGCATGTATTTACTAGAAAGTGAGTGGGAGCACTACAGCATTTCTGATAAGTATATGTGAATGACATATTGTAGATCGGAAATAATGTAGAATTATTCTACAAAGCATAGAGGAGTGTTTGAAAGGAGTTTTTCAAAGAAAGACCTCGGTGAAGCTGCTTACATATTGAGCATTAAGATCTATAGAGATAGATCAAGACGCTTGATAAGTTTTTTCAATGAGTACATACCTTGATAAGATTTTGAAGTAGTTCAAAATGGAACAGTCAAAGAAAGAGTTCTTGCCTGTGTTACAAGGTGTGAAATTGAGTAAGACTCAAAACCCGACCACGGCAAAAGATAGAAAGAGAATGAAAGTCATTCCCTATGCCTTGGCCATAGGTTCTATAAAGTATACCATGCTGTGTACCAGATCTATTGTATACCCTGCACTGAGTTTGGCAAGGGAGTACAATAGTGATCTAGGAGTAGATCACTGGACATTGGTCAAAATTATCCTTAGTGGAATAAGGATATGTTTCTCGATTATGGAGGTGACAAAAGGTTCATCGTAAAGGGTTACGTCGATACAAGTTTTGGCACTGATACAGATGATTCTAAGTCTTAATCTGGATACATATTGAAAGTGGGAGCAATTAGCTGGGGTAGCTCCGTGCAGAGCATTGTAGACATAGAATATTTGCAAAATACATACGGCTCTGAATATGACAGACCCGTTGACTAAACTTCTCTCACGAGCAAAACATGATCATACCTTTGTACTCTTTGGGTGTTAATCACATAGCGATGTGAACTAGATTATTGACTCTAGTAAACCCTTTGGGTGTTGGTCACATGAAGATGTGAACTATGGGTGTTAATCATATACGATATGATTATTGGTGTTAAATCACATGGCGATGTGAACTAGATTATTGACTCTAGTGCAAGTGGGAGCTGAAGGAAATATGCCCTAGAGGCAATAATAAAGTTATTATTTATTTCCTTATTTCATGATAAATGTTTATTATTCATGCTAGAATTGTATTAACGGAAACATAATACATGTGTGAATACATAGACAAACAGTGTCACTAGTATGCCTCTACTTGACTAGCTTGTTAATCAAAGATGGTTATGTTTCCTAACCATGGACAAAGAGTTGTTATTTGATTAACGGGATCACATCATTAGTTGAATGATCGATTGACATGACCCATTCTCGTTAGCTTAGCACCCGATCGCTTAGTATGTTGCTATTGCTTCCTTCATGACTTATACATGTTCCTATGACTATGAGATTATGCAACTCCGTTTACGGAGGAACACTTTGTGTGCTACCAAACGTCACAACGTAATCGGGTGATTATAAAGGTGCTCTACAGGTGTCTCCAAAGGTACTTGTTGGGTTGGCGTATTTCGAGATTAGGATTTGTCACTCCGAATGTCGGAGAGGTATCTCTGGGCCCTCTCGGTAATGCGCATCACTTAAGCCTTGCAAGCATTGCAACTAATGAGTTAGTTGTGAGATGATGTATTACGGAACGAGTAAAGAGACCTGCCGGTAATGAGATTGAACTAGGTATTGGATACCGACGATCGAATCTCGGGCAAGTAACATACCGATGACAAAGGGAACAACGTATGTTGTTGTGCGGTATGATCGATAAAGATCTTTGTAGAATATGTAGGAACCAATATGGGCATCCAGGTCCCGCTATTGGTTATTGACCGAAGACATGTCTCGGTCATGTCTACATTGTTCTCGAACCGTAGGGTCCGCACGCTTAAGGTTTCGATGACAGTTTCATTATGAGTTTATGTATTTTGATGTACGAAGGTTGTTGAGTCCGGATGTGATCACGGACATGACGAGGAGTCTCGAAATGGTCGAGACATAAAGATTGATATATTGGACGGATATATTTGGACACCGCAAAGGTTCCGGGTGAGATTGGAAATATACCGGAGCTCCGGGAGGTTACCGGAACCCCCCGGTAAGTATATGGGCCTTATTGGGCCTTAGTGGGATGGAGGGAGAAGGAGCAAGGGAGGGGGTGCCCCCCCAAGCCCAATCCGAATTGGGAGGGGGGCCGGCCCCCCCTTTCCTTCTCTCCTCCCCCCTCTTCCTTCCTTCTCCTACTCCGAATAGGAAAGGGGGGTGAAGGAGTCCTGGACTAGGGGGTGTCCGGACTGCCGGACTATCAATATCCGCCGGACTCCCAGACTACGAAGATAGAAGATTGAAGACTCCGGCTCGTGTCCGGAAGGTACTTTCCTTGGCGTGGAAGGCAAGCTTGGCAATACGGATATGTAGATCTCCTACCATTGTAACCGACTATGTGTAACCCTAGCCTCTCCGGTGTCTATATAAATCGGAGGGCCTTAGTCCGTGGGACGAACATTACATCTCAACAATCATACCATAGGCTAGCTTCTAGGGTTTAGCCTCCTTGTTCTCGTGGTGGATCTACTCTTGTACTACCCATATCATCAATATTAATCAAGCAGGACGTACGGTTTTACCTCCATCGAGAGGGCCCGAACCTGGGTAAAAACATTGTGTCCCTCGTCTCTTGTTACCATCCGCCTAGACGCACATTCGGGACCCCTACCGAGATCCGCCGGTTTTGACACCGGCATTGGTGCTTTCATTGAGAGTTCCTCGTGTCGTCCCCAATAGGCTCGATGGCATCTTCAACCATCAACGCTGTCCGGTGAGACTTTTCTCCCGGACAGATCTTCATATTCGGTGGCTTTGCTGCGGGCAATTCTCTTGGCCATCCGGAGCAGATCGAAGCTACACCCCTTGCCGTCGAGTCGATTCGAAGCTTGAACTTCACGGCCGATAACGCGGAGACTTGATCTTGACGGACTCGAGCCACACCCAAGCGCGCCAGCCTTTGTGGCGATGGGCATGATCTAGCTCTGCCACGGACGGTGCTTTGGTGGCGCTTTTCGGATCCGCTCCGGCCACTGCCCGGAGCCGATTGCCCATGTCGAGGGCGGTGGATAGACACCACAGGGGCTTCAACATCCACGGCGATGGAGCGAATACCAATCTTGTCCCCTGCGAAACTTGTGATCCCGAGGCGCCGGACTCCTCGCCGGACTCCGAGCCTCCCGCGCCCCTACCAATTAAACCGGATTGGGCGCCGGTTATGGAATTCACCGCCGCGGACATCTTCCAGCACTCGCCTTTTGGCGATATCCTGAATTCTCTGAAGCATCTCTCGCTATCAGGAGAATCCTGGCCGGACTATGGCCAGGACGGTTGGAGTTCGGACGACGAAGAAATTCAGAGCCCACCCACCACCCACTTTATAGCCACGGTCGAAGATTTAACCGACATGCTAGACTTCGACTCCGACGACATCGACGCTATGGACGACAATGCCGGAGACGAACAGGACCCAGCACCCACAGGGCACTGGAAGACCACCTCGTCATACGACGTCTACATGGTGGATACCCCAAAAGAAGGGGATGGCGAAAAAGCAGCGGGGGAAGATTCTCTAAAGAAGCAGCCCAAACGCCGGCGTCAACGGCGCCGCTCTAAATCCCGCCACAACAAGAATATAGACTCCGGCACAGGAAATAACAATACCCCGAGAGTGTCAAGACAACCCCTCCAAAGAAGACTCGGCAGAGGAGGATGCGAAGCAAGCCCTCACGAAGGGCGGCGAGAAGAAAAGGTCGAGGATCATAACTATATACCTCCCTCCGAAGACGAAACGAGCCTCAATGACGACGAACTCATCGCGCCCGAGGAGCCCGTCGAACAAGAGCTTTTCAAGCGCAGGCTCATCGCTACAGCAAGAAGCCTGAAGAAGGAAAAACGGAAGCTCAACACAGCGGAAGACGCGCTCCGAATAAGATGGAGCAAAGTACTCAAAACCGCAGATAAATACGGCAATGGCCACCAATCGAAGAGCTACCCGAAGCGCAAGCTACTTCCAGAATTCGACAAGGAGGCCATAGAGCCCCCACCGTCCAATGGCCCAGCCAGGTCCATCTACGGACCTAAAAAGAAAGCCCCAAGAAACAAAGCAACACGTCAAGTGTCCGACGATAGCGGCACATACAAATGCAGGGCGCCGCACACCCATTATGCTTCATCGACGAGGTTTGGATCACGAATTCAAAGCAGGGTTTAAACCCATAAACATAGAAGCCTACGATGGAACAATGACCACGGAGTGCGGATAGAAGACTATATATTGCATATACATATGGCGAGGAGACGATCTCCACGCCATAAAATATCTACCCTCAAGCTCAAAGGGCCAGCCCGTCATTGGCTCAAAAGCCTCCCGAGAAAACACTTGTTGGAAGTTGGGAAGAGCTCGAGGAAGCGTTTAGAGCAAATTTTCAAGGGACTTATGTCCGCCTCCGGATCTGAGATGACCTAAGTCACATAACTCAACAGCCCGGAGAGTCATGAAAGTTCGAACAGGTTCCTTACCAAAAGAACCAAATAGTCGATCGTCCGGACGCCAAGCCTTAGCAGCTTTCAAGCACAATGTCCGAGACGAATGGCTCGCTTGACACCTCGGTCAAGAGAAACCGAGGACAATGACCGCATTAACAAGCCTCATGACCCGCCTGCATAGGGAGGATATCTGGCTGGCAAGAAGCAGACCAAAGAACCCAAGTACATCCGAGATAAGAGATGGAAATGGAAAATCGCGCGCAGAAAAGAACAGCGCCGGAATAAAGAGAAAAGCCCAAAGAGCACGGCGATCAACGCCGGATTTAAAAGCTCATGGCCAAATAATAAAGCTCATCCTCAAGGATGACAAAGGATTTAACTATCTAACCTACACAAAATTTTGGGTCGGGTATGTCAAATCCACAGTACCCGGAAGGCCGCAAATCACACCCACAGGATTGTTGGGTTTTCAAACAGTCCGCCGATTAAACGCCGAACACAAGGGCTCGACGCGTCAAGCGAAGAAGATAAACCCGCCAAACAGGCACGGAAAACAAAAACTCTCCCACAAGGGGTCAAAGCATAAACTCACTTCATGTGAGGACACGGAAAAACAAAGGCGGCACTTTCTAAAAGAGCCTCACACGGTCCAACCCAGCAGACCGTAGAGATTGGATACCAAAACCAATCACTTTCGACCACCTGGACTACTCCAGAAGCATTCGAAGCGCGGGACGGACTCCCCTGATATTGAATCCGATAATAGACGGATTGCAATTCACAAACGTCCTAATGGACGGAGGCAGTGACTTAAACCTTCTATATTCAAACACAATCCGTCAGATGGGGATAGACCCTACCAAAATTAGACACAGCCGCACTTCCTTCAAAGGAGTGACGCCAGGCCCTTACGCCAAGTGCACAGGCTCGATATTACTAGAAGTCAGGTTCGGATCGTCGAACAACTTTCGACGCGAAAAATTAATTTTTCATATCGTCCCATTTAAAAGTGAATATTACGCGTCTCTTACACTCAAGATGCCCGGTCCACATGGCGCCATTTCAGCGCGAGGGTCACTTAAAGACCCCGGACTCGGAGAGACGAATCCGGACTCAGCAGGCTAGGGGCTCCCTAGCCGCATACCCTTTTCACAAGGGGCTGCGCGCACAACCGATCGCGGTTTCATATAAACCTTGCTTTAATTATTTATATCTTTTCTTTTCTTTTTCGCACGAACTGTTTCTAAAACTAAGCGTTCCTCTCTTTCTACAGATGAACAACGTGCGTACCCATCCAGGATAACGGCGCAACGGAGACACAGGCGCAGACGTGCAGTAGGGACCCGTTGCAAGGATTCTTTTCAGATTAAGACCTGCGCGAGACCTTTTATTACTGTCTCTTGTTGTTACTCTCCTTGGCTCCTTCCTATAGCCAGCGAGCCCGACGCTTTGGCATCGGCGCGTCGAGAAGATCATGCCCGCACGGACACAAGGGGCTTAGGGCATAATTCGCCCATTATCATAAAGTCCGAACACCTTCGGAGTGTTCGGCGTCTCGAGTTAGGCATTATATGCATCAGCTCGAATCATGTCTTTGGTCAAACGTTGGGTTTGCCCGGCCCTCGTGTTTTGCTGCCTTACGCTCAGATCACCCGGCTAACGCGGCACCGGAGAACTCTGCGATTGTGCCCCGGTTAATTTGGCGAGCACCTCAAGAGAGAAAGCCGAAACCGATTGTCATGATATAGCGAGAGTCCGGTCACCACTTGATCGACTATCGAATGTTTAGAATTCCCGCTTTGACGAAGGACCATTTCGGTCGACACATACGCATTTCGAGTACGGAGATGTGCGGTGTCATCAGGGCTATATCGTAGCCCCACCTCGAGCTCCATTGGCTAAGTGAAAGAGATAAAGCATCATAGTCCGATTGCCTCGTTAAGCACGCTACCACCTCCTTAAAACAGATCGAGACGCCGATTAAGTGTGAAAACGCGCTATTTTGCGAACACCCCAGCACCTTGTGCAAGGGGGCTGAAGCCGAAGACTGCATCTTTCAGGTTATACACAAGTATATGTAAACGGGCGCACAGGAGAAGTTTTAATACTTGGAAGCACAAGTATAAAAAGCATTCATACTATAACCATTGATCTGCAAGTTAATGCGTTCAATTGAACGTTACATTTTTCGAGCACTGCGACTCTATTACACGAGCGCCACGCATAACTTCCCGAAATAATGCTCGGCAGAAGCGGTTTCCATCCGAACCTGGCAGCAACAGCGGTGGCATCCATCTCCGGACAACTGCGCCTTCACGGGGCCGAGAGCCATCCGCGCCCTCGATGCAGGCCGACCGTTTCATCTCCTTGATATGCGGCACCGCCCCAAGGAATTGCTGCGAGAGGTCAAGTAGCTCGTCGCTTGAACCTCTCTACGGCCATACATGGGCCACGATGTCGATCATAGCCAGCCCGGACAGTCTATTTAGTTCGCCCATTCGCCAACCTGTCCGTCGCGGAAGAGGGCGATCCGGACTATGGAATTGAGACCAATATAACTCTTCCGCCTCGTGATCCCCCGGCTCGGAAGTGCTTAACAAGCATCAGCCTTTTCGCAGCTAAGTCCATATACGGATCCTCCGAACTCCTGACCGCTCAAATTCTGCGACTTGGCATCCATAAACCGCGACGATAAGAAACGGCTTGCCACCGCGATTTCTCGGCTTGGCGCAGCTCCTCCTTCATAGCCCGTGATCGCGAACGGCATCCTTGGCTTCGGTGGCCTTCTTCAGTCTTCCCGCTCGATAAGCGCCTTTTCAAGAGCCTCATTGTGGTCGGTAGCATCCTTTAATTTCTTGGCCAATTGGCCACCTCCGCCCGCTTAGGCAAAGGCGCAGCCTTTTCGCCTTCAACTGTTCGGCCGCCCTCGCGGCAGTTACGCCACTTCCGGGCTTGCTCCTTAGCTAGAGCAAGTTCGGCCCGAAGGCTCTCTATAGCAGCAGCACTATCTGTATTAACAGCATATAACTTATCAGAAGCGGGCTTGGACCCGCTCAATAAAGCGGCTGCGGAGAATTTATTTACCTTGCGACTCGTCAAGTCGCTGATTGACAAGTGCGATGTCAGCATCTGCCACGTCAAGTTGTCGACTTAATTCGGCAAACTCACTAGTCCGGCTGGCCCCCGGACTATCCGCCACCTGTATCAGAATGGCGGTATTCATTACCTGAGATGTTGAGATTTTGATCCTCGGCACGCTGTCATTTTCGACAACCTACCGAGTCTCAAGGGCTACTATCTATACAGGGCGCATTTTTTATATGCAAAACTGTTAAAAGACAAAGGGGTGCATCATTTTCGAATACCTCAAATCCCGCCAAAGAAGCTCATGGCGGCATTCATAATCCGCTTTCAGCGATTTAAATCCTTCCAACCACCATACGCATTAATGCGCGGTGATCTTCTGAAATGGACGCCCTCTCAAGCAAACTCTTCAGTTCTCCCGGCCGGACTCTGGTGGGTGCCGAACTCTCTGGCCCTCTCGGACTCGGGGACGCCCCCGTGGCGACACTTCGGCTCGCTTTGCCTCATCTGGCGGCGCCGGGCAGACGGAGCGCGTCGCTCTCCATCATCTCGGAAGAAGGTCCCCGAGGATGAACTCATCTCGAGACGGCTGCATATCCGAATGCGATATAAATAATTCGTTACCTCTGAAGCATAAACGAAGGTACTTCCTTATTAAACTTCCTCTTTCATACTCACGGCTCGTTGGAGGGCTGGTCCTTCGGCGATGATTGCGCGTCCGGATTCTCTCCGGACGCCGGACCCCCCGGTGAGGATTTCTTCCCACGCTTAGGGGCTTTGACCTCCGGATCTTCGGAGGCGGTCCTCTTCTCCCTCTGAAGGGAGGGATCCTTGGTTCCCTCCTCTTCAGTCGCCCCTTTGGGCGAAGTATTAGCTCCTTTATCTCCCCCGTCGCCCCCTCTGTGGGCGCAACCTCCAACATTCTGACCAGCACGGGCTCCAGTGCGGTCTCTGGGAGGGGGGCCGGACACCTTATCAGCCTTGATCGCGCCACCCATTCCTGTAAAGAATAAAGGGTCAGGAGACGATCTTTTGAAAGGCATACAAATAGAATGTTCCGCTCGAGCTATTTACGAGTATCCGGCGATCGCGGCTTAGGCCTGCGTCCTCGGCGAATCCGGACACGCCACTGCGGTCGAAGAACAGCTTGTACATCTCCATGGGTGTTGCACCCATAAAATCTTTGGAGAATACGAGGTCCCTCCGGATTGAACTCCCATAGACGGAGAGGACGGCGTTTGCGGTGGTAGGAGGTGCACGATTAGCATGACCTGCATCACCTTGACCAGGTCGATCTCCCTTGTTTGGAGGTCTCGAATCCGGCCTCGCAAAGGCGGGCACGCCCTGGGCGGCCCCCGTTGAGCCCTTGGTTGACCCACGACATCGCTTGCCGTGGAGGTCCCGGCGGAAGGAGGGCGGCGGCTTTGCTTGCGCCCTTGGAGCGATGATGTAAAACCACTCTGCTGCCACAATCCTGTTCCTCTTGGAAGGAACCTTTGAGCCACGTGGCATTGACCTTCTTGCTTATGGTCGCCCGCAAGACTCCGCTTGACGCCCCGATCATCTTGGCTCCACCTTGAATGTTTTCAGCCACAGTCGAAGTGGGGATGACGCGGAGGAAGGCTTCGCAGACAATAATGAATGCAGAGATATGGAGGATGGACTCCGGAGCCAAATCGTGGAAGTCCAGCCCGTAGTAGAAAAGGAGCCCTCTCACGAAGGGATCCGTTGGTAAGCCTAATCCCGACGGAGGTGAGATGCAAACGACGATTCGCGGGCTCGAGGCTGGCACAGCCGCCTGGGCAGCAACCTGTCTTGAAACTTCAGAGGCTGTGTACTTGGCCTCCCGCAACTTCAATATGTCCTCCTCCGTCCATCGGCCCTGGAGGTCGGAGCCGGACATTGTTTAGGATCCGAAGCGCTCGAATCCAAAGCTCTGGGTGTTGGAACTAGGGGCGGGGGAAAGATTCGATGCGAGATTGAAGAACAAGGACAGGCCTTGGTCCTCTTATAAAGGGGGAAGAAATACCAAGGGCCGTCTCCGTGACCGTTTGAGATTCTCCTTCGATAGAGGAGGCGTGGCAACGGGAACGGTTGGGTTACCCACGCACGTATTGATGAGGATCCCGGAATAAAAGGGAACACGATCTCTGCTTCGACAGGACGTGCCAAGGAAACCGCTTCGCTAAACGTGCTGAGGCGGAATAATAAAAACGATTCAAACGAGGGCTTGGCTGCGGTGTGATGTCACGCCGCATAATACGTCAGCAGATTGAGCTAAGTGTATTTTATTCTCTCTACGTTGGAATGTGGAATTTATTTTGCAGAGCCGGACACTATCCTGGTGTTCATTATCTTTTCCGAATTATTCAAGGAAAGGAACCCGCCTTGCAATGCCGAACATTATGCACGCCGGACTTATCGTCATTGAAGACTGGTTCGGGGCTCTTGAGGAGTCTCGACTAGGGGTGTCGGATGTCGGACTATCAATATCCGCCGGACTCCCTGACTACGAAGATAGAAGATTGAAGACTCCGGCTCATGTCCGGAAGGTACTTTCCTTGGCGTGGAAGGCAAGCTTGGCAATACGGATATGTAGATCTCCTACCATTGTAACCGACTGTGTGTAACCCTAGCCTCTCCGGTGTCTATATAAACCGGAGGGCCTTAGTCCGTAGGGACTAACATTACATCTCAACAATCATACCATAGGCTAGCTTCTAGGGTTTAGCCTCCTTGATCTCGTGGTAGATCTACTCTTGTACTACCCATATCATCAATATTAATCAAGCGGGGCGTAGGGTTTTACCTCCATCGAGAGGGCCGAACACAGGTAAAAACATTGTGTCCCTCGTCTCTTGTTACCATCCGCCTAGACGCACAGTTTGGGACCCCTACCCGAGATCCGCGGTTTGACATCGACAGGGGCCAAACCTACTTGGAGTAGGTTTGCCCCCTAGGGCGCCTCCCCTTAGGCGGCCTCCTCCTCCCTCCCTCCTTTATATACGGGGGTAGGAGGGCACCCTAGACATACAAGTTGATCTTCGTGATCGCCTTAGCCGTGTGCGGTGCCCTCCACGATATTACACCTCGGTCATATTGTAGCGGTGCTTAGGCGAAGCCTCGCGACAGAGAACATCAAGATCGTCACCACGCCGTCGTCGACGGAACTCCTCCAGCGCCTCTGCTGGATCGGAGATCGGGTGCGCCATCGAGCTGACGCGTGTCAAGAACTTCGGAGGTGCCGGAGTAAGCGGTGCTTGGATCGGTCGCATCGGAGGACGTCTGAATACTTCCTCTACGTTGCGTCAACGCTTCCGCTTCGGTTCACGAGTGCGTGAGACAACACTCTCCCTCTCGTTGCTATGCATCACCAAGATCTTGCGTGTGCGTAGGAAATTTTGAAATTACTACGTTCCCCAACAGAAGAACTACATAGATCGGGTCCGTAATTTGAGGATTATCCTCATTTACGCATAGAAGAATTACGCCCGGAAGCACCGGCCCCTCTGCAGATTCTCATCGATGACGTTAAGAACGTCTGGCGAGCAAAGCTGATGACTACTCAATAGTTCGATTGTGCTAT
This sequence comes from Aegilops speltoides, assembly GCA_021437245.1. NCBI lineage: Eukaryota > Viridiplantae > Streptophyta > Magnoliopsida > Poales > Poaceae > Aegilops > Aegilops speltoides. Next base: position 492,326,677 of record CM038142.1, read on the forward strand.
GCTTTACGGCTTAGAACGGGACTTCAACAACGCTTTTGAACGTCATGGAGCATATAAGATGTTCCAGGAGTTGAAGTTAATATTTCAAGCAAATGCCCAGATTGAGAGATATGAAGTCTCCAATAAGTTCTATAGGTGCAAGATGGAGGAGAATACTTTTGTCAGTGAATATATACTCAGAATGTTCGGTAGACCCGGTCATGGACAACCCGGCACGTCGGCCCGAACCCGAAGCCCGACATTCGGGCCGGGCTCGGGCTCCATTTTCTGACCCGAAGCCCGGCCCGAAAGCCAGAATAAAGCCCGAAATATATAAAAAAACATATTTTATTCGAAATATAGGAATAATAAATTAATATAATATCCCAAAAATGATTAATTTAATAAAAAATGTCACTGTTCATGTACTTCGGGCCGGGCCGGGCCGGGCTCGGGCTTGGGATTTTCTCTTCGGGCTTTGTCAAGCCCGGCCCAAACCTGACCCTGCCCGACATTTGCCCGGGTTTAATGTCTGGGTACCACAACCACTTAACTCAACTGGAAGTTAATCTTCTTGATGGTAGTGTCGTTAACAGAGTTCTTCAATCACTGCCACAAAGCTACAAAAGCTTCATGATGAACTATAATATGCAAGGGATGAACAAGACTATTCCCGAGCTCTTCGCAATGCAAAAGGCTGCGAAGGTAGAAATCAAAAAGGAGCATCAAGTGTTGATGTTCAATAAGACCACTAGTTTCAAGAAAAAGGGCAAAGGGAAGAAGGGGAACTTCTAGAAGAACAGCAAAAAGGTTGCTGCTCAAGAGAAGAAACCCAAGTCTGTACCTAAGCCTGAAACTGAGTGCTTCTACTGCAAAGGGACTGGTCACTGGAAGCGGAACTGCCCCAAGTATTTGGCGGATAAGAAGGATGGCAAAGTGAAAGGTATATTTGATATACATGTTATTGATGTGCACTTAACTAATGCTCGCAGTAGCGCCTGGGTATTTGATACTGGTTCTGTTGCTCATATTTACAACTTGAAACAGGGGCTATGGATTAAGGGAAGAATGGCTAAGGACGAGGTGACGATGCGCGTGGGAAATGGTTCCAAAGTCGATGTGATCGCGGTCGGCACGCTACCTCTACATCTACCTTCGGGATTAGTATTAGACCTGAATAATTGTTATTTGGTGCCAGTGTTGAGCATGAACATTATATTTGGATCTTGTTTGATGCGAGACGGTTATTCATTTAAATCAGAGAATAATGGTTGTTCTATTTATATGAGTAATATCTTTTATGGTCATGCACTTTTGATGAGTGGTCTATTTTTGTTGAATCTCGATAGTGATGATACACATATTCATAGTATTGAAGCCAGAAGATACAAGTTCAATAATGATAGTGCAACTTATTTATGGCACTGCCGTTTGGGTCATATCAGTGTAAAGCGCATGAAGAAACTCCATGCTGATGGACTTTTGGAATCACTTGATTATGAATCACTTGGTGCTTGCGAACCGTGCCTTATGGGCAAGGTGACTAAAACTCTGTTCTCCGGAATAATGGAACGAGCTACTGACTAGTTGGAAATAATACATACCGATGTATGCGGTCCAATGAGTATTGAGGCTCGTGGTGGGTATCGTTATTTTTCTTACCTTCACAGATGATTTGAGTAGATATGGTTATATCTACTTAATGAAACATAAGTCTGAAACATTTGAAAGTTCAAAGAATTTCAGAGTGAGGTGGAAAATCATCGTAACAAGAAAATTAAGTTTCTACGATCTGATCGTGGAGGAGAATATTTGAGTTACGAGTTTCGTCTTCATTTGAAACAACATGGGATAGTTTCACAATTGACGCCACCTGAAACACCACAGCGAAATGGTGTGTCCAAATGTTGTAACCGTACTTTATTGGATATGGTGCGATCTATGATGTCTCTTACTGATTTACCGCTATCATTTTGGGGTTATGCTTTAGAGGCGGCTGCATTCACTTTAAATAGGGCACCATCAAAATCCGTTGAGACGACGCCTTATGAACTGTGGTTTGGCAAGAAACCAAAGTTGCCGTTTCTTAAAGTTTGGGGCTGCGATGCTTACGTGAAAAAGTTTCAACCTGATAAGCTCGAACCCAAATCGGAGAAGTGTGTCTTCCTAGGATACCCAAGGAAACTGTTGGGTACACCTTCTATCACAGATCCGAAGGCAAAAAATTTGTTGCTAAGAATGGATCCTTTCTAGACAAAGGAGTTTCTCTCGAAAGAAGTGAGTGGGAGGAAAGTAGAACTTGATGAGGTAGGTGTACATTCTCCCTTATTGGAAAGTAGTTCATCACAGAAATCAGTTCCCTTGATTCCTACACCAATTAGTGAGGAAGCTAATGATGATGATCATGAAGCTTCTGATCAAGTTACTACCGAACCTCGTAGGTCTTCCAGAGTAAGATCCGCACCAGAGTGGTACGGTAATCCTGTTCTGGAAGTCATGTTACTAGACCAAGATGAACCTACGAACTATGAGGAAGCAATGATGATCCCAGATTCCATGCTGGAGGCCATGAAATCTGAGATGGGATCCATGTATGAGAACAAAGTGTGGACTTTGGTGGACTTGCCCGATGATCGGCAAGCCATAGAAAATAAATGGACCTTTAAGAAGAAGACCGACGCAGACGGTAATGTTACTGTTTACAAAGCTCGACTTGTTGCGAAAGGTTTTCGATGAGTTCAAGGAGTTGACTAAGATGAGACTTTCTCACCCGTAGCGATGCTTAAGTCTGTCCAAATCATGTTAGCAATTGCCGCATTTTATGATTATGAAATTTGGCAGATGGATGTCAAAACTGCATTCCTGAATGGAATTCTGGAAGAAGAGTTGTATATGATGCAACCAGAAGGTTTTGTTGATCCAAAAGGTGCTAACAAAGTGTGCAAGCTCCAGCGATCCATTTCTGGACTGGTGCAAGCCTCTCGAAGTTGGAATTAACTTTTTGGTAGTGTGATCAAAGCATATGGTTTTATATAGACTTTTGGAGAAGCCTGTATTTACAAGAAAGTGAGTGGGAGCTCTGTAGCATTTCTAATATTATACGGGGATGGCATATTGTTGATTGGAAATGATATAGAATTTCTAGATAGCATAAAAGGATACTTGAATAAGAGTTTTTCAATGAAAGACCTCAGAGAAGCTGCTTACATATTGGGCATCAAGATCTATAGAGATAGATCAAGATGATTAATTGGACTTTCACAAAGCACATACCTTGATAAAGTTTTGAAGAAGTTCAAAATGGATCAGTCAAAGAAAGGGTTCTTGCGTGTGTTACAAGGTGTGAAGTTGAGTCAGACTCAATGCCCGACCACTGCAGAAGATAGAGAGAAAATGAAAGTCATTCCCTATGCTTCAGCCATAGGTTCTATCATGTATGCAATGCTGTGTACCAGGCCTGATGTGTGCCTTGCTATAAGCATAGCAGGAGGTACCAAAGTAATCCCGGAGTGGAGCACTGGACAGCGGTCAAGAACATCCTGAAATACCTAAAAAGGACTAAGGATATGTTTCTCATTTATGGAGGTGAAAAAGAGCTCGTCGTAAATGGTTACGTCGATGCAAGCTTTGACACTGATCCGGATGACTCTAAGTCGCAAACCGGATACGTATTTTTATTGAATGGATGAGTTGTCAGTTGGTGCAGTTCCAAGGAAAGCGTCGTGGCAGGATCTACGTGTGAAGCGGAGTACATTGCTGCTTCGGAAGCAGCAAATGAAGGAGTTTGGATGAAGGAGTTCATATCCGATCTAGGTGTCATACCTAGTGCATCGGTTCCAATGAAAATCTTTTGTGACAATACTAGTGCAATTGCCATGGCAAAGGAATACAGATTTCACAAGAGAACCAAGCACATCAAGAGACGCTTCAATTTCATCCGTCATCAAGTGTCGGAAGGGGACATAGAGATTTGCAAGATACACACAGATCTGAATGTTGCAGACCCGTTGACTAAGCCTCTTCCACAAGCAAAACATGATCAACACCAAAGCTCCATGGGTGTTAAAATCATTACTATGTAATCTAGATTATTGACTCTAGTGCAAGTGGGAGACTGAAGGAAATATGCCCTAGAGGTAATAATAAAGTTATTATTTATTTCCTTAATTCATGATAAATGTTTATTATTCATGCTAGAATTGTATTAACCGGAAACTTAGTACATGTGTGAATACATAGACAAAACATATAGTCCCTAGTATGCCTCTACTTGACTAGCTCATTAATCAAAGATGGTTACGTTTCCTAACCATAGACATGTGTTGTCATTTGATGAACGGGGTCACATGTAACACCCCGGATACAACTTTCCATATTCGTAACTCCAACTCCTGCCTTTTCCGGAGATGCGATATATTATTTTCTCCGTGGTTGGGTTTTTGTCTTTCGTTTTGCATTTTGTTCATGTCATGCATTTCATCATCGCATCATTCGCATTGCATCGGCATCGTTTTTCATAAAACTCGCACCCGTTCGTAGTTGCCGCGTCCCCCCCTTTCTTTTGTTGACCGCCCCGAGACCAACTGTGTTTTCGTTTCCCTTTTGTCCGACCACCTAACCTCTCTTGCCAGCTCGCAGCCCCCCTCACGCGCGTCCGAAACTTGCCCCGAACCCGACCCGAGCAGTCGTCACCGTTGGATCCGGATCATCCCCTAACGTCTACAAAACATCTCCGTTTTCTTATTTGGACTCTCTAACCTATTTATTCTCGGCCGTTTGATTTCGATCGGAGGGACTAAATACCCCTAACATAAATCCCCTACCTATAAACAACCTAACCCTAGACCCACTCCCTCTTTTCCCTTCTCGCGCCGCCACCCAGTCTCCACCTTCCTCGGGATCCTCCCCGACCAATCGAGCCAGCCGACAGCCTCCCCCCAACCTCGGGATCTCCTCCCCATCCACCTGCGCCTCTCCTTCCGCGCCCTGCCTCATCTTGCCCGATCCAATCCATCGAGCGCCTCCTCCTCCCTGCTCGATCTCCCCTGCCAATCCAACCTCCACACGCCCTCGTCCGCGAGCACACGAGGCTCCTGCCTCCTCCTCGTCGCCTCACACCTCGCCCGGCGTTCCCGACCGCCTCATCGCCCGCGCCTGCAGCTCCTCGCCGGAGCAGGCGACCGGACCGCAGCCGTGCCCCTTCCTTTGCTCGCTCGTTCGAGCACTCGCCTAACTTTCCTCGCCCGCCAGCCGTACTCGCCATGGAGCCTCGGCCTCCTCTGCTACTCGCGACGCCTAAGGGGTCAGATTGACTCTCTCTCCGGCGAGCACAAAGCGCCTGCGTTATGCTTGGGCTAAGGACCCCGACAGCCCCCGTCAGCCCCATCAAGGCCCAAACCACCAGCGCGGCCACCCTTTCGCCATTGCCGAAGGCCACCACAAAGAAGCAGCTCAGGCCGGCACCCTCACCCCAGCGCCCTTGTCTCTTCTCCTTCCTTCGCTTTCTCTCTCTCCTCTCATCTCCTCGCTTCCTCTCTTTCGCAGGGAACACAGGAGCCCCGCCAGAATCTCTCAAGTCCGTGGCGCGGTTTGTTTTCGCCCCATGCCCGCAGAACCTCACCGCCCGGTCGGATCGGTCCCTCCTTCGCGCCGGTTCCACGCCCTCCGTCCTTCGCCGCGCAAGATCCCCGATGCCGCCGCTTCGCTTACCTCTGTCGAGCAGAGGACAGCACTCACTTCACAGATCAAGCGCGTTGACGCGTCCCTCCTCGGTCGATCAAGCCGCCCAAGCGAGATCCGCCTCGCCTCGTTCCTCATCGCGGCCCAACTCCCTCGAGCCCAGTAGCGCCCTCGCCTCGCCTTCCTCCGAACGGCCCAAGGCCCAGGTGAGCAGCCCTCCAGATCCTCTCTGCCTTCACTGGGCTAGCGATTTCTGCCCGATTCTTTTTTTTAGACTATGCGAATTTAACCTTATCCAGAAAACTGCATGTTTACAGATTAAACCCTCATGTTCATGCATTTAATATCTCACAAACCGTGCATCGGATTAAAATATTTTAAATATGTAAAATGCTTAGAATTTCATCTAGTTTCATATTTTGCCATTTGCATCCATGTTTAAATTGCTTAAAATGATGTTTGTTTAAATTTGATCAAATGCCATGCTAAAATGATTTATTTCATAACTATTTAACCGTAACTCCGAATTTAATAAACTTTATATGTAAATGGGGTGGAAAAATGCCTAGATTAACATGGTCCACTTTATTTTCCTGTTTGACAACTTTAAAATATGTTTTAGGGCAGAACAGTACCAAATTCATAATTTGCATATGAGGTTTTTCCGGAAATGTTGTTTGTTGTTCCGGCCTCATTTAAACTTGCCTAAATAGTTAGTTTACTTTTGCTTCACCCCTTGCCATGTTTAATAACATTTAATATTGATGAGTAGCACAAACGAGAGTGAACTAAATACTTGAATGTGGTGTTCCGTCAATATGCAACTCGTTGCATATTGAGCTCCACTTAATTTGTAGTGTTGTTTGTTGCACTTTGCCATGCCATGTCATGCCTCATTAAACCGGACATGCATCATACTTGTTTGTGCATCATGCCATGATTATGCTTGTGTGTTTACCATGTTGTTTGTTTCTTTCCGGTTTGCTTCTCCCGTTAGCTTCGGTTTCGTTCCGGAGTTGTGAGGACTCGTTCGATGTCCGTTTGTCTTCTTCATGGATTCGTTCTTCTTCCTTGCGGGATCTCAGGCAAGATGATCATACCCTCGAAATCACTTCTATCTTTGCTTGCTAGTTTGCTCACTCTTTTGCTATGCCAATGCTATGATGCCTACCATTTGCTTTTCAGCCTCCCAAATTGCCATGTCAAACCTCTAACCCACCATGTCCTAGCAAACTGTTGATTGGCTATGTTACCGCTTTGCTCAGCCCCTCTTATAGCGTTGCTAGTTGCAGGTGAAGTTGAAGATTTGTCCATGGTGAACAGGATTTTGGTTGGGATATCACCATATCTCTTATATTATTAATGCATCTATATACTTGGTAAAGGGTGGAAGGCTCGGCCTTATGCCCGGTGTTTTGTTCCACTCTTGCCGCCTAGTTTCCATCATACGGTGTTATGTTCCCGGATTTTATGTTCCTAACGCTGGTCGGGTGATTTATGGGACCCCCCGACGGTTTCGCTTTGAATAAAACTCCTCCAAAGAAGGCCCAACATTGGTTTTACCATTTGCCTCACCACCACCTATATTTCCCTTGGGAGTAATTAACCCAAGGGTCATCTTTATTTTAGCCCCCCCGGGCCAATGCTTGTCTAAGTGTTGGTCCAAACCAGGGCCACTTGCGGTGCCGCCCCTAGGCAACTTGGGGTATCGTCGGTTGCCGTACGTAGTGTTCATCCGGTCGTGGCCTAAGACAAGATACGCGCGGCTACTATCAGGATGTCGGCACGCCGGGAGGTCTTGCTGGTCGTGTTTTACCATTGTCGAAATGTGTCGGTGTACTAAAGTAGGGGTACCTTAGTACCCCGAACTTGTGCAGGGGCAGTCGCAGCGCCCCGCGGCAAGGCTTGCCGGGAGCCCGCCAAGACCCTCCGTCATTTCCTATTACTTCCATTCAAGAACAAAGTATCAACTGAGGAGACGAAGATCCCGGCAAGCGAAGCTTGCCGGGGAGGACAAAGGCCCTGGCAAGAGGAGCTTGCTGGGAAGGCCAACCAAGGCGCTTCCAGAAGACTTGACCGTGACGCCCCGCGCGTCCCGGCAAGGCCTGACGACCGGCAAGCTTGCCGGCGCAACGAGAGAAGGACCGCGGCAAGGCGCTTGCGGCGGCAAGGCTGCCACCCTACACCTAAACTCCATCGCATCCAGCAACGTGTCACCCCAGGGCCATCCCAGGAGCACGTGGTGAGGCGTTGCATAGCCATGCGGAGCGAGGTGGCAAGCGGAGCTGACAAGGAGGCTATCGTGGCAACCGGTGGCGCACCTAACGGTCATTTCCTTGCACTGTTGGGGCGACCAGACGGGCATTAAATGCCCTTGTCCCCTGCCGTCAGAGTTAGGTAGGGGACACTGTTGGTCTTGTTGTACCAACTGCGCTTTTACCTTTCTACCCCTCTTCCCACGCTGCCACTGTTGGTGCCCCCTTTAGACTATAAAAGGGAGGCCCATGCGCACGTAGAAGGGGTTCGGCGGTTCGGAACTTTTCAACACTAGGGTTCCGCCGTTCGTAGATCCAACATCACCATACGCTCGCGCTCTCGAGCAAGAACAAATACAAACACAAAGCAGCAATAGGGGTTTTATCTCTCCGGAGAGCCCCGAAGCTGGGTAAAATCGCCTGTCTCCCAGCGCTCGACCTCGATCTGCTCTGCGCACGCCCTCCGCTCCCTTGTCGGACTAGAAGGGGCCCCCTGCCCCATAGGTGCTCGTGGCCACAGAGAGACGCCCCGACATCTTTGGCGCGCCAGGTAGGGGCTGCGTCGAGTTCGTGAGCATCTGATCCGGTCTCCGCGTGCGCTACGTCAACATCTTCATCAACATGCCACCGAAGAAGAAGGCTTCGGAGGTGGACGCTCCGTCTACATCGATTCTACCACCACCGCCGGAGCAAACGGGCGGTGGAGTGGACGCCGGCGGAGGAGCGGGTGCCGACGGTGGGACTCACGTCATCACCAGATCCAAAAACAAGGCCTCGCAAGCGCCGGGCGACGGGCAGACACCACACCCTTCCTGTGAGGTGCAAGGTCGACAACGCCCGGTGCTCCTAGCACCGTGCTCGCGTGGAGCAAGGCCAAGCTGGTGGGTCGCGGGACGCTCGAGACCAGCATGCACGCCAAGATGTCGGGCGCAAGTGAGGTACGATCGCCGGACGGGTGTTGCTCCTTCCAATCCAGCTTGGGAGTCCGAGACATCCGGCCTCGCGCCTTCGCCGCCACCACCACCCAAGATCGCAGAGGAAGGCGCCCGAGCCCGGCTGCTTTAGATTACCCTCGGCGCCACACAAGATTGACGATCGGAGGATGACCATTTACAGCCTCATCGGCTTCGCCAACGGCGACAAGCCCCGGCAACCGAGCGCATCGAAGCCCCGGCAAGGAGCCCAGGCGCAAGCCGACGCCGACAAGACCGCTGGGGTGCCACCTCCGTGCACTCCCAGCCCCGAAGGCCAAGGTCGCCGGCTCGTCGGGCCAACTTTGACGCCGACTCCACCGCGTCGTCGGACCCGCGAACCCGCCGCGATCAGCGCCACGTTCTCCAAGAACGACGACACGAAGACGCTCGCTTTTCGTGATCGAGCGCGAAGGGAAGCGGACGTCAATCGACCAACGCTACCGGGCCCTTTGCCGATATGCATGCACCGGGAACCAGCGACTTGTCAGACGCGGCAGAGTTGCCCTGCGCTCACCCGTGAGCTGCGGCAAGTCGGTGGCCCAAAACCAAGAACTTCAAGACGCGTGCGAGAAGTACGATGGCAGGATACATCCGTCGGAGTTCCTCAAGATCTACACCATCGCGGTGCGAGGCTGCGGAGGGCGCGACGAGAAGATCTCGCCAACTACTTCCCACCGTGCTCAAGCCCAACGTCGAGATCTTGGCTCATGCACTTGCCGGACGGCTCCATCTCTTCATGGGCTGACCTGGTCATCAGTTTGTCGGCGCCTTCACAGGTGTGCCACAAACCCCATGGCCGGAGAGCGTCTGACCGCCGCCCGTATGAGGGAGAGCCCCTGCGCAAGTACATACAGAGATTCAGCCAGTGCGGCGCAACATCCTGCACGTCCACCCCGCGCGGTTATCGCGCGTTCCACGAACGTCGCGTAATCGCAGGATGAGGGAGGAGATGGCGATGTGCAAGATCGAGATGTCAGCCGAGCTATACGCCCGCCGACAAGTGTGCACGGGCCGAGGAGGGGAGGAAAATCCCGAGAGACTGCAGGAGCAGAAGGATCTGATAGTGAGGATGCCGCCCCGGCAAGGAAGAACCGGAGGCGGAACAACAGGAAAAGAAAGGCTAAGGATGTGCTAGCTGTTGAGCATTCCAGAACGGAGGCGGCTCGACAAGGCCAAAGCCGATGACTGACGAGGCTGTGGTAGCCGCCGACAAGCGTGATGGCTCCGCAAGCGGTATTGCAAGATCCACCGCACCAAGGGCCATGATCTCCAAACCTGCAAGAATGTGGAGCGGATGGCGAGCTACAAAAGCTGAGTACGAAAGGCTGCGACAAGGAGAGGGCCCAGGAGGTGGCGGAGGATCCGGAAGAAATACCCCTCCTGGGAGGGCACCGGCAAGGAGACAGCCTCCCGTGGCGCGACAAGGACGAAGAAGAGGATGAGGATGATGAGATGGAGGAAGATGAGACTGATGACCAAGAGTTTGAGAAGGCAATGGAGGTATTGTGCATCGACGGCGGTGCCTCTTCGCGACACCTCGCACCGCCAACTCAAGCGGTGGGTGCGGGAAGTGAACGCAGTGGAGCCGTCTGGTCGAGTCGCAAGCAGCCTCTGAAGTGGTCCAAGACGCCCATCGCCTTCGATGTTGAGGATCACCCCGATCGCATCATCTGCGGTCGGGTGCTTATAATGTTGGTCTCACCAACAATATGCAACCTCAAGGTCACGAAGATCTTTGGTTGTGGCGGGCCGGCTCGAACCTGATTTCCTCCGCAATACTCAAGAAGCTCCGGATCCCTGACAGTGAGCTCAAGAAACCGGTACCTTTCAAGGGATAAATCCGGGAAGGAGCAAGCCAAGGGGAAGATCACACCGCCGGTGACGCTTTGGCGTGAGCTGAACTTCGTGACGAGAGGGTCACGTTTGATGGTCTTGATATCCCATTACCCTACAATGGGATACTCGGTCGACCAGCGCTTGCCAAATTCATGGCAGCCTCTCACCACGCCTACAATGTGCTCAAGATGCCTGGTCCAGATAAGTGTCATTTCTGTCCAAGGTGACAAGAAGGATGCACTTATCTGCACCGACAAGATCTACCGGGAAGCAGCAGCCGCGGCAGAGCGCAAGCCACTTGCCGGTGAAGCTCCCCGAGGAAAGAAGAAAGCTAAGTCTGGCAGGAGTTGCTCGATGTCGACTCGCAAGCGCACCTCTCACGGTTAACATGGTCCACTTTATTTTCCTGTTTGACAACTTTAAAATATGTTTTAGGGCAGAACAGTACCAAATTCATAATTTGCATATGAGGTTTTTCCGGAAATGTTGTTTGTTGTTCCGGCCTCATTTAAACTTGCCTAAATAGTTAGTTTACTTTTGCTTCACCCCTTGCCATGTTTAATAACATTTAATATTGATGAGTAGCACAAACGAGAGTGAACTAAATACTTGAATGTGGTGTCAGTCAATATGCAACTCGCTGCATATTGAGCTCCACTTAATTTGTAGTGTTGTTTGTTGCACTTTGCCATGCCATGTCATGCCTCATTAAACCGGACATGCATCATACTTGTTTGTGCATCATGCCATGATTATGCTTGTGTGTTTACCATGTTGTTTGTTTCTTTCCGGTTTGCTTCTCCCGTTAGCTTCGGTTTCGTTCAGGAGTTGTGAGGACTCGTTCGATGTCCGTTTGTCTTCTTCATGGATTCGTTCTTCTTCCTTGCGGGATCTCAGGCAAGATGATCATACCCTCGAAATCACTTCTATCTTTGCTTGCTAGTTTGCTCACTCTTTTGCTATGCCAATGCTATGATGCCTACCATTTGCTTTTCAGCCTCCCAAATTGCCATGTCAAACCTCTAACCCACCATGTCCTAGCAAGCTGTTGATTGGCTATGTTACCGCTTTGCTCAGCCCTCTTATAGCGTTGCTAGTTGAGGTGAAGTTGAAGATTTGTCCATGGTGAACAGGATTTTGTTGGGATATCACCATATCTCTTATATTATTAATGCATCTATATACTTGGTAAAGGGTGGAAGGCTCGGCCTTATGCCCAGTGTTTTGTTCCACTCTTGCCGCCCTAGTTTCCATCATACCGTGTTATGTTCCCGGATTTTATGTTCCTAACGCTGGTCGGGTGATTTATGGGACCCCCGACGGTTCGCTTTGAATAAAACTCCTCCAAAGAAGGCCCAACATTGGTTTTACCATTTGCCTCACCACCACCTATATTTCCTTGGGAGTAATTAACCCAAGGGTCATCTTTATTTTAGCCCCAGGGCCAATGCTTGTCTAAGTGTTGGTCCAAACCAGAACCACTTATGTGCCGCCCTAGGCAACTTGGGGTATCGTCGGTTGCAGACGTAGTGTTCATCCGGTCGTGGCCTAAGACAAGATCTGTGCGCTACTATCGGGATGTCGGCGCGCGGGAGGTCTTCTTTGGTCGTGTTTTACCATTGTCGAAATGTGTCGGTAGTACTAAAGTAGGGGTACCTTAGTACCCGAACTTGTTGAGGGATCGCGGCGCCCAGCAGCAAGGCTTGCCGGAGCTCCGCCAAGACCCTCCGTCATTTCCTATTACTTCCATTCAAGAACAAAGTATCAAGCGAGGAGGCGAAGATCCGCAAGCTTAAGCTTGCCGGGAGGACAAAGGCCCCGCAAGAGGAGCTTGCTGGGAAGGCCAACCAAAGCGCTTCAGAAGACTTGACCGTGGCGCCCTGGCCGGCAAGGCTCGACGACCGCAAGCTTGCGCGCAACGAGAGAAGGACCGCGCAAGGCGCTTGCGGCGGCAAGGCTGCCACCCTACACCTAAACTCCATCGCATCCAGCAACGTGTCACCCTGTGGCCATCCCAGAGCACGTGGTGAGGCGTTACATAGCCATGCGGAGCGAGGTGTAGCGGAGCCGACAAGGAGGCTATCGTGGCAACCGTGGCGCACCTAACGGTCATTTCCTTGCTTTGTTAGGCGACAGACGGGCATTAAATGCCCTTGTCCCCGCCGTCGAGTTAGGTAGGGGACACTGCTGGTCTTGTTGTACCAACTGCGTTTTACCTTTCTACCCCTCTTCCCACGCTGCCACACTGTTGGTGCCCCTTTAGACTATAAAAGGAGGCCCATGCGACGAGAAGGGGTTCAATGGTTCGAACTTTTCAACACTAGGGTTCCGCCGTTCGTAGATCCAACATCACCATCACGCCAAGCGCCTCGAGCAAGAACAAATACAAACACAAAGCAGCAATAGGGTTTTATCTCTCGGAGAGCCCTGTGGGTAAAATCGCCTGTCTCCCAGCGCCGACCTCGATCTGCTCTGCGACGCCCGCTCCCTTGTCGGACTAGAAGGGCCCCTGCCCCATAGGTGCTCGTGGGCTACAGAGAGACGCCCGACATCTTTGGCGCGCTGTAGGGGCTGCGCCGAGTTCGTGAGCATCGATCCGGTCTCCGCGGCGCTACGCCAACATCTTCATCAACATGCCACCGAAGAAGAAGGCTTGGAGGTGGACGCCCGTCTACATCGATTCTACCACCACCGCCGAGCAAACGGGCGGTGGAGTGGACGCCGGCGGAGGAGCGGGTGCCGACGTGGGACTCACGCCATCACAGATCAAAAAACAAGGCCCCGCAAGCGCCGGGCGCGGTCACGAACACCACACCCTTCCGGGAGGTGCAAGGTCGACAACGCCCGGTGCTCCTAGCACCGTGCTCGCTGGAGCAAGGCCAAGCTGGTGGGTCGCGGACGTTCGAGACCAGCATGCACGCCGAGATCTTTGGCGCAAGTGAGGTCTGATCGCTCGGACGGGTGTTGCTCCTTCCAATCCAGTTGGGAGTCCGAGCACATCCGCTCCTCGCGCCGCTTCGTCGCCACCACCACCCAAGATCGCAGAGGAAGCGCGGCCCGAGCCCAGCTGCTTTAGATTACCCTCGGCGCCACACAAGATTGACGGCGGAGGATGACCATTTACAGCCTCATCGGCTTCGCTTAACGCGACAAGCCCCGCAACCGCGCGCCAAGCCCGGCAAGGAGCCCAGCGCAGCCGACGCCGACAAGACCGCTAGGTGCCACCTCCGTGCACTCCCCCGAAAGGCCAAGGTCGCCGGCTCGCCGGGCCAACTTTGACGCCGACTCCACCGCGTCGTCGGACCCGCGAACCCGCCGCGATCAGCGCCACGTTCTCCAAGAACGACGACACGAAGACGCTCGCTTTTCGCATCGAGCGAAGGGAAGCGGCGTCAATCGACCAACGCTACCGGGCCCACTGTCGATATGCATGCACCGGGGAACCAGCGACTTGTCAGACGCGGCAGGTTGCCTGCGTTCACCCGTGAGCTGCGGCAAGTCGATGGCCCAAAACCAAGAACTTCAAGACGCGTGCGAGAAGTACGATGGCAGGATACATCCGCCGGAGTTCCTCGGCATCTACACCATCGCGGTGCGAGGCTGCGGAGGGCGCGACGAGAAGATCCTCGCCAACTACTTCCCGGTGCTCAAGCCCAACGCCGATCTTGGCTCATGCACTTGCCGGACGGCTCCATCTCTTCATGGGCTGACTGTGTCATCGGTTTGTCGGCGCCTTCACAGCGCCACAAACCCCATGGCGAGAGAGCGATGCATCTGCCGCCCGGAAGGAGGAGAGCCCTGCGCAAGTACATCTGAAGATTCAGCCCAGTGCGGCGCAACATCCTGAGCGTCCACCCGCGCGGTTATCGGCGCGTTCCACGAGAACGCGTGTGAATCGCAGGATGAGGGAGGAGATGGCGATGTGCAAGATCGAGAGATGTCGGCGAGCTATGCGCTCTGGCCGACAAGTGTGCACGGGCTGAGGAGGGGAGGAAAATCCCCGGAGAGACTGCAGGAGCAGAAGGATCTGATAGTGAGGATGCCGCCCCGGCAAGGAAGAACCGGAGGCGGAACAACAGGAAAAGAAAGGCTAAGGATGTGCTAGCTGTTGAGCATTCCGGTAACGGAGGCGGCTCCGACAAGGCCAAAGCCGATGACTCCGACGAGGCTGTGGTAGCCGCCGACAAGCAGGATGGCTCCGGCAAGCGGTATTGCAAGATCCACCGCACCAAGGGCCATGATCTCCAAACCTGCAAGAATGTGGAGCAGATGGCGCAGCTACAAAAAGCTGAGTACGAGCGCTGCGACAAGGAGAGGGCCCAGGGAGGTGGCGGAGGATCCGGCAAGAAATACCCCTCCTGGGGAGGGCACCGCGGCAAGGAGACAGGCCTCCCCGTGGCCGCGACAAGGACGAAGAAGAGGATGAGGATGATGAGATGGAGGAAGATGAGACTGATGACCAAGAGTTTCAGAAGGCAATGGAGGTATTGTGCATCGACGGCGGTGCCTCTCTGCACACCTCGCACCGCCAACTCAAGCAGTGGGTGCGGGAAGTGAACGCAGCGGAGCCGTCCGTCGAGTCGCGCAGGCCTCTGAAGTGGTCCAGCACGCCCATCGTCTTCGATGTTGAGGATCACCCCGATCGCATCACTGCGGTCGGGTGCTTGCCAATGTTGGTCTCACCAACAATATGCAACCTCAAGGTCACGAAGATGCTGGTTGACGGCGGGGCCGGCCTGAACCTGATTTCCTCCGCAATACTCAAGAAGCTCCGGATCCCCGACAATGAGCTCAAGAAACCGGTACCTTTCAAGGGATAAATCCGGGAAGGAGCAAGCCGAAGGGGAAGATCACACTGCCAGTGACGTTTGGCAGCGAGCTGAACTTCAGGACAGAGAGGGTCACGTTTGATGGTGCTGATATCCCATTACCCTACAATGGGATACTCGGTCGACCAGCGCTTGCCAAATTCATGGCAGCCTCTCACTACGCCTACAATGTGCTCAAGATGCCTGGTCCGATAAGTGTCATTTCTGTCCAAGGTGACAAGAAGGATGCACTTATCTGCACCGACAAGATCTACCGGGAAGCAGCAGCCGCGGCAGAGCGCAAGCCACTTGCCGCTGAAGCTCCCCGAGGAAAGAAGAAAGCTAAGTCTGGCAGGAGTTGCTCTGATGCCGACTCCGGCAAGCGCACCTCTACGGAGTGCTGCGCTGCCGTCGAGGACGCACCATCGAGCTCCACCGGCAAGTGCAAGAAGGCAAAGACAGCTTCACCAGAGACCAAGAAAGTGGCCGCCAAGGAGGACGGCAGACGGTGGTACCTTCACCATCGGTGCCACGCTTGATCCTAAATAGGAAAGCGCGCGTTGTTTCTGCGGGCAAATGTCGATGTGTTTGCATGGAAACCATCCGACATCCCCGTGTTCCTGTGGAAGTAATTGAGCACCACCTTGCCGTCTCGCCCTCACGCGCGGCCCGTCAAGCAAAGAGTCAGAAAGCAAGCAGTAGAGCGTCAAGAGTTCATAGCAGAGGAGATCAGGAAGTTGGAAGCAGCAGGCCTGGTCCGAGGAGTACTCCATCCGACGTGGCTAGCTAATCCGAGAGTCGTGCGCCAAAGCGAGCGGAAGTGGAGGCTTTGCATTGACTTCGCTGATGTTAATAAAGCTCGTCCTAAGGATCCATTCCTTGCGGCGCATTGACCAGATTGTTGACTCCACGGCGAGGATGTGATCCGCTCGTTCCTTGATGCATACTCGGGATATCAGCAGATCTTCATGGCGTAAGAGGATGAAGAAAACTGCATTCATTACCCCATGTGGCACGTCTTTGCTTCAGACGGATGCCTTCGGGCTAAAGAATGCTGGTTCAACATTTGCAAGGGTAGTCAGCCATGCTTTTGAGCCACAAACCATGCATGGAATGTAGAAGCTTACATGGATGACATAGTGGTTAAGAGCAAGGACAAGGAGACTCGATCCAAGATTTGGATGAGACTTTTGCAAATCTGTGCAAGGTCAATCTCAAGTTGAACCCGAGAAGTGTGTGTTCGAGTCCCTTCCGCAAGCTTCTCGGGTTCTTAAATGTCTCGAGAGGGGATTGAAGCCAATCCCGACAAGATCAAGGCCATTGAGCAAATTGAAGCACCAAAGCGTCAAGGATGTGCGAAGGCTTGCCGGTGTGTTCTTTGCTCTCGGAGATTCATTTTGTTCTGCTGAACGCGCCTTGCCATTTTTCAAAATCTTGAAAAAGGCAGGTCCCGTGAAATGGACTCCGGAAGCGGAGGCTGCGCTGCAGGACTTAAAGAAATATTTGTCCTCCACTCCAACACTTGTCGCACCTAAGCCACAAGAGAAGTTGCTGCTATACCTGGCGGCAACCAATCAAGTGGTTAGTGCTGCGTTAGTGGCGGAGAGGGAGGCAGACGATGAGCCAGCAGCCGCGGCAAGCGAGTCCAGCGACAAGCAGAGGGCTTCTCCGACAAGCTCTGGCCCATCAAGCCCTGATCCGACGAGTTCTGGCTCCGCCGAGGATGGATCTGCGATTCTTGGAAGAAAATGCGAAGAAGAAGGTGCAGCGCCCAGTTTACTTTGTCAGTTCCCTTTTGCAGGGGGCTAGATCAAGGTACTCTGGTGTGCAGAAGCTGCTCTTCGACCTACTCATGGCCTCAAGGAAGCTGCGCCATTACTTTCAAGCACATGAGATCACGGTTGTCACTCGCTTTCCGTCAAGAGGATCTGCGAGAATCCGTATAACAGCAGGATTGTCGAAAGTGGGCCACCGGAATTGTCGAGCTTTGGCCTCAAGTTTGACAAGATTTCAACTATTCGAGACGGGCTTTGGCAGAATTTATAGCAGAATGGACGCCAACACGGATGAAGAAACTCCGAGAGGAGCATCCCGTCAAGGAAGTCAAGAAAGAATGGATCATGTACTTTGATGGTGCCTTCTCGCTGCAAAGGCGCCCGGTCTTGGCGTACTACTTGTCGCCCCCACTGGAGAGCACCTCAAGTATGTTTTCCAAATGCACTTTCCCAAGGAGCAGGCAACAAATAATACTGCAGAGTATGAAGGCTTGCTTGTCGGACTCAGGATTGCAGTAGAGCTTGGGATTAAGAAACTTATTTTCAGGGGTGATTCACAGCTTGTCGTCCGCCAAGTCAACAAAGATTACCAGAGTCCGTTGATGGAATCATACATCGATGAAGTGAGGAAGCTAGAAGAGCATTTTGACGGCCTGCAAATGGAACACGTTCCAAGAGCTCAGAACGACATTGCAGATGGCTTGTCAAAATGTGCCGCACTTAAATTACCTGTGGAACTAGGGATTTTTGTGCTCAAGCTGACTCAGCCATCCATCGCACCATCAACTGGACAGAGCAAGAAGAGAAAATTGCCTGCTGGCGACCACTTCCCGGCAGAGCTCCCAGAAGCCGCCGCCAAGAAGGTTCCCAGGATCAACGTAGAAAGAGCTGAGGAGCAGTCTCCTCCGACAAGCCCCAAGGCTTGCTAGGTTGAGGCAGACACTCCCGACAAGCTGTGTCCCGACACACTTGCCGGGGAACATCACGCTCCGGCAGGATCCCTAATCCTTGCCGTCGAAGCGGATGTTCCTGCAGCAGCCTTTGCGCCTTTAGTCCTTGTTGTCGAGCCACAAGCTCCAACCTGGGCCCAGCCAATAGTCCATTTCCTTCAGACAGGAGAACTTCCCGAGGAACAAGAAGAAGCGGAAAAAGTAGCCCGGCAATCGAGTATGTACCAGTTTGTCGACGACATACTGTACAGAAGAAGATTCAACGGAGTGAAATTGAAGTGCATTTCCCGGGAAGAAGGACAAGAGCTGTTGGCGGAGATACATGGAGGTATATGTGGTCACCACATTGGCGCAAGAGCACTTGCCGGCAAGGCTTTCCGGCAAGGCTTCTTCTGGCGAACAGCCCTCCAGGATGCAACTGCACAAGTAACCAAGTGTGAAGCGTGCCAGTTCCATTCCAAATAGATTCATCAGCCAGCTCAAGCTCTCCAAACAATCCCTTTATCCTGGCCATTTTCGGTCTGGGGGCTTGACATCCTCGGCCCCTTCCCCCGGGTTGTCGGGGGCTTTGAGTACTTGTACGTTGCAATCGACAAGTTTACAAAGTGGCCTGAAGTGGAACCAGTGAGGAAGGTGACAGACGCGATCGTGATCAAGTTCTCAGTCGATTGTCTGCCGTTTCGGAATCCCCAACAGGATTATCACCGACAATGGCACACAATTTACGAGTTGCACCTTCATACAGTACGTCCAAGATCTTGGTACCAAGATCTGCTTCGCTTCCGTTGCTCACCCGAGAAGCAACGGTCAAGCGGAGAGGGCGAACGCTGAAGTGCTGCGCGGACTCAAGACCAGAACTTTCGAGAGGCTGCACAAGTGCGGAAAAAATTGGATCGAGCAGTTGCCGGTGGTTCTTTGGTCGATCAGGACGACGCCAAATGGAGCCACTGGCCAGACACCTTTTGCTCTCGTCTATGGAGCAGAAGCCCCCACGGAACTCGTATACGGATCGCCACGAGTGCTCGCTTATGATGAGTTTGAGCAAGAGCAGCTGCGGCAAGATGACGCGCTGCTCCTCGAGGAGGATCGTCTTCAGGCTGTTGTGCGAGCTGCTCGCTACCAGCAAGCTTTGCGCCGCTATCATAGCCGCAAAGTTAATGCCAGAAGCTTCGAGGAAGGCGACCTTGTTCTTCGGCGCGTTCAATCCGCCAAGAATTGAAACAAGTTGACGCCGAAGTGGGAAGGCCCTTATCGGGTGAAACGAGTCACTAGGCCCGGCGCTGTCCGCCTTGAGACCGAAGATGGCATTCCGGTGAGCAACTCCTGGAACATAGAACATCTTCGCAAGTTTTACCCATAAGGCGCGGCTGCCGGATCCGTTCCGGCAACCACCAAGCCTTGCCGCTGTCGCATGTAACACTTTGTACAAAGCCGGGCGCAGCTCCCGTGCGTAAATAAAGTTTATGTGCCCTGCACATCTCGTCAAGTTTAGTGCATCTTTCTTTTTCTTGCATGTATATCTGACACTTTGTGCAGCACTTACCCCCGGTAAGCAATAAAGAACCTTAGGGTTCCATATCATTATTTTCTCTTCTTTCTTCTGAAAAAGAAGATCCCTCCGCCCACAAGTTCACCGGAGGGGGGAAGGAGGAGATAAAGGTCTGGGCCGGGCGTTGTTCAAAGGAATCTAGCCTTGCCGGGACGAAGACGACGAGAAAAGCTAAGTCGCCAAAATTTGAGCCTAGTCAATTTTAAATTTTTCAAGTTATATTCCTTGAACATTCGTGCCTTGTATGGAAAACCTGTGCGCGGAGGAATCGACTCGCGGCTAAGTTGCGCCTTTGTGTTGTTTTCGAGCCCGCCAACAATACAAGTGAGCATAACTAGTCCCGACGAGATTTCTTCGGAGGCAGCACCGCCACCGGCTCTTGATGTTCCGCACTCAGCAAGCGTGCTTGCGCCGGCAAGGTCCCTCAAAGCGTAGGGTAAAAGCATACAAGGGATGCAACAGAGTAAAGGAAATAACATAGCAAGCAGTACACAGAATAGAGTTATATTACAAGAATGACTTATAGTGGCACTGACTAAATTGTTCTCATAACCAAACGGCAAAGAAGAAGAAAAAGGGAGAAGAAGGGTGGCCTAATCCACGCGCCCGCCGTCGACCCTCCAGACCTCGCTCACCTTGTCCACAATGGGTGCGACGATGGCCTGAGCTCCTCAAGATCAGCACCTCCGGCAGCTTCTTGGTGACGCGGAGAGGTCGATGCCGGGTTCTGTCAAGAGGACCTTCACCAACACCTTCTCCAAGACCCCGGCGCAGATCGCAGCGACTCGTCGGCCAGCTGCTCGGGATCCTTTCCGGAGCTGCCGGAGAGCCGCCACCACATCCTTGAAGAAAAGCGTGAGCTTGGCGCTGGCTGGAGATTCTCCTCGAGAGAGTACCCAAGCCCGCTGTTCAGCTCCGCCAACTCCTCGTCAATGAGCGCGGCGATGTCGACGAGGCCCTCCGTCCAGAGCTCCACTGTGGTCTTGAAGGTGTTCTGGGTCTCGGCGGCCCTCATCAGTAGCTCCTCGTTTCCCTTGAGGTCTTTCCTCAGGACATCTTCTCGCTTCTTGGCGGCGTCCAGCATCTCCGTCAAAGTGGCCAGTTTCAGCTCTAGATCAGCGCTCGAGTCCTTGGCGGCGTTCAGCTCCTTGATCTTCTCGAGAGCTGAACTTGCAGTCGCCCGATGGCGCGTGCATCCTTCTCGCGATCATGGCTGGAGTGCGGCAAGCTCTTCGTTCTTCCTTGTCGCGTCGCCTCCAGCTGCGTCACCTTCTCCTCTAACTCCTTCCTGGCGGCTTCAGCAGCCGCGGCGGCATCCTTTGCCTCCTTGAGTGCCCCGCCAAGTGATTGTTCCCGGACGGCGAGCTCCTCATCATGGTTGTCCAAGTACGCCTTCTTCTGTATCAGCTCACCATCCCGCTTGGACAGCTCCTCGGCGGCGAGCCTCTGCTGCTCCTCGGCTTCAGCCTTCTCCAGGATGAACGCCTTCTTCGCCTCGTCGAGCTGCGCCCTCTCCTCAGCAATGGACCGGAGGGCCTCCTGGTTGCGGCTCTTGAGCTCTTGCGCATGTTTCTCTATATCAACTCCCGCCTGCGCGACAAGCGCTTCCCGGGACTCAAGCTTCGCTTGCCGGGCGCGGTAGAGTGACACCAGCTTTCGGAGCAGCTGCTCCTCCTCGGACTCGCCGTTGCTGCTGCTTGGCCTGTCAACCACTGCCAGCCCGACAGAGGCAAGTACTTCCCCGTCAAACTCCTCTCCTTCAACCGGCGCCCTGGAACTCGATGCCCAGGGGAGCTTGATATATCGCCCCGCCGGCTTTCAAGTAAGCGCTGGTGGGGCTCCTCGAGCCCACACGCATCATCGGCGGAGGGTCGGCGATCGGTGGAGCGCCTCGGCCTCAAGGCCCTCCGGTCGTCAATCGATCGCGGTCCCTCGCCAGCCTGTGCAGGCTGCCTTGGCGGCCTCTTCGCGGGCGGGCTCCTCCGCGTCGGCCTCTTCCTCATCGTGGCGACATCCCTAGTGTTGCTGCCAAGACGCCTCTCGCCGGTGGCCTCAGTTTCCATTGGGTCCCCAAGGGGAGGATCTGAAGATAGGTAGAGGAAGGGAAGATCAAACAGATATCCAAAAGACAGAGAAAGAAGATCAGCAGAATCCAAGGGAAAGTTTCTGGCAGGGAGGGTCACCTGTGCTGGGCTCTGTGATCATGGGCTCCAGCACTGGGGGCTCGCCAGTTCCGCCCCTTGCCGGAGATCCCCTCCTTGCCGAGGAGCGCTCCCAAATCGGGGAATCGGCCCTTGGCGGCATAGTCGAGGCCGACGACACCTCCGGGTCGGCCTCCGACTGCTCCTGGTGGGCCTGTTCTGCTCCTATATACAAAAGAGTCAAGAATCAAGATGTTAGGAGAAGAAGAAGCACCCATGCTCGCCCCACAACAGGAAGCGAACCAATGCGCTTACGCTGGGGGCTGTGCTGGGAGCTGCTGCGAGGGGAAGGGACCGGGTCCGTCAAAGTGGTCTCGGACGTATCTTCTGCCGCCACGGCAGGATTGTCCTCGATGTTAACCACGGGGACCTTGGACCTCTTCGCCGCCCTCTCCGCCAAAGTCCTGAGACAGAACAGGGGTTTGGAGAGAAGCAGATTAGGCACAAGGCGAACAACAACAAGGATCAAAGAAAGACAAGTACAGTAAGGAGAGAGCCTTACTCCTCCTCCTCCTCCTCTTCTTCATCATCATCGGAGCTTAGTGCAGAGAGGTCGAACTCCGGTACCCTCTCGGCGCGACGTGGCGGAGGAGTAGGCTCCCTCAGGCGTTTGCCGAGGGCTGCGGCCGGATCAGGCGTGGCCGCCCGGGAAGACCCCGCATCGGCTGTCGGCACAGCCTGGGATCCTCCCGCGGCAACGTTGCTTACCGCGGTGGAGCGTGTCCCACGGCGCCGCAGCTGCTGGACGGCCTGCTCCTCTGCCAGCTCTCCAACTCGATGGAGGCGCCTTCTCGGTCAGAATTGGGGCTGCGCTGATGGCTCCGCCTGCGGCAAGTTGCTCGAAGACGGCTGGTCGCTCGCGCCCTCCGCGGGCTCGCTCGCTTTGGCCTCGGCCTCCCCTTCACCATCGCCTTCTCCGACAAGATCTTCCCGGGCGGCAAGGCTTGCCACCTCAGCTGCATCCGCCTCCGCCAGCGTGAAGCCAAACTCACCCGCAGCTGCGGCTGCCGCCGCCTCTTCGGCCCTGCTAGCAATGTACGCCAGCTCATTGGCAGTTGTGCGCTGGTGAGAGTCTGCTTCGTCGGAGTTGACTGCCACCTCCGACAAGTCATCGAAGAATTGCTGCACGACCTCGGCAGCGGGCTCTATCCAATTGACACTTATCCCGTGCGAGTCGCACTCTGGCATCATTGTGCAGATGCGATCGCTACCGGAGTTGTTACCACAGGGGACGACGCCCCGCGCAACCGGAACCACTCGGATGATTGGCGTCGTGCTTGAACATCTCCCTCAAAGATCGCGTCAAGCTCCATAACCGTGAAGTTGAAGTTGAGGCCTGGGCGCAGCCTCATGAAATCCGCCGGCCGCTAAACAGCCAAAGCGGGCCTCCCCTCGCTCGCAGAGAGGCTACGACGGCGAAGGAAATCGCGCCAACCGCCCTGTTGTGAGTCCGCATGCCGAGCCGGAGGATTCGGTGGTGGCGATCATCAGCTTGGCGTCGTCAGCGACGAGCGCCCATTCGTTGCCACGCACCACCCGGTCCTGGCGCAGCTTGGTGAACGGCGGCGGTCGGCATCACAGATCCAAGACCACTCCGACTCCACTCGTCCCACTTGCTGCGGAGCTCGCCCGTCAAGTACACCTCCTTCATGCCCATCCGGGAGGTCCAGCGATTCCGCTAGCGGTGGCTCCCTTTCGCCCGAGGGAGAAATAATGACGAAAAAGAGCAACATTGGGGAGGATACCAACGAAGTTCTCACAGAGGTGTGCGAAAACCGCCATTGTCAGAACGGCGTTGGGGGTGAAATCAAGCAGATGGAACCCGTAGGTGTTCATGATGTCGCAAACGAGATCGGAAAAAGGTGGCAGAGCCCACAATAGAAAAACACAGGGAAGAAGTAGTACCCTCTGGGGCACTTCTTCGATTTGGAGGCCTCCGCAGAAAGCACCGGCGTGCGCAGGTGCGCCCGCGTCTCCATCGACCAGAAGAGGTAGAACTCCGCCCCCAGCGCCTCCGGGGTGAGCTCGGGGAGGAAAAGCACGTGCTTCTTGCGCAGCTTCTCGAGCTCCAGCACCTCGGCCGACTTCGCGGCCTTCGAAGCCTTCGCGGCCTTCCCAGTCTTCGGAGCCATGGCAGAAGCGGTGGGGGAAGGCGAAGGCGACGGCGGCGACGGCGGCGAAGGGCGGCGGAGCACGGCTCTCTTTCGACTCGGGAAGTGGAGGGGAGCGGCGGAGCTTTCGGAGGAAGGAACTGCAAGTGGCGGAAGTGGGGGAACGGCCCCGCTTCCTCTGCTTATAAACAGGGGATGCGAACGTTACGCATTTCCTGGAGTTAAGTATTGACCACGATCTCCCACGACTCAAGAATCGACGAGCGCCGCTGTTCGAGAGGATGCGGTGACACGGAGTCCGATTTTGTATGGACCCGGGCGCGAGTGCCTGCAGACGCTGTTTGGGCCTGGCCCAACAACGCTTCGGCACCGTGTATGGCCCAGTTCGGGGCTCTGTCGGTGTACTAAAGTAGGGGTACCTTAGTACCCGAACTTGTGCACGGCAACAGTGGCGCCAGCGGCAAGGCTTGCCGGCGCCGCCAAGACCCTCCGTCATTTCCTATTACTGCCATTCAAGAACAAAGTATCAAGCGAGGAGACGAGATCCCGCAAGCTTAAGCTTCTTGGGAGGATAAAGGCCCCGGCAAGAGGAGCTTGCCGGAAGGCCAACCAAGGCGCTTCGAAGACTTGACCGTGACGCTGCAAGCGTCCGGAAGGCTCGACGACCGCAAGCTTGCGGCAAGAACGAGAGAAGGACCACGGCAAGGCTGCCACCCTACACCCAAACTCCAGCAGATCCAGCAACGTGTCACCCTGGGCCATCCAGAGCACGCGTGGCGAGGCGCCAGATAGCTATGCGGAGCGAGGGTGTAGCGGAGCCGACAAGGAGGCCATTGTGGCAACCGGTGGCGCACCTAACGGTCGTTTCCTTGCCTTTGTTGGGCGACTCAGACGGGCATTAAATGCCCTTGTCCCCTGCCGTCAGAGTTAGGTAGGGGACACTGTTGGTCACTGTTGTACCAACCTGCGTTTTTACCTTTCTACCCCCTCTTACTACGCTGCCACCTGTTGGTGCCCCCTTCAGACTATAAAAGGAAGGCCCATGCGCACGTAGAAGGGGTTCGGCGGTTCGGAACTTTTCCATACTAGGGTTCCGCCGTTCGTAGATCCAACATCACCATACGCTCGCGCTCTCGAGCAAGAACAAATACAAACACAAAGCAGCAGTAGGGGTTTTATCTCTCCGGAGAGCCCCGAAGCTGGGTAAAAATCGCCCGTCTCCCCCGCGCGCCCGACCTCGATCTGCTCTGCGCACGCCCTCCGCTCCCTTGCCGGACTAGAAGGGGCCCCCTGCCCCATAGGTGCTCGTGGCCACAGAGAGACGCCCCGACAAAATGTCTTGATGTACCGGGATACCGAGTCTGATCGGAGTGTCTCGGGTGAAGGTCTATTCCTTTGTTGATCGCGAGAGCTTGTCATTGCCTAAGTTGGGACACCCCTGCAGGGTATAAACTTTCGAGAGCCGTGCCCGCGGTTATCTGGCAGATGGGAATTTGTTAATGTCCGGTTGTAGAAAACCCGAAGTTGACCTTAATTAAAATACATCAACCGTGTGTGTACCTGTGATGGTCTCTTTCCGCGGAGTCCGGGAAGTGAACACGGTGTTGGAGTTATGCTTGACTTGAGTTGCTATAGGATCACTTCTTGATCATACTTTTATCGACCGTGCTTTGCCTTCTCTTCTCGCTCTTATTTGCGTATGTTAGCCACCATATATGCTAGTCGCTGCTGCAGCTCCACCTCATGCCTTTACCTTACCCATAAGCTTAAATAGTCTTGATCTCGCGGGTGCGAGATTGCTGAGTCCCGTGGCTCACGGATACTTCAAAACCAGTTTGCGGTGCCGATGAAACCGTGCAGGTGGCGATCCGAGCTCAAGGAGGAGATCGATGAAGATCTTGCCCTTTGTGTTGTTTCGTTCTAGTTGATCGAGAGTGGAGCCCGGTTGGGGTCGATCGGGGACCTTTGTGCATTTGGGGTTCTTCTTTTATTTTGGTTCCGTAGTCGGACCTGATTGTATCTGGATGATGTAATGCTTTATTCATGTAATTGTGTGAAGTGGCGATTGTAAGCCAACTATGTATCTCTTTCCCTTATGTATTACATGGGTTGTGTGAAGATTACCTCACTTGCGACATTGCTTTCAATGCGGTTATGCCTCTAAGTCGTGCTTCGACACGTGGGAGATATAGCCGCATCGAGGGCGTTATAAGTTGGTAATCAGAGCCTTCCCCGACCTTAGGAGCCCCACTGCTTGATCGTTTTTAGCGGCCAAGTTGTGTCTAGAAAAAATGTTTTGAGTCATTTAGGATTATATATATCGGAGAGTTAGGAATTCTTTTTACTCCCCAGTCTCTTCATCGCTCTGGTAAGGCATCCTGACGTAGAGTTTTGACTCTTCTCTTCTCAAATTTCGCTAAAAAAATTTTAGGATCACGCGGGTATCTTGGAATCGTTCCGATGGTTTTATGATGAGAACATTGTCTTGGTGCCTCTGTCGGGGGTTTAGTGGAAGTGTCCGGGGAGTTGAGCTCGAGGTGTTGTCGTCATAATTTTATCGTTGCAGTTCGGAATACCGAGTTTAGTACGCCGACATCGAAAATCTCTTTTATGCAGTTGTTGGTGAGATAACCCCGATAACCCAGTACTGAGGTGAGTACGGGAGTATTGCCATGACTCGTATAACGGATGCTTTTCGAAGGTTGAGGTAGACGATTTCCGAAGGTTTCTTGGTTATGTGTTGAAGGATGGATACAGCTGGATGTAGGATTTGCTAGTTTTGGGTGAGATATTATGCTTCCCCTGTATCCCCAACACTTGATTGCATAACCGGAAAATTTCGGGAGTTTCATAGGTGGGAATTCAAGTAGCTCTTAGGATATCTTTCTAACGGATGTATGATATGAAATTGGGGTTCGACGTCTAGTGGTCCGCCTATTCACGGTTGGTTTTACAGTGGTCTCATTGTGTCTTAAAGAGTCCTTGGCTATGCCGACTCGGGGACGCCAGATGTCATGTGCACTACCTTGTACATGATGGTGCTGTCTGATCGAGCCCGTGTAGGCCCCACCACAAAAACTTCGGACGAAATCTCTATCATATGTTTGTTCCGGCTTATTCTGCAAGCCAGTCCTTTGTTTTTGTTTTGAGTTGTGGTATTCGAGTTGCTTCAATGTCAAGTGTTGATTCCATACCTTTCCGAAATGGTGTTCTCATACTCCGATGTGAATACCAATCCTTCTCGACAATCGAGATTGTCATGTCTATCCTTTTCAACCGGCGTGTTTCTCTTCAAGTGGATCCGATCACTTCAACATCAGCAAGACCAATTATCATTTCTTCTCAACGGTGTTTGTTTCATCCGTCTCCAAGTTGCCTTTGTTTTTTCCCGCCCACCCACCCTTTTTCCTCAAGGACTAAGATTTCTTTACCAAGTATCCTTTTATTTTTGTGAAGTTTCTCCATTCTTTTCCGTCAATGTTCTTACCCGGTGGTTCTCAAGAAGATGTTCTACTAGTTCGTCATTCCTCATTCCTTTCTCTTCTCCGGTGGATTCAAGTCAAGTTTTGTTGATCATACCTTTTTCCTCATTTCAATGTCTTCTCATACCGGTGCACCTCATTATCATTCTACTTCTCGCTATTTGTTATTCCGGAGTGCTCAAGATATCTTGAAGATTCGTATTTCCACTCTGCATTCGTTCAAGCTCTTTCGAGATTGGTATCTCATTCAAGTCATTTAATTCAACCGGTGCAACATCTCTTTTAAATCATTTCCAACGGTGTTTTCTTTTGAGTGGGCCTTAACCCACAGGTCTTTTCCGTGATCTTACGACTCTTCTATTTTCCCGAGCTATCCTAAATTCTTCTCCAAGTTTGGCGAAGAATGAGTTATCATCGGTCAAATGCTTTTCTCCAAGATCTTTCAAATTCTTTTCATAGTTGGCTCAACCTCTTTGATTTTGATTCTTCCGGTGTGCCTCAATAATTCTTGGTGGTGTTTCTCGTTGTCATTCTCATCATTGAAGACCGAAGAAGGATTTCTCTTAAATCTTGGTCCATTCTCTTGAATATTCATGGTCCTAGCTTGATGCCATCCTCTCATAATTGCTTTCGATTGAGATAACTCTTTTCTTACCATCCGGAGCATTTCATGAGTTGTTTCCATTTCTTTCCTCCGAAGTCCATCATGTCATAATTCTTCATTCTCAGCGTGTAGCTATCGTTCTCCAAATCTTACCGGTGATTCGTTCAAATATCCTCTAATCAGTTCATGTTCTCTTCGTTCTCATGTATCTAAATCCCCTCAAATATCTTCATTCGTTTTCCAATTCTTCCCGGTGAATTGTGCCTTTGCTACTTTCATTTTCAATTCTTACGGTGGTTCTTTCAAAATTCCTCTTCTGTTGTTATTGTATCAATTAATTCGTTCTTTCCGAATCCTACCTGTGGATCGTTGAAGACTTTTCGGAAGTTTACGCTATATCTCTCTTAATCCTTTTTCAATGGGAATAAGTGGTATGCCAAATCCATTGCTTGTCATCAATTTAAATTGGTGAAGGATACGCATAACGTAATTCTTATTATTATTTCATCCAAGTGATTAATTCTTTCTTCCGGAGTTTGTAATGGTATCAATTTCCCAGTTCTAAGTTGTTCATTTCTTCTTTCCAGAGTTTGTTCATCATATCACATTCTCGGTTCGAGATGCTTCATCTTTTCTTTTCCGGAGTTCAAAGTTTTCTCATTATATCGATCACAAGCTCCATCTAAATCATTGCAAGGCTTCACCTTATGTTTTCAACTTCCTTTCTTTTTATCATCCTTTCTTTACCGGAGTTCTTCATGGAGGCTCTACATGGTGGTTCATCAAGGATTCTCTTCATTCTTCAATTGCTCTTCAAGATTTCTCTTGAAGCTATGTTCCATAAGCTATACTCAAAATTAAACATGGTGCTCAACACATGTTTTGTTTTGAGGAGCTCAAGTATTCTTCATCTTGCATTCCAAAGTGCAATTCTTTCTACCTAATCTTCTAAGGTGGTGTTATGTCACTCTTGACCATGTTCTTCATGTTTCATGATTCACATGTTGTCAAGAATGAGATATTTTTAAATCCACCAATCAACTTCTTTGTTGGAGTTATCTTGTGTTAGATTTCACCTAAAGCCTTTCCTTAAGGGTTGTTGCTATTTGTGGTGATTATGCGTGACCCAAGCTTGCTCTTTATCCTCTTGGTGAAAGAAGTTGTTCATCTCTTCTTTGATCTCAAGCAAGCAATTGTTTTCGTTAGTGGCAGGTTGTCACCTCATAATTTTGGGATGTCTTCCATAAGTCCACATCAAGTTTAAGCTTTCGTTGTTGATAATCCAACAACTCCGTTCAACCTTTTTCTTTGTAAGCTTTCTCTTTCAATTTTATTTGTGAGAGTTGTCATTTTCTTCTCCGTCCCTTTATCCCAATGATCTATCTTCTATTCTTTCTTTCGGAGGCATGGTGATGTTGCTCTCTTCACTCATCAACTCGAATTGTGAGGATCGTGTTCCTTTTCTTGCTTATCCATTTAATCGAAGTGTTGTGTCATCCCTTCAAGTGCTTTTCCTCTTATCAAGTTTTCCTTCTTCTTTCAGACGGAGTGCTGCCCAAATTATTTCAATCTTCTTCCTCTCCCATCTTGTTTTAACCGGAGTGGTTTCGAATTCTATCTTGTCCATTAAACTCATGATTCGTGTCTTTGCAACCGTCAAGTTCTCGTAATGTCCCTTGTTCCTCTTTTCTAACGGAGTGTTTTCAACTTTGCTCATCTTCGTTGTTCTCTTTCATTCATTTTGCTCAACCTCTCAAGGTTCATGGTTTCACTCGTTTGTCGAAGAAGCAACTTAGTTTACCTCTTATCTTCCTCTTCCTTTTCCCTCCGGTGCCATCCTAGATCTCGGGACGAGATCCTCTCGTAGTGGTGGAGTGTTGTAACGCCCCGGATACAACTTTCCATATTCGTAACTCCAACTCCTACCTTTTCCGGAGATGCGATATATTATTTTCTCCGTGGTTGGGTTTTTGTCTTTCGTTTTGCATTTTGTTCATGTCATGCATTTCATCATCGCATCATTCGCATTGCATCGGCATCGTTTTTCATAAAACTCGCACCCGTTCGTAGTTGCCGCGTCCCTCCCTTTCTTTTGTTGACCGCCCCGAGACCAACTGTGTTTTCGTTTCCCTTTTGTCCGACCACCTAACCTCTCTTTGCCAGCTCGCAGCCCCCCTCGCGCGCGTCCGAAACTTGCCCCGAACCCGACCTGAGCAGTCGTCACCGTTGAATCTGGATCATCCCCTAACGTCTACAAAACATCTCCGTTTTCTTATTTGGACTCTCTAACCTATTTATTCTCAGCCGTTTGATTTTGATCGGAGGGACTAAATACCCCTAACCTAAATCCCCTACCTATAAACAACCTAACCCTAGACCCACTCCCTCTTTTCCCTCCTCGCGCCGCCACCCAGTCTCCACCTTCCTCGGGATCCTCCCCGACCAATCGAGCCAGCCGACAGCCTCCCCCCAACCTCGGGATCTCCTCCCGATCCACCTGCGCCTCTCCTTCCGCGCCCTGCCTCATCTTGCCCGATCCAATCCATCGAGCGCCTCCTCCTCCCTGCTCGATCTCCCCTGCCAATCCAACCTCCACACGCCCTCGTCCGCGAGCACACGAGGCTCCTGCCTCCTCCTTGTCGTCTCACACCTCGCCCGGCGTTCCCGACCGCCTCGTCGCCCGCGCCTGCAGCTCCTCGCCGGAGCAGGCGACCGGACCGCAGCCGTGCCCCTTCCTCTGCTCGCTCGTTCCCGAGCACCTCGCCCCAACTTTCCCCGCCGCTGCCGTACTCCGGCCATGGAGCCTCGGCCTCCTCTGCTACCCGCGACGCCCAAGGGGTCGTCCTCGACTCTCCCCGTGCGAGCACAGCGCCCGTTTGCGCTTGGGCCAAGGACCCCGACGGCCACCCCGTCAGCCCCGTCACCGGCGTCCAAACCACCAGAGCGCGGCCACCCTTTCGCCACCGTCGAGCGTCACCACAGCAGCAGCTCCAGGCCGGCACCCTCACCCCGCGCCCTTGTCTCTTCTCCCTTCCTTCGCTTTCTCTCTCTCCCTCTCATCTCCCTGCTTCCTCTCTTTCGCAGGGAACACAGGAGCCCCGCCAGGAATCTCCAAGTCCGTGGCCGCCAGTTTGCCTCCGCCCCATGCCCGCAGAACCTCACCGCCGGTCAGATCGGTCCCTCCTTCGCGCCCGGTTCCACGTCCTCCGTCCGCCGCGCCGCCTGAGATCCCGATGCCGCTGCTGCTTCGCGCTCCCTGTCGAAAGCGAGAGGGCGGCGCCTGCTTCCGCTGCATCGAGCGCGTTGACCGCGTCCCCTCCCTCGGTCGATCCAGCCGGCCCAAGCCAGATCCGGCCTCGCCTCGTTCCTCATCGCGCGGCCCAACTCCCTCCAGGCCAGTAGCGCCCTCTGCCTCGCCTTCCTCCGAACTGCCCAAGGCCCGGGGTGAGCAGCCCCTCCAGATCCCTCTCTCGTGCCTTTCTTTGGGCTAGCGATTTCGGCCCGATTCTGTTTTTTTAGACTCTGCAATTTAACCTTATCCGAAAACTGCATGTTTCTGATTAAACCCTCATGTTCATGCATTTAATATCTCACAAACCGTGCATCGGATTAAAATATTTTAAATATGTAAAATGCTTAGAATTTCATCTAGTTTCATATTTTGCCATTTGCATCCATGTTTAAATTGCTTAAAATGATGCTTGTTTAAATTTGATCAAATGCCATGCTAAAATGATTTATTTCATAACTATTTAACCGTAACTCCGAATTTAATAAACTTTATATGTAAATGGGGTGGAAAAATGCCTAGATTAACATGGTCCACTTTATTTTCCTGTTTGACAACTTTAAAATATGTATTAGGGCAGAACAGTACCAAATTCATAATTTGCATATGAGGTTTTTCCGGAAATGTTGTTTGTTGTTCCGGCCTCATTTAAACTTGCCTAAATAGTTAGTTTACTTTTGCTTCACCCCTTGCCATGTTTAATAACATTTAATATTGATGAGTAGCACAAACGAGAGTGAACTAAATACTTGAATGTGGTGTTCCGTCAATATGCAACTCGTTGCATATTGAGCTCCACTTAATTTGTAGTGTTGTTTGTTGCACTTTGCCATGCCATGTCATGCCTCATTAAACCGGACATGCATCATACTTGTTTGTGCATCATGCCATGATTATGCTTGTGTGTTTACCATGTTGTTTGTTTCTTTCCGGTTTGCTTCTCTCGTTAGCTTCGGTTTCGTTCCGGAGTTGTGAGGACTCGTTCGATGTCCGTTTGTCTTCTTCATGGATTCGTTCTTCTTCCTTGCGGGATCTTAGGCAAGATGATCATACCCTCGAAATCACTTCTATCTTTGCTTGCTAGTTTGCTCGCTCTTTTGCTATGCCAATGCTACGATGCCTACCATTTGCTTGTCAGCCTCCCAAATTGCCATGTCAAACCTCTAACCCACCATGTCCTAGCAAACCGTTGATTGGCTATGTTACCGCTTTGCTCAGCCCCTCTTATAGCGTTGCTAGTTGCAGGTGAAGTTGAAGATTTCTCCATGGTGAATAGGATTTTGGTTGGGATATCACCATATCTCTTATATTATTAATGCATCTATATACTTGGTAAAGGGTGGAAGGCTCGGCCTTATGCCTGGTGTTTTGTTCCACTCTTGCCGCCCTAGTTTCCGTCATACCGGTGTTATGTTCCCGGATTTTGCGTTCCTAACGCGGTCGGGTGATTTATGGGACCCTCCTGACAGTTCGCTTTGAATAAAACTCCTCCAGCAAGGCCCAACATTGGTTTTACCATTTGCCTCACCACCACCTATATTTCCCTTGGGAGTAATTAACCCAAGGGTCATCTTTATTTTAGCCCCCCCCCCCCCCGGGCCAATGCTTGTCTAAGTGTTGGTCCAAACCAGAGCCACTTGCGGTGCCGCCCCTAGGCAACTTGGGGTATCGTCGGTTGTCGTACGTAGTGTTCATCCGGTCGTGGCCTGAGACGAGATACGCGCGGCTACTATCAGGATGTCGGCACGCCGGGAGGTCTTGTTGGTCGTGTTTTACCATTGTCGAAATGTCTTGATGTACCGGGATACCGAGTCCGATCGAGTGTCTCGGGTGAAGGTCTATTCTTCGTTGATCGCGAGAGCTTGTCATGGGCTAAGTTGGGACACCTGCGCAGGTATAAACTTTCGAGAGCCGTGCCAGCGGTTATGTGGCAGATGGGAATTTGTTAATGTCGGTTGTAGAAAACCGAAGTTGACCTTAATTAAAATACATCAACCGTGTGTGTAACCGTGATGGTCTCTTTCCGCGGAGTCGTGAAGTGAACACGGTGTTGGAGTTATGCTTGACGAGGTTGCTATAGGATCACCGTGATCAACATTTTATCGACCGTGCTTTGCCTTCTCTTCTCGCTCTTATTTGCGTATGTTAGCCACCATATATGCTAGTCGCTGCTGCAGCTCCACCTCATGCCTTTACCTTACCCATAAGCTTAAATAGTCTTGATCTCATGGTGCGAGATTGCTGAGTCCCGTGGCTCACAGATACTTCAAAACCAGTTTGCGGTGCCGATGAAACCGTGCGGTGGCGATCCGAGCTCAAGGAGGAGCTCGATGAAGATCTTGCCCTTTATGTTGTTTCGTTCTAGTTGATCAGTAGTGGAGCCCAGTTGGGGTCGATCGGGGACCTTTGTCGCATTTGGGGTTCTTCTTTTATTTTTGTTCCGTAGTCGGACCCTGATTGTATCTGGATGAGGTAATGCTTTATTCATGTAATTTTGTGAAGTGGCGATTGTAAGCCAACTATGTATCTCTTTCCCTTATGTATTACATGGGTTGTGTGAAGATTACCTCACTTGCGACATTGCTTTCAATGCGGTTATGCCTCTAAGTCGTGCTTCGACACGTGGGAGATATAGCCGCATCGAGGGCGTTATATCACATCATTAGGATAATGATGTGATGGACATGACCCATCCATTAGCTTAGCATTATGATCGTGTCAGTTTCATTGCTACTCCTTTCTTCATGACTTATACAAGTTCCTCAGACTATGAGATTATGCAACTACCGAATACCGGAGGAACACTTTGTGTGCTACCAAATGTCACAATGTAAATGGGTGATTATAAAGGTGTTCTACAGGTGTCTCCGAAGGTGTTTGTTGGGTTGGCATAGATCGAGATTAGGATCTGTCACTCCGTGTTTCGGAGAGGTATCTCTGGGCCCTCTCGGTAATACTCATCACTATAAGCCTTGCAAGCATTGTGACTAATGAGTTAGTTGCGGGATGAAGTATTATGGAACGAGTAAAGAGACTTGCCAGTAACGAGATTGAACTAGGTATGATGATACCGACGACCGAATCTCGGGCAAGTAACATACCGATGACAAAGGGAACAACGTATGTTGTTACGCGGTTTGACCGATAAAGATCTTCGTAGAATATGTAGGAACCAATATGAGCATCCAGGTCCCGCTAATGATTATTGACTGGAGACATGTCTTGGTCATGTCTACATAGTTCTCGAACCCGTAGGGTCCGCACGCTTAACGTTCGATGACGATTAGTATTATGAGTTTATGTGATATGATGTACTGAAGGTTGTTTGGAGCCCCGGATATGACCACAGACATGACGAGGAGTCTCAAAATGGTCGAGACATAAAGATTGATATATTGGACGGCTATGTTCGGACACCGGAAGTGTTCCGGAGAAGTTTCGGATAAAACCGGAGTACCGGGGGTTACCGGAACCCCCCCCCCCCTCCCCCGGGAAGCTATTGGGCCTCATGGGCCTTAGTGGAGAAAAGAGAGGGCCGACCAGGAGGTGGCACGCGCCCCCTTGCCCTAGTCCGAATTTTACAAGGGGAGGGGGCTTCGCCCCCTGTCGGTGTCAAAACCGGCGGATCTCGGGTAGGGGGGTCCCGATCTGTGCGTCTAAGGCTGATGGTAACAGGAGGCAAGGGACACGATGTTTTACCCAGGTTCGGGCCCTCTCGATAGAGGTAAAACCCTACTTCCTGCTTGATTGATATTGATGATACGGGTATTACAAGAGTTGATCTACCACGAGATCGTAGAGGCTAAACCCTAGAAGCTAGCCTACGATGATTATGATTCTGTCTCTAAGGACTAAACTCTTAGGTTTATATAGACACCGGAGAGGGCTAGGGTTTACATGGAGTCGGTTACAAAGAAGGAAATATAATATCCGGATCGCCAAGCTTGTCTTCCACGCAAAGGAGTGTCCCATCCGGACACGGGACAAAGTCTTGGGTCTTGTATCTTCACGGTCCAACAGTCTGGCCAAAGTATATAGTCCGGCTATCCGGATACCCCCAAATCCAGGATTCCCTCACCCCCCCCCCTCCTTCCTTCTCTCCTCCTCCTTGCCCCCTTCTCCTTGTTGGAATAGGAAAGGGGGGGCGAAACCTACTTGGAGTAGGATTGCCCCCCCTTGGCGCGCCTCCTCCCCTGGCCGGCCTCCTCCTCCCTCCCTCCTTTATACCTCCCTCCCTCCTTTATATACGGGGGAAGGGGCACCCCATAGACACATAAGTTGATTGTTTAGCCGTGTGCGGTGCCCCCCTCCACAGATTTCCAGCTCGGTCATATCGTCGTAGTGCTTAGGCGAAGCCCTGCGCCGGTAACTCCATCATCACCGTCACCACGCTGTCGTGCTGATGAAACTCTTCCTCGGCCTCAGCTGGATCTAGAGTTCGAGGGACGTCACCGGGCTAAATGTGTGCAGATCGCGGAGGTGCCGTACCTTTGGTGCTAGGATCGGTCAGATCGTGAAGACATACGGCTACATCAACCGCGTTGTCATAATGCTTCCGCTTTTGGTCTACGAGGGTACGTAGACAACACTTTCCCCTCTCGTTGCTATGCATCACCTAGATAGATCTTGCGTGATCGTAGGATTTTTTTTTTTTTGAAATTACTGCGTTCCCCAACAACTGGTTATGTGATAAGATTGTTGAGACCATGAAGATTGTCGTTGTTGTGGAAACCAAATTGTTGGTTTCGTTTGTGATCCGGGAGTGATCACCGTTTTATGATGTTGGTTACGAGGTTACCCGTTGGGTAAGAGAGTCCGAGGGACTCGGTGCACAAGTATGATTCACTGCATGAGTAGTATGTTGAAGCATTGCATTTAACCTGCTTAATTGTCATATTAGCATGAGTAGTATGTTGAAGCATTGCATTTAACCTGCTTAATTGTCATATTATTGTTTGCCATTATGCTTATGCTTCTTGTGAGCTTGCAAGTACATTCAATGTACTGACCTGGTGTGTCATGCCAGATTTTAGGAAAGTATTACCGGATCAGAGTGCTTTCCCGTGTCTAGATCGTGTCGACATCGGTGTCCCTGCGCTATGGAGTTCCGCTTCGTCGCCGTCCCGCTACCGCATAGTTGTCGTTATCGAGGCCCCTTCATGTTCATTCAATAATGTACATATTGTTCAGTCGCACTGTGTGTGCCACTTGGCCTCGCTACCTAATGTAATATCAAACCTATGTTTCGCTAGCATCAATAAAGCGTTGTTTTCTGTACCAAGTTGTTGTGTGTTGCCAGAAGACTAGATCTCTGGGCTGGCAATGCAAGGTAAACCGGTTGCTCTGAGCCGGGGTGCCACAGGTGGGTTGTGCCCACCTCGGTGGCCTCCTGCACGCCTCTTCGCCCTATAAATTCCCAAATACTCGAAAAACCCTAGGGGGTCGATAGATCGAAGTTTACGCGGCGCAAGCCTCTGTATACAAAAACCAATCTAGACCTGTTCGGCACCTCACTTGGGGGAAATCATCACCAATGGCCATCTTCATTATCCCGGCGGCTGCCATGATGAGGAGGGAGTAGTCCACCCTCGGGGCTGAGGGTTTATACCAGTAGCTATGTGCTTAATCTCTCTCTCTCTCTCTCTCTCTCTCTCTCTCTCTCTCTCGTATTCTTGAGTTGGCACGATCTTGATGTATTGCGGGCTGTGTTAATATAGTTGGATCATACGGTGTTTCTCCCTCTCTATCTTGTTGTGATGAACTGAGTTTTCCCTTTGAGATTTCGTTTTATCGGATTGAATACTTTTATGGATTTGAGAGCACTTGATGTATGTCTTTCTATGAATACCCATGGTGACAATGGAGTATCATATTGATTCACTTGATATGTGTTTCGGCACTCAACTTGCGGATTCCCGAGGTGACATTGGGGTAATCTATGCATAGGGGTTGATGCACGTTCTCGTCTTTGTTTCTCCGGTAGAAATCTTGGGGCACTCTTTGAGATTCCTTGTGTTGGATTGAGTATTATGAATCTGAAATTATGTGATGCATATCGTATAATCAACTCACAGATACTCGCGATGACATTGGAGTATCTAGGTGACATTAGAGTTGGTTGATATGTATCATATGGTGTTATTTTAGTACGAACTCTTAGTTAGAACGATCAGAAAGAATAGCTTGTATTATTTTAGTACGAACTCTAGGATAGATTGATCGGAAAGAATAGCTTTGAGGTGGTTTTGTACCCTACAAATAATTTCTTCTTATATTCTCCGCTAGATAGGAACCTTGAAGTAATTCTTCACCGCACATTGAGGGATAGTTATATGATCCAATTATATTAGCATTGTTGAGAGATTGCACTACCGAAAGTACGGACCCTAGGACTCATTTTCAAGCATTGCAATGCCATTTCTGCTCACTTTTATTACTTGCTACATTGCTGTTTTTTATTGTTCCTGTTACAAAAATCAATATTTACTATCATTACTACACTTGTATCACCATCTCTTCGCCGAACTAGCACCTATACAATTTTCCATTGTATTTGGTGTGTCGAGGACACGAGAGACTTTTTATTATTTAGTTGCAGGGTTGTTTGAGAGAGACCATCTTCATCCTACGCCTCCCACGGATTGATAAACCTTTGGTCATCCACTTGAGGGAAATTTATTACTGTCCTACAAAACTCTGCGTTTGGAGGCCCAACACGAGTCTACAAGAACAAGTTGTGTAGTAGACATCAATTATGCGCTTTTGTATCAATTGCCCAACAGTAATTTGTTTACCCAGCGTATGCTATGTGTTCGAGAGTGAATACTCTAGTGAAAACTATGGCCCCCGGGTCTACCTTTGTCATATATAAAAACACAAAAATAATTTGCTGCAATTTTCTTTCTTTTATTTTATTTTGCAACTTTTATTTATCTACCAATACAAGATTTGAACCTTGCAAGTAACCGCCAAGGAGATTGACAACCCTCTTGATCGCGTTGGGTGCAAGCATTTGCTTTCGTGTGTGCAGGTACTTTTCACGAGGTTCTGTGTGAGTCTTCTACTGGATTGATAACCTTGGTTTTAACTGAGGGAAATACTTATCTCTATTGTACTGCATCTCCTCTCCTCTTCGAGGAAATCCCAATGTAGCTCACAAGTAGCAGTGTTCATCGAGGAGGTGAAGGTTGTACTCTTGGTCGTCCTGCATGTGTCGGAACGTGGGCTCCTGCTCTGCCAACACCATGCCGTTGTTGTAGTGAGCACGGCAGCGGCGGAGCTAGCCGGAAATCTCTAGGGGGCGAAACACAAATCATCAATGTTTGGGGGGGGCAAATGCTAAA
Organism: Aegilops speltoides; assembly: GCA_021437245.1. Classification (NCBI taxonomy): domain Eukaryota; kingdom Viridiplantae; phylum Streptophyta; class Magnoliopsida; order Poales; family Poaceae; genus Aegilops; species Aegilops speltoides. The sequence goes on from CM038142.1 coordinate 492,365,512, forward strand.
AATGTCCTATCTAAGCCTCCCTAAAAAAATCTTCAGAAATTGGTCAAAGGCTGGGGGGCCAGCGCCCCCCCCCCTCCTCCTCTGGCCCCAACATAGCTCCGCCACTGGAGCACGGGCCTCGCCCATGGTGATGCCGGCATGGGCCGTTAAGGACGATGGTGTCGGCTCGTCGCCGGCCACCTCTTCCATTGGGGTGTCTGCACCGCTGGCCTCCAGTGTGCTCGTTCGTCTGGCCCGATACGGGTCTGTGCTGGATGGCAAAATACGTCCGAACCGTGTGGTCCAGACGGTTGTGGGTGGTTTTAGGGTCCTCGGTGGAGATGCCCTAAAATAAAGGGATATGATTGGTTCTATATTGTGAGATGCATACGGCAAACGGCAAGTGCACGAACAGAGCTCGCTCGCTCACTCACCTCACCAACCAGGCCACCTAAAGTCCATACCCACAGGAATGATTACCTGGCCGTCCTCCAGTCTTTGGCTCACCGCAACGTCCTTCATCATACTCTACAGTCCAGCCACGAAGCGCACATACACGCAACTTTGCTTCCCTTGTACTCCCCTCCCCCACACGTCTCTCTCTAGCTACTACGAGCTCCATTACCACACCCCGGGCCCTACCCACTCTAATGAAGACAGCCACCATTAACCATCTTCCCACACATAACCACTTCCTCACTAGCATAGCATGCCAACGAAAAGGAGAAAAATTCCCATCACCACTAGCTCGCTCGCATGCACGCCTTCGAAATCCAAGGTGTCCACTCAATTCCAACTGCAGTGCTGCCGCAGATCTGTCGGTTTCTATAACCTCTAACCCTCTGCTGCCCGCACGTCTCTGTAGCCACTGACAGTCAGTGTTAGCCAGGGACACACGCTGACACGGATGATAGAAGAGTTTGTTTTGCTCATGAGGACAGTCCCGACCACGATTCTCCTCCTCCTGCTGCTCCTCGCGTTGCCGCCGCCGGCGGCCGTGGCGCTCACCGACGACGGCCTCGCGCTGCTGGCCTTCAAGGCGGCCGTGACCGACGACCCGGCCTCGGTCCTCGCCAAGTGGTCCGAGTCGGACGCCGACCCGTGCCGCTGGCCCGGCGTCACCTGCGCCAACATCTCGTCGCAGCCGCGCGTGGTCGGCCTGGCCGTCGCCGGCAAGAACGTGGCCGGCTACATCCCCTCCGAGCTCGGATCGCTGCTCTTCCTCCGCCGGCTCAACCTCCACGACAACCGCCTCACCGGCGGCATCCCGGCCGCGCTCTCCAACGCCTCCTCGCTCCACTCCATCTTCCTCTACAACAACGCGCTCACCGGCAAGCTCCCGATGGCGCTCTGCGACCTCCCGCGGCTGCAGAACCTCGACGTGTCCAGGAACTCACTCTCCGGCGAGCTGCCGCTCGACCTCCGGAATTGCCGGAGCTTGCAGCGTCTTATCGTCTCCAGAAACACCTTCTCTGGCGAGGTGCCCGCCGGTGTTTGGCCGGAGTTGTCCAGCCTGCAGCAGCTCGACCTCTCCTCCAATGCTTTCAACGGGTCCATCCCGCCGGACCTCGGGCAGCTCCCCAAGCTCTCCGGCACGCTCAACCTCTCGCACAACCAGTTCTCCGGCATCGTGCCGCCGGAGCTCGGCCGCCTCCCGGCGACCGTCACTCTCGACCTCCGCTTCAACAACCTCTCCGGCGCCATCCCGCAGACGGGCTCCCTCGCCAGCCAGGGCCCCACCGCGTTCCTCAACAACCCCGCTCTCTGCGGCTTCCCGCTCCAAGTTGCCTGCCGAGCCGTCCCACCGCCGACGCAATCGCCGCCACCACAGAACACCAGTTCATCAACAGCCTCCGCCTCTACGGACAGCCAGCATCAGCCAATTAAATCAAGCCTCATAGCGCTCATCTCCGTCGCCGACGCCGCCGGTGTCGCCCTCGTCGGCATCATCCTGGTGTACATATACTGGAAAGTCAAGGACCGGAGGGAAGGCCGCGGTGGCCGTGGGCGTGCAATCGCTGAAGACGACGACGATGATGATCGGAACAAGGGGCTGTGCGGCTGCATTTGTGGCCGCCGCGGCAGAGGCTGGGCGGACGGCTCGGATGGCTCGTCGGACGACGAGGAAGGAGGAGACGGCAAGTGCAGCGGCGCCGACGGGGAGCTTGTAGCGATCGACCGGGGATTCCGGATGGAGCTGGACGAGCTGCTCCGGTCATCCGCGTATGTGCTGGGGAAGGGAGGGAAGGGGATCGTGTACAAGGTGGTGGTGGGGAACGGCTCGACACCGGTGGCCGTTCGGCGGCTGGGCGGCGGCGGTGGTGGCGCCGAGAGGTGCAAGGAGTTCAGGGCGGAGGCGCGGGCGATGGGGCGCGTGCGGCACCCCAACGTGGTGCGGCTGCGCGCTTACTACTGGTCACCGGACGAGAAGCTCGTCGTCACCGACTTCGTCGGCAACGGCAACCTCGCCACCGCGCTGCGTGGTAAGTAAAAGTAACACCGGTCAACTCTTTTTTATAACAACACCGGTCAACTCGCTTACTGCTCTTTCGCTTTGAACGAGACTTACTGCTCCTGGTAATATAACTTGAAGCCAAACTTGCTAGAATAGTAAATCATCTTCTTCTTTTATGTTGCTTGAGTACGTATTAAATGCACGACAACAGCATTGAAATGTGATATATAAGATCTTTTAGACAACTAATAATACAACCAATGATGACATGTGGCAAGAATTACAGTGCACGGGAAGGGTCATAACTTTTGCCAAACAAAAAACATAGAGTTAGGGTATGGTTCCTCCTTATTTTAAGGGTCTGCCTATGTCACATCTAGATGTGAGATATTATCTCACATCTAACTCCCTCACCCTTAAAATTCATTAGAGACTTTAAAAAAAATCATGGGTGAGTGAGTGGAAGACTTTTAAAAAAATAAGAATGAGTGAGTTAGATGTGAGATAATATTTCACATCTAGATGTGAAATAGCAAACCCGTTATTTTAACCCATGACACACCATCAAATAAATTTCGACGGCTCCCACCCACCCATTCGCCACTCCTTACCCTCCTCTTCCGCCTCCCTACTCATCGTCGTCGGGCAAAGCCCGTGCGGTAGCAGCTGCGGCAGGGCATTTTCCTTCGCATGCAGCTAACAATGCCTACGCGTGGAAGGTCGAGTCGATGTTTGCACATGGTTCACCAGCGCCTCGGACATGGATTCGGCATGTGGCCGGAGCGTGTATCAAGTGTAATCGTGTTGCACCTTGGCGTGTGGCCCATCTCGGACGTCTCTAGGGGAACTCTGACATCGACGGTGGCGCTCCCATGACGTGGTGGTTGGGACATGCGGATCCGACATACCCTCATGTGTTGATCGATGAGGAGGGGCGGGCGTGGGTTGGTGCAGCTCGCGGCGGCGATTCATGCCGAATCACGCGTGTCCGGTCCGGTGCACCGGACATCGGATCGGTCTCGTGAAGAGGTTGGGCAAGGCCTCGTGCTCCTCTCCCTCATAGTTGCAGACGAGCCCTGTCGGAGCCAACTTTGGCTTTGTCGTGGGCCGGATTGAGCATTGCATCTTAGTGGCACAAACGCAACCATCAGCGAGAAGGCGGTGCGGCAATGGTCAGAAGCGACGCGGTGGTGTCTTCCCTTTTGGTGATTTCTCCTTTGGCCCGCCTAATTCTATGTGAGCGTTGCGATATAGGGATGGATGGTGATTATGGTGACAGACATAGCTCCGGGGTGACAACCCGACAGTGTCGAAGTCTCAATGTGGTTACCTTCTTGAAGGTGTTGGTTTTATTTGAGGGTTATAGGCTCTGGTCTGGTCTGACGTCTTGTTAGAACAATTAACATTGGCGTGCGAGCTCGATTTCTTCTTTAGGACGGTGTTTGAAACATTGTGCCCTATCCTCGGAAAAAAAAAGCAGTTTGTCTAATTCACATCTAGATCTTTTTGAAGGATGTCACATCTAAGCTCCCACAAATACATAATGCAGCAACAAGAAGAAAAAACCAGGAAAAAAATAGACCACAAACAGAGTGAACATCAGTTTAGATGTGACATAACCATGTCACATCTAGATGCGTCCTAAACAGACCCAAAAAAAGTCCCACTCTACCGCCATGTTAGACAGAATCAAACAAGCCCTTAATATGTTATATTACTCACACAATTCACACGTGTTTTCCCACTCTTCCCAAAGTCAAAAAATAACAGGAACGCCACTAAATTCAAACTATAACAGGCTGAATTTTGATCAAGTGTCTCAAAACTTGACTAGACCAACATATATAGGATAGAAACAAGTGTACATATGATGGTTGGTAAAAAAATCCCCTGGATCGGCTCTTGGTGGCAAACGAACGACCTGCCTGCCGTGCGACCGAGGCATCATCCCATCAACAGTTTCCTAACGGACGACGGACCGGTCAGGCGATTCGATCCACTGCAAGACAAGCGGCGAGAGCGAAAGCTTCCAAACACCGCACCGACCTGTGTCCCCGGACGGAGATGGACCACACTCTGCCATCCATGCCGGGCATCCGCTGTCGACCGGACGGATGGATGGTTCCAGTGACATGCAAAAAAAAAAAAAACATTTTTGCCTCATGTTTTGGCTCGCAGGTGCTCTCCAATGACAGCAGCGAGCTGTTGCTTTCTGCTTGAAAACTGAGGGAGTTGCTAGCGTAGCTTAAGAGCTAAGAGTCGCGCCATGAGCTGGGGCCGGCCACTGACTGAATATACTGCGCCAAAAACTACGTATTGTTTATGGTGTACACGCATACTTTACAGTCCAATACCTCACAGGATCAAGTCATACTGAATATACTTTAAGGTATCCCCCATACGTGCACTTGCACAATAGTGACAAACCAAAGAGGGAAAGAGCAAAGGAATGCCTTTACACCATCGTGATCCCTGCGTGCAGAGCCTGGAAGGGGCAAAAGGAGGAGCTCTTTTATGGTACCCTGAAATGAATATTGGCCGTTTATTCCTGAAGATCTAACGTCCCAAAGGGGTGTATACTGCTTGAATTGCGTTAGCAGTACAGCGTGCACTGCTTGTTTAACGCGAGCAGTATACGAGATCCAAGGGCAATTTGGGAAGATATTTTCAGCTCGTCCGATGGATTGTTGCGACCCACTCGTTCTCCCTCTCATTCTGTTCCGCCGTCGCGCGCTTGCATCTCCGCGGGCCCATCTCCCGTCCCTTCCTCGATCAACCCGTGCTCGTCGACCAGACGCTCGGTGGCTTGGAGCAGGTCTCACCTGACGTCTCCTACCCGTCCTCCTCTTCCTTGCCTGGCCGTATGTGAGGAGAGCTGGCTTAGGCTGCTCATCGTGGCCTGATTCATGGCGGTGGTGGCAAAAACACCGGACGCTGCTGAAGAGCTCGCCGCCGTCGAAGAGAAGGCCATACAAAAATACTTCATCCCGCGCCTCGTCTCCCAGGCAGCAGTATGTAGGCGACAAGTGCTCACGGATAGTTTAGTATTCACCTTCGTAGAGTTGTCCATGTCCAACGCAAATTCAGGTTTTAAGTTGTAAAGTATATTAGTTCAGTCTGTTGGCAATCGAGTGATGCTCGGTTGTTTCTTAGGAGCGGCAGTTAGCATCTGCAAGAAATTTTTATGATGCAAGCATACCACATATACGGATATACCCAATCATGGATAACTGAACTTCTAATCTATAAGAAGGCAGCGGATGTTCGAGGCCTGCCTCAAGGTCACTGATATGTGCGAGCTTGCAAGGACTACAAGAGGAGCATGGTGATTGGACGGAGGCAACTAACGCAGTGGCAGCGGCGGCGGCCGCGGCAAGGGGGGCCGAGGGGTGTTGGACGGCCGGCTGGGCGCGTGGGGACGACGGGTTGGGATTGAGGTGATGCGTGACTGCTTGGGGCCGTGGCGTCAGGTGAGATTGCTAGGCGGCTGCGTTTTCTCTTAATAGATACAAACGAAGAGTTTTAATGTGAAAATTAGGGTCTAAACTACCCTCGAGAAATCAACGGTGAGATTAGATATATACTGCTCCCTTCTCCTAGCAGTATAGGGTACCATAAAAAAGCTCAAAAGGAGACCTTTTTAGGCCTGGAACCTTTGTCACTGTCACGGCCTAACAGAATGATCTTCCGGGGCTAAACATGAGCCGAAAAAGTCTTCCACGCGAGCCAAAAGCAGAGGCGGAGAGGTGATGATAATTGAGACTGCGGAGGCACGCCTCGGCGACGCGCATGCATGAGCATGATCAACGAGCGCTTTTGATTACTGGGTGATCGATGATGAGTGTAGTGCTGAGGCTGCTGTTGATGCTGCCTTTCTATGTGGCTTTCGGGCCTTGATAGGAGAAAGGTTGACAACTTTGTGAGGACGCCATAATAAGTGGTGCGTGCGGGCAGGCAGCAACGGTTGGTTTGTGTGTTGTGAGAGGCCATGTGAAGGCAGGCAGCAACAATTAGTACCATTGTCAAGTGAATGACAAATCAGGCACGACGTTGGGCAATTAATGCTCACTGCACAAGTCCCTTCCTCATATGCAGTCAGTGTCCATGAACAGTGGCATGCCATGGCTGCTTATGTCCGTGCAAAGCACCAAAAAATAATTCCTGGTGATGTGGACACGCCACTCTACTAATTAAATGGCCATTAATTCTGTCCGTAGCATTTTTGTTTCTACTCAGAATCAATGGCCATCAATTCTGGTTAGCAATATACACATGCATGCTAACTTTGAGTTACCGCGTCAAACGTTGCAGGTCGCAGCGGTGAGCCTGTGCTGTCGTGGTCGGCGCGGCTGAAGATCGCCAAGGGCGCGGCGCGCGGCCTGGCGTACCTCCACGAGTGCAGCAGCACCCGGCGGTTCGTCCACGGCGAGGTCAAGCCGTCCAACATCCTCCTGGACGCCGACTTCACCCCGCGCGTCGCCGACTTCGGCCTCGTCCGCCTGCTCGCCATCGCCGGCTGCGGCCCCGACGGCGCGCCGCCGTCCTCCGGCGGCAGCCTCCTCGGCGGCGCCATCCCCTACACGAAGCCGGCGCCGGCGGCGCACGCGAGCGGCTACCGGGCGCCCGAGGCGCGCGCGCCGGGGGCGCGGCCGGCGCAGAAGTGGGACGTGTTCTCCTTCGGAGTGATCCTGCTGGAGCTGCTGACGGGGCGGGGGCCGGCGGACCACGCCTCGCCGTCGACGTCCGCGTCCTTCTCGGGGCCGTCCACGACGACGACGGACCGGTCCGGGAGCGCGGAGCACGAGGCCGTGCCGGAGGCGGTGCGGTGGGTGCGGCGCGGGTTCGAGGACGCGCGGCCGGTGGCGGAGATGGTGGACCCGGCGCTGCTGCGGGAGGCGCCGGCGCTGCCCAAGAAGGAGATCGTCGCCGCGTTCCACGTCGCGCTGGCGTGCACCGAGGCCGACCCGGAGCTCCGGCCCAAGATGAAGACCGTCGCCGACAGCCTCGATAAGATCGGGTCGTGACGACGGATGCATCACGTACGGGCGGCCATTGGCTTACGCTGCCACGTTATGTGTTCGTGACAAAGCTCGTCGGAGAAGTCTTCTTTTCTTGAGCTTTGCTTCTCTCTCGCTCTCAAGCTCTTCATATTCTTTTTTATTTATTTTGTAATTGGGGGTTTCTTGGCTATTTGTTCCGACAAAACTAACGATTTGTGATCATACAACAGCATATATAGAAGTGTACTTTTCCGCGTCCATTCCATAAAAACTAGGTTTGCAACTTTGCATGCATACTATGATGCATCGCAGTTTAGCTGAATGTCGGTCGCCTGAAAATGATATTTGGGTCAGTTGATTTTGCATGATGGAAGCAGCAACCGCCGAAGAGAAGGAAGGAGCAGCTGTCCGTTCGCCGAAGAAGCAGCAACATATGGGTCTATCTTTGGAAGGCAGGCTCGCCGGGTGTCTATCTTAGAGTGGCAGGCTCGTCAGGTATCTCGGGTATCTATTTCCTAGGTGTGGGGATGCGGATTTGACGAAAAAAATCTGGAGATTCGCCGGGGTTAGAGGGATATGGCAGTAGGCGGCGAGGCAAGTGCGGGAGCACCGCCGGTAGCATGCAGTTGGACTGGTGGTACGTCAAGCGGTTTGGGAAAAAAGATGAACACTGGATGGGAAGGAGGTTGAAGAAAGCGACATGGTCATTCATTTTACATCTGGCGACTTAAAACAAATTGGCTGACAAAAAAAAATAGTCGATTGACATCTAGCCAGTCCCATACATTGATTGCATTAGGGCGAGCAAGGGCGGCCGCCCGGAGTTTCATTTTTAGAAGTAACATATATATTTCACTAGAAAACCGGGTTAAAAAAGTATGTCTTTATTATTGCATCAAAGACCGCACAAGAAGTAAAACTAGAATTTTACTTTGACAGAATCTTGTGCCACGCTGAAAAGGTCATCCACCATCATCTTCCACAGTCGCCGAGGCGACATTGAAAAAAGAAGGGATTTGCCATCATACCCATATCTATAGGAGCACCTTCGCATGCAAGGATGTTTTTCGGGCCGATGAACCGAATTGCTGCAAGCCACGAGACCGAGGTTTTTGGCATGTCGGTTGGGGTTCTTCCTCGTGTCCGCTAGATCTTGGCACCGTCAACTTCATCCGACACGATCGAAGAAAAGGAACGTTGTTGTTTGCCACCATCCACACACCCCAATGTGAGACACCAAACACAATCGCAACAGTCGACGCCAATGCCACCCGGGAGAGCGTCGTGCGTCAACCATCAGACACAAATCTCACCGGATCTGAAGACCAGTAAGAAGCCACCTGCTCCTCAATGCCGCCCATTAGAATGCCACCGAGATGGAGAAAAAGCAGAAGCAGATTATTTCGACACGGATCTCCACCATTGATGCAACACCTATGATAAAAAACTATACCTATATCTCGGGGCCCCCTATATCTCCCTACTGAAAGGAAACTGTTGTTGGGGTCCCCATATACTGGAGCGACACACGGAGAGGACGAGGACCCATGGCGTCGCTGGTGTCGAGAGAAGGCAAATGATCGCCTCCCGATCGCCTCTCTGGAGCGATTTCCCGGAGTTGGCTGGAGCATACTACCTCCCCTGCCTAGACGCCACCGAGCTCCCTCGACAAATCTCAATCTCTGGACTCCGGGTCCATGTTGGTTGAATAAGCCCGCTCTGGCAAAGATGAAAGTTTGATTTTAGCTTAGATTAGAGGTTTGTGAAAAATTAGCTAAAGGTGAACGAGGGTACGTGTGGAGGTTTGTGAAAAATTAGGTAGGACTTTAGCCAGAGAGGTGAACGAGGGCATATATATGACTGATTCACCCTTTCTTCTAAGGGCACAGGTTAATTGTCACATTACCCATTCAGAAATGTAACAGGCTGCTTTCTGCCAAAAAAAAGTTACTTCATTCCCCAGCTTAACTAAAACTAACTCAGCATTCAAGGTATACAAGTCATTCACAGGTGTGAACATTTTTACAAGGCATAACTCAGCACTAATGCACAACAGCAATGGCGACAAGCAAACAGAACAAAACTTGCCAGCGCCGGTATTACAGTACCAATTGGTAGTGAGTCAATTGCTAGGTACTGATCTTGCAGGGCAGCAACTTGGTCCAGGTTTTGGACGACAGGGGTCTTCCTAGTGCTGATCCTGCCTCATTATCTTGGTCACTATACCGACAGCGATCGTGCTTCCGGACGCCCTTAAGAATGCCCTTCCAAGAGCTCGGCATTTCGAGAATTCCTCAACACAGACCGCTTGATCTAGCGCAACCTGACAAAAAGCAATAATGTTACAAGAATGCAAACAGTTTCCACAACATTCACAAAGGTATATAACTTCACAAAAGCTAGCTGTTCACTAGGACCGGTGCTCGTTGATTACCTGCACAACAGCATTCTGCTTTGATTTAAGAAACCGCGGTGCTGTTTTACTTGGCTTGCCTGTCTTGTCAAGCAACGCCACGATTTTCGTTACTCTTGCAGCTTCCTTCACATGATGTATGTGAAACTCCACCTAGGTCAATGACATTCATATGATTACACTGGAGAAGAAGCTAATCAAGCATGGCTTTGGTTACATGACATGTCTTTACCTGATAACCAATGAGAATAGGGATGGTGATGTCCAACACTCGAATCTTAAGCTCCAAGTAGTTGGCTACAGGCACCGGGAAACCAGGGTGACAAAGAATCCCACCAGGTATTATTCGACTACCATCAATTCCCTGTAAAATAACTGCTACATTGTCACCAGCTCTCGCTATGCTGCATGAACTAGAGTCTCGTTCAATGGTTTTCACTGTCGCCACTTCCTCACAAGGTAAAACCAAGACCTGCACGAGGAAAAGGCCCAAGCAGTCAGGAGAAATATAATTGCACGTGCATGTCTCCAAAAAGAAATGTTTATCCAATCCAAACTATCTATCAAGGGAAAGTAAGATCAATAGTTGGCCCTATTGCTCTGTTCTGGTAAGGATTTCTGTATTGGAAACATAGGCATCCTGCTCTAGTTTCAGTTCAGTCATAAACCTATTGCCTGGGAAATATTGTCAAGATCATTGTAGCACTAAATCATTCAACTAAGTTATCAAGCAAAGAAGAATGGAACATAATTTTGCCATGACAAATTCTCACATCATGCTATTGCTGAAAGATTGGCATGTCACTAGCACGATCATGCTCTAAATATAATTGAATTAATCTACTCTCATTACAGCAACCGGTCTCAATGCAATACAGGAATAATGGTAGCTTCTGAAGAGAGAAGTTTGTGAGGAATCTACCTTTGAACCATTTCGAATAGCGCCAGTTTCTAATTTTCCAAAAGCTGCCAGTTGTCCTGTCGACTGAGATTTGATAACATCACATATAGGAAGAATGAGGGGCTTTGAAACATCCCGAGAAGGAAGCTGCAAGGAATCTATAGCATCCAAGAGACACGACCCTTGATACCTGAAAGGATATATCCATTCAAGATTCAAATTGTGAGAAAAACAGCAAAATTTTGCCAAGATCAACACTCTCAAAGTTGGCACATAAAACCAAACATTTAACTAGAGAGAGGCTACAACATCCGCTGCACTGGAGAAATTCACCCTAAAGTGGTAAATCAAAAAGAAACAAAGTCCACATGAAACAGAGCTTACCAGGAGGTAAAACGAGCATCTGAAGGAGATTTAATCAGATTCTGGTTCTCTACAGCACTAAGAGGAATCCAGGTAACAGCTGAATCCCGGAAGTTGCATGACCGCAGAAAACTACCAAGTCGTACCTTGATGAACTCCAACCTATCTTTTGAGTACCCAATAGCATCCATCTTGTTGACTGCAACAATAAGTTGCTCAACACCAAAGCTTCTAATAAGCTGAGCATGCTCCTTTGTCTGCCCAACACTTTTCCCTCCTTCCCCATCCATACCAGATTCAAAGGAACCAGTTGATGCATCAACCACAAGAATAGCTGCATCAGCCTGTGTTGCACCAGATATCAAATTTGGCACGAAATCTTTGTGGCCAGGAGAGTCAAGCAAAACTACACGGTATTTCTTGGTCTCCAAATAGGCGACAGCCACTGTCATTGTGACACCTCTTGCTCTTTCTTCAGTACTCTCATCCATGGCCCATGCATAAGCAAATGACCCCTTTCCCTGGATAAACAAATGACAGCACACAAACAGTCAGATTTGTGCGCCAAAATGAATTGGGGGACTGACACAAAGGCAGTAGCAACTTACTTTTTCCTTAGCCTCCTTCTCATTTTTGTGCATATCTCTTTTCGATATCTTCCCTAATAGGTGTAGCAATCTCCCAGAGAGTGTTGACTTGCCAGAATCAACATGACCCACCTAACGAAATTGTTTAGAAACAAGTACATCTTTAGACAAAGCAAAATCTCTTTTAGAAGAGGAAATGTGAAAAGAGTAGATTCCATATTTAAAAGTCACAGCAAAAGATGAGTAGTAACATACTATTGCAAGGTTTAGTTGGCTCAGCACCCCGGACTCCTGATCAGCTAGCATCCACCCCTCAGGCTTATACTCTTCAGGTAAAGGCTGTGCAACATTGACATTATTCCTTTCGATACTTAGCTGGCTTATGTCAGAAGAAAGTGTCTCCATGGAACCCTTATTCTGAGCAGAACTGCTAGCCCTAATACTACCCTGATCCTCCTTCAGCTGAAAATGATCAGCAATCAATTGAGGTGTCCTCTCGATAGGCACATTATTGTCAGAGATTACGGGTTGTTTCTTTTTTCCAGTGCTTGATGAGCTACCAACAGACGCCAACTGTGTGGAATTGACTGTTGAGACACACAAATAATTAATAATTAAGGAATGCAAAAAACAACTCTAACAGCAAAGAAAGGACAAAGTTCACAATAGGTAATAGTATGTACAGCACTGCAACCTTAGTTCATCAATTCACCCTTAACAATAGAACTAACTTGATTCAGAAGGGATGTCAACAAAGTTATTGACTTCCAACAAGTCCAACCATTGAACCACTTTTAATATGCATATGCTGTGACAGTGCTTCGCATCCAAATTTTATTTATAGATGGTTCAATGCTGCTAAACAAATTACCAAAGAAACTTATTGAAAGGGACTGTGCTTATACTGAACTGCAAAGGAAGTAAAGAGTTCACAAGCGAACCAGAATACTAAAATATCGGTGCATATAGAGAATAATAGATCAAAGCCATGTTTTCAACACATAACATAAGCAGATTGGTTATACTGTGAGATGTCGAATTAGCATTTTCCTTTCTTTCCTCTTTTCATATTTATTGGGTTCATGATGAAGGACAAACTTGAAGGAACAAAAGAGCAGGGCTCTTAGTTAAACATAAACATAAATTCACGAAACCAATTTCAATATTTACCAATAATACCTTTATCGTGAGATGTGCTAGCATACTTTCTCTCAAAATCACCGTCAAAGTTTGTAGTAGAAGTCTTCACTGGCATCTTGGTAGAATCAGAGTTTGACAGAGCAGATGTCCCAGAATTGTTTGATATTCCGTTGACAGATTCTACTAGTTGCAACAAGAGCATATAAGATTACAATAAAATCCCTGTGTATATGCCAATAATCAGAATTGTTCAGACATGTGTGAGACTCAAATACCTTTGATCGAAACATCCTTGCCAGATTTGACGAAAGATTCCCGGAAAACCCCACACATCTCACAGTATACCATAGTTTCATGATTATCGAATGTGCACATGGAGCACTTCCAAAGCACAGGCACTGTATTTGAAGACTTCTTCGATGATTCTATACAAGAGAGTGGCAACATAATATGAGACCAAGGAGACAAACTACAGGCACTTAAACTAATCAAGAGACTAACATAGTAATGCCCAAAGAAACTACATATATTCCACTAAGGTGCAAAAGCATCCAAAGGTGTATGGCCATAAGAACTATATTAGAAGCTTAGAATAATTGAAATTGTATGATGGATACACCCCAACATTCAACAAATAACCAGCAAGAAAAAATGGCTAATTCCAACCGACAACCTGCTAAGTTTCGAGTTTTAACAAAATTTTCATTTGCGTGTTTTGTGAGTAAGTTTTGACTGCTAGACTGGATGGACGAAACTATTTGACTTTCAGTCAAAAAAAATCATATAGACAACAACGCCTTCGAGAAGAAGATGGACACTTCAAAGGTAATAAGACATTATTTCACATGTGCATCCGCGGTGCAAACATACACGTGGACATGCATTTAACATTAATAGATGGGCTAAACAGGCAGCAGAAATCAATGGAAGAGCAGGGAATCATTAATGATAAGCTTTGTGGCCATCCCAATTTGTTTAACAATGGTGTTGGGGAGCTTTATATAGAGTATGTGGAATTCTGTTGGTCATACCAAGACTATAAATGCATAACGGAAACCGACGTGTAACATGAACATTACAAATGTACAACAGTAGCCGCCAAACAACTTAAAATGCTGCGACTGCGGGGTTGATCAGATATGATATTCCAACTGCTTATAACTGATGCAGTGAATCTGGTACGCAAACAGACTAGTAGCTTGCACACACAGCCACGTACCTTTCTCCTTCACAGGGGGCTTAACATCGGCATGTCCAGTCTCATCATAATCATCATAGTCGTCCTCATAGTCCTCGTAATCAGCATAGTCGTCGTCGTAGTCGGGACCGGAGACAACCTTGCGAGGCATTGTCCTGGCAAAGCACGAAAGACGGTGTCAGCATATGATACAGGGCAAGCAGTTAAGACAAACCCAGACACGGCGCTCCCAACTCACGAACCCTAAATCGCATCTGGCACAAATCAGCACTGGTCAGTACTGGGTAGCAGAACAGCACACTACACGCAAGGTGCCCCGAAACCCGCAGCGCGCCGAACCCCACGACGGCGACCGAAGCGCGAGCGCACGGGCGGAGGTGTCGCTCCAGGAATCAATCGCACGCTCCATCAATCGAGGAACCCTAAAACTAAAAGGCGCTGGAAATACACGGCAAAAAAAGGGGGCGGGGGCAATGGGGAGCGGATGATTTTACCTGGATGTGAGCTAGACGCCTCGTCGGGGTTCGACTTCGAAGATACTGAGCTCTGCCTCCCTCTCGCGCTCGTCTCCCTCCCCCGTCGCTGGATTCTCGGGGAAGAGTCGAGGAGGCGCGGCCGCGGCGTGAGTGGAGTAGAAACTGAACCGGACACAGCAGGGGAAGGGCGGCGAGGGGTGCAGAGTAGAAGGGAAACTCCGCGTGGCCAACCAGGTCGCGTTTATCGTATCGGGTTAGAAACGGAAACGACCGGACCGGACCGGAGAGGTTTGCGTTGGACCCCGTCCGACTAGAACCCGTTTCCGAACAGAAAACCCCCGACTCGAGCCGTGCGCCGCCCTTAAAAAAACGTATGCCTACAACTGTTGTGGCCGTCTCCTCCGCCGCCTCCATGCGCTGCCCTTGGCTGCTCACCCTCGCCGTCCTCCTCCCGATACTCCTCCTGGCAGGCGACGGCGCATCCGCAAGGCACGTCCTGCAGACCCCGAGCCGTCATCGACCCGTGGCTCAACTCATACTGGGCAACGCAACCGTCGACGAGGCGCCGTGGGGCAGCTAGCGCGCCTGCACCATGCTACACCTCTCCATCAAGTGCCCCCTGCAGGGGCGTCGATGGAAGAAGTGCGGTCGTCGGCGCCGCGGTGAGGCGGTGCTACGACTAGGAGCTCGACGTGTTCGAGGAGGAGCTGCAGTTGTGCAGGGTTGACGACATTGACGTTTCCTAGCTTTTGGACGTGTTGCGGCGCATCGATGTTGTGTCCTACGGGATGGAGTCCCCTTGTTTTTTGTTGCATTTTCTCCATGTGTCCGTAAATTCTAGCCAATGAGCGAACCAATATGTAGTTGGATGGTTAGGAGGACAGTGATATCCCCTGCCCACCGGAGTTCAAATCCCACACATTGGTGTATGCATTTTTCTGAATTTATTTCGGGTCTTTCGGCGATGTGCGTTCAATGGGAGGAGACGTTTCTGTCGACTATAAAGGCATATGTGATGACTTCGTCAATCTTAAGATGATGCGCTGAAAGGTCTCAACCAGTGTTGCAGTCTCGGTGATTTTTTTTGTTACGGTACTTGTAATGTGTTAGAGCATTTGCAACCGGAATTGCCTAATCCAGTCTGTGGACGTGTCTAGACATGTCCGCGGACAGTGACCGGACATCAAGCAATGCATTTTGCAATAACAATCCCTACTTTGAAAACATCAAATACATGCAAACACATGTGCGTTGATTATTTTGCCCAAACATAGTTTGGTGCACAGAAATACACTTTATTCATACTTAAGAATCATATAATTCAAACATAGTTCAAACCAAAATATTGTTCCTAGTGCATAACTGATAAGTTAAATGCAAAATTCACTGCGGGGTGGACCCACATATACTCCAGAAGATCATTCAGAAGTTGCATATGCACATGTTGATCTTGTGGGTGTGCTTCATCTCCAGAATGTTGGCATGCTCCGCCTCTTGTTCCGGGAGACGAACCTGAACATCGGGCTTGTCAAAATCATGTGTGCGGGCTGCCCCTTCATCCTCATCCTTGACAATCGTGTTGTGCAAGATCACATACCATGTCATGAGCTGTCAAAGTGTATTTGCTTTCCACATCATTGCAGCTTCACGAACAAAACCGCAACGAGCTTGGGGCACTCCAAATGCCCTCTCCACATCCTTCCTAGTTATCTCTTGACATGTTGCGAAGTGGCTTTGTTTGTTTCTGTGTCGATCGGATATGGTCTTGACAAACGCCACCCACTGAGGATAGATAGCATCAGTAAGGTAGTACACCATGTTGTACTTGTGCCCGTTGACGGTGTAGTTGCATGATGGAGCTTCCCCATCACAAAGTCTCTTGAATAAAGGAGATCATTGGAGCACATCGATATCATTGCACGAACTTGACGTGCCAAAGAAAGCATGCCAAATCTACAAGTCCTTCGATGGCACTTCTTCAAGTATGATGGTGGCTTTTGACATGACCTTGGTATTGCACACGCAAATCTTTTGGGTAGTTCTTCATTGCCAGTGCATGCAATTAATCGAACCCAACATACCAGGGAATCCTCTTGATGCTTCAATTGCCAACAATTTTACTGTGTCCTCCACAGTTGGCTCTCTGAGGTACTCTTCTCCAAACACCTTCACAACAATGCATGCAAATTGCACCGCGGTCTCCAAGACCGTGCTCCCTCCCATTCGGATTTCAGTATCAATTGCATCTGTGGCCTTCTCATAAGCATCCTGAGCAAAGTCGTGCATTTATGTGGAGGAGAGAAAGAAAGTTGTTTGCAACAATCTTTCCTCAGCTTGAAGTTGTCATCAGTCCTCTCCATGGCAGTCACTACATGCAGGAACAAATTTCTGCTCATTCGGAAGCGACATCAGGAAAAAACCTTCAAGATATGTTGGGTCCGCCGTGAAGTAATCTGCATATAGAAGTCATGCACCGAAAATTCTATCATGGTGAATAACTCTCCACCCCTTCATGGAGCCCTTGAAGTTTAGGACGTGCTCCTCTGCCTTCTCCATCTCCTCTTGGATGCTCATCATGATCATCATCATCATTTCAGCATCTTCGTCGTCCGAATCCGATGAGGCGATGAACTCGTTGAACATGAATTCATCAAGGTCATTGTTTCCATAGCTACCATTCCACGACGAATCCTTTGGTGACCTGCAAGTGAAGACCAAAAGAATAAAAGACCGGCTCGCACATTTCGTCGAACACCTAGAGCCCGAGGTGCGAGGTGTACATGGGGGGAGTTGGATGTACCGGGGCGGCGACCTTGACCGGTTGCGGCAAAAGACGGCAACAGTGTGGGTATAGGGGCCTCCAATTATTTGAGGCGGGTATGGGGAGTGCCGGTCAATCCGTGCATTTAAGGCGGATTTGCAAGGTTCGGTTGGGTGCGGTTTTTGCGTCCGGTTAGTGACCTGACAGGCCACCCAGGCGTTTGGGGCTGTAGATGCTCTTAGACTGCTATATTTTTTTTTTCTTAGACTGCTATATTAGATGATAGGCTATCGAGAGGATTTGTACGCAAACAAGAACCAGATTTCACTTCACTTTGGTGCGTCAGGAAAGAGCCATTGCGCATACAGTGAGTTCCACGTCAAAACAAAACAAGACTGATCATCATGTTTACAAACAAATCTTTCTAGGTTTTGCGAGATTGCAGCCTAAGAATCAATACAAATTTCAAATCCATCTGTTCACTTTGTGTAAGGTCACAGCCATCGTTCAACAGGGGACCAAAAGAACATCACGAAGCTACCAGGTCGGGTGTCTCGGCTTCGACAGATAGCAAAGTAGTGTGCACCTTCCCGACCCAGGTATCAAGCCGATCACGCAGGGATTTCACTTGGTCGATCCCAAGGACCCTCGGCTGCGCCCATGAAACATGGACAGTCCCGTCGACCCCATCAATAATGCCTTCGATAAGATGAGCCTACAATTTTAAAGGTAACGGTGTCATCGTTTCACTTATAAGCAAATAAGTGTCATTAGAACTAGGGTTGGAACTATTTTACAGCGACGAGAAAGGGGCTTTAGACTTACAGAGAGGCTCTTCATTAGTAGATACTCCACATCTTCAACTGAGAGCCTGGTCTGTTCAGCTATAGTACTCAGCGGGATTGTACGGTCTTGAGATGCTCGACTGCAATGGATAAAAACGGTTAGGGAACAAAGCTTAGCTCTGGATAGTAACAGAGGGGTAACACCGATGAACACCTTAGCTTGAATTGTACCACACATGAATTACCTGAAAATGATTTCCATCAAGCAAAGGATATTGATCTTTTCAAGAAGTTCCCTCTCCTTCTGTACCAAAGCAGGCTGCGCACTCAAAGCGGCGGCGTGAACTTTGCAGAGTTCCTGGTAGGACGCTAGATTGCCAGAGTTGAACGCTTGCAAGATATGATAAATCCACTCCACCGGTGTTCCCACAAGGCTATGGATCTACATGGTAACCGGAAGAGGAATTAGAGGTGCATGCTGGTCAGCAAAATCATGCAGATTTCGGTAATCCAAAATCACAAAGAAGGCACTACAGCTGAAAAACAGCCTGGCACTAATTCAGCCAAATATTTCACAGCTAACACCACCAATTGTAATGTCACCACCAGCTTCAAATTTTCAATGAAGAAATTGAAGCACACAAAGTAAATATAATCACGACTTTGTTTCAACACTGAATTCCAGATATTTCAACAGAATGCCCCTTAATTCCTAGCTTTAAAATCAATAGCTCTATTCTAATGGCAAAAATTGCTCTTGTCAAAGGCAAAATATAGCAAAGATAAGAAAACAACTATCAAGAGAATGACCAGCTCAGTTGAATGTAAGCTCACACAATGACATAAAATAGGAACATGGAACCAACACTCCCTTGAGATAACCAAAAAGGCAAAATAAACATGGTTTCATTACAAGAAACTAAAAATACATACTTCTTTATGACCTGCTAGTCTGATCGGGAGCTAAATGTAACTGTTCATCCTCCTTTTTGTTCAAATATGAATTAAGTATACATGCTTGCAAGCAGAATGGGCAATCAATAATATTCATACAAGAATGTGTCACTCAACAATTCAAGCATCACTAAGCCTACAGTTAGCTCTTTCCAGGGGTAGCCATGGGTATCACGTACTCCCTCCATGCCATAATTCAGATTTGAACTAAAACCACGACAAGAATTATGGAACGGAGGGAGTAAGTAGTAAAGTGTAACCAGACAACAAAGATGGAAGGTAGATATAAATTATAAGTATAAGGACATACAATTGGATGGGCAAGCAACTCCCCGAAGTTGTATATGTTGTCACCCAATAAAGCAGCAAGTGAGAGGTCAAATGCCAGGTTCTGCAGGTAATTATTGGAATCAGAAACAGCAACCATCAAATCCAATTTTTCATGCCGAAAGAGCAGGTAAGCAAACAATACCTGTTTGAATGGTTCTGAAAGTGACTCCACTGTTGTGTATGCAAGATAGAGAAGAGCATTTTTATAGAATTCAGAATAGTCTTGACACACTTTATGGTACTGAGAACATAACCAATAATAGGTGGAATGTACTGAAGGATCAACATCGTCCATACTATCCAAAGTGGTCTTCCCCTCGTCTATCAGTTTCTTACACTCCTTTTGATTCCCTTTCTCAAGAAGAAAACTTGCAATCTGCATCTTCACATACAGAATGGGCTCTTCAACCCGTGATTCCTTGGTATCACGCAGCTTCGAAATTACGCCTTCGAGATAGCTTATACCGGCATCTTTATCTGAATACTGGCGTGAAACTACTACCGCGAAGTGAGCAAATTTAAGAAGATTGATCTTGCTCTCGAAATCAGAGATGAAATGAGTATACAGCTGAATCAGAGCATCACCCGCCTGTACAAAAAGAAAAGACCACACAGTGGTGATAAGCCCCGTGACATGGAAAGCAATATCTAGAGAAAGCAATCAAATGTAATGCAAGTATTTCAGGGTTTCAGGAATCATGATGAAACTTTCAGAACAGAAAATACGGTACATGTACATCTGTGACATATTACTATAGTAGACAACAAAAAAATATTATGATTATACTTCTTCAGATTTCTGCGCTACTGAATTGAACCAAAAACATGCAGGTAATGGGACATCTCTTCAGTATACGACTCGTGACATTTGTAATACATGAGTAAAACGCTCAATATCTTCATCAGACGATCCGTGAATCACAGGTCAGAGAACATGACGAAGTACAGGTCGTAACGTATATAATTACCAAATCAACAGGGTGAATTAAGATGCTGCTCTGAACTGAAGCAAGGTGCAAGACACCCTAAAGGGAGAGTGTTGGCAACTTGGCATCAGCCAGTTTATCAGCTACCTTCGGCCAAAAGGAGCTAGCCCCACTGGTATAAACTCTCAACAACTAGGTACTCCCAATCAGGGCGGCAATATTTCCCCGCGAGATCAGGGGCGCCTCGCCTAACAGGGAGCCTAAAGGGCGTCTCCTTCAACCCTAAAAGCAGATCAAACCGCAACTACCGGGGGAGGGGGTAGGGAGGGGCGGATCGAGTCAACCGGACCTGGACGACGGCGAGGGCGAGGAACTGGTCGAGCTTGAGGGTGAGTTGGTGCCAGAGCTTCCGCTGGTAGAGGTCGGCGAGGGCGGCGTACCACTCCGCCAGCTCCGGCCGGGTCGAGCCCTGCGCCTCCAGGAACTCCAGCGGCGCCGCCATCGCCTGGTCTCCGCCGCTTCCTTTCCCTTCCTTTCTTCCCGGCCAAGAAGACGGAGACGAGGAGCAGCAAGAGCTGGATCTGTTTCGGTCGCGGTGCGGTCGGACTCGCACTTCTCCGCGACGCTCCAAACTAATAGCAACTCTGACCCAATCCCTAAAATTTGACTGAAACTCTACTTCCAAAACCTCTAATTTCGTTCACCAATCTGTGATAGGAAGGTTAGAAAAACACTGTAGAAACTTCGGTGCTTGTATTTTTCTGCATTTATTTCAGGCCTTCAGTACATTAAGAAGTTCCCCTTGATTGAAAAAAACTTATGATTCCTTTGATCTAAAAAGACTTGCAATTCCTAGACATATGAGGTGCCATGCCATCTACATATCATTTAAATGTAACTCCCAGATTACTTTTTCTATCACACATCATATTACATAAAAAGAATTCATTTCAACTACATTTCAATATTATTGTATGGAAAATGTTTTTTAGATCATTTCATCGAATACCTTGTATATTTTAAGAAGCCTTGCAAGCAAAGTGACTAATAAGTTAGTTGCAGGATGATGTATTACGGAACGAGTAAAGAGACTTGCCGGTAACAAGATTGAACTAGGTATAAAGATACCGACGATCGAATCTCGGGCAAGTAACATACCGATTACAAAGGGAATAACGTATGTTGTCATAACGGTTCGACCGATAAAGATCTTCATAGAATATGTGGGAGGCAATATGAGCATCCAGATTCCGCTATTGGTTATTGACCGGAGAGGTGTCTCGGTCATGTCTACATAGTTCTCGAACCCGTAGGGTCCACACGCTTAACGTTCGTTGACGAGATAATATTTTATGAGTTATGTGATTTGGTGACCGAATGTTGTTCGGAGTCCCGAATGAGATCACGGACATGACGAGGAGTCTCGAAATGGTCGATAGGTAAAGATTGATATATAGGACGATAGTATTCGGACATCGGAAGTGTTTCGGGAAGCATCGGGTACTTATCGGGTCATCGGAAGGGGTTCCGGGCACCCCGAGCAAAAGATATGGGCCTTATGGGCCAAGAGGGGAAACGCACCAGCCACAAATGGGTTGTTGCTCCCTCCCATATGGGTTGGCCAAATTGGAGAAGGAAAGGGGAAGGAGGAAAGGAAAAAGGGAATAGAATTCCCACTTTCCCTCCCCCCTTCCTACTCCGAGTAGGAATAGGAGAGGAGGGTGGCCGAATTGGGAGAGGACCCCAAGTAGGACCCTTGGCTACCTCTCCTCCCCTCCAACCTATATATATGTGGGAAGGGGGGGGGGGCGGTGTCAAAACCGGCGGATCTCGGGTAGGGGGTCCCGAACTGTGCGTCTAGGCGGATGGTAACAGGAGACAAGGGACACAATGTTTTTACCCAGGTTCGGGCCCTCTCGATGGAGGTAAAACCCTACTCCTGGTTGATTGATATTGATGATATGGGTAGTACAAGAGTAGATCTACCACGAGATCAAGGAGGCTAAACCCTAGAAGCTAGCCTATGGTATGATTGTTCTTCGTCCTACGGACTAAAACCCTCCGGTTTATATAGACACCGGAGAGGGCTAGGGTTACACAGAGTCGGTTACAATGGTAGGAGATCTACATATCCGTATCGCCAAGCTTGCCTTCCACGCCAAGGAAAGTCCCATCCGGACACGGGACGAAGTCTTCAATCTTGTATCTTCATAGTCTTGGAGTCCGGCCAATGATGATAGTTCGGCTATCCGGACACCCCCTAGTCTAGGACTCCCTGAGTAGCCCCCGAACCAGGCTTCAATGACGACGAGTCCGGCGCGCATGTTGTCTTCGGCATTGCAAGGTGGGTTCTCCTCCTAATTCCATGTGCTTGCCGAATAGTGTCCGACTTCTTATAAATGTTGCGCTTCTTGGCATCCACGTCCAATAATGGCCTTCTTCCACGCGTCGTACGAATGCAAAAAGCCAGGGTATTCTTACACTTTACCCCTAGCTGCGCAAATAAGCTGCCTATAAAGAGAGGCGAGGATCTAGATCCGAATCACACCATCCTCCTTCCACGAGTACTCATCGAAGCGCCTCTGACAAAAATCCACTCCATCATGGGCCGGTCGCGGCTCCTCCTCTCGGCCCCAGCCCTTAGCCGAAGATTGGGGAGATGTTCATCCCGCATAGCGAGCTGGTGACGCTCAAGCGGAGGATACCTTCCCCAGCCTTTATGGTTCGGTTCGAGCGACCGCCACCTACAAGGGCGGAAAGCAAAGCGGAGCGCCCCGATCCCTCCAAAGGAGAGCGGGTATGCTTCGTCCCTTATCTAATAAGGGGACTCGGATTTCCCATACATCCGTTTCTCCGGGGGCTCCTGAAGTTCTATGGGCTCCAACTTCACCACCTTACGCCTGCCTCCATCTTGCACATCGCGGGCTTTGTAGCCCTTTGCAAGCTGTTCTTGGGCATCGAGGCCCATTTTGTGCTGTGGAAGAGATTGTTTTGCCTCGTACCCCGTTCTCATGAGGGGTCGATATATCAAGTGGGCGGAGCCGAAATATGGCGCATCGCCGGGACCAGATATCTATCCGGAACCCCGAAGAAGGCATCCGAAGACTGGCCTTCGGAATGGTTTTATATGGAAGACGCCCCGTTGCCGGACCCAGTTCGGATCGGCCTCCCGGAGTTCAGCAGCGCTCCTCTGAAGAAACGCCCGAGTTGGCGTCCGCTGAGCCCTCAACGGGAGAATGATAGGGACGTTCAATATCTGATGGGCCGAATAAGGTTATTGACTCATTCCGGATTGACCATGATTGGAGTCATGGCCACGTGCATTATGCGAGGGGTGCAGCCGCTCCAATATAGGGGCCACCCCATGTGGGATTTCAACGGGGAGGATGACGCCACCCGTCATGGCCGCAAAGGGCTGGGATCGGTTGCCGATCTGGTGAAGATCCTGTCCAGCCTGTACAAGGGGGAGAAGGAGGATTTCCTCCGTGCTAGTACATTGAATGGATTCTCCATGAATAACCCTCAGAGCTGGGTAAGCGGACGTTTATCTATTCGATCCATATTCCCAAAGTTAAGTGTCTCATTTTGTGATTTCGACGCAGGAACTGCGACAGGACATAGAGGGCATACACAGCCTAACTCCACAGCCCGAGGATCCGGAACGATCCCTTGATCCGGCCCCCGAAGAGGATCCGGACATAAAGATGGAGCTGATCAACGGGGTGTTCCACCAACTTAGCATTGATAATGCTTTGGTCGCCATTACGGCTGACTACCCCGGAATAACTCCGGCTTCCCAGGTAACTGTGACCGGAGTCCTGATACCACGACTCATCCATGCTTATTTCTGACCACCGTATACTAATGGTACTTCACAGGAGGTGCCTTTGAGGCGGGAAGCCGAACCTGCGGCAGCTGACCAACAAGGGGCAGCTCGGCCCAGCAGGCGGAAAAGAAG
The DNA here is from genome assembly GCA_021437245.1 of Aegilops speltoides. NCBI lineage: Eukaryota > Viridiplantae > Streptophyta > Magnoliopsida > Poales > Poaceae > Aegilops > Aegilops speltoides. The sequence goes on from CM038142.1 coordinate 492,389,738, forward strand.
TGTGGCACGAATCGAGACGTCGCCGCAACGGTATGATGCGCCCCCATGTTTCCAGAAAAGATTCCTGGAAGGCCTATTAACGCTCGTGGTTTTTTCAGAGAAGAGCGCCACGGACTGTGCCCGGCGAGGTTGCCAATCCAGCCTCCCCCGGCCAGCTTCCAACACCAGGTCCGGAGGGGGAGGCGAACGCAAGGCGCGCGTCGGGTGCTCCTCCAACGGAGGACACCGACAGGTTGTCCGCCACCAGATCTAAGGTGGAGAGCGCCATGAATCATAGGCGCCGCCGGACAGTTATTCGTGACGCGTGTTTCTCCCCGGAGGCATTGAATGCTTTTAATGCGGGAGACGCGCACCTCCGTGCCGCTCGAGATGGTCTAACCAGAGCCACGGAGCAATATGTGAAAGACATACGGGTGAGTGAATTTTGACAGTTATACATGCCAGTATCCCCCGAGACTTGAAATAGTTAGAATAACTGATTTAAGGATCACTTGTTATGCAGGATCTTACAGAGAAGAATACCCACCTGTCCCAGGAGCTTCAAGAGTGCAAGGCCCAACTTGAGGCCGCACTAGCCGCCGCAGGGGGAGCCACAGAGACCCCCTCTGGTAATACATACTTCGAAAGAAAAGTAATTTATGAAATGCGGCGTGTACATGGGTCTGACAATAATATTGCAGATGGTGCCGGACTAGATCCGGATAGGCAGCAGCTACTTCGCCAGCTAAAGGCCGGCGAGAAGGTGCTTACCAGAGTGCGACAGGAGAAAAATAACCTCCAAGATGCCAACACTCAGCTGGGCGAGGAACTAAAAGATGTTCGGTCGGTATGCATTACTCCGTGAAGGAGAATCTGCGGCTTCGTTGCGGCATTTATAGTAAGTGCTTGAACGAACTTTTGAAAACAAGAGTTCAGCGAGGAAGTCGATTAAACAGAATATGTCTATAGGTATACTCACAGGCCGTCCTGCAGAGGGAATGCCCGGTTCAACGGGTGACCAACTTCGAGCTACTGCAACTGCACGAACGAGTTCGGCAGGTGATGAGCGGCATCGCCCAGGCCTTGTGGCCGTCCGTCTCCCTACCCGAGGGTCTTGGAGGGATTGTAGAAAAGCTTCAGGGAGCTCGGCGGCGCTTCCGTCTGTGGAAGATATCGGCCTGTCGTCAAGGCGCCAGGGAGGCCTGGGCCATGGTAAAGACGAGGTACACGAAGGCCGACCCGAACCGCATGGCCGAGGTCAGGCCTGTGGGGCCCGATGGGAAGGAGATCCCTGTGAGCTTAATGTACGGCCAAGTAGAGTTGGCCGCAAGGTATTCCCAGCGGGACTGTAAACTAGACAGCCTGCTAGATGGTATTGAAGAGGAATACAATCAGTCAAGTTGACTATGTAATTTTAAAATGACATGTAAAATGCCTTCTAGCTGGATTGTAGATCGTTTGTCTTTGCGGACCTTTTCGCTTCAACCTCGGGACCCGACAGTCCAGAGTGTGTCCGAATACCCTCACGGTTATGTGAAAACCGGGGCATGCATGGAGACCAGGCGTAGGGGTCATTAGTGCTTTATCAGACAAGTGCCCAACTAGTTATGTTATATTACATGGTTAGTAAGAAACATCTCCCAGGGAGAATAGTTCCGTTAGGGGTTCCTTTCCTTGGGAGGCATGCCCTAAAGTGCATGTCCGAACTGCGAAAAGAGCAGAAAAGCATCTGGGGGCATATAGATAAATAAATAATTAAGAAATCATCTTTCAAGTCACCGATCGAATATTCCCTTAAGAACGCTAGCTTTCGGCTTCAACCAGTCTGAGGTACACATCCGTGACCGGCAAGAATAATCGCAGAGGTGCTCCTTTACCTCCTAGCCGAACAATCGGGAACGTAGGGGTAAGCACAGGAGCCAGGCAACCCAGCTTGGCCAAAAATTAAGTCATATCGATGCATATAATGGTGAATAAAAGGTACATGCGGAAGTGTGACACATGTATTGGGTCTAAAGCCCGTGTAAATAAGCTTATGTTAAAGAAGCCCCCAGGTATAATGAGTGCGAGTATCACGTCAAGTGTGTGCGAACAATGCGCGGATCAACCTTCACAGGCTTTGCGAAAAAAGGAGGAAGAAAGAGAGAAACAAAACACAACTAAAGTATAAAATGTGGGCAGAGGAAGGAGACGAACTCTGAGTCCGGTGCTAGGCGTAGAATCTTCGGAGACGGGCTGCGTTCCATGGGTTCGGCTCGAGTCGGTTGTCCGATGCGTTTCGCAGACGGTATGCTCTGCTGGTCAGGACTTGGTCGATGATGAAGGGACCTTCCCATTTGGGCTTGAGTTTGTCCTTTTTCTTGTCCGGTGGGCGTAGAACTAGTTCGCCAACATTGTAAGTTTTGGCCCGTACTTCTCTGCTTTGATATCTTCGAGCCTGCTGTTGATAGAATGCGGACCGAGCCTTTGCCATGTCGCGCTCCTCCTCTAAGGCATCCAAACTGTCCTGCCGATCCAGCTCGGCTTCTCTTTCTTCATACATACGCATGCGAGGTGAGTCATGAATTATGTCGCAGGGCAAAACTGCCTCTGCGCCGTACACCATAAAAAATGGTGTGAATCCGGTAGTGCGATTTGGCGTGGTCCGCAGTCCCCAAAGTACGGAGTCGAGCTCCTCTACCCAGTGCGTGTTAGATTCCTTGAGGGACCGCACTAGTCTGGGTTTAATGCCGCTCATGATTAGACCATTTGCTCGTTCGACTTGGCCGTTAGTTTGAGGGTGATATACTGAAGCGTAGTCGAGCTTGGTGCCCATGTTTTTGCACTAGAGTTTAACCTCGTCGGCCGTGAAGTTCGTGCCGTTATCAGTGATGATACTATGGGGGACGCCGTAACGGTGTACAACCCCGGATATAAAGTCTATCACAGGTCTGGATTCGGCCGTTTTAACTGGCTTGGCCTCTATCCATTTGGTGAACTTGTCCACCATGACCAGTAGGTATTTTTGCTTGTGGGTTCCCCCTTTAAGGGGTCCGACCATGTCAAGCCCCCAGACCGCGAATGGCCAGGTGATAGGTATAGTTTTGAGGGTGATGGGTGGCATGTGGCTTTGATTAGCAAAGAGCTGGCAGCCGACGCATCGTTGGACTAAGTCCTGAGCATCTGCCCGGGCCGTCGGCCAATAAAATCCTGTATGGAAGGCCTTGCCTACGAGGGACCGGGCTGCAGCGTGGTGCCCGCCAAGTCCGACGTGAATTTCAGCCAGAAGATTTTGCCCTTCCTCTTCGGAGATGCACCTTTGAAGGACTCCGGTTGTGCTTTTCTTATAAAGCTCTCCCTCATGGACCTTGTAGGCTTTAGATCGCCGTACTATGCAGCGGGCCTCGTTTTGGTCTTCGGGAAGTTCCTGACTGATTAAGTAGGCTAGGAATGGTTCCGTCCACGGGGCAATGACTGCCATTATTTCGTGGGCTGAAGGTGTTATTTCATTGGCAGGACCGTTGATTGTGTCAGATTGTGCGGTTGGGTCCGGATTGTTATGTCCGGACTCCCCTTCCCATAGTACGGATGGCTTGAAAAGCCATTCCAGGAAGATGTTGGGGGGGGGGGGACTGCCTCGCGCTTTGCGCCGATGCGTGCCAATACGTCCGCCGCTTGATTATTGTCCCGGGCTATATGGTGAAATTCGAGCCCTTCGAACCGAGCTGACATTTTCAAAACGGCATTGGGATAAGCTGCCATTTTCGGGTCCTTGGTGTCGAAGTCTCCATTTATTTGGGATATCGCGAGGTTCGAATCCCCTCGCACCTCTAGGCGTTTAATGCCCATGGAGACCGCCATCCGGAGGCCATGTAGAAGGGCCTCGTATTCGGCTGCGTTGTTGGAGTCCATGTACATTATCCGGCACGATTGGACTGTGTCCCGGTTGGGGACGTCGAGACGACGCCTTGACCCAGTGCCGCCAGCATTTTGGAGCCGTTGAAGTGCATGATCCGGTTAGAATATGCGCCGTACTCTTTAGGGAGTTCGGTCTTGATCCATTCATGCACTTAAGTCGGCCAAAACTTGTGACTTGATAGCTCGCCGTGGTTTATATGTTATGTCAAATGGTAGGAGCTCGATGGCCCATTTTGCAATCCTTTCGGTCGCGTCGCGGTTGTTTATAATGTCATTGAGAGGTACTTCGGAAGCTACTGTTATCGAACACTCTTGAAAGTAGTGTCGGAGCTTCCGGGATGCCATGAACACTGGGTACGCTATCTTTTGATAGTGCGGATATCGGGATTTGCATGGAGTTAAGACAGTGGATACGTAGTACACTGGTTTTTGAAGAGGGAACTTATGTCCGTCCGTCTCTCGTTTGACGACGAGCACCGCGCTTACGACTTGATGTGTTGCCGTGATATATAATAACATTGGTTCACCCATGTTGGGCGCGGCCAGGACCGGATTTGTTGCCAATATGGCCTTTATTTCTTCGAGTCCAGCCATGGCGGCATCCGTCCACTCGAAGTGTTCGGTGCGCCGGAGGAGGCGATAAAGGGGTAATGCCTTTTCTCCTAAGCGGGAGATGAAGCGTCTTAGAGCCGCCACGCATCCAGTCAATTTTGTATTTGCTTGAGGTCTTTTGGGATATCCAATTGTGACAGAGCTCGGATCTTGGCTGGGTTTGCTTCAATTCCTCTACCGGATACAATTAAGCCCAAGAGCTTTCCGGCTGGTACACCGAAAACGCATTTTTTCGGGTTGAGCTTAATGTCATATGCTCGGAGGTTGTCAAATGTGAGCCTCAAATCGTCTACTAGAGTTTCAACGTGTTTGGACTTGACGACCACATCGTCTACATATGCCTCCACTGTTTTGCCGATCTGGGTTGCCAGACATGTCTGAATCATGCGCTGATATGTTGCGCCGGCGTTTTTGAGCCCAAAGGGCTTTGTGTTTGTCGGTGTACTAAAATAGGGGTACCTTAGTACCCTGAACTTGTGCACGGGCAGTCGCAGCACCCTGCGGCAAAGCTTGCCGGGCGTTCGCCAAGACCCTCCGTCGTTTCCTATTACTGCCATTCAAGAACAAAGTATTAACTAAGAAGGCAAGACCCCGGCAAGAGGAACTTGCCGGGAGGGACAAGGCCCCGGCAAGAGGAGCTTGCCGGGAAGGACAAAGACCCCGGCAAGAGGAGCTTGCCGGGAAGGACAACCAAGGCGCCGGAAAACTCGCATGACGCCCAGCGTCGGCTAAGAAGGCGCATGAAGCGGCAAGCTTGTTGGCAGCGCCAAGACAACGGTCGCGGCAAAGGCGTTTGCAGCGGCAAGGCTGCCACTCGCACTCGAGCTCCAGCAAGCATCCAACGACGTGTCACCCTGGGCTACCCAGAGCACGCGTGGCGGTATTGTGCAGCCATGCGGTGCGAGGTGTGGCGTTTAAGCCGACAAGGAGGCCATCGTAGCGATCGGTGGCGCCCCTAACGGTCGTTTCCTTGCACTGCTGGGGGGACCGGACGGGCATTAAATGCCCTTGTCCCCTGCCATCAGAGTTAGGTAGGGGATACTGTTGGACACTGTTGTACCAACCCACATTTTTACCTTTCTGCCCCTCTTTCTACGCTGCCACCTGTCGGTGACCCCCTTAGACTATAAAAGGGAGGCCCATGCGCACGTAGAAGGGGTTCGGTCCATTCGACTCATCCAACACCACTATACGCTCGCGCTCTCGAGCAAGAACAAATACAAACACAAAGAAGCAGTAGGAGTTTATCTCTCCGGAGAGCTCCGAAGCTGGGTAAAAACCCCACGCGTGCCGCCGCCTCGATTTGCTCTGCGTGTGCCCTCCGCTCCCTTGCCAGACCAGAAGGGGCCCCCTGCCCCATAGGTGCTCGTGCTCCCACAGGATCCCCACGACATCTCTGGCGCGCCAGGTAGGGGGGCGTCGAGGTCGTGCGTATCTGATCCGGCGTCTGCGCGCACTACATCAGCATCTTCATCAGCATGCCACCGAAGAAGAAGACTTCGGTGGTGGCCGCTCCGTCTGCGACCGTCCTACCGCCACCGGAGCAAACAGGCGGTGGGGTGGACGCCGGCGGAGGAGCGGGAGCCAGTGGGGGGACTCACATCGTCACCCGCTCCAAGGACAAGGCCCCGCAAGGTTCAAAGATCAAGACATCCGCCGCACCCTCTCGGGAGGTGCGGGATCGACAGCCGCCACGGTGCTCCTAGCACCGTACTCGCGTGGAGCAAGGCCAAGCTGGTGGGTCGCGGGACATTCAAGGCCAGCATGCGCGCCAACATGCTGGCACGAGCGTAGTCTTGTCGCTGGTCGAGATGCTGCTCCTTCTAACACCGTTAGGAGTTTGAGCATGTCTCGCACCTCGCCGCCGCCACCGCCACCCAAGACTCCAGAGGAAGCGCCGCCCAAGCCCAGCTATGCGGATTACCCTCGGCGCCAGATAAGATCGACGATCGAGGGCAGCCATTTACAGCCTCATCGGCCGCTTAACGGCGACAAGCCCCGCAACCGAAAGCACGTCGAAGCCCGGCAAGACGCCCAGCGCAAGCCGACGCCGATAAGACCGCCGGGGTGCCACCACCGTGCACTCCCAGCCCCGAAGGCCAAGATCGCCGACTCGCCGGGCCAACCTTGACGCCGACTCCACCGCGTCGTCGGACCCGCGAGCTCGCCGCGATCAGCGTCAAGTTCTTCAAGAACGACGACACGAAGACGCTCGCACTCGCATCGAGCGCAGAAGGGAAGCGCGGCGTCAATCTGACCAGCGCGCTGGGCCCGCTGTCGATATGCATGCGCCAGGGGAACCAGGCGACTTGCCATACACGGCAGGTTGCCCTGCGTTCACCCGTGAGCTGCGGCAAGTCCAGTGGCCCAGTACCAAGAACTTCAAACCAGACGTGCCCAAGAAGTACGATGGCAGGATACATCCGTCAGAGTTCCTCAGCGTCTGCACCATCGCGGTGTAGGCTGCCGGAGGACGCGACGAGAAGATCCTTGCCAACTACTTCCCGCTGGTGCTCAAGCCCAACGTCAGATCTTGGCTCATGCACTTGCCGGACGGCTCCATCTCTTCGTATGGGCGGACTGTGTCATCGGTTTGTCGGCGCCTTCACAGCGCCACAAACCCCATGGCCGAGAGAGTGATCTGCATCTGCCGCCGCCCGTAGGAGGAGAGCCCTGCGCAAGTACATACAGAGATTCAGCCAGTGCGGCGCAACATCAGACGTCCACCTGCGCGGTTATCGTTATCGCGTTCCATCGAACGTCGCGAATCGCAGGATGAGGGAGGAGATGGCGATGTGCAAGATCGAGATGTCGGCGAGCTATATGCTCTAGCCGACAAGTGTGCACGGGCCGAGGAGGGAGGAAAATCCCGAGAGACCGCAGGAGCGAAGGATCGGACAGTGAGGATGCGCCCGGCAAGGAAGAACCGGAGGCGGAACAATGTAAAAAGAAAGGCTAAGGATGTGCTAGTTGTCGAGCATTCCGCGACGGAGGCGGTTCCGACAAGGCCAAAGCTAGTGAGTCCGGCGAGGCTGTGGTAGCCGCCGACAAGCGGGATGGCTCGGCAAGCAATATTGCAAGATCCACCGCACCAAGGGCCATGACCTCCAAGCCTGCAAGAAAGTTGAGCAGATGGCGGAGCTACAGAAAGCTAAGTACGAGCGCCGCGACAAGGAGAGGGCCCCGGGGAGGTGGCGGAGGATCTGTCAAGAAGCTTCCCGCCCGGGGAGGGCGCCGCGGCAAGGCCAAGCCGCGGCAAGGAGACAGACCTCCCCGTGGCCGCGACAAGGACGAAGATGAAGACGAGGATGATGATATGGAGGAAGATGAAGCTGATGACCAAGAGTTTCAGAAGGCAACGGAGGTGTTGTGCATCGACGGCGGTGCCTCTCTGCACACCTCGCACCGCCAACTCAAGCAGTGGGTGCGAGAAGTGAGCGCAGCGGAGCCGTCCGTCGAGTCGCGCAAGCCTCTGAAGTGGTCCAGCACGCCCATCATCTTCGATGTTGAGGATCACCCTGATCGCATCACTGCGGTTGGGTGCTTGCCGATGTTGGTCTCGCCAACAATCCGCAACCTCAAGGTCACGAAGATGTTGGTTGACGGCGGGCGGCCTGAATCGATCTCCAAGAAGTGCTCAAGAAGCTCCAGATCCCGACAATGAGCTCGAAGAGACTGGTACCTTTCAAGGAATAAACCCGGGAAGGAGCAAGCCGAAGGGGAAGATCACACTGCTAGTAACGTTTGGCAGCGAGCTGAATTTCAGGACAGAGAGGGTCACATTTGACGTCGCTGATTTCCCATTGCCCTACAATGGGATACTCGGTCGACCAGTGCTTGCTAAGTTCATGGCAGCCTCTCATTACGCCTACAATGTGCTCAAGATGCCTGGTCAGATAAGTGTCATTTCTGTCCAAGGCGACAAGAAGGACACACTTATCTGCATCGACAAGATCTACCGGGAAGCAGCAGCCGCAGCAAAGCGTAAACCACTTGCCGCTGAAGCTCCCCGGGGGAAGAAGAAGACCAAGTTCGGCAAGAGCAGCTCTGATGCCCACTCCGACAAGCGCACCTCTTCGGAGTGCTGCGCTACCATCGAGGACGCACCATCGAGCTCCACCGGCAAGTGCAAGAAGGCAAAGACAGCTTCACAAGAGACCATGTCCGGCAAGCGTAGCTCTGATGCTCACTCCGCAAGCGCCTCTTGAGTCTTTGCGCTGCCGCCGAGGACGCACCATCGAGCTAGAAGCGCAATCGTTTTATATTTCTAGGTTATGTTCCTTGAACGGCCGCACCTTGTATGGGAAACACATGGCGCGGAGGAACGGCTCGTGGCTGAGTTGCGCCCTTACTTTGTTTCGAGTCCGCCAACAAATGAAAGCGCGCAACTAGCCCGACGAGGTTTCTTGTCGGAGGCAGCACCGCCAGCTGGCTGTTGATGTTCCGACTCAGAAGCGTGCTCGCGCCGCAAGTTCCCTAAAGCGTGGGGTAGAAACATGCAAGGGATGGAATCAAGTAAAGGAGATAACATAGCAGTTGGCGCCGTTCCAAGAAGCGCAGCCTTGCCGACACGCATTTACGAAAAGCTAAGTTATCCAAGTCCGAACACAGAGCCCAGCCAGTTTCAAATTCTTATGTTATATTCCTTGAACTGCCGCGCTTTGTATGGAAAACCTGTACGCGGAGGAACCGACTCGTGGCTAAGTTGCGCCCTTGATTTGTTTCAAGCCCGCTCAACAATAAAAGTGAGCTACAATTAGCCCCGCCAAGGTTTCTTGCCGGAGGCAGCACCGCCAACGGGCTGCTGATGTTCCGCACTCAGCAAGTGTGCTCGCGCCGGCAAGTCCCCTCAGAGCGTAGGGTAAAAACATACAAGGGACGTGACGGAGTAAAGGATATAACATAGCAATCATTGCCATAGAGCGCAATCAGTTTCAAATCTTTAAGGTTATGTTCCTTGAACGACCGTGCCTTGTATGAAGAACCCGTGCGCGGAGGAATCGACTCGTGGCTAAGTTGCGCCCTTGATTTGTTTTCGAGTCCGCTCAACAATACAAGTGAGCTGCAACTAGTTCGACGAGGTTTTCTTGGAGGCAGCACCGCCAATGGCTGCTGATGTTCACTTTTCGACAAAGCGTGCTCGCACCGGCAAGTTCCCTCAAAGCGTAGGGTAAAAACATACAATGCACATAATCAAGTAAAGGGCATGACATAGCAAGTTTTGCTTAGAATAAAAGTATATATTTCAGTAAATAACTTGCCACGCTCTAAGAGATTGTTCCTATGACACATCTAGCAGCAGCAAGAACAAGGAAAGCGAAGAAAGGTGCGCCGGCACCTGGATCCTGGCACGCCAGAGTTGCTGGGGGCTGCGAATGCCAAGACTCACCCCCGGCAAGCCAGAGTCGCCGGGGGCTGCGATATCAGATAAGTTTTTCATCCCTCATCATGCATCCTTTTATGGACTAAGGAGCGCGAAGTTATATTCCTCGAACGACCGTGCCTTGTATGAAGAACCCGTGCGCGGAGGAATCGACTCGTGGCTAAGTTGCGCCCTTGATTTGTTTTCGAGTCCGCTCAACAATACAAGTGAGCTGCAACTAGCCCGACGAGGTTTCTTGCGGAGGCAGCACCGCCATGAACTGCCGATGTTCCGACTTTCAAGAAGCGTGCTCGCACCGCAAGTTCCTCAAAGCGAGGGTAAAAACATACAAGGCATGTAAACAAGTAAAGGATGTAACGAGCAGACTTCCCCTTTTCATTAAAAACATCCCATTCGGCACAGTCCATAGAGGATGAAAACATGAAAGAGAGGATTACAAGTTTTAGAAGCAACTAAGGCCCGAAGGCTTACAAATTGAAAAGATAAGGTGCCCGTAAATCCCTTTCCTGTCCCTCTTTTTCAGGAGGTAGGTCAAGGAGGCGAAAAGGGCAAAAGAAGCGCCTAGGTGAGCTACGGGTGCCAGAAGACACCAAGAGAACATCCCGGGGGCCGGCCGGGAGCTTGGCGGAGACGGAGGCGCCGGAGGCAGAGCTCGAAGACGGGGTGGCAGGACGTCAGCACGCTGTCGAGGGCACCACGCCCTCGTACTCCGACTTGACGGCCTTGCCGCCAACCCTCTTCATCTTCTGCAGCCTCCCTACGCCAGCCGCCCAAGGAGACGACCCCGGGGAGTTCAGGAGGCCGGCGACCCAGATGATGGGGTCACCGGTGGCGCATGAAGCGACGCCCGACGCCTAGTCGGATCCGCCGTCCTCGTCGTCGCTGTCGCTCCCCTCCTCGTCACTCTCGCTCGAGGAGGAGTCTTCGCTATCGGAGGAGCTGTCCACGCAGCATCTCGCCCGGTGCCGGAGTCCCCGAAGACCTTGACGGAGAGGAGGTCGCCATCCATTAACTTGAAATGGAGGGTAAACCCCGCCGTCAAGCTATGGATGTGGGCGAACGTCTTCCACCCACGATCGAGATACATCACGCCAGGGCCGGGACACACGCCGACTCGCGTGCGCCGATCCCGTAGCCCTCATGCGCAATCTCAGCGTCTCGGCGGGTCCGCCCATCGCGCTTCATAAACGGAGCGGAAGCCGGAGGCGACGGCGAGGTGCCCGCGCAGCTTGACGAAGAACTCCCAAGGGTCATCCCCCGTGTGGACCGCCGGGAGGAGAGGAACCGCCGGCGGAGGCGAAGCCGACGCACCGCCCCGATCGCCTCTTCCCCGCGCGCCTCGACCTCGCCCACGACCTCGCCCCCTCCCTCTCCTCCTTGGGGCTGGTTCCACCACCACGGGCGCGGGATAGGGAGGGATACGCTGCCTGGCAGCGACCCTCGCTGCCACCGATGAAGAGCCAGGGTTCCCTTCCTCCATGGCGGATGAGAGGAAGGGGAGCAGAAGTTGAAGAAAGGAGAAGATGAGGAAGTGTGGGTTTCTGCGCTCCCCTCTCGCCCTTCTTAAAGGAGCGAGGTGGGGGCTCGGCCGCCCCGCTCGACGAATCAGAGCACGGGAAGGGCAGGGAGTCGTGGCCGACCCACTGCCTCCGCCCGTGACGGCTCGATTTCCCACTTCCACCGCCAACGACCCCACGCGCATGGGGGCCGCATGGCGGGGATGCAGAGCCGAGGCGATGGGTGAAGTGACCTTGCCCCACCCCGTGATCGCAGGGGGGGCGCCTCGAAAGTCGCGCACGCCACCCACGCCTCCCACGACGCTGTGATCGACGCGTGCCGTCACGGGGGGACGCGGTGGATACGGAGTGGGTTTTGTGTGGACCAGCCGCTGCGTGCCGCAGATCGCTTTTGGGCCTAGCCCAACAGCGCCGGCACCGTGTATGGCCCAGCCACAGGGCTCTGTCGGTGTATTAAAATAGGGGTACCTTAGTACCCGAACTTGTGCACGGGCGATCGCAGACACAGCAGCAAAGCTTGCCAAAGGCCCACCAAGACCCTCCGCTGCTTCCTATTATCGCCATTCAAGAACAAAGTATTAACTAAGAAGAAGACCCGGCAAGAGGAACTTGCGGGAGGATAAGGCCCCGCAAGAGGAGCTTGCCGAAGGATAAAGACCCGGCAAGAGGAGCTTGCCGGAAGGACAACCAAGGCGCTTGAAAACTGCGCCGCGACGCCTGCGTCCGGCAAAGGCGCAGCGAAGGCAAGCTTTGTCGGGCGCTGGCAAGACAACGGTCGCGGCAAGGCGTTTGCCGCGGCAAGGCTGCCACTCTGCACTCGAGCTCCAGCAAGATCCAACGACGTGTCACCCAGGGCTACCCCAGAGCACGTGGTGGTATTTGTGCAGCCATGCGGTGTGAGGTGGCGAAAGTGACAAGGAGGCCATCGTGGCGATTGGTGGCGCCCTAACGGTCGCTTCCTTGCTTTGTTAGGGGCGACCGGACGGCATTAAATGCCCTTGTCCCCCGCCATCGAGTTAGGTAGGGGACACTGTGGACACTTGTTGTACCAACCCGCGTTTTACCTTTTCGCCCCTCTTTCTCGCTGCCACCTGTCGGTGACCCCCTTAGACTATAAAAGGGAGGCCCATGCGCACGTAGAAGGGGTTCGGTCCATTCGACTCATCCAACACCACTATACGCTCGCGCTCTCGAGCAAGAACAAATACAAACACAAAGCAGCAGTAGGAGTTTTATCTCTCCGAAGAGCTCCGAAGCTGGGTAAAAACCCCACGCGTGCCGCCGCCTCGATCTGCTCTGCGTGCGCCCTCCGCTCCCTTGCCGGACCAGATGGGGCCCCCTGCCCCATAGGTGCTCGTGCTCCCACAGGATCCCCACGACAGTGTTGAAGCAGAATGGTCCGTATGGAGTAATGAATGCCGTTGCGACTTGGTCTGTCTCCGCCATCTTGATTTGATGGTAGCCGGAGTATGCGCCGAGGAAGCACAATGAATCGTCCCTTGGACAAGCCTTGTTGAGGTCCTTGAAATCGACACACAGGCGCCAGGATTTGTCCTTCTTTGGTACCATTACCAGGTTTTCTAGCCAGTCCGGATGTTTTATGTCTCTGATGAATCCGGCTTCTAATAGTTTGGCTAGCTCCTCTCCCATTGCCTGTCTTTTGGGTTCGGAAAATCGCCGAAGAGCCTATTTGATTGGCTTGAATACTTTTAGGATATTTAGGCTGTGCTCTGCCAACCTGCGCGGGATTCCTGGCATGTCTAAAGGGTGCCAGGCAAAAATATCCCAATTTTCCCATAGGAATTCTCGTAGTGCGGCGTCTACATCAGGGTTTAATTGTGTCCCAATGGAGGCCGTCTTTGTAGGGTCTGTTGGATGGACTTGGAATTTGACTATTTCATTCGCTGGCTTAAAAGAGGTGGACTTGGATCTTTTGTCAAGTATCACATCATCCCTGTTCACCATGGAGCGCAGCGCTGTGAGTTCTTCGGCCGCTAGGGCTTCAGATAGCGCCTCAAGGGCTAGTGCGGCTGTCTTATTTTTGCGTGAGTGCTATGTCCGGATCAGCGACAAGAGTGATGATTCCATTAGGCAGGGCATTTTGAGCTTCATGTACCCGTAATGGGGTATAGCTTGAAAATTGTGAATGCCTCTCGCCCTAATAAAGCGTGATATCCGCTTCTGAACGGGGCCACTTGCAACGTGACCTCCTCGGACCTGTAATTGTCCGGTGAGCCAAACACCACATCCAGTGTAATTTTTCCTGTGCAGCATGCTTCCCGACTGGGGATTATTCCTCTAAAGGTTGTGCTGCTTCGCTCAATGCGGCTCTAGTCTATTTCCATTTTTTGAAGGGTTTCCTCATAGATGAGGTTTAATCCGCTGCCACCGTCCATGAGTACCTTAGTAAGGCGAAAGCCGTCCACTATTGGACTGAGGACCAATGCAGCTGGTGCTCGGGCTGTTCGGAATTTAGGTTCATCACTAGCGTTGAAGGTAATAGCCGTGTCGTTCCATGGATTTATTGTTGCTACTTGGTAGACTTCGGCGAGGCTGCGGAGTGTTCGTTTTCGCATATTATTTGATGCGAAAGTCTTAAAGACTGTTAATATCGTACTGGTACTGCTGGGCTGGTTCTCTGGGGCTAGAAGCTCTTCGCCACTTTTGGCCACCTGCCGCAGTATCCAACATGCTCGAAGGCTATGTGTCGGAGTGGCACCCTCTGTACTATGAATTTTACAGGGTCCGCTGAGCCATCCCTGCAGTACGGTTCCGTGCCCTTTAGGGGGTTTTGCTTTTTGGTTTTTAACCCAGGTGCCTGAATATGATGCACCCTTTTATTCCGGACTAGGGTTGTGTTCGGAGCCGGATTGTCCCAAAATTTGGTTTCGGTTTTCCATGCACTCTCCATTGCACAGTACTTTCGTACTATGAAATCCAAGTCGGCGAAGCGTGTAATTTCACGACGACTTATGGCGTTCATGATTCCCTTGTCCGTGCAATTGTTGCAGAAAATTGAAATTGCGCTTTCCTCACGGCAGTCCTTTATCCTGTCCATAACCAGGAGGAATCTGGCCCAGTAATGGTGTACTGTTTCAGCGGGCTCTTGCCGGATTCGAGATAGGTCGCTTGTGTTTGGGTGGGCGGGTGGAATTAAATTCGGAACCCCGTCCAATTTAAGACTCAAGGGCCGAAAAGTTTTCAAACTTGGAAGCTTGGATTGCTGGATGTTGTCCAACGAATCGGCTCTTTGCTCGACTTTAGGTTGATGCTTGGTTGACGTCCGCCCCTCTGCGGGAATCCGGCATGGAGGGATCAGAATCCGGACATAACTGGTCCATAATATAGAAGAAGAGTCGCCAAGATTGTTCCTCTACCACAAAGAACGTGGTGGGTAGCACAGGAGAGTTGATCTCTCGGATCGGTTTTAAGCCCAATCTGATCGTAGTCCAGTAGCGACTCGTGGGCGGCGCGATCCAAGAGCTCGTTACGGAGGAGAGCTCCATCGGATCCAGCTGCTCGGCGAATTCCGAGTTGACGTGAAGATCGCTTTTGATGACCCGAGAGGTCATTGTCGGCGCGGCGGCCGAACAGGCGGTCATAAGAAAACCACCTAGCCGGATAGTTTGGCCGATGACCAAAGCTCCTTTGGCAATGGTACCGTCTTTAAAGACGGGATGAGGCATCCTTCCTAATGGCGACGGCACAGAGGAACTCTCAATGAAAGCACCAATGTCGGTGTCAAAACCGGCGGATCTCGGGTAGGGTGTCCCGAACTGTGCGTCTAGGCAGATGGTAACAGGAGACAAGGGACACGATGTTTTTACCCAGGTTCGGGCCCTCTCGATGGAGGTAAAACCCTACTCCTGCTTGATTGATATTGATGATATGGGTAGTACAAGAGTAGATCTAATACGAGATCAAGGAGGCTAAACCCTAGAAGCTAGCCTATGGTATGATTGTTCTTCGTCCTACAGACTAAAACCCTCCAGTTTATATAGACAATGAAGAGGGCTAGGGTTACACAGAGTCGGTTACAATGGTAGGAGATCTACATATTCGTATCGCCAAGCTTGCCTTCCACGCCAAGGAAAGTCCCATCCGGACACGAGACGAAGTCTTCAATCTTGTATCTTCATAGTCTTGGAGTCCGGCCAATGATGATAGTTCATCTATCCGGACACCCCCTAGTCCAGGACTCCCTCAGGGGGTGTTGGGGAACGCGGTAATTTCAAAAAAATTCCTACGATCAAGCAAGATCTATCTAGCAGATACATAGCAACGAGAGGGGAGAGTGTGTCCACGTACCCTCGTAGACCAAAAGCGGAAGCGTTTAGTTAACGTGTTTGATGTAGTCGAACGTCTTCGCGATCCAACCGATCCAAGCACCAAACGTACGGCACCTCCGCGTTCAGCACATGTTTAGCTTGATGACGCCCCTTGTACTCTTGATCCAGTTGAGGCCGAGGGTGAGTTTCGTCAGCGCGACGGCATGGTGACGGTGATGATGAAGTTACCGACGCAGGGCTTCACCTAAGAACTATGACGATATGACCGAGGTGTGTAACTGAAAGTGCATTAGGTCGACTAGAGGGGGGGGGTGAATAGGTGATTTTTACAAATTCGTCACTGAGGAATTTCAGGGTGAGGAAATTCCTAAGTCACGAACAACAAGCAGCGGAATAAGTACTCAGGTATAAGCATAACAGAGCAATAGCATAGTCATCATGATGAAATGAAAGACAGACACAAAGTACAAAAAGTGTAAACACATGGATAAGCAGGCTGAAGACAATGTGACTGGAGAAATTGGATTGAGGAAATACAGAAAGTCTTCACTCAAAGTCTTCAAACAATAATGATCAGGTTCATCAACACATGAATGAGGAAATGAAAGGGTTTAGGAAATAGAACCAGCAGGCTTGATGAAGACAATGATTTGGTAGACCAGTTCCAACTGCTGTGACAGTTGTACATCTGGTTGGAGTGGCTGGGTATTTAAACTCGAGGACACACAGTCCTCATCGTATTCTCCTTGAGCTAAGATCACACAGACCTCGCCCAACACTCATGGTAAGTCTTCACAGGTGACTTCCAAACCTTCACAGACTTGGTCACTCGGCAATCCACAATTCCTCTTGGATGCTCAGACCATGACGCCTAACCGTCTGGAGGATACACAATCCTCAAAGGTAACAAGTGTCGGTTCCACACAGGAACAATCTCTTCAGTGATGCTCAATCACTTTGAGTTTGTAGGTTTGGGTTTGGGATTTGGGTTTTCCTCACTTGATGATTTTCGCTCAAAGTCCTCCGAGGATGGGATGCTCTCAATCGACAAATGTCAGTTTCTCTGGGAGCACGCAACCAGCTAGTGGTTGTAGGGGCGGCTATTTATAGCCTAGGGAGCAGCCCGACATGATAAGACATAAATGCCCTTAAAGGATATGACCGTTAGGTGGTAGGATATTTTGGACAGCTGGCACATGGCACAACAACGGTCGGATTTGAGGTTCTAATTCCTCAAGGCTATCATGTTCCTCACTGTGTAGGCAATCCGCACAGGCGAATTCCTAACTCCTCAGTCAGAACAAATTCCTCAAAGACCAGAAGATCTTCGCCTCTGTCACTGAAGAAATTGACTGAACTGGTATGAGATTTCCAATGGCTTCACTCGAAAGGATTGAATAGGTGTAGGATTTGAGTTGAGCGTCACTTGGAAATCAGTTTCCTTAGTATTACCTCGACCCCTTTAACAGTACGGTGTTTCCTATGACTCAAGAAGAAGAAAATGAAACTACGAAAACAAAAGTCTTCACGCTTCATAGTCCTCGCATGAATATCCAAGTCTTCACGGTCCACCAATTTCTTCACTTTCAAAGTCTTCAGGAGAACCAAAGTCTTCAGCCGAAGACATTCATTTTTAGGGGTCGACTTTCACTGTAAATATCAAACTCCTCATCGACTTATAGAGCCTGTGTACACTCACAAACATATTAGTCCCTTAACCTATAAGTCTTCAATACACCAAAATCACTAAGGGGCACTAGATGCACTTACAATCTCCCCATTTTTGGTGATTGATGACAATATAGGTTATGTTTTCAACGGGGATAAACATATGAATTGAAAGTGCTCAATATTGAGGGATTTGATTTGCAAGATATAGAAGAACTCCCCCTGAAGATGTGCATAGTGAGGAATTTGCTTTTGAAGCAATGCACATTTGAAGAGTAGAATCATGGAGATCTCCCCCTATATCTTGTAATTCATACACGCATTTAACATATCAAATGAAGAATTTGAAATGCATGATGAAATATGGTGACTGATGTAATTCGTCATGCGTGCATAACATATATGAGGAAATAGCATGCAGAAAACATAGCAAAAGTATCAGGTCACCATCGGACTTAAGTTTACAACTCAATCAACACCACTTCAGAAGAGCGAGAGTTGCAACTTAACAAAAAAACACCCATATAGATAGACCCGCTTGAAGACTAACTCAAATTTCTCCCCCTTTGTCATCAAATGACCAAAAGGGATGAAAAGTGAGGACTAACGCCCCTGAAGAATTTCATCACGAAGTTGATGAAGGAGCGCCAGCATTGTTCGGGTCGGTTGTTGGAGTTGGGCCTACCGCAGTGTCGTCCAAGTCTTCATTTTCGTCGGTCTCGCATGATGAAGAACATGAGCTGGGCACCAAAGGAGGAACTTCGACCTTCTTGAATTTCTTCTCGGAGGCTTAGACCAGCAGAAGTCCTGCTTGAAGCCCATCTGCTTGAGTTCTTCATCACCGTAGAGATGACTCAGAACAGCCCAGGTGCGATCAAAAACTTCATGTAGTTAGTAGTGGTTCTTCTTCACTGAATTGTATGTGGCAGTCATGTTGTGAAGAATTGAACCAAACTGACGCTTGACCCATTTATGATTGTGACCGACCTTCTGATGAAGACTGAGGAGAAACTCACGATCAATCATTACCCTTGGAGCTGTGGCTTGAGGACTTTGATTTGAGGCATTGGTGGCAGAGTCATCATTGGTGGAGTATGAGGCAGCTTTGCGGAACTGTCCATCCAATGGAGGAATGCCCTCATCAACAATTGCAGTGGCCTTGCCCTTTTCATCTACTGAGGAAAATGTCCGATTGAGGACTTCAATAGGAGGCAAGTAACTGCCATGGTTGAGTGTGTCAGCCTTGTAGTTGAGTGAAGACCTTGATCTGAGGAATCTCATAATCTAGGGAGCGTAAGGCTTCAATTCAAAGGGAGACAGTGCAACGTTTACCAGAGTCCTCATGAAGAAGTCATGGTGTTTACTGGAATACCATGCATTATGTTGAATAGCAAATTCTGCATGATCCCAACAACTTCTTCATCATTCGAGTTGTGTCCTTTGATAGGACTCAGTGTCTTGGTCAGAATGCGATAGACAGTCCGAGGCACATACTGCAATTCCTTCACGATGAATTTGGTCCTTGAGGCTTGACCGGGCTTCAGTGGCTTCATCAACACTTGCATGAAATGATCAGCCAGCTCAGGTTCATGATAGATACGATGGGCACCTTCAAGGGGAGGACTGACAGGAAGGGCATGAAGCAATTCAGAGGCCGGTGCCTTAAAGTGAGTGTTTTCTGTCATCCAGTCCAACACCCAAGAGTTCACATCGTCAACATTTCTAGTGATGTGCAGCGTCACATAGAACTGAAGAATGAGTTCTTCTTTCCAATCATAGATGTCAATGCAGAAGTTGAGCAATCTAGCATCATGAATAATATTGAGGACTGGTGTGAAGCACGACAGCGATTCCATATCCACATGAGGAATATGCTCATGGTCGAAGACTTTGTCCTTATTGAAAAGTAGTGAAGAATAGAAATTTGCTTGGCTGGCAGTCCAGAAACGCTTCCTTCTCAGATGAGCAGCGTCATAAGGGTTGTAGTCGGTGAAGAACACATGTTCATGGAAGAAGTCATCAGCCTTGAATTTTGGCGTCTTAGAGAATGGATTCTTCGGCTTTGGCTGAGGAGTATCAGTCAATTGCAGCACAATCTTAGGAATCTCAATCTCTGGAGCCGCAAGCTGAGGAATTTCAGCCGCTTGAAGAGCAGCACGGGTCACCATTTCTTCAGCAGCTTTGTCATCAGCACTAGTGGCTGGAATTTCTTCAGGAATGGAAGGGGCAGTATGAATTTCATCAGAGCCCATCTGAACTTCTGTAGAGACTGGGGACTGAGGAATTTGTTGAAGCGGTGTGAACAGAGGAGAGTTGGGGTGCTGACTGTCCCAAAAGTCATCGTTCATCACTGGTGTGGTGCTCCCAATGTCCACATCTTCATCTTCTTCCATTTCTTCAATGCCTGCCTCTTCAGTTGTGAACTGAGGCATTGGCGATGGTACAGGGGAGTTGAAGTGATAGTATCCACTTCAATTTCTTCATCCATTTGCTTCGTTGAAGCAGCAGAAGGATTCTCTTCATCAGATTCACTAGGAATCTCATAATCTTCACCAAAAGGAATGAGTTCCTTTGATGGCATGCTTGAGAGAGGAACAACATCGATTGGATTCTCAAGTGAGCTTGTCAAAATCTTCGCCTTCTTGGGTGCAGAAGATTCTGAGGAAGCAGATGCTTTCCTTTTCTTGAGAGCTGCTCGCTCCGCAACCTTTGTTTTCTTCACTTACAGAGCAGAAGGAAGAACCGGGCTTGGTGTTGGTGTAGGAGGAACAGAGGAAATTGGATCAATTTCTTCAGGCACAACTGATGCAGTTGCCCTGTCTTGTTCAGCTTCTTCAGGCGCACCTTCAGAAGCTTCAGCTGGCCTGACTTGTTCTTCAGGCGCAACACTAGTGGTTGCCCTGGCAGTTTCTTCAGTAGCTGGAATTTCTTCAGCCTTGGTGCTTGCAGTTTCATCAGCAAGCTGATTTTCATCAGCGGTGCTGGCATGTTCTTCAGTTGGCTGAGCAGATGATTCAGCCGAGGGAATCTCAATGTGCGTTGGATCAGCAACATTGGAGGTGAATTTCTTCGCCATTTTGACGAATCTGACTTTGGCTCCCAGCCATTCTGCCTTGTAGGCGTCAAATTCATCACTGAGCTTCTTGATCTCAGTTTGCATAGCAACGAGTTGTTCAGGTGATAGCCTCAGAACGTTGTCCTTCAGAAAGCGCTGTTTCTTGTACTGGGCTTTCTTCGCAGTTCTGGCTTGATCATATTTCCATTTTTCTTGAACGATGGACGTCGTCAACATGTGACTTTGTCCAGGAGTGAGGTCTAACTCTAGCAGTGGAGTGTTCGGGTCATTGTGCTAGATGTCAATGAAATCCAAGATCTTCTTCTGATCCAATAGAAGAGGTACAACACTTCCCTTGGCTCTCGCGGCCCTTTGTTGTCTATCCTTGATGAGTTCGGCTAATTCTTCATCATCAGCCTCATCATCATCAGATGGTACTTGGAAGGCAACTTGTTTCTTGTGAGGACTTGGTCTAGTGCCTCTGTCCTGCAGTGCCCTTAGTCTTCAGCAAAGTTGGGCTCTTTGAAGACAGATGAGGAGCTGAAGAACTTGTAGAAGTTCCTAAGGCAATTGATATTCCTGTGGTCCTTTGGCAAGTGGCGAGATGCACATGTCCGAGGACTTTGCCGGAGGAGCTGAAGGTTTTGCAACCTGAGGAACTGGAGCAGCTTGAGGTATTTGCCGTGAGGGCACTAATGAGCTTGGTCGTGAGGGCATTGCTGATGTTTGAGGTTTGCGGGCAGGCTTCTTGGGCATAGCCTTCTTGCTTGTGGTGGCCTCAGCAGTGGCAACAACAGAATCTTCATTGAATTTCTTCACTGCTTCTTTGGCCTGCTTGGCCAACTTGGCTTGCCGCTTGGCCCATTCTAGCATAATCCTCACCACATAGATGCTAGTGGGATCAGCTCTTTGGCCAGGTGCCAACGGAGGTCTTGGGGAAGGAGGGTTTAGAGCGAATTTCTTCATATATTTGGGAGTAACATATCTGTACTCCCTCCATTCCCGTGCCCATCTTTGTTCAATTTTTTGTATGCGCACCTTGCGCTCATTCTTGGTCTCGTTTCCATGAGTTGCCTCATCAGGCGTGCAATACCCTGCATAAATGTCAGCAGGGATCTCAAAGGCAGTGTTGACTTCCAGCTTCTTTCCTCCCTTCTGAGGTCTTTTGCCATCTGCCATTTTCTTCAGCTGAGGAATTTGAACTATTGAATTCTCTGAGGAAGTATGCAGCTTTTCTTCAAGGAGCGCTGCAAAAAGTTGATGAGAACATAGTGATTCAGCAGCAGACATGTGTACCTGTGAACAGAGTATAGGTGCGAAGAATTTGGAGAGGTCATATGCGTTCTCAGAAGTTTTTGCAAAACGGAACAAGTTTGAGGAAATTGACCAGATGTGTCTTGATGAATTTCACTAAGCGTTCTTTGACTTAGGTTCCAGATTTGTGCGGATTGTGAGATTCACACAATTGAGGAATCATGAAGAAAAGTTTCACTTAGAGAAGCAGATCAAGAACAGATGATTGTGCGAGGTGTTTAGAGTGTGGAAGTTGAAGAATAAACACCTTTTGAAAATTTGATGAAAATCATCAGCAGAAACAAAGAAAGTAAAAGTAACTTTTAATTACCCTTGTCGAAGAACACAACGAACTGGGAGTGTAGATTTAGAAGTTCGTCTGTTCAGATCTTCCACGCCCTAACTTGGCAGAGGAAGACGGCTATGGCGGCAACGGAGAGAAGTTGTACGCGGCCGGCGCGAGTACGATGACGATGAGGTCGAGGTAGTGAAGCTCTTCCTCACCGATAACAATGAAGGTAGTGGTGGCGCTAGGGCTTGAGAGCTCGAGCGAGGGAAGTGAGATCAAGCGGGCTAAATGCAGTCTGAGGAGGGTGAGAGGTATTTATAGCCGCAGTAAAAAACCGCTCGCCCGAGGAAAATGGACAAACGTGCCCCTGACCCTTCTCATCCTAGCGACATGTGTCACCCACGTACAGTGGTGGTGATCGTGTAAGATCATGGGTGAATAGATAACTCTTCTCGTGGGAAGTGTAACGGTTTGAGCGGCAAAGGCGAAAATTCAGATAAGCTAATTTTAAAGTTTCGTTCACAATTTCTTCAGCTGACAAGGACACAGTGAAGATTTTGAACGGGTTTCAAAATAGAACGCACATGAAGAATTTGTGAACAGATTGGGTTGAGTTTAGTATAGAGGGGGAAAGGGTCCGATCACATTCACTTAGCAGAAAGATCAACTTGAAGAATTAGCAATAAGTGAATGCTGTAGAGGACATAAACTCAAGTATATATATAGTCAATGAGGAACAATGATGGAAAGAGTGAAGACAATGCAAAGTTGAAGAATTTGAAAAACCGAGGAATTTCAAAAAAGAAGAAAAAACTTAAATTGAAGATTTTCAACTGTGGTTGGTGGCGTAACCCACCGTATAAGAATGATGATTTCAGACACCGCGTACAATTGTCGTAGGGTTCTGAGAATCAAATTCTTCATTAATTTCTTCACACTTGGGTTAGTCTTCATTGATTGAAGAAAAATGTTACTTCGTGTGTTACACATCTAAGTCATCAAGTTTGCATAAGTGTTAGGATGTGTGTCCTTTTCAAACAACATTCAAAGATTCTAAGATATTTAGCTCACACCGCAACTTGCTAAATCTCTTCTCATCCAAGGGCTTTGTGAAGATATCGCCCAACTGGTCTTCAGTATTTGCATGGTTGATGGAGATGTTGCCCTTCAACACATGGTCACGAAGAAAATGATGACAAATCTGGATGTGCTTTGTCTTCGAGTGCTGAACTGGGTTGTGTGCAATCTTGATAGCACTCTCATTGTCGCAGTAGAGTGGCACACTCTTCACATTGATGCCATAGTCCTTGAGGGTTTGCTTCAATTGAGCACAGCAAGATCCACCAGCAATGTACTCAGCTTCAGCAATAGAGAGTGATACACAGTTCTGCTTCTTCGAGGACCAACATACCAAGGATCGTTTGAGGAAATGACATGTGCCTGATGTTGACTCGCGGTCCACCCAATCACCAGCATAGTCAGAGTCTGTATACCCAATGAGATCAAAGGAAGAGCCCTTGGGATACCATAATCCCAAGTGTTGGTGTGTGAGCTAGATATCGAAGAATATGCTTCACAGCCTTATGGTGTGATTCCTTCAGTGTAGCTTGAAATTGGGCACACATGCAAACACTAAGCATAATATCTGGCCTAGATGCACATAGGTACAATAAAGAGCCAATCATGGACCGGTATACCTTTTGATCGAAGTCTTTACCATTTTCATCAGTGCATAGATGGCCATTTGTGGGTATAGGGATTTTGACGCCTTTGCAATCTTGCATGCCGAATTTCCTCAACACATCCTTCAGGTATTTCTCCTGAGATATGAATATGCCATTGTATTGTTGACGAATTTGAAGACCTAAGAAGAATTTCAATTTTCCCATCATAGACATTTGATATTCTTCACTCATCATATAGGCAAATTCATCACTGTAACGTTGGTTAGTACAACCAAAGATACTATCATCAACATATATTTGGCACACGAATAATTCATCATCATATGCTTTGGTGAAAAGAGTTGGATCAAGTGAAGCCGGGTTTGAAGCCTTTATTCATGAGGAATTCCTTCAGTGTGTCATACCACGCCCGAGGTGCTTGCTTGAGGCCATAGAGGGCCTTGTTGAGTCTGTAGACGTGATCTGGAAATTTTGGATCCTCAAATCCTGGTGGTTGAGCAACATATACTTCTTCCTCAAGCTTACCATTGAGGAATGCACTTTTCACATCCATTTGATGTAAGATGATATTATGATGGTTAGCGTAAGCAAGCAATATGCGAATAGCCTCAAGTCTAGCAACAGGTACAAAAGTTTCATCGAAATCAATTCCTTCGACCTGTGTGTAGCCTTGAGCTACAAGACGAGCCTTATTCCTCACCACAAGGCCATTTCATCTTGTTTGTTGCGGTAGATCCATTTGGTACCGATGATGTTGTGCTTGCGTGGGTCTGGTCGCTTGACAAGCTCCCACACATTGTTGAGCTCAAATTGATGCAAATCATCTTGCATGGCTTGAATCCACTCAGATTCCATGAATGCTTCATCAACTTTTGTGGGTTCTGTGATAGAGACAAACGCAAAATGCCCACAAAAGTTAGATAAATGTGAAGCTTTTGAGCGTGTGAGAGGACCTGGTACACGGATGTCATCGATGATCTTCTCGATCTGCACTTTGTTCGCTATGTGAGGATGTGCGGGTTGACGACTTTGCTTAGGCCCAACAATTTCTTCAAGACCAGTTTCTTCAGCAGCACCAGTGTGATTTTCTTCACTATCCGGAATGACTTCTTTAATAGATTCTTCGGTAAGGATGATTGATACGTCTCCAACGTATCTACTTTTCCAAACACTTTTGCTCTTGATTGAAACTAACCCGTACTGACGCTGTTTTCAGCAGAACTGCCATGGTGTTGTTTATTGTGCAGAAAACAAAAGTTCTTAGAATGACCTGAAAATCCACGGAGATAAGTTTTGGAAAATATAAAAAATACTGGCGAAAGAATCAAGGCCAGGGGGCCCATACCCTATCCACGAGGGTGGGGGGCGCGCCCTCCCGCCTGGGCGTGCCCTTGTCTCGTGGCCCCCCTGCTGCTCCACCGACCTCAACTCCAACTCCATATATTCCGTTTCGCGGAGAAAACAATCAGAGAGAAAGTTTCATCACGTTTTACGATACGGAGCCACTGCCAAGCCCTAATCTCTCTCAGGAGGGCTGATCTGGAGTCCGTTCGGGGCTCCGGAGAGGGGGATTCATCGCCGTCGTCATCATCAACCATCCTCCATCACCAATTTCATGATGCTCACCGCCGTGCGTGAGTAATTCCATCGTAGGCTTGCTGGACGGTGATGGGTTGTATGAGATTTACCATGTAATCAAGTTAGTTTTGTTAGGGTTTGATCCCTAGTATCCACTATGTTCTGAGATTGGTGTTGCTATGACTTCGCTATGCTTAATGCTTGTCACTAGGGCCTGAGTGACATGATTTCAGATCTGAACCTATTATGTTTTCATGAATATATGTGAGTTCTTGATCCTATCTTGCAAGTCTATAGTCACCTATTATGTATTATGATCCGACAACCCTGAAGTGACAATAATCGGGATACCTCTCGGTGATGACTGTAGTTTGAGGAGTTCATGTATTCACTATGTGTTAATGCTTTGGTCCGGTTCTCTATTAAAAGGAGGCCTTAATATCCCTTAGTTTCTGCTAGGACACCGCTGCCACGGGAGGGTAGGAGAAAAGATGTCATGCAAGTTCTTTTCCATAAGCATGTATGACTATATTCGGAATACATGCCTACATTACATTGATGAACTGGAGCTAGTTCTGTGTCACCCTATGTTATAGCCATTACATGAGGAATCGCATCCGACATAATCATCCATCACCGATCCAATGCCTACGAGCTTTTCACATCTTGTGCTTTGCTTATTTACTTTTCCGTTGCTACTGTTACAACTACTACAAAACTACCATCTTTACTTTTGCCACTATTACCATTACTATCATACTACTTTGCTGCAGATACTAAGTTATCCAGGTGTGGTTGAATTGACAACTCAACTATTAATACTTAAGAATATTCTTTGGCTCCCCTTGTGTCGAATCAATAAATTTGGGTTGAATACTCTACCCTCGAAAGCTCTTGCGATCCCCTACACTTGTGGGTTATCAAGACTAATTTCTGGCGCCGTTGCCGGGGACCATAGCTCTATTCTTTGAGGCACTTGGGATTTATATCCGTTGATCACTACGAGGAACTTGAAAGACGAAAGAACTAAGATTTTGCCCTCAACCATGAGGGGAGGTAAGGAACTCCGTCTAGCTCTGCACTAGGTTCTCCTTCCGTTATTAGTAAGCTTGCGACACCTAAACCTGCTACTGCTATGAATTCTGATATGTCGCATGTTATTGATGATGCCACTTCTACTATGCATGATACTTATGATGAAACTACTTCTGTGCATGATACTACTGTGCCATTAGGTAATTTTCTTGATGAACAACTTGCTAGGGTTAGAGAGAATGAAATTATTGAAGATGCTATTATTGATGATAGTGATGATGAAAGTTCTCCCCCTGATTATGAATTACCTATTGTTCCTGAGGGTTATGTTATGAATGAGGAAGCTGCTAGAGCTATCTTTGCTTGCAAAGATAGATATGATCTTAAAAATTTATTAGCTAAATGGAAGCAGCAATCTCTTAATGCTAGAATGAAACCTGACCCTGCTTTTGCTACTTCACCTATCTGTGTTACTAATAAGGATTATGAATTCTCTGTTGATCCTGAAATAATTACTTTGGTTGAATCTGATCCTTTTTATGGCCTTGAATCTGAAACTGTTGTGGCACATCTTACGAAGTTGAATGATATAGCCACCCTGTTTACTAATGATGAGAAGTCTCACTATTATTATATCCTTAAGATATTTCTGTTCTCATTAAAGGGTGATGCTAAGACTTGGTTTAATTCTCTTGATCCTGGTTGTGTGCGTAGTCCCGTGATATGATTTATTACTTCTCGCTAAATATTTCCTGCTCATAAGAAACAAGCTGCCTTGCAGGAAATATATATTTTTGTGCAAATCAAAGAAGAGAGTCTCCCACAAGCTTGGGGGAGGCTTCTCCGATTACTTAATGCTTTGCCTGATCATCCTCTTAAGAAAAATGAAATACTTGATATCTTTTATAATGGACTAACCGATGCTTCCAAGGACTACTTGGATAGTTGTGCTGGTTGTGTTTTCAGGGAAAGAACAGTCGACCAAGCTGAATTACTATTGAATAATATGTTGACTAATGAAAATAATTGGACTCTTCCTGAGCCAATTCCCGAGGCAATTCCTGAGCCAATTGAGCCAACTCCCGAGCCTATTCCTAAACCCACTCCTAAGAATAGAGGTGTTCTATTTCTCAGCCCTGAAGATATGCAAGAGGCAAAGAAATCAATGAAAGAAAAGGGTATTAAAGCTGAAGATGTTAAGAATTTACCACCTATTGAAGAAATACATGGTCTTAATGTACCGCCTGTTGAAGAACTGATACGTCCATTTTGCATCATGCTTTTATATCAATATTTATTGCATTATGGGCTGTTATTACACATTATATCTCAATACTTATGGCTATTCTCTCTTATTTTACAAGGTTTACCATGAAGAGGGGAATGCTTGCAATTTGGAATTCGGCCGAAAAGGAGCAAACGTTGGAAACCTATTCTGCACAGCTCCAAAAGTCCTGAAACTCCACGAAACATCTTTTTGGAATTAATAAGAATTTTTGAGCGAAAGAAATACACCAGGGGGGCCACACCCTGTCCAGGAGAGTGGAGGGCCCCCCCTACAGGGCGTGCCCCCTATCTCATGGCCCCCCTGGTGGGCCTCTGGTGTCCATCTTCTGCTATATCAGAGCCTTTACCCTGGAAAAAATCGTGAGCAAGCTTACGGGACGAAACTCCGCCGCCACGAGGCGGAACTTTGGCAGAATCTATCTAGGGCTCCGGCGGAGCTGTTCTGCCGGGGACACTTCCCTCCGGGAGGGGGAAATCATCACCAACCTCGCCACCAACGATCCTCTCATCGAGAGGGGGTCAATCTCCATCGACATCTTCACCAGCACCATCTCCTCTCAAAACCCTAGTTCATCTCTTGTATCTAATCTTGTATCAAAACCACAAATTGGTACCTGTGGGTTGCTAGTAGTGTTGATTACTCCTTGTAGTTGATGCTAATTGGATTACTTGGTGGAAGATCATATTTTCAGATCCTTTAAGCATATTATTACTCCTCTGATTATGAACATGAATATGCTTTGTGAGTAGTTACGTTTGTTCCTGAGGACATGGGGGAAGTCTTGATATTAGTAGTCATGTGAATTTGGTATTCGTTCGATATTTTGATGAGATGTATGTTATCTTTTCCTCTAGTGGTGTTATGTGAACGTCGACTACATGAAACTTCACCATTACGTGGGCCTAGAGGAAGGCATGGGGAAGTAATAAGTAGATGTTGGGTTTCTAGAGTGACAGAAGCTTAAACCCTAGTTTATGCGTTGCTTCGTTGGGGGCTGATTTGGATCCATATGTTTAATGTTGTGGTTAGGTTTACCTTAATACTTCTTTTGTAGTTGCGGATGCTTGCAATAGGGGCTAATCATAAGTGGGATGCTTGTCCAAGTAAGGGCAGTACCCAAGCACTGGTCCACCCACATATCAAATTATCAAAGTACCGAACGTGAATCATATGAACGTGATGAAAACTAGCTTGACGATAATTCCCATGTGTCCTCGGGAGGTTCTTTCTCATTATTAGAAATTGTCCAGGCTTATCCTTTGCTACATAAAGGATTGGGCCACCTTGTTGCACTTTGTTTACTTTATTTACTTGTTACTCGTTACCATTTATCTTATCACAAAACTATCTATCACCTACAATTTCAGTGCTTGCAGAGAAAACCTTACTGAAAGCCGCTTATCATTTCCTTCTGCTCCTCGTCGGGTTCGATACTCTTACTTATCGAAAGGACTATGATTGATCCCCTACACTTGTGGGTCATCAAGACTCTTTTCTGGCGCTATTGCCGGGGAGTGTAGCGCTTTTGGTGAGTGGAACTTGGTAAGAAAACATTTATGTAGTGTGCTGAAATTTTCTGTTACTTGTCACTATGGAAACTAATCCTTTGAGGGGCTTGTTCGGAGTATCTTCACCCCGATTGGAAGAGCAAAGAGTTGCTCCTCAACCTACTGAACTTTATGAAAATATTTACTTTGAGGTTCCTTCGGGTATGACAGAGAAACTGCTAGCTAATCCATTTGCAGGAGATGGAACATTACATCCCGATTTACACCTTATCTTTGTGGATGAAGTTTGTGGATTATTTAAGCTTGCAGGTATTCCCGATGACGTTGTCAAAAGGAAGGTCTTCCCTTTATATTTGAAGGGATATGCATTGACATGGTATAGGCTATGTGATGATACGAGATCTTGGAATTATAAGCGATTGAAGTCGGAATTTCACCAGAAGTTCTATCCTATGCATCTTGTTCATCGTGATCGTAATTACATATATAATTTCTGGCCTCGCGTAGGAGAAAGCATCGCTCAAGCTTGGGGGAGGCTTAAGTCAATGTTATATTCATGCCCCAATCACGAGCTCTCCCGGGAAATGATTATTCAGAATTTTTATGCTTGGCTTTCTCTTGATAATCGCAACCTGCTCGATACTTCCTGTGCTGGCTCTTATATGCTGAAGACTATTGGTTTCAAATGGGACTTATTGGAAAGAACTAAATGCAACTCTGAAGATTGGGGTTCCGACGATGGTAAGGAGTCAGGTATGACACCTAAGTTTGATTCTGTTAAAACTTTTATGGATACCGATGCTTTCCGTGGATTTAGCGCTAAGTATGGACTTGACTCTGAGATAGTAGCTTCTTTCTGTGAATCTTTTGCTACTCACGTTGATCTCCCTAAAGAGAAGTGGTTTAAATATAATCCTCCTATTGAAGTGAAAGTAGTTGCACCTATTACAGTCGAAGAAAAGAATATCACCTATAGTGATCCTATTGTTCCTACTACTTATGTTGAAAAACCTCCTTTTCCTGTTAGGATAAGGGATCATGCTAAAGCTCCGACCGTTGTTCGTAAGAGTAATACTAGGACTTATACACCTCCTGAGCAAATTAATGTTGAACCTAGTATTGCTGTGGTTAAAGATCTCTTGGATGAGGATTTAGATGGGCATGTTATTTATTTCTGTGGTGAGACTGCTAATATTGCTAGACCAGATACTAAGATACATAGACCTGACGTAGGCATGCCTGTTATTTCTGTTAAAATAGGAGATCATTGTTATCATGGCTTATGTGATATGGGTGCTAGTGCTAGTGCAATACCTTATACCTTATATCAAGAAATTATGCATGACATTGCACCCATTGAATTAGAAGACATTGATGTTACTATTAAGCTTGCTAATAGGGATACCATTAAACCCTTTGGGATTGTTAGAGATGTTGAATTTTTGTGTGGGAAGGTTAAATACCCTGCTGATTTTCTTGTTCTTGGTTCCCCACAAGATGATTTTTGTCCCATTATTTTTGGTAGACCCTTCTTGAATACAGCTAGTGCTAAGATTGATTGTGAAAAAGATACTGTCACAGTTGGTATAGATGGTATGTCTCATGAGTTTAATTTTGCTAAGTTCCATAGACAACCTCATGATAGGGAACCACCTAGTAAGGATGAAATTATTGGTCTTGCTTCCACTGCTGTTCCTCCTACTGATCCATTAGAACAATATCTGATAGACCATGAAAACGATATGTTTATGAAGGAAAGAAGGGAAATGGATGAAGTGTTCCTCAAACAGGAACCTATGCTGAAACATAACCTTCCTGTTGAAATTCTTGGGGATCCCCCTCCACCCAAGGGTGATCCCGTGTTTGAACTCAAACCATTACCTGATAATCTTAAGTATGCTTATCTTGATGAAAAGGAAATATATCCTGTTATTATTAGTGCTAAACTTTTAGAGAAAGAAGAAGAAAGATTATTGAAAACTCTGAAGAAGCACCTAGCAGCTATTGGATATACTCAGGATGATCTTAAGGGCATTAGTCCCACATTATGCCAACACAAAATTACAGTGGAGAAAGATGCCAAACCAGTTAGAGATCCTCAAAGACAATTAAATCCCAAGATGAAGGAAGTGGTAAGAAAGGAGATACTAAAGCTCCTTGAGGTAGGTATTATTTATCCCGTTGCTGATAGTGAATGGGTGTCGGTGTCAAAACCGGCGGATCTCGGGTAGGGGGTCCCGAACTGTGCGTCTAGGCGGATGGTAACAGGAGACGAGGGACACAATGTTTTTACCCAGGTTCAGGCCCTCTCGATGGAGGTAATACCCTACGTCCTGCTTGATTAATATTGATGATATGGGTAGTACAAGAGTAGATCTACCACGAGATCCATGAGGCTAAACCCTAGAAGCTAGCCTATGGTATGATTGTTGAGATGTAATGTTGTGTCCTACGGACTACAGCCCTCCGGTTTATATAGACACCGGAGAGGCTAGGGTTACACAGAGTCGGTTACAATGGTAGGAGATCTATATATCCGTATTGCCAAGCTTGCCTTCCACGCCAAGTAAAGTACCTTCCGGACACGATCCGGAGTCTTCAATCTTCTATCTTCGTAGTATGGGAGTCTGGCGGATATTGATAGTCCGGCTATCCGGACACCCCTAGTCCAGACTCCTCAAGAGCCTCGAACCAGTCTTCAATGACGATAAGTCCGGCGTGCATAATGTTCGGCATTGCAAGGCGGGTTCCTCCCTTAAATAATCCGGAGAAGATAATGAACACCAGGATAGTGTCCAGCTCTGCAAAATAATTTCCACATTCCAACGTAAAGAGAATAAAATACACACTTAATTCAATCTGCTGACGTATTACGCAGCGTGATGTCACACCGTGGCCAAGCCCTCGTTTGAATCGTTTTTATTGTTCCGCCTCAGCACATTTTAGCAAAGCGGCTTCCTTGGCACGTCCTGTCGAAGCAGAGATCGTGTTCCCTTTTATTCCGGGATCCTCATCAATACGTGCGTGGGTAACCCAACCGTTCCTGCCGCCACGCCTCCTCTATCGAAGGAATCTCGAGCGGTCACGAGACGGCCCTTGGTATTATTTCCCTTTATAAGAGGACCAAGGCCTGTCCTTGTCTTTTAACCTCGCATCGAATCTTTCCTCTGCGCCCGGTTCCAACACCAAGAGCTTCAGACTCGGCGCCGGATCTGTAGCAATGTCGGCTCCGACCTCGGGGCGGTGGATGCCCTCCTCCGTCACGGAGGAGGACATATTGAAGTTGCGTGAGGCCAAGTACGGCCTATGAAGTTTCAGACAGGTTACTGCCCAGGCAGGCCGTGCCAGCCTCGAGCCCGGCGAATCGTCGTGCCAGCATCTCACCTCCGCCGGGATTAGGCTTCCGACGGATCCTTTCGTGAGGGGGCTCTTGTTCTACTACGGGCTGGACTTCCACGACTTGGCTCCGGAGTCTATCCTCCATATCTCCGCATTCATTATCGTCTGCGAAGCCTTCCTCCGCGTCATCCCCCACTTCGGCCTGTGGCTGAAAACATTCAAGGTGGAGCCGAAAATTTTCGGGGGGCGTCAAGCGGAGTGCGGCAGGGCGACCATAAGCAAGAAGGTCGATGCCCCGTGGCTCGAAGGTTCCTTCCAAGAGGAACTGGGATTGTGGCAGCAGGAGTGGTTCTACATCACCGCTCCAAGGGGCGCAAGCGAAGCCGCCACCCTCCTTCCGCCCGGGACCTCCACAAAGAATCGATGTCGTGGGTCGACCAAGGGCTCAACTGGGGCCGCCCAGGGCGTGCCCGCACTGCAGGGCCGGATTCGGGACCTCCAAACAAGGGAGATCGATCTGGTCAAGGTGATGCAGGTCATGTTAACTAGGCACCTCCTACCCTGCAAACGTCGTCCTCTCCGTTTATGGGAGTTCAATCCGGAGGGACCTCGTATCCTCCAGCATTTCATGGGTGCGACACCCTTGGAGATGTACGAGCTGTTCTTTGGACCGCAAGTGGCGTGTCCGGATTCGGCCGAGGATGCGGGCTTAAGCCGCGATCGCCCG
Source organism: Aegilops speltoides (assembly GCA_021437245.1). Classification (NCBI taxonomy): domain Eukaryota; kingdom Viridiplantae; phylum Streptophyta; class Magnoliopsida; order Poales; family Poaceae; genus Aegilops; species Aegilops speltoides. Next base: position 492,422,880 of record CM038142.1, read on the forward strand.
GATACTCAGGTAAATGGCTCCGAGCTCGGATATTCTACTTGTATGCCTTTCAAAAGATCATCTCCTGACCCTGTTTATTCTTTACAGGAATGGGTGGCGCGATCAAGGCTGATAAGGTGTCCGGCCCCCCTCCCAGAGACCGCACTGGAGCCCGTGCTGGTCAGAATGTTGGAGGTTGCGCCCACAGAGGGGGGCGACGGGGGAGATAAAGGAGCTAATACTTCGTCCAAAGGGGCAACTGAAGAGGAGGGAACCAAGGATCCCTCCCTTCAGGGGGAAAAGAGGACCGCCTCCAAAGATCCGGAGGCCCCAGCCCCTAAGCGTGGGAAGAAATCCCCACCGGGGGGTCCGGCGTCCGGAAAGAATCCGGACGCGCCATCATCGCCCAAGGACCAGCCCTTCAACGAGCCGTGAGTATGAAAGAGGAAGTTTAATAAAAAAGTACCTTCGTTTATGCTTCTGTAGGTAACCGAAATATTTATATCGCAGATTCGGATCTGCAGCCGTCTCGATGAGTTCGTCCTCGGGGATCTTCTTCCGGAGATGATGGAGAGCGTCGCCTCCGTCCGACGCGCCACCGGATGAGGCAAGCGAGCCCGAAGTGTAAATCACGGAGGGCGTCCCGAGTCCGGAGGGTCGAAGAGTTCAACACCCACGAGCCCGACCGAGAGAATCGAAGAGTTTGCTTGAGAGGCGTCCATTTCGAAGATCACCGCTAGCGTTAATCGCACGGTGGTTGGAAGGATTTCGCCCATCGAAAGCGGATTGCGTGATCTGCCATGAGCTTGTTTGGCGGGATTTGAGGTATGCGAAAATAGCGCACCTTTGCTTTTTAACAGTTGTGCATATAAAGATGCGCCTGTATGGATAGTAGCCCCGAGACTCGGTAGGTTGTCGAAGGCGACAGCGCGTCGAGGATCGAAAATCTAAATACCTCGGGTAATAAATATCGCCGCTCGTCATGGTGGTGGATAGTTCGGGGCCAGCCGGATGATCGGCTTGCCGAACCGAGTCGGCAATCTGGACATGGCGAATCTTGACATAGCACTTGTCAATCAGCGACTTGACGAGTCGCAAGGTAAATAAATTCTCCATAGCCGCTTTGTTGAGTGGGTTAAAGCCCTCCTCGATAAGTTATATGTGTTTATCTGAGCAGTCTTTGCTGCTGTGGAGAGACTTGGGCGAGCTTGCACAAGCCAAGGAACAAGCCGAAGGAGCGTCGCGGCTGCCACGAGGGCGACCGAGGAGTTGAGGGCAAAAGGCTGCGCACTACCTAAGTAGGCGGAGGTGGCGGATTGGCCAAGAAATTGAAGGATGCTGCCGACCGTGGCGAGGCTCTTGAGGCGCCTATTGGGCGGGAAGACACAAGAAGGCCACCGGCGAGACCAAGGATGCCCGCTCTGCAATGCGGGCTATGAAGGAGGAGCTGCGCCAAGCCGGAGAAATCACGGCTGGCAGGCCGTTTCTTATGCGCCGTTGGTTTATGGATGCCAGGTATGCCCAATTTGAAAAACAGTGGAGTTCGGAGGATCCTTACATGGACTTGGCTGCGAGTGCGGCGGACGCCGTTAAGCACTTCCGGAGCCAGGGGGATCACGAGGTGGAAGAGCTATATTGGACTCAATTCCACGGTCCGGATCGCCCTCTTCATTGTCGGACGGAGTTGGCGAATGGGCGAACTGAATAGACTGTCGGGCTGGCTATGGATCGACATCGTGGCCCATGTGTGGCGAGAGGGTCAAGGCGACGAGCTATTTTGACCTCTGCAGCAGTTCCTTGGGCGGTGCCGCATATCAAGGAGATGAAGCGGTCGGCTGCATCGAGGGCGCGGATGGCTCGCCCGTAAAAGCGCAGATGTCCGGAGATGGATGCCACCGCTTGCTGCCCGAGGTTCGGATGGGAACCGGCTTCTGCCGAACATTATTTCGGGAAGTTATGCGGTGGCCTTCGTATAATAGAGTCGCAGTGCTCGAAGAATGTAACGTTCAATTGAGCGCATTAACTTGTTTATGAATGATTATAGTATGAATGCTTCTTATACTTGTGCTTCCAAGTAGTAATACTTCTCCTGCGGCCGTTTACGTATACTTGTGTATAACTTTGAAAGATGCGATCTTGACTTCAGCCCCTTGCACAAGGTGCTGGGGTGTTTCGCAAAATAGCGCTTTTCACACTTTAATCCGACGTCTCGGTCTGTTATAAGGAGGTGGTAGCGAGCTTAACGAGGCAATCCGGACTATAATGCTTTATCTCTTTCACTTAGCCAATGGAGCTCGAGGGTGGGGCTACGACATAGCCCCTAATGGCACCGCACATCTCCGGATTAAAGTGCGTATGTGCTCGACCGAAGCGGCCCTTCGTCAAAGCGGAATTCTAAACATTCCGTAGTCGATCAAGTGGTGACGGACTCGCTATATCATGACGATCGGTTTCGGCTTTCTCTCGAGGTGCTCACCCATTAACCGGGGCACAATCGCGATAGTTCTCCTGGTGCCGCGTTAGCGGGTGATCTGAGCGTAAGGCAGCAAAACACAGGAGCAGGCAAACCCAACATTTGACCAAAGACATGATTCGGAGCTGATGCATATAGTGCCCAACTTGAGACGCGAACACTCCACGAGGTGTTCGGACTTTATGATAACGGGCAGAATTATACACTAAGCCCCTTGTGTCCGTGTGCGGGCATTGTCTTCGACGCGGCCAATGCCAAAGCGCCAGCTCCGCCTCGGCTATAGGAAGAAGCCGAGGCCGATTTAGCAACAAGAGCGATAATAAAAGGTCTACGAGGGTCTTAATCAAAAGAATCCTTGCGACGGGTCCCTCTTGCGTCTGCGCTGTGTCTCCGTTGCCGTTATCACGGACGATGCGCACGTTGTTCATCTGAGAAAAGAGAGGAACATTTCAAAAACAGTTCGTGCGAAAATAATGCAAAAGAATAAGCGTAAATAATTAAGGTTAGGTTTATATGAAACCGTGTTAGTCGTCGCGTGCAGCCCCTTGTGAAAGGGTATGCGGCTAGGAGCCCCTAACTTCGCTTGAGTCGGATTCGTCTATCCGAATCCGGGGTCTTTGAGTGACCCTCGACCTGAAATGGTGCCATGTGGACGGGCATCTTAAGTGTAAGAGACGCGAATGCGGTATGGCGTTGAAGCGGACAAAAGCCGTTCGTCCTAATAGTGCTTGATGTTCACTTTTAAATGGGACGATATGGAAAATTAACTTTTCTCGTCGGAAATTGTTCGGTGATCGAACACGACTTGAGTAATATCGAGCACATGCACTTGGCGTAAGGGCGAGGCGTAACTCCTTTGAAGGAAGTGCGGCTGTGTCGAATTTTGGTAGGGTCTATCCCCATCCGACCAATTGTGCTTGAATATAGCAGGTTTAAGTCACCGCCTCCGTCCATTAGGGCGTTTGTGAATTGTAGTCCGTCTATTATCGGATTCAATATCAGGGGAGTCCGTCCCGCGGTTCGAACACTTTTGGAATAATCCGGTGGTCGAAAGTGATTGGTTTTGATATCCAATCTCTATGGTTTTTGCGGGGCGGACCGTGCGAAGCTCTTTTAGAAAGTGCCGCCTTTGTTTCTCCGTGTCCTCACATGAAGTGAGTTGACTGCTTTGACCCCTTGTGGGAAAGTCTTTTGTTTTCCGGTGCCCTTCTGGCGGGGTTTACCTTCTGCGCTTGACGCGTCAAGCCCCTTGCGTTCGGCGTTTAATCGGCGGACTGTTTGAAAACCCAACAATCCTCGTGGGTGTGATTTGCGAGCCTTCCGGGTCTTGTGGATTTGAGATCCAACCTGAGATTTTGTGTAGGTTAGACGGTTCGTCATTGTCGTCCTTGATGGGTTGAGCTTTATTATTCGCCCTGAGCTTTTAAATCCGGCGTTATTGCCGTGCTGTTTGGGCTTTTCTCGTATTCAGTATTGATCTTTTCTGCGCCGTGATTTTCCGTTCCATCTCTTATCTCGGATGTACTTGGGGTGTTGGTGCTGCTTCTTGCCAACCAGCTGTCCTCTCTCGCACAAAAGCGGGTCATGAGGCTTGTTAATGCGGTCATTGTCCTCGGTTTTCTTGACCGAGGTGTCTGGCAAGCCATTCGTCTCGGACATTGTGCTTAAAAGCTGCTAAGGCTTGGCGTCCGGACGATCGACTATTTGGTTCTTTTGGTGAGGAACCTGTTCGAATTTCATACTGACTCTCGGGCGGTTGAGTTATGTGACTTAAGTAAATGCATCCGGAGGCGGACATAAGTCCCTTGAAAGTTTGCTCTAGCGCTTCCTCGAGCTCTTCCCAACTTCCATGAGTGTTTTACGGGAGGCTTTTGAGCCAATGACGAGCTGGCCCTTTGAGTTTGAGGGTAGATATTTTATGGCGTGGAGATCGTCTCCTCGGCCATATGTATATGTAATATATAGTCTTCTATCCAGACTCGAGTGCATTGTTCCATCGTAGGCTTCTATGTTTATGGGTTTAAACCTGCTGGGAATTCATGTTCCAAAGACTTCGTCTGTGAAGCATAGTGGGTGTGCGGCACCCTGTGCTTTGCGTGCCCATCGTCGTCGGACACTTGACGTGTTCCTTTGCTTATTGGGGCTTTCCTTTTGGGTCCATAAATGGACTGGCAGGCCATTGACGGTGGGGGCTTTACGGCCTCTTCGTGGTGCAGGAGCAGCTTGCGCTTTGGGTAGCTCTTGGTTGGTGGCTGTTGCCTTGTTTGTCTGCGGTTTTGAGCACTTTGCTCCATCTTATTCGGAGCGCGTCTTCCGCTTTGTTGAGCTTCGCTTTTCCTCCTTGTGCTTCTTCTTTCAAGCGATGAGGCTGCGTTTGCGAAGATTTTGTTCGACGGGCTCTTCGAGTTCGTCGTCATCGGGGCTTGATTCGTCCTCGGAGGGAGGTACATAGTTGTGATCCTCAACCTTTTCTTCTGCCGCCCTTTCGTGAGGGCGTACTTCTTCATCCTCCTTCGCTGATTCTTGCTGGAGGGGTTTGTCTTCGCACTCTCCGGTGTTATTATCTCCGTGCGGATTCTCCATTCTTCTTTGTGGCGGGATTTAGAGCGGCGCCGTCGGGCTTGGGTTGCTTCTTTAAAGAATCTTCCTCCGCTGCTTTCGCCATCCCTTCTTTTGGGGTATCCACCATGTAAGCGTCGATGACGAGGCGGCCTTCCAGTGTCCGGTGGGCGCTGGGTCCTGATCGTCTCCGGCATCGTCGTCCATAGCGTCGATGTCATCGGAGTCGTAGTCTAGCATGTCGGTTAGATCCTCGACAGTGGCTACAAAGTGGGTGGTGGGTGGGCTCAATTTCTTCGTCGTCGAACTCCAACCGCCCCGGCTATAGTCCGCCAGATTCCCCGATAGCGAGAGATGCTTCAGAGAATTCAAGATATCGCCAAAAGCGAGTGTTGAAAGATGTCGCGGCGGTGAATTCCATAACCGGCGCCCAATCTGGTTTAATTGGCAGGGGCGCGGGAGGCTCGGAGTCCGGCAAGGAGTCCGGCGCCTCGGGATCACGAGTTTCGCGGGGGACAAGATTGGTATTCGGCTCCATCGCCGTAGATATTGAAGCCCCCGGGGCGGCGTCTATCCACCGACCCTCGTCATGGGCGATCGGCTCCGGGCAAGTAGGCGGGCGGATTCAAGACGCGCCGCCAAAGCACTGTGCGGCGGCAGAACTAGATCATGCCCATCGCCACGGTCTGGTGGCGCTTGGCTGTGGCTCGAGTCCGTCGAAGATCAAGTCTCCATGATCGTCGGCCGTGAAGTTTAGGCTTCAAATCGACTCGACGGCCAGGCGTAGCTTCGATCTGCTCGGATGGCCAGAGAGTTGGCCGCGATGCAAAGCCGCCGAATATGAAGATCTGCTGGGGAGGAAAGTCTCACCTAGACAGCATCAAAGGTTGAAGATGCCATCGAGCCTATTGGTGGCGCCACAGAGGAACTCTCAATGAAAGCACCAATGTCGGTGTCAAAACCGGCGGATCTCGGGTAGGGGGTCCCGAGCTGTGCGTCTAGGCGGATGGTAACAGAGGCGAGGACACAATGTTTTACCTGAGTTCAGCCCTCTCGATGGAGGTAATACCCTACGTCTGCTTGATTAATATTGATGATATGGGTAGTACAAGAGTAGATCTACCACGAGATCCATGAGGCTAAACCTAGAAGCTAGCCTATGGTATGATTGTTGAGATGTAATGTTGTGTCCTCGGACTCTGACCCTCCGGTTTATATAGACACCGGAGAGGCTAGGGTTACACAGAGTCGGTTACAATGGTAGGAGATCTATATATCCGTATTTCCAAGCTTGCCTTCCACGCCAAGTAAAGTACCTTCGGGACACGAGCCGGAGTCTTCAATCTTCTATCTTCGTAGTCTGGGAGTCCGGCGGATATTGATAGTCCGGCTATCCGGACACCCCCTAGTCCAGGACTCCCTCAATGGGTAAGCCCTGTCCATTGTGTTCCTAAAAAGGGAGGCATTACCGTTGTTCCTAATGATAAAGATGAATTGATCCCACAAAAGAATTATTACAGGTTATAGGATGGTAATTGATTTCCGTAAGTTAAATAAAGTTACTAAGAAAGATCATTACCCTTTACCTTTTATTGATCAAATGTTAGAAAGACTATCCAAACACACACATTTCTGCTTTCTAGATGGTTATTCTGGCTTCTCTCAACTACCTGTGTCAGCGAAGGATCAATCTAAAACTACTTTTACTTGCCCTTTTGGTACTTTTGCTTATAGATGTATGCCTTTTGGTTTATGTAATGCACCTGCTACCTTTCAAAGATGCATGATGGATATATTCTCTGATTTTTGTGAAAAGATTTGTGAGGTATTCATGGATGATTTCTCCGTTTATGGATCCTCTTTTGATGATTGTTTGAGCAACCTTGATAGAATTTTGCGGAGATGCGAAGACACTAGTCTCGTCATGAATTGGGAAAAGTGTCACTTTATGGTTAATGGAGGCATTGTCCTTGGGCACAAGATCTCCGAGAGAGGTATTGAAGTTGATAAAGCCAAAGTTGATGCTATTGAAAAGATGCCATGTCCCAAGGACATAAAAGGTATAAGAAGTTTCCTTGGTCATGCCGGTTTTTATAGGAGGTTCATTAAGGACTTCTCTAAAATCTCTAGGCCTCTGACTAATTTATTGCAAAAAAGATATTCCTTTTGTCTTTGATGATGATTGTGTATAAGCATTTGAAATACTTAAGAAAGCTTTGATCACCGCACCTATTTGTTCAGCCACCTGATTGGAATTTACTTGTTGAAATTATGTGTGATGCTAGTGATTATGCTGTAGGTGCTGTTCTAGGGCAAAGAGTTGATAAGAAATTGAATGTTATCCAGTATGCTAGTAAGACTCTTGATACTACCCAAAGAAATTATGCTACTACTGAAAAAGAGTTCTTAGCAGTTGTGTTTGCATTTGATAAGTTTATACCTTATATTGTTGATTCCAAAGTTACTATTCACACTGATCATGCTGCTATTAAATATCTCATGGAAAAGAAAGATGCTAAGCCTAGACTCATTAGATGGGTTCTCTTGCTCCAAGAATTTGACTTGCATATTATTAACAGAAAGGGAGCTGAGAACCCCGTTGCAAACAACCTGTCTAGGTTAGAGAATGTTCTTGATGACCCACTGCCTATTGATGATAGTTTTCTTGATGAACAATTAGCGGCCATTAATGCTTCTCATACTGCTCCTTGGTATGCTGATTATGCTAATTACATTGTTGCTAAATTTATACCGCCTAGTTTCACATACCAGCAAAAGAAAAAGTTCTTTTATGATTTAAGACATTACTTCTGGGATGACCCACACCTTTATAAAGAAGGAGTAGATGGTGTTATTAGACGTTGTGTGCCTGAGCATGAACATGAATAGATCCTATGCAAGTGTCACTCTGAATCCTATGGAGGACACCACGCTGGAGACAGAACTGCACACAAGGTACTACAATTTGTTTTTATTGGCCTACTCTCTTCAAAGATGCTCGTAACTTTGTCTTATCTTGTGATGAATGTGAAAGAATAGGTAACGTTAGTAGACATCAAGAAATGCCTATGAATTATTCTCTTGTTATTGAACCATTTGATGTTTGGGGCTTTGATTATATGGGACCTTTTCCTGCCTCTAATTCTTATACACATATTTTAGTTGCTGTTGATTACATTACTAGATGGGTAGAAGCTATTCCAACTAGTAGTGCTGATCATAACACTTCTATTAAAATGCTTAAAGAAGTTATTTTTCCGAGGTTTGGAGTCCCTAGATATCTTATGACTGATGGTGGTTCACATTTTATTCATGGTGCTTTCCGTGAGATGCTTGCTAAGTATGATGTCAATCATAGAATCGCATCTCCTTATCATCCGCAGTCTAGTGGTCAAGTAGAGTTGAGCAATAGAGAGCTCAAATTAATTTTGCAAAAGATTGTGAATAGATCTAGAAAGAATTGGTCCAAAAAACTTGATGATGCATTATGGGCCTATAGAACTGCATACAAAAATCCTATGGGTATGTCTCCATATAAGATGGTCTATGGAAAAGCGTGTCATTTACCTCTTGAACTTGAGCATAAGGCATATTGGGGTATTAAAGAGCTCAATTATGACTTCAAACTTGCCAGTGAGAAGAGGTTCTTTGATATTAGCCCACTTGATGAATGGAGAACCCAAGCATATGAGAATGCTAAGCTATTCAAAGAAAAAGTCAAACGCTGGCATGACAAAAGGATACAAAAGCGTGAGTTTAACGTAGGAGATTATGTGTTATTATTCAACTCTCGCTTTAGACTTTTTGCAGGAAAACTTCTCTCAAAATGGGAAGGTCCTTACGTTATCGAAGAGGTCTATCATTCTGGTGCCATAAAAATCAACAACTTCGAAGGCACAAGTCCAAGGGTGGTAAACGGTCAGAGAATTAAACATTATATTTCAGGTAATCCTATCAATGTTGAAACTAATATCATTGAAACCATAACCCCTGAGGAATACATAAGGGACACTTTCCAGAACGTTCTAGACTCCGAAAAGGAATAGGTATGTGGTACGGTAAGTAAACCGACTCCAAAACAACTCCCATGGCAATTTTTATCAGTTTTGGAATATTCAAGAATTTTAGGAAGAAAGAAGTAGTCCGAAAGGGACACGAGGCCCCCACGAGAGTGGAGGGCGCACTCTCTCCTACTGGGCGTGCCCCACTGTCTCGTGGACACCTCGTGTGCCTCACGGACTCCGTTTTCTTGCACGTTACGTATTTTGGTCGGTAAAAATTCATTATATATACTCCTGAAGGTTTTGACCACCTTATCACGCAAATATCCTCTGTTTTCGTTTCAAGCTGTTCCTGTTGCAGAATAAAAGCAAGATGTCTTCTCAGGAGTCAGTCGGGGAGAGCCGGGTGTCTCATCCAACACCTGTCCAGGAGCAAATAGCGATGCTTATCACTTTGGACCATCAACGAAGGACGAGATGGAGGCTGATTTGAAAAGGATAGATGCCATGGAAGAAGATCAAGAAGTTACCTCACGTCTCCAAGCAGATGATTGGGGAACTACCTAGCCTGGCTATCCCTACTTCGATCACCCCTTCCAACTTTAGATTTCTTTGTTATGAAAATATGAAAAAGAGTTTTACTTGTTCTCCATAGGCTATGCAACATCCTTGGGTAAAAGGAGCTTTGGCCGTTACGGGCAAGCTCCGTAAAGAAATTATGGACCTCAAACAACAAGTCAACAAGCTCGAGGAGGAGAACAATATCTTGAAGGGCATCATTGCCAAGAAGATCATAACACCGACCGTGAAGAAGGAGACATAATCACGTGGGCATGGGCACTCCCCTTGGCAACTGCCAAGCCTGGGGGAGGTGCCCCGGTATCGTATCACCATCACACTCCTATCTTTACCGCTTTATTTAGTTCGATCCTTTTAGTAGTATCTTGATCTAGTAGATTGAAGTTTTGATATCAAGTAGTTTGAGTTTTGCTTTGTGATGTCTTTTTGTAATCGAGTCCGTGAGCTATCTATAATAAAGATTACTGTTGAGTCAAGGGCTTTGCTATGTTGCTATGATCTTGAGAAAGTAAAAAGAATAAAAGAGTTCATATTGATCTTATGGATAGTGATAACTTCACACATAGAAAGTATGAGGCATAAAAATTGTTGAGAGTTGATGAACGTAGTCTTGGTCATTGTTGCAATTAATAGGAAGTGATAAGGAAAGAGGGGTTCACATACAAATATATTATCTTGGACACCTTTTTATAATTGGGAGCACTCAATAGGTATGACATGCTAAAAGAGTTGACGTTGGACAAGGAAGACAACGTAATGGTTTATGTTTTCGCGCATCTCAGTTAAAGTATATTGTCATTGACCTTCCAAACATGTTGAGCTTTCCTTTCTCCCTCATGCTAGCAAAATTCCTTGCACCAAGTAGAGATACTACTTGTGCTTCCCAATTCCCTTAAACCCAGTTTTGCCATGAGAGTCCACCATACCTACCTATGGATTGAGTAAGATCCTTCAAGTAAGTTGTCATGTTGCAAGCAATAAAAATTGCTATCTAATTATGTATGACTTATTAGTGCAGAGAAAATAAGCTTTGTACGATCTTGTTGTGGAAGTAATAAAAGCGACGGACTACATAATAAAGATCCACATACAAGGGGCAATATAAAGTGACGTTCTTTTGCATTAAGATTTTGTACATCAACCCTAAACGCACATGACAACCTCTGCTTCTCTCTGAGAAGGGCCTATCTTTTACTTTATGTTTTTACTTTATGCTTGAGTCAAGGTGATCCTCACCTTTCCGTTTTTCATTTTATCCTTTGGCAAGCGCCTCGTGTTTGAAATATCATGATATATATATCCAATTGGATGTTAGTTAGCATGGGCTTTTATTGTTGACATCACCTAAAGGTGAATACGTTGGGAGGCAACACAATAAGCCCCTATCTTTCTCAGTGTCCGGCTAAAACTCCATAACCACAAGTATTGCGTGAGTGTTGGCAATTATAGAAGACTACAAGATAGTTGAGTATGTGAGCTTGCTGAAAAGCTCTATTGTTGACTCTTTCTGGTGTTATGATAAATTGCAATTGCTTCAATGACTGAGATTATAGTTTGTTAGTTCCCAATGAAGTTTTTGAACCATACTTGACATTGTGAATTGATTGTTACTTGAGCATAAGAAATCATATGATAAAATCTATATATGCTGCTGTTATAAGAATGATCATGATGCCCTCATGTCCGTATTTTATTTTTATCGACACCTCTATCTCTAAACATGTGGACATATTTTTTGATTTCGGCTTCCGCTTGAGGACAAGCAAGGCCTAAGCTTTGGGGAGTTGATACGTCCATTTTGCATCATGATTTTATATCAATATTTATTGCATTATGGGCTGTTATTACACATTATATCTCAATACTTATGGCTATTCTCTCTTATTTTACAATGTTTACCATGAAGAGGGGAATGCCGGCAATTTGGAATTACAGGTGGAAAAGGAGCAAACGTTGAAACCTATTACGCACAGCTCAAAAGTCCTGAAACTCCACGAAACATCTTTTTGGAATTAATAAGAATTTTTGAGCGAAAGAAATACACCAGGGGGCCCACACCCTGTCTAGGAGAGTGGAGGGCGCGCCCCCTGAGGCGCGCCTATCTCTGCCCCCCAGTGGGCCCCGGTGTCCAACTTCTGCTATATCAGAGCTTTTACCCTGGAAAAAATCGTGGGCAAGCTTACGGGACGAAACTCCGCCGCCACAAGGAGGAACCTTGGCGGAATCAATCTAGGGCTCCGACGGAGCTGTTCTGCCGGGGACACTTCCCCCTGGGAGGGGGAAATCACCAGCAATGTCATCACCAACGATCCTCTCATCGAGAGGGGGTCAATCTCCATCAACATCTTCACCAGCACCATCTCCTCTCAAAACCCTAGTTCATCTCTTGTATCCAATCTTGTATAAAACCACAAATTGGTACCTGTGGGTTGCTAGTAGTGTTGATTACTCCTTGTAGTTGATGCTAATTGGTTTACTTGGTGGAAGATCATATGTTCAGATCCTATATGCATATTATTACTCCTCTGATTATGAACATGAATATGCTTTGTGAGTAGTTACGTTTGTTCGTGAGGACATGGGTGAAGTCTTGCTATTAGTTGTCATGTGAATTTGGTATTCGTTTGATATTTTGATGAGATGTATGTTGTCTTTTCCTCTAGTGGTGTTATGTGAACGTCGACTACATGACACTTCACCATTATGTGGGCCTAGAGGAAGGCATGGGGGAAGTAATAAGTAGATGATGGGTTGCTAGAGTGACAGAAGCTTAAACCCTAGTTTATGCGTTGCTTCTTTAGGGGCTGATTTGGATCCATATGTTTAATGTTGTGGTTAGGTTTACCTTAATACTTCTTTTGTAGTTGCAGATGCTTGCAATAGAGGTTAATCATAAGTGGGATGTTTGTCCATGTAAGGCCAGTACCCAAACACTGGTCCACCCACATATCCAATTATCAAAGTACCGAACGCGAATCATATGAACGTGATGAAAACTAGCTTGACGATAATTCCCATGTGTCCTCGGGAGCTTCTTTCTCATTATTAGAAATTGTCCAGGCTTATCCTTTGCTACATAAAGGATTGGGCCACCTTGCTGCACTTTGTTTACTTTGTTTACTTGTTACTCGTTACCATTTATCTTATCACAAAACTATCTATCACCTACAATTTCAGTGCTTGCAGAGAAAACCTTACTGAAAACCGCTTATCATTTCCTTCTGCTCCTCATTGGGTTCGACACTCTTACTTATTGAAAGGACTACGATTGATCCCCTACACTTGTGGGTCATCAAGAACCACATTGTCTTGATAACCCGACACAGGTAGTAAAGGTAAATTCTCTCTATAGATATGATAAAGTTGAAATACTGTCTACTAAATTTCATAGCCCATGCTTAGATGAATTTGATGACTTTATGGCTAGACAAGAAAGTTTTAATGCTTATGTTGGTAGAGAATTAAAGAATAATGCTTTCGAGATAGGACGCTTGAGTGATTATATGGCTAGAGTTAAAGGTGAACTTAAACTCATTAGCAATTATGCTTCTATGGTTACCACTCAAGCTGAGCAAGTACTTAAAGCTCAAAATGATTTGCTTGATGAATTAAATAATAAACACGACCTTGCTGTTAGAGTGGCTACTAGAAATGGTAGAATGACTCAGGAACCTTTGTATCCTGAAGGCCACACTAAGAGAATCGAGCAGGATTCTCAGAGAAATGATTTAGAGGCACCTAGTTCTTCTAAAAAGAAGAAAAAGAAAAATGACAGGACTTTCCATGCTTCTAGTGAACCTATTGTAGACACACCTAAGAATCCCAATGATATTTCTATTTCTGATGCTGAAACACAATCAGGTGATGAACATGAACCTAGTGATAATGTTCATGTTGATGCTCAACCTAGCAAAAATAATGATGTAGAGATTGAACTGCTGTTGATCTTGATAACCCACAATCAAAGAATCAACATTATGATAAGAGAGATTTTGTTGCTAGGAAGCACGATAGAGAAAGGGAACCATGGGTTCAGAAACCCATGCCCTTTCCTCCTAAACCATCCAAGACAAAGGATGATGAGGATTTTAACCGCTTTGCTGAAATGATTAGACCTATCTTCTTACGTATGCGCTTGACTGATATGCTTAAAGTAAATCCGTATGCTAAGTATATGAAGGATATCATTACAAATAAAAGAAAGATACTGGAAGCTGAAATTTCCACCATGCTTGCTAATTATACTTTTAAGGGTGGAATACCAAAGAAACTTGGAGACCCCTGGGTACCAACTATACCATGCTCTATTAAAAGAAAATATGTTAAAACTGCTTTATGTGATCTTGGAGCCGGTATTAGTGTTATGCCTCTCTCTTTATATCGTAGACTTGAATTGAATAAGTTGACACCTACTGAAATATCTTTGCAAATGGCTGATAAATCAAGCTGCTATACATTGCCGGTATTTGTGAGGATGTACTGTTGTGGTTGCAAATGTCACTATCTTATGAGACTTTGTTATTCTTGATATTCCGAGGGCGATAGTATGTCGATTATCCTTGGTAGACCCTTTTTGAATACTGCAGGGGCTGTTATTGATTGCAATAAAGGCAATGTCACTTTTCATGTTAATGGTAATGAGCACACGGCACACTTTCCGAGGAAACAATCTCAAGTTCATAGCATCAATTCTATCGGAAAAAGTCCAACTATCATTATTGGAGGTTTTGAATTTCCTCTTCCTACTGTCAAGAAAAAGTATGATATTCTTATTGTTGGGGATGTTCATATCCCCGTTGAGGTAACCTAGTGTTATTCGAAATTTCTCCGGTTCTATGTTATTCGGAATGAGTTTATTAACAAGACTTGATCAACCTTGTTAGTGGATTCATTTTGATGATCATGAGATGGATGAAACTAGAAGGCACAACCTTCTGTACCCTCTTTTTACTTTCTGTTATTTAGAATAAATAAAGCAAAAATAGTATTATCTATCTGTTTTCTGATTTATCCGTGCAATAAAAAAATATCCTGAAAATAAAAGTGCTCCAAATGCCCTGCAAATTTAGTATGATTTTTTATGGAATATTTGAGGGTTTTAGGCACTGAAAACACTGTAGGAGGGGCAAGCACCTGGCCACGAGAGTGGAGGGCGCGCCCACACCCCCTTGGCGCGCCCCCCTGTCTCGTGGACCCACGGTGGCCCCCCTCCACTTATTCCTGCACCCACACACTCCATCTTCTTCCCAAAAAAAATCCCCATCTAGCTCAAGCACGAGTTCTAGCTCATTTTGCTGCGATTTTCGATCTCCTTACTCAAAGCTCCATTCACAAAACTGCTTTGGGAGATTGTTGCTTGGTATGTGACTCCTCCATTGGTCCAATTAGTTTTTGTTCTAGTGCTTTATTCATTGCAAATTTTTGCTGCATAGGTGACCCTGTTCTTGAGCTTGCATGACAAATTTATGAGGTCCCAAGTAATTCTAACGCATGATATAGGCTCTAGGCACTTGTAGGAGTAGTTGCTACCAATCTTGTTTAGTTTTATTCACCTTTATTTTGAAGTTACTAAAATTTCAGAAATTTTCAGAAAATGTTAAGGAGATATTTGAGGGGCTCTTCTAGCCAAGGCTCCCAGGAAAAGCAAGCTAAAGAGAAGTAAAAGGCCAAGTATAATCTTCCTCGCATAGCGGAAGTACGGCCGTGTGAGTGGCCATGCGATAATTTCTTGAGAGAAGCCGGAATTTATGAAGACTTTTATTCTTTGATCGAGAATGCAGGCCTCACCGACTTCCTCCACGACCGGATCGATCAGTATCTCTTACTCACCAATACTTTCGTGCAAAACTTTTATTACTATCCTAAGAAATCACCTCCTTAAGTATCGTTCCATTTATATGATGAATTCAAGGAAATGTCTTTACGTAATTTTTGCGCGGTATGTAGAATACCCTTTGAGGGTAAATTAGATGAACCACATCGTAAAGATGTGGATGGCTTTGTTAACACCATTACTGTAGGGGATCCAAAGAAGGGTTCCGATGCGAGAATCTCTAGCATACACTTTCCTGTTTTACGTTACTTTGCCATATTTGCTAGTCGATGCTTAATTGGTCGTGGAAACAGTGGAAGCTTCAGTGTCCCTGATATTATTATTCTATTCCATGCCTTGTTTGGTGATAATAGTTTTAGTATGGGTGCTGTTATTGCTAAACTGCTAAGCCTGAACCGTACAAAAGGCCCCATCTTTGGAGGTATCTATCTATGCTGCACGTCTTGCTAAACATTTTGAGATACCTATTAGGCACCATGAGGAAGAGGAGACAATATTGCCTCCTTACATTTTAGATTACATGAGCATGGTAGCACATGAGTTTATTGTTCATAATGATGATAAGATGCTTATGTATAACTTGAGATTTAATAAGAAACACAATGAGACTATTATTCTGCGTGCGCCTTTGTTGTTTGATTTGACTGTAGTTAATTATCTTGTCACGCCGGAAGCGGTGTACGCTCATCAAGGCCAAGCATCCACTCCAGAGCCTGATCCTGAGCCGGAACCTTCACTGGACCCTTATCGTGCATCATCTTACCAATGGGATCTGGAGGAGATGGCCAGCCAGTGGTATCCTGATTACACCCCTCAGTACACCGGGGAGAGTAGCCGCGGTCCTTGGCATTATACCAACTTAGGCCAAAAGCCTAAGCTTGGGGGAGTACGTATTTGTCACCGACTTTACATTCATTTTCGCACACTATTCTAGTTGCCGGTGCTCATACTCTTTCATTGTATTATGCATGCTAGTTTAATTTCCTTTTTCTTGGTTTCTTCTTGTGTGTTTGATAAACCTTAAGAAAAAACAAAAAAAAATTAGTTAGTTTAATTTCCATGCTTGTAGTAGAATTAAAATGAAAACCCAAAAAGATTTCTCGTTCTTCTTTTTACTTGTTGGGAGCTTTCCCGTGTAAATAGTTTTATTTTTCTTTTCCTTCCTTTGGGGGTCAAGAGTAGAAGACTATATTGAAAACGTTTCGTCGAGTGGTACGCTCGGCTTGATCGAGGATACGAACGGGATATTCTCGATATGTGAGATTATCTTGAAGATCAAGCGTTTCGTGGTCCACTCCACGGATAGGATCCGAGAAGCAATGCCTGAGTTGAGAAACGTGGAAGACATCATGGACTTTGGAGAGATGCGGAGGTAGTTCCAATTGGTAGGCAACTTCTCCTCGTTTGGCAAGAATGCAAAAGGGTCCAATGTAGCGAGGAGCCAATTTGCCTTTGATACCGAAGTGATGGGTTCCCTTCAGAGGAGTAACCCGAAGGTAAGCCTTCTCGTCAACCTCGTAAGTCATAGCCTTATGTTTTCGGTCATATTGACTCTTTTGACGAGATTGGGCTGTTTTCAACTTTTCACGAACGATGCGAACTTGCTCTTCTGCTTCCTGGATCATATCCGGGCCAAAGAATTGTCTTTCCCCGGTTTCTGACCAGTTAAGAGGCGTTCGACACCTTTGTCCATAGAGAACTTCAAAAGGGGCTTTACCCAAGCTAGATTGATAGCTGTTGTTATAAGCAAATTCGGCAAATGGAAGGCATTTCTCCCAATCCATTCCGAATGAGATATGAAGCTTCGAAGCATGCCTTCTAGGATTTGGTTGACACGTTCAACTTGACCACTTGATTGAGGGTGAAAGGCAGTGCTAAAGGAAAGATGGGTTCCCATAGCGTTTTGGAAACTTTCCCAAAATCGAGAGGTGAAGAGACTTCTTCGATCCGAGTTAATTTCAATGGAACACCATGGAGAGACACTATTAGGAGATGTACAAGTCTGCTAGCTGACTAGCGGTTATACTCTCATGAGCATGTAAGGAATGGGCTACTTTGGAAAGGCGGTCGATAACGATGAAGATAGCATTATTCCTCTCACGGTCTGGGAAAACCGGTGATGAAATCCATACCAATTTTATCCCATTTCCATTCAGGAATAGCTAAGGGTTGAAGGGTGCCAGCAGGCCGTTGATGCTCTGCTTTTACACGACGACAGACGTCGCAATTAGCAACAAATTGAGCAATGTCTCTCTTCATCCTAGTCCACCAGAACCTCTGGCGTAGGTCCTGATACATCTTAGTGCTACCGGGATGAATGGTGAGAGGAGATTCATGAGCTTCTTTAAGGATCAATCGCCGCAGGTTTCGCACTTTGGGAACCACTAGGCGGTTTCCGAAGTATACGACTCCTTGATCATCAACGGAGAAACAATCCACAACTCCTTTCTTGATGTTTCTTTTGATGCGGGAAATTCCCGGATCTACCTTCTGGGCTTTGATGATCTGATCCGTAAGGGTAGGTTTCGCCACCAAGGTGGAAAGGAATCCTTGAGGAACAATGTGAAGGTTTAGCTTCCGAAATTCCTCGTGGAGAAGTGGTTGACTTTGTTGCAACATCAGATTGTTGCAATAAGATTTACGACTTAGCGCATCAGCCATGACGTTGGCTTTTCCTGGGGTATAAGTTATCCCTAAGTCGAAATCTGGGATCAACTCAACCCAACGTCTTTGCCTGAGATTCAAATCTAGTTGGGTGAATATATACTTCAGACTTTGGTGATCGGTGTAGATTTCGCAACAATTACCGAGGAGGTAATGTCGCCAGGTTTTGAGTGCATAGACTACCGCTGCAAGCTCTAGATCATGAGTAGGGTAGTTTTCCTCATGTGGGTGTAATTGCCGTGAAGCATAAGCAATTACGTGTCGATCTTGCATGAGAATACAGCCTAGTCCTTGTCGCGAGGCGTCATAATAGATAACAAAGTCCTTGAGAAATCTGGTGGTACCAACACGGAGCGAAGTTAAGCGTCTCTTGAGTTCACGGAAGCTGTGCTCACATTGTGGAGTCCACTCAAACTTTTATCCTTCTTGAGGAGTTCGGTTAGAGGTTTAGCAACTTTGGAGAAGTTCTCGACAAAGCGGCGGCAATAGCTCGCTAAGCCAAGGAAACTTGAACTTGCTTGACCGATTCGGTGGAGTCAATTAAGGGCGGCTTGAACTCGCTTCGGGGTTGACAAGCAATACCTTTACCGAAATTACATGTCCTAGATAGGTCACTTCTGGCAGCCAAAATTCGCATTTAGAAAACTTGGCATAAAGGCGATGCTCTCGAAGTTTCATCAACACTAGCCTTAGATGTTCGGCATGTTCTTCCTCGTTCTTGGAATAGATGAGTATGTCATCGAGGTAAACCACGACGAATTTATCCAAATACTCCATGAAAATTGAGTTCATTAACCGGGAGAAGGTGGATGGAGCATTGGTTAGACCGAAGGACATGACGGTGTACTCGTATTGGCCGTAACGAGTAACAAAGGCCGTTTTGGGAATGTCCCTGTTCCGGATTTTGATTTGATGGTAGCCTAACCTCAAATCCATCTTAGAAAGACCGAGGATCCCTTGAGCTGATCATACAGATCGTTGATCCTGGGGAGCGGATACTTGTTCTTAATTGTGACCAAGTTGACGGGTCGATATTCAACAACCATCCGGTCCGTACCATCCTTCTTCTTGACGAAGAGGACGGGGCAAGCCCAAGGAGATGAACTAGGACAGATGAAACCCCTTTTCAAGGACTCATCGAGTTGTTTCTTAAGTTCGGCTAGTTCTAGGGGTGCCATCTTATAGGGTCTTCTAGAAATTGGGACAGTTCCTGGAATGAGGTCTATCACGAACTCAACATCTCTGTCAGGTGGGACACCTGGCAATTCTTCTGGAAAGACATCCGGAAAGTCACGGACTACCAGAACGTCTTCGAGGTCTAGCAATGGACTGGCATTAAGAGAATATAGCTGTCGCTTGGATATTCGGGTCAAGACATTGACTAACTTTCCCAAAGGGTGCGTAAGTTGAACAGTTCTAGAGAAGCAATCAATCTTGGCATGATGGGCTGACATCCAGTCCATGCCCAAGATGATATTAATATCCGAAGATTTGAGAGCTATTAATGATGCAAGGAAAACAAGTCTGTCAACCTGTATTTCATTCCCATGGCTTACTCTAGAGGTTTGCCATCTCGAACCAGGAGTAGAAATTTCCATGGTGGAAGGCATGTCACAGAATGCGGTGTTATGCAAGCGAGCATAGTTTTCGGATATGAATGAATGAGATGCTCCAGTATCAAAAAGAACAGATGCCGGGTGGCAATTAACAAGAAGCGTACCGAGAACGACGTTGGGATCCTCTTGGGCCTCTTCAGCTAAGACACAATTAACGTGGCCACGTGCAGTGGTGGCCGGCTTGGCATAGAGCACCTTCCCTGCTGGCTTGCCACGGCCAACAGCTTTTCCAGTCTGGTTGGGGTTGGTCTGAGGACAATCGCGCATGTAGTGGCCTGATTCCCCACACTTGAAGCACGTCACGGGGCTGGTGCGTGGAGGAGCATTGTTGGTTGGCCCACCATACGGCTTAGCTGGTGCAAACTGTTGAACTGGACGAGGCGCCTGATAGGATGGCCTCGGTGTGAATCTGGGTGGCAGGGCAGTATTAGGCACCCACACCCGGCGCTTCTGTGGTCCAGCACCGGATGATGAACCCATGTCACGACCATGCTTGCGTGTTGCTTCGAAATCAGTCTGACCCGTCTCAGCACTAATGGCTTTGTTTACAAGCTTCTGGAAAGAGGTGCACTCATGCAGACGGAGATCTCGGCGAAGTTCGGGGCTAAGTCCCTTGTGGAACCTTGCCTGTTTCTTGGCGTCAGTGGAGACCTCTTCAGTTGCATAGCGTGCGAGGTTACCGAACTCCCTGCTGTAAGTGTCCATAGAGAGAAGACCTTGGGTGAAACTGCAGAACTCCTCACGTTTACGATCCATGAGACCCTCCGGAATGTGATGTTCATGGAAAGCCTCGCTGAATTCAGCCCAAGTAGTGACATGGCCAACTGGGCGCATAGCCATATAGTTCTCCCACCAGAGACTGGCGGGGCCTTCAAGATGATATGCAGCAAAGGTGACCTTATCAGCCTCAGCTACCGGTATGAGCGCAGCTTGTGAGTAATCTTTGCGGCCGATCATCGGCGTCGAGAGGCTCGACGGAGTGGTGGAAGGTAGGTGGGTGTAACTTGATGAAGTCACTGAGTGACACCAAGTTATTTCTCTGATGATGTGCTGTGTTCTGTTCGATGCGCTCCAACAAACGGTTGGTCTCCCGTTTGTTTCTCTCGGCCTCCAGCATAACGTCAGCCAGAGAAGGAGGGTGAGGCAGGTTCGCTTCTCCAACTCTGCTGCCTTCGGCCTACTCTGGCGGAGCAGGGTTGTTGCGGGTGTTAACCATCCTAGGAAAGACAAAACAAGGATTTAGTCCAGGATGATAAGATTCTGACATAGAAATGTAGAATGTAATGGATAACTCGGAATGCAAGATGATCATCCGTATGACATGGTAGATACAGAAACTGCTTCTTTATTCCAACGTCATACACACCATACAAGGTTTAGTACAAGACCAAACAAAGTACTACTACGGTGAAAGGAAGATTACATCTCATCGGAGGCATTCCAAGCTCCTATACATTATTTTTCTTACACCTCCGGAATTGATACACACTAAGTCATATTCCACAAGTCACGCAGGACGGTGGAGATATAACTATTACAATACTAGTGAGACTACTACTAACTCAGACGTCTCCGTAGTAGTTCTCATAGAAGTCTCCTCCGTAACCTGGAAGTTCAACGTGATCGTCCGGAAGCAGATGGTACTGAGGAGCCTGTGGACCATAGGGGCAAGGGTGAGGTCTTGGACCAACAAACGGTGGCCTGCGGGGACCACGAGGTGGGGTGATGCCCCCCACATCACGCCAATCCATCATGTCTGGTAGAGCAGATCTAACAGGATACAAGTCTCTCATATCCATATATCCAGCTTGCATACCGGTGCAAAGCGAGTCAAAGTGGCCCGGTGATCAAGACAGGCGTTGAAAACTCCATTCTCAAGGCCCGACTCTCTCGGTCCTTGTCCTTGAGCAACTTCGGCGGTGGTGCGGGTTAGTGAGTCCTCCGATGGAATCGGCATAGATAGCTCGGAGATACCCAAAGCGCTCAGGAGTGAACCGGCATATCTGGGAAGTCGGTGTTGCGAAGCGAGCGATCTGACTCGCATGATGGTCATCATAGAATAAGCAGCATCTTGCACCGCCATATCAATAGTAACACCAAGCCAATAGGAAGAAAGTGAAGGGCCTCGGTGGAACCAGGATAAGAGGAAATATCCCGACAAAGGCGAGATCTGGCTTTGATTAAAGTCTCGGGCGCTCTTCGACTGTGTATTCGGGATACCAACGGTAACCCGTCTCGATCATTACCTGGACTAACATAGCCGTATGACCGGTCACACCAATGCATCTGGTCAGACGAACCACTTGATTTTGGTCACGAGTGGCCATCTGGAAGCATAACCACAATGCAAAGACATTAGAATTTCTAGCAGAATTTGGACAGCATAACGGCTGTAAATGCCCCCAAAAAAGGATTTGAGACATTTTACAAAGAGTTGCATAACCACTCAACAATATCATATCAAGGTTCTGGGTCCAACTTAGTAACATAACAGGATAGTAGAACTGAACTAGGCTTGTAATCATCAAACCTATAAGGTACTACTGATTAGTAACACGTGAACCTAATAGAGAGAAGAGATCCTAGTCCTTAACCCCCGGTGGAAGAATGGACTGACTCAGATCAGAATGCCATGAGGCAAAGGAGTAAAAAGAGCCTTACGTACCATCCCACAATCAATTCCCCTACATATAACTAAAGCATTTCTAGACTCAACATCGACCAGTTTGGCTTGGAGAACCTACATGATCCGGCTCGATGCCAACGCTGTCGGGACCCGACTCAATGTCACATCGATCTAGCACTGTAACACCTCATATCACTTTGCGGCCTCACGCAAGGTATCCCCACAGTGTCGCCTTACCTTTGCACGGGACCGTTTAGCCTTTTGGCACACGTATATGATAGTGTCGCTAGCATCCATATGAAAAGGAGCCCGGCTGACATGGCTAGTTGTAAACCCAAAGTGGCACAGACTTACAGGGACGAGCATCCATGACCCGACATCGAGCGTGTCGGTCATCGACAAGTAAGTTACGGGCTGTAGCCTTTGGGCTAGCAGGACTCGTCTTGAAAGTGCAACTAATCCCGGGTGGTTTTGGTAATTAATAACAACATATATATCATTGAACTAATAGTTACTTGAGAATCATTTGAGAAAGTTCAGTGATATGGGTATGGCAAGGACTGAAGAAGTGGACCCTCAAAATGCTAAGGCAAGCATTGGCAAAAGCTCAAGACTCCATTTTGGTTTAGTGATCCAAGATCACATTGAGTCCATAGGAAAGCCAATACTATTAAAAGGGATGAGGTTATGATGATGATCTGGTTGCTCAAGTGCTTAGTGATACATCTCCTAAACTATCAGCAACTTTCACCGCCATATACACTCATAAGTAATCTCGGTCCCACCGATTTTCCAAACTCACCACACCGAGATGAACCAGCTCAGCCACAAAGCCAAACCCTAGAAAACTCGGATTTTCCGATTCGAACTCGGTCTCACGAAACTCGAGTTGCCAAGCTTCAGAAGCATCATCAAATCGGTGTCACCGAGATGATGAAGTCGGTCCCACCGAGATTGGCAAGCTCTTGTCTTTGCACGAATCGGACAAACCGAGATTGTATTTTCGGTCCCACGAAAATCAAACGTTCACATTATTTGAACTTTCGGTCTCACCGAGTTGTCAACTTCGGTCCCACCGAGATTGCTCAAATGTGTGTAACGGTTGGATTTTGTGTGGAGGCTATAAATACCCTCCACCCCTCTTCATTCGTGGAGAGAGCCATCGAAAGAACTACCACTCCTACCTTACATTTACGAGAAGAGAACTACCTACCCTTGTGTTGAGATCAAGTTGCTCCACTCCCACCATATGAAGCTTGATCTCTAGCCTTCCCAAGTTGCTTTCCACTCAATCCTTTCATCCACCACAGCCAAATCAGTGAGGAGAGTTGAGTGTTGGGGAGATTATCATTTGAAGCACAAGAGCAAGGAGTTCATCATCATCAACACCATCTATTACCTTTTGGAGGTGGTGCCTCCTAGATTGGTTAGGTGTCGCTTGGGAGCCTCCGTCGAGATGTGGAGTTGAACCAAGAAGTTTGTAAGGGCAAGGAGATCGCCTACTGTGAAGATCTACCCGAGTAAGGCTAGCCCTCCGTGGGCGTGGCCATGATGGCATAGACAAGGTTGCTTCTTCATGGACCCTTCGTGGGTGGAGCCCTCCGTGGACTCTCATGGCCGTTACCCTCCGTGGGTTGAAGTCTCCATCAACGTGGAAATACGATAGCACCACCTATCGGAACCACGAGAAAAATCACCGCGTCTCCAAAATTGCGTTTGCTCTTCTCCACCTCTCTTTACTACATGTGCAATTTACTTTCCGCTGCCTATACTCTAGAATTGCATGTGTAGGGTGATGCTTGACTTGATCATAATTGTAAATCTGTCAAAAACTGTTCTTTGTCAAAAGGCAGAATTTTTATATTGTCAAGTAGTCTAATCACCCCCCCTAGACATACTTTCGATCCTACAAGTGGTATCAGAGCTTTGGTCTCCATTGTATTGGTTTCCATTGCATTGGACTCCATAAGCTTGGTTTCACAACCTAGGAGAGTATGGCGTCTAGTGAGGGTAATTTTCGTAGAGGTCCTTACTTTGATGGTACAAACTTTGCTAGTTGGAAGCATAAAATGAAAATGCATATTCTTGGCCATAACCCAGCCGCATGGGGCATTATTTGTGTTGGTATGCAAGGTGAATTCTTCGAGGAAGGAAAAGTTCCGGATCGCGAAGCCACAACCGAAGAATTGCGGATGTTGCAAAACAATGCTCAAGCTTGTGACATTCTCTTCAATGCCTTGTGTCCCGAGGAGTTCAACAAAATCAGCCGTCTTGAGAATGCAAAAGAGATTTGGGATACTTTGGTTGAAATGCACGAAGGTACCAAGTCCGTGAAGGAATCAAAGCTAGATGTTCTTCAAGGTCAACTTGACAAGTTCAAGATGAAGGAAGGTGAAGGAGTCGCTGAAATGTACTCTAGGCTTGCTCTCATCACAAATGAGATTGCCGGCTTAGGAAGCGAAGAAATGACCGACCGATTCATCATCAAGAAGATTCTCAGAGCTTTGGATGGAAAGTATGACATCGTGTGCACCTTGATCCAAATGATGCCAAACTACAAGAATCTCAAGCCAACCGAAGTCATTGGAAGAATTGTTGCTCATGAGATGACACTTAAGGATAAGGAAGAGTTTCACAACAAGTCAAGTGGTGCTTACAAAGCTACAAGTGATGCTCCCACAACCTCAAGTGACAAGCTAGTTTCCAATGAAGAGATAAGCCTAATGGTCAAGAACTTCAACAAATTCTACAAGAGTAGAAGCAAAGAGAGAAGCTCAAAGTCTATATCATATGATGAAAAGAGATCTTCTAGTCGTGATCGAAGCTGCTACAATTGTGGAAGACCGGACACTACTCAAATGAGTGCTCGGCTCCCCACAAGAGAAGAGAAGAATCTCCAAGAAGAAGAAGCTCAAGAGATGAGTCACCTCGGAAAGAGAGAAGGAGTAGAGATGATCGTTATGAGCGAAGACCCTCTCGGAGAAGCAAGGATTCGGAGAGGAAAGACAAGTCATCAAGGAGCTACACAAGAAGAAAACATCAAGCTCATGTAGGTGAATGGGTCTCCGGCTCCGACTCGACAATCAATCCGAAAGAAGCTATCACTCCAACTCCGACTATAGTCAAGATGAAGGTGTTGCCGGTCTTGCTCTCGTATCCTCCAACTCCAACTCCTATGACTTATTTGATTCACCAAATGAGGGAATTGGAAGATGCTTCATGGCTAAAGGCCCCAAGGTATCACACCCTGAATTCATTGACTTTGATAGTGATGAGGATGACTTGCTTGGTGAAGATGAGCTCTTACATGATAAATCCAATGAACCTAGTAACGATGAACATGCTAGTAGTCTTTATAGTCGAGAAGAGTCGAATGACAATGCTATGAAGGAGATTGAGCGTCTAACTAAAGAACTAAAAACTCTTAAGTTTGCTCATGAAACAACTCAAGAAGATCATAGAGAGCTCCTAAGATCTCATGAGAAGCTACGCTTCGAGAAGCTCACTCTAGAGCAAGAACATGAGTTTCTAAAAGCAATCAATGACGATCTTCGAAAGAAGAGTTCTTCATATCTTGCCAAACGACTTCTCTTGTCTAATTTCTTGCCACCCATTAAAACTAAGCATGACAAGCATAAGAAAAATTCTTTCTCTAGTAGTAACAATAACCATGCTAAATCAAATGTTGTTGCTTCTAGTAGTTCTCTTGATTCCACTAACAATGTTTCAAGCCAAGTTACACTTGAGCAAGAAAATAGTTTATTGAAAGGGATTATAGAGAAAGGTGTCTACAAGAGCCTTGCGGAAGCAAGAACTTTGAGGAAATTGTTACTTAAGCAAGGAAGGCACCGGAAGAATCAAGGAATTGGTTTTGAGCGAAAGTTCAACGCCGAGGGTGTTGAATGGGAAGAAGGTCAATATCCTACTCCACAGTTTATTCCTCAAAAGGAGAAGTATGATCCTACTTCTTCCAATGTGGAACAAGCTCAAGATGACCTTTCACCACAAGACCACAAGCTAAAAGGCAAGGACAAGCTTCAAGAGGAGATTGATGCATTTGTTGAAGCACCTCAAGCCATGGTCAAGTGGGTTCCCAAGGAAACGTCAAGTTCTACTTCGTCAAGCTCAACTACAACCCCAAGGATTCCCATCAAGATGATGTGGATCCCGAAGAAGAAGAACTAGAGAGTCCTTGAGGGTGACTCCGCCAACATACTTCACTCACATTCATTTTGGCAAAAACTTGTGCAATCAACTTCCACATCGTGCACTAGTTCATGGAGTCACAAACCCTCTTGTTGGTAAGTTAAGGGACAAGGTAATCATTGCTTTCATGGACATCATCTATTGTGAACTTCAATCTATGTCCATGGATATCCTTGTTTGTTCCTTGTGGGACTAACCCATGTAGGTATTGAAAGTGCCCGAATCCAAAGGATAGCTCCAAACTCTTGATGATCTTCATCAACATTGAGCATCCACATCTTCAACATCTACATGAAGTCTTCTACGACAACCCAAGGTTAGTTTGACCCTTTAAAAGGGGTTCTCACATCTAGGGGGACCTTTGCTCTAAAGAATTGAGCTAAAGCATCTTCAAATGATGTGAACACATCAATGATTTATGTAAAAGTGGTAACCCCACTTGTGCTTAAACGATGAGTATGACCTATGATCAAATGTTCTCATTTGGCTCCTAAGTCAATATACTCATATAAAGATGACCTAGTCATCGACAAATTGTGTGATAGTAGCTAGAGTTTTGATTGTGCATGTTTGACACATATTTCACTTGCTATCTTATTGTGTGAGCATGTTGAATGCATGATTTTATCCATTCAAGGACATCCATTTGTTGTTTTGGTCGTTTTGATTTTTCAGACCAAATGGATGGACAAGAATGCCTAAGTACCTCCCCTAGCTATCTATGCTTTCTTGTCTCAAATTCTATTCATGCTTACATCACAAATTTTGAACAAGTCATTTTCGGACCCTCCGAGTGAGGAGCACTCGGAGCCACCGATCCGTCAAGGGCTAACTTCCAAAACCTTCTAAGTGATTTCGGTCAGACCAACTCACTCAAACTCGGTCGAACCGAAAGCATTTAGATCGATCTAGGTTTTCACCTCGGTGAAACCGAGTTGTGATTTTCGGCGTGATCAAGTGCATAATCTACTGCAGTTATCCATCTCGGTGCCACCGAAGTTTTACAACTCGGTCCCACCGACTGACAAAGGGTATATATACTCGAGGGCGCGTTGATTTCTCCTTCAAACGCCGCCCACACCCCTTCTTTGCCGTCGCCGCTGGTCTCCGGATCGTCGCGTGTAAATCGCTTTGCGCCCTCGCCGCAGGTCTCCGTCGCCGTCAACAGACATCTTCTCCGCGCCGTTGCCGCCGTAGAGAAACTCCACCAAGTTAGGGTGAGTTTTGATCCCACTCGTGCTCGCATCTCCGATTCAATGCACGTTTGGTTTGCCTAGAATCTTGCCATGATTGAAATCTTCCTGCACACCAGATTAGTTCGTTTGGACTAGATTTGAGTAAAAGTTTTAGGGTTAGGTTTCCGCCGAACACATCTCGGTGAGACCGATTTTACATTTTCGGTATGACCGATTTGGCCTATAGCCATTATCAGATGCACCCTTCGGTCCAACCGAGTTGTGCAAATCGGTGTGACCGAAATGAGGATTCTGTGAAACCCTAATGTTTTCGGCGGGACGAAACCCACTTCGTCCAACCGAAAGTGGTGTGAAAGCTTCGTTTAAACACTTGGATTCACGAATCTTAAACTTCGATCGACCGAAATGTCTTCTGTGAAAACCTAATACTAGAATTTGAACTCATTTTTGTTGCAAAAACTTCTGCATTTGTGATGACTCTTCTTCTCTGCCTACACCTTATCTATTCACAGGTTGTCAGCCATGTCAGATGCCAGTGACAGTCAGAACAGGTCAGAGACACCCATTGCAGATATTCCAGAGGCAGGCACTAGTCCTGATCCTAGCAGCTCATCAGATGATGGTGAGAGGAGTACACCAAGTGGTTTGCCTCCTGCAGCCACCAGAGCCAGAAAGAAGAGGAACTCAGATGATGAAGACTCAGATTTCGTTGTTGAGGAAGAGGTCACCTCAAAGCCCAAGAGGAAGGTTGTTGCCAAAGAGCCACAAGGTCAACAAACTAAGAAGGGCACCAGAAAAGTCAAGCAGTCAACTGTTGCCAAGAAGCTGAGTTTGGAAGAGGAAACTGCAAGCAAAGTGAAGAAAACCTCCAAGACAAAGAGGTTAGTGCATGATGATGCAGCAGAAGAGGATGAGGATGAGGAAGCACCCCAGCCTCCTCCTCAGAAGTCTTCGCCGATGCTGTCTTATCCACTCCAACATCAACCAGCACAGAGCCGCCAGAGAGTCCCGGTGGACGCTTAGCTCTATGCCTTTTCGAACTTTTTGGTAACTTGTTGCCAAAGGGGGAGAAATTGTATAGATCATAGGACTTCGAGAGAGAGTGTGCTGTTGTCTTTGCGCTTTTGCTCTTTCGTTCATTTGCGGTTTCTTTGAGATACTTTTGGTTTTCGAGACATTCAGTGTGTTTGATACTACGTTTCATTCTACTTTAATGAGTGCTTGGTCGTACTATGCTTTAATGTGGGCTTAATGCTTTTCATATGCTATTCCTATCTTGTATGACCATTTACTCATGTCTTGGTGATTGGGTGCATGCTGTTCATTCTTATCATTTTGTGCGCTCCACCAAGATGTATGTGACATGGAAGAGTGACCCATGATCCTAATCGATTGTGCATTTGCATTCAAACGCAAATCTTAAATAATGCACAAATTTAGGGGGAGCTCTTACTTATCACATACTTCTCAAAGCGACGATATTATTCATTGATTATATTCTTTGTCGAAGCTTTGATCTATATGTTGTCATCAATTACCAAAAAGGGGGAGATTGAAAGTGCAACTAATCCCCGGGTGGTTTTGGTAATTAATAACAACATATATATCATTGAACTAATAGTTACTTGAGAATCATTTCGAAAGTTCAAGTGATATGGGTATGGCAAGGACTGAAGAAGTGGACCCCTCAAAATGCTAAGGCAAGCATTGGCAAAAGCTCAAGACTCCATTTTTGGTTTAGTGATCCAAGATCACATTGAGTCCATAGGAAAGCCAATACTATTAAAAGGGATGAGGTTATGATGATGATCTGGTTGCTCAAGTGCTTAGTGATACATCTCCTAAACTATCAGCAACTTTCACTGCCATATACACTCATAAGTAATCTCGGTCCCACCGATTTTCCAAACTCAGTCACACCGAGATGAACCACCTCAGCGACAAAGCCAAACCCTAGAAAACTCGGATTTTCCGATTCTTAACTCGGTCTCACCGAAACTCGAGTTGCCAAGCTTCTATAAGCTTCTGTCATCAAATCGGTGTCACCGAGATGATGAAGTCGGTCCCACCGAGATTGGCAAGCTCTTGTCTTTGCACGAATCGGACAAACCGAGATTGTATTTTCGGTCACACCGAAAATCCCAACGTTCACATTATTTGAACTTTCGGTCTCACCGAGTTGTCAACTTCGGTCCCACCGAGATTGCTCAAATGTGTGTAACGGTTGGATTTTGTGTGGAGGCTATAAATACCCCTCCACCCCTCTTCATTCGTGGAGAGAGCCATCGAAAGAACTACCACTCCTACCTTACATTTACGAGAAGAGAACTACCTACCCTTGTGTTGAGATCAAGTTGCTCCACTCCCACCATATGAAGCTTGATCTCTAGCCTTCCCAAGTTGCTTTCCACTCAATCCTTTCTTCCACCACAGCCAAATCAGTGAGGAGAGTTGAGTGTTGGGGAGATTATCATTTGAAGCACAAGAGCAAGGAGTTCATCATCATCAACACCATCTATTACCTTTTGGAGGTGGTGCCTCCTAGATTGGTTAGGTGTCGCTTGGGAGCCTCCGTCGAGATGTGGAGTTGAACCAAGAAGTTTGTAAGGGCAAGGAGATCGCCTACTTCGTGAAGATCTACCCCGAGTAAGGCTAGCCCTCCGTGGGCGTAGGCCATGATGGCATAGACAAGGTTGCTTCTTCGTGGACCCTTCGTGGGTGGAGCCCTCCGTGGACTCTCGCAGCCGTTACCCTCCGTGGGTTGAAGTCTCCATCAACGTGGAAGTACGATAGCACCACCTATCGGAACCACGAGAAAAATCACCGCGTCTCCAAAATTGCGTTTGCTCTTCTCCACCTCTCTTTACTACATGTGCAATTTACTTTCCGCTGCCTATACTCTAGAATTGCATGTGTAGGGTGATGCTTGACTTGATCATAATTGTAAATCTGTCAAAAACTGTTCTTTGTCAAAAGGCACAATTTTTATATTGTCAAGTAGTCTAATCACCCCCCCTCTAGACATACTTTCGATCCTACAGGTACTCAATGCGTGACATTTCCCCGAAGGGACAGACACAGGAACGAAGAAGGACACATGCCGGCCAGCCTAAGTGTTCCGGAGCAGTAGCAAGCTACCATGGCTCAGTGGAGACACTAGGAGACATTTTCCGGTAAGAGAGGCTACTAAAGATAAACAACTAGATAGTCAGATCCCACACATACCAAGCATTTCAATCATACACACAGTATGCTCGATATGTGCAAATACAACAAGGCATCACAACATGACTCTACAACACAAGTACTTTATTTAAAGGCTCAGTGAGCCATACATAGCATACACACAAGTACGGGTCACACGACCCACATTCAAGTCATACAAGCATACAAGCCAACAGCGGAAGTGTTTTGTCTGAGTACAAACAACTAGTAAAATAAAAGAGGCTTGGAAAGCCTAGCTATACTACATGGTCCTTCACTTGCTCAGGATCACCACCTGGGCCTTAGTCTATTCATCGATGTCAACGTCTACGAAGAACCCGTCGGAAGGGGTTGTGGCATCTTCTGAAAAATGTAAATTAAAGCAACATGAGTACAAAGGTACTCAACAAGACTTACATCAGATCCTACATACATGCATATTATCAAGAAGGGTTGGTGGGGTTATTGCAGCAAGCCAGCTTTGACTTGTGGCTAAGCTATCCTACGAGACACCAACTTGAAATAGTTTTGCGCACTCGAGTCCACTACTCATCACTTCAATACACTACCGAGGATCCACCTCCGTCTTCCTACGGAAGAGCCATCCTCGGCACTCACGCTTATCTTGAGGCTTTTAGTAGTTTCCATTTACTTGTCTATGAACTGTATAGGCAACCAAGTAGTCCTTTATCATGACGCGCTATTCGAATAGATGATGTTAACCCGTAGGGTGTACTTCTTCATACGCTCTCACCACTTACCGCCGTTTACATGACATGTACTCGGCAACCTTCAAGCGGAAGCCCAACGTGGGTGTCGGCCACGACCTACCTAGATACCTAAGTCTCTAGTCCGGGTTTATCGCCTATTTGGGTTCCATCTATGAGGAGATCCGGCCAAGTTTCGCTCACAGCCCCAAGCGATGTGAACAGGGTTCCCGAGATACCAAGCGGGCATCCGGTACACCCGCCACGCGTACCTACCGCATCACAGCCCACCCCTACGGTCAGCGCTGTCCACGGCCTCGATGAGGCTACAAACACGAAACTACTTGCAACTCCCGGACGAAGACTAGGGTGAATAAGAAGCCGAGAGGGTCCATTGGTTTGGGCCCAATGCATGGTAGTAGCTGAATCTTAAATCACACATACAGATCTCGATTAGGGCGGCCTCAATGAAACAACCCACCATGTACTCCTACATGGCCTCTCATCGATACCTTTACCAAATCGTGTTTAACACCTTACTCTCATCTTGACACGATCATTTCACTCTAGCCCATCACCCGGATGAACCGGACGACACGACTCTAAGCATAGCAGGCATAGCAAGGTAGGAACATCACAATCATATGGCTCAATCAACTCCTACACATGCTAGTGGGTTTCATCTAATTCTTGTGGCAATGACAGTCATGCAGAGGAAATGGGTTCAACTACCGCAGACACACAGCAGTTTGAATCGCGTTGTCTTAATGCAGTAAAAGAGAGCAGGAGCAAGAACATGGGATTTTATCGATATGATCAAATGGTTGGTTGCTTGCCTGACGGGTTGGTGCACTGGTATTGCTCTTCGTTGGGGTTATCACGGTACTCCTCGGGGGCAGAACCTGCCGCAGAGGGCACCGATACACAAACATTACCAAACAGTATGCAACAATATGACGCATGCATGAGACATGGCAAAATGAGTGTATTGGGCTAATGCAACTAAGAACAGATGGGTTTGAACTAATTTGAACCAAAGACTCAAAGTTCAAACTCATAAGTTGCCATTTAAAGTGCTTTATCTTGTTCTGTGATAAACAGCAGGTTATCTTGTTTAAACATGCATGAAAACAGTACAGATGGATAGATTGGATTTTTCTGATCATTTTTCATATATAATTTATTTGATTTGGAGCTACGGTTGATTTTATATGAATTTTAGAAGTTTGCAACAATTTCAGGAATTTCCTGTGTAAAAGTAATTCCAGTAATTAAATTACTGCGTCAGCATTACGTCAGGATGATGTCAGTGGTCAACGGGCTGGTCCAGGTCAAACTGACCAGTGGGTCCCGCATGTTAGTAGACAATTAGATTAACTAAATTAAGTTTAAAGTAAACTGGATTAATTAGTAAAGGGGGCCCCACATGTCATAGACCCAGGGGGGTCAAACTGGGCCCACCCGTGGTGAAAGTCAGAGTCAAACACGCCGGCGAGCCCGACGCGGCGGCGAAAGTGCTTTTTGGCATTCCGGCGACCAAATGGACGGCGGAAGGCATCTACGTGTTGCTGAGGTCGAGCCGCGGCTATTGGTGGTAGTGGTTGAGCTCGGGGTGGCCGGAGTTGGCGCCGACGGCGACTTTGGCGGCCGCCGGAGTTCGGTTGGAGACGAACTCGAGCTAGGGGGCGTAGTAAGGTTTGGGAAGTGCGCGGTTGGACTCAACGCAACGTGGTGAGTGCGATGGACAAGGTGAGGTGGCCGGAGGATGGCCGGGAGCACGTCGGCGACGAGGTCCGCGACGGCGCGTGCGGGTGAGCTACGTGTGCTCGCTGTGGTGCACGAGAGCGATAAAGAAAGGAAGGGGGAGTTAGCCCAGCTCACTGCGGTCTTGATGGAACAGACGGCGCGGTCGGGGACAACCTGATGCGGCGGCGACGGCGAAGGGGATCTCCGGCGATGGCGGTTCGGGCGAGGTCGGTGTGGTGGCTTCGGGGCGCGCGAGCGCTCGGGGCTCGGCTAGCTCGAAGGAGTAGAGGGCGGCGGAGCTTCTGGACATGGCGGCGCGGCGTGGAGACGACGGGGAGCACGACTATGGCGGCGGTGCGGCGACGGTGGCGTCGGCCATGGTGTGGGGGCGCGAGGGAGAGGAGCTGGGGGCGAATGGAGGTGTCCAGGGGGTTCGGGGCGCGACGTGGAGCTCGTCCAGGCCAGCTAGGCAGCAAGAGGAGGAGGCAGGGCGACAAGCAGCTGCGTGGCGCGCTGCGGTGCCGCCGTCGAGCACCTTGACTGCCTGCCTGGCAAGCCAAGCAGCTCGCTGGAGCGGTGGCCGGGCTGGGCCGGCCAGGTGGGCTGGCTGGTGGACCTCTGGGTGGCGCCAGGTAAGTTTTTCCCTTTTTTTCTGTTTCTGTTTTTATTCTGTAAGTTTGTTGAATTTCTAAAAATACCTATGCCCTTCCAAAATTCACCAAACTGCACCTGGTCCTTAGTTGGAATATTTCCAACATGGAACATTTTAGTTTGGAAATATTTGAGCATTTGAAATATTTTATAAATTTTAAATGCCCAAATTCAAATACCTATGATTTAATTCAAAGACCTTAAGATGACCTAGAAAATTGTGCACCACTTTTGGCAGAGGTTCTGAACCAAGAAAAAAATGATGGACATTTTAGAAGGGCATTTCAGATCCATTGAAAATATTTTTAGTAAACCCTAGTTGGTTTCAGAGGGGGCTGGGGGTTCTGTCATTCCCCATTTCAAGTTTCTGTTAAATGAAATAGACATGATGCAGCACTCTAATGCATGAACTAGCTAGGGTGTGACACGTTTAGTGGCTCTCATATGCATGATTGTTTATTTAACTTAGAGCCCATATTACTTGTCTTCTCTCTTGAGTTGAATGCTTGCAGATTCCAGCTTAGTCCAATGCATGTGCACTATTATTATTATACACATCGTTTAGTCGTGCAAGTGAAAGGAAATAATGACGATATATGATGGATTTATTGAGATGAGAAAAGCTGGTATGAACTTGACCTCTTTTGTTTTTGTAAATATGATGAGTTCATCGTTCCTGATTCAGCTTATTATGAAGTAAACATATTTGCAATGACATTTAGAGATTATAGTTGCTTGTGCCATGCTTGATTAGCTATGAGCTATAATGGTTTACCTTGCGTGCCAACATGCTATTAAAATTATTATGATGTGGTATGATGGGATGGTATCCTCCTTTGAATGAATTGAGTGACTCAACTTGGCACATGTTCACGCATGTAGTTGAAACAAATCAACATAGCCTTCATGATATTTATGTTCATGGTGGATTATATCCTACTCATGCTTGCACTCGGTGTGAATTAATTTTAATGCATGTTCATGACTGTTGTCGCTCTATCAGTTGGTCGCTTCCCAGTCTTTTGCTAGCCTTCACCTGTACTAAGCGGGAATACTGCTTGTGCATCCAAACTCCTTAAAACCCAAAGTAGTTCCATATGAGTCCACCATACCTTCCTATATGCGGTATCTACCTGCCGTTCCAAGTAAATTTGTATGTGCCAAATTCCAAATCTTCAAATGAAGTTCTATTTTGTAT
Source organism: Aegilops speltoides (assembly GCA_021437245.1). Taxonomy (NCBI): domain Eukaryota; kingdom Viridiplantae; phylum Streptophyta; class Magnoliopsida; order Poales; family Poaceae; genus Aegilops; species Aegilops speltoides. The sequence continues at coordinate 492,458,118 of CM038142.1, forward strand.
GCTCGAGTAGCTCATGTTTCAACTAGGGCTGTCTATATCTTCCATGCTAGGTGGGTTATTCTCAAGAGGAGTGGACTCCCCTCCTTGTTCACGAGAAAAGGGCCGGTAACCGGGATGCCCAGTCCCATGATCCAAAAATGTCAAAGCAAATCAATATAATTAAACAAAACTCCCCCAGGTCTGTTGTTAGTTGGAGGCACTCGTTGTTTTGAGCAAGCCATGGATTGATGCTTGTTGGTGGTGGGGGAGTGATAACCCGCAAGTATACGGGATAGTTGTAGCCTCTTTCGATAAGTAAGAGTGTCGAACCCAACGAGGAGCTAAAGGTAGAACAAATACTCTCTCAAGTCCTATCGGCCACTAATACGACTCTACGCACGCTTGACGTTCGCTTTACCTAGAACAAGTATGAAACTAGAGGTACTTTGTATGTGTGATAGGATAGGTTTGCAACATAATAAAGAGCATGTAAATAAAAAGTAGGGGCTGTTTAGATAAAGATGCAATAAAGTAAATATGGCGAGTGTGGAAAAGTGGTGGTAGGAGTTGTGAAAGTGTCCCTAAGCAATTGACTACTTTACTAGACCGGTAATCACTATTGCAATTCTATTTGAGGTAGAGGCATAAGCTAACATACTTTCTCTTCTTGGATCATATGCACTTATGATTGGAACTCTAGCAAGCATCCACAACTACTAAAGATCATTAAGGTAAAACCCAACCATAGCATTAAAGTATCAAGTCCCCTTTATCCCATACGCAAACAACCTACTTACTCGGGCCTGTGCTTCTGTCACTCACCCCACCCACCATAAGCAAATCATAAACATATTGCAAACCCTACAGCGGGAATCCCTCACGCTTGCGTGACACGGAGGGCACGATAGGACAGCACCATTAATAAAACATGCAACTCAAACCAATCATAGCAATTCATCAATTACCGATAGGACAAACAAAATCTACTCAGACATCATAGGATGGCAACACATCATTGGATAATAATATGAAGCATAAAGCACCATGTTCAAGTAGAGGGCACAGCGGGTTGCGGGAGAGTGGACCGCTGTAGATAGAAGGGGTAAGGTGATGGAGATGCTGGTGAAGATGGCGGAGGTGTTGGTGAAGATCGCAGTGATAATGATGGCACCCGGCGGCGTTCTGGCGCCACCGGCAGCAAGGGGGAGAGAGAGCCCCCCTTCTTCTTCTTCCTTGACCTTCTCCCTAGATGGGAGATGGCTTTCCCCTCTGGTCCTTGGCTCCCATGGCGTGGGAGGGGCGAGAGCCCCTCCGAGATTGGATCTATCTCTCTGTTTCTGCGTTCTGGTATTCTGCCCTCGCACCATTTATTTTATATCCGGAGATCCGTAACTCCGATTGGATTGAAACCTTTGCCCAGATCGTTTCCAAAAAATAGCTTTCTTGCAGCCGAAGAAGGGCATCAACCGCCTTACGAGTGGCCCAGGAGGGTGGGGGGCGCGCCCACCTGGAGTGGGCGTGGGCCCCTATCTCCTGGCCATCTCAGGCACCGTCTCGTGTTGATTTTACTTCCCAAAAATCACAAATATTCCAAAATAATTATCCGTCCGTTTTTATCCTGACTGGACTCCGTTTGATATGGGGTTTCTGCGAAACATAAAACATGCAACAGACAGGATCTGGCACTGGGCACTGGATCAATATGTTAGTCCGAAAAAATAGTATAAAAAGTTGCCAAAAGTATATGAAATTTGAATAATATTGGCATGGAACAATAAAAAATTATAGGTACGACGGAGACGTATCAGCATCCCCAAGCTTAATTCCTGCTCGTCCTCGAGTAGGTAACTGATAAAAAAGATAATTTCTGATGTGGAATGCTACCTAGCATAATCTTGATCATATGTCTAATCATGGCATGAATATTAAGACACGGGTGATTCAAAGCAATAGTCTATCATTTGATATAAAAACAATAATACTTTGAGCGTACCAATAAAGCAATCATGTCTTTTAAAAACAACAAGGCCAAAGCAAGCTTATCCCTACAAAATCATATAGTTTGGCCATGCTTCATTTTCATCACACAAAATGCCCCCATCATGCACAACCCCGATGACAAGCCGAGCAATTGGTTCATACTTTTTAACGCGCTTCAGCTTTTTCAACCCTCACGCAATACATGAGCGCAAGCCATGGATATAGCACTATAGGTGGAATAGAATATAATGATGGAGGTTATGTGGAGAAGACAAAAGGGGGAAAGTCTCACATCGACGCGGCTAGTCAACGTGCTATGGAGATGCCCATCAATTGATATCAATGTGAGGAGTAGGGATTGCCATGCAACGGATGCACTAAGAGCTATAAATGTATGAATGCTCAACAAAAGAAACTAAGTGGGTGTGCATCCAACTTGCTTGCTCATGAAGACCTAGGGCATTTGAGGAAGCCCATCGTTGGAATATACAAGCCAAGTTCTATAATGAAAATTTCCCACTAGTATATGAAAGTGACAACATAGGAGACAATCTATATGAAGAACATGGTGCTACTTTGAAGAACAAGTGTGGAAAAAGGATAGTAACATTGCCCCTTTTCTTTTTTTTTGGTGGGCTTCTTTGGCCCCCTTTTTTATTTAGGCTTCTTTGGCCTTTCCTTTTTTTTTCTTTTTTTTCTTTTTGGGTGGGCTTCTTTGGCCCCCTTTTTTATTTAGGCTTCTTTGGCCTTTCCTTTTTTCCCTTTTTTATGGGGCAATGTTCTATAATGATGATCATCACACTTTTATTTACTTACAACTCGATATTACAACTCGATACTGGAACAAAGATATGACTCTATATGAATGCTTCCGGCGGTGTACCGGGATGTGCAAAGATCTAGCATAGCAATGACATCAAAAACAACATGCTAGCTATCTTACGATCATGCAAAGCAATATGACAATGAATGCTTAAGTCATGTATATGATGATGATGAAAGTTGCATGGCAATATATCTCGGAATGGCTATGGAAATGCCATGATAGGTAGGTATGGTGGCTGTTTTGAGGAAGATATAATGAGGCTTATGTGTGATAGAGTGTATCGTATCACGGGGTTTGGATGCACCGGCGAAGTTTGCACCAACTCTCGAGGTGAGAAAGGGCAATGCACGGTACCGAAGAGGTTAGCAATGATGGAAAGGTACAAGTGCATATAATCCATGGACTCACATTAGTCATAAAGAACTCATATACTTATTGCAAAAGTTTATTAGCCCTTGAGGGAGTCCTGGACTAGGGGGTGTCCGGACAGCCGGACTATCGTCGTCAGCCAGACTCCAAGACTATGAAGATACAAGATTGAAGACTTCGTCCCGTGTCCAGATGGGACTTTCCTTGGTGTGGAAGGCAAGCTTGGCGATACGAATATGTAGATATCCTACCATTGTAACCGACTCTGTGTAACCCTAGCCCTCTCTGGTGTCTATATAAACCGGAGGGTTTTAGTCCGTAGGACGAACAACCATTACAACAATCATACCATAGGCTAGCTTCTAGGGTTTAGCCTCCTTGATCTCGTGGTAGATCCACTCTTGTACTACCCATATCATCAATATCAATCAAGAAGGAGTAGGGTTTTACCTCCATCGAGAGGGCCCGAACCTGGGTAAAAACATCGTGTCCCTTGTCTCCTGTTACCATCCGCCTAGACGCACAGTTCGGGACCCCCTACCCGAGATCCGCCGATTTTGACACCGACACTGGTGCTTTCATTGAGAGTTCCTCTGTGTTGTCACCGATAGGCTTGATGGCTTCTTCAATCAACAACAACGCCGTCCAGGGTGAGACTTTTCTCCCCGGACAGATTTTCATATTCGGCGGCTTCGCACTGTGGGCCAATTCACTTGGCCATCTGGAGCAGATCGAAAGCTACGCCCCTGGCCATCAGGTCAGGTATGGAAGCCTAAACTTCACGGCTGACATCCACGGAGACTTGATCTTCGACGGATTCGAGCCACAACCAAGCGTGCTGCGCTGTCACGATGGGCATGATTTAGCTCTGCCGCCGAACAGTGCCCTGGAGGCCGCACACGAGTCTGCTCTGGCCCATAGTTCGGAGCAGACCACGCAGATCGAGGACAGGTGGCTGGACACCGCCTCGGAGGCTGCAACTCCCACGGCGATGGAGCCAAATACTGACCTTGTCATTTATAAAGCTCGCGACTCCGAGGCGCCGGACTCCTCGCCGGACTGCGAACCTCCTGCGCCCCTGCCAATCGAATCCGATTGGGCGCCGATCATGGAGTTCATCTCCGCGGACATCTTTCATCACTCACCCTTTAGCGACATCCTAAATTCGCTAAAGCATCTCTCGTTATCAGGAGAACCCTAGCCGGACTGCGGTCAGGATGGTTGGGATGCGGACGACAAAGAAATTCGAAGCCCACCCACCACCCACTTTGTAGCCACTGTCGACGATCTAACCGACATGCTGGACTACGACTCCGATGACATCGACGGCATGGACGACGATGCCAGAGACGATCAAAAACCAGCGCCTACAGGGCACTGGAAGACCACCTCGTCATACGACATATACATGGTGGACATCCCAAAGGATGGGGACGACGAAGAAGTAGCGGAGGCAGACTCTTCTAAGAAACAGCCCAAGCACCGACGTCCGGCGCCGCTCTAAATCCCGCCACAGCAAGAATGGAGATTCCGGCACCGGAGATAATAACACCCCAGAGAGTGCCGAAGACAACCCCTCCAAAGAAGATTCAAAGACAGAGGACGAGGAAGCCAGCCCTCGAGAGAGCGCGGGCGAGGAGGATGAAAACTACATGCCTCCCTCCGGAGACGAGGCAAGCCTCAACGACAGCAATTAATTCGTGCGTGCTGAGGATCCCGTCGAACAAGAGCGTTTAAATGCAGGCTTATCGCCACGGCAAATAGCCTAAAGAAAAAGCGAGAATAGACTTCAAGCTGATCAAGACCTGGCTGCCAACAGATGGACCGAGGTCCTCGCGTCAAGAGTATGAACTCGAACGCCTCCAAGAGCTACCCAAACGCAAGTTGCTCCCCGACTAGAGGAGGAAGCATACAAACCTTCATCACCAGCGCACAATACGGCAGACCGACCACCCCATGGTCGCGACAGAGAGGCATCCAGGCCCTCCTTCAGGACCGTACCCCGGCACCGCTCGAAAAGTACGAAGCCACGAGGGAATGCGCCGGACTTGCGGGATATATTGGAGGACAAGGCACGGCAATCCAGATCTATCTACGGATGACGTGGGCGCCCTACGACCCACGACAACCACCGTCGCGCCGGATACAGTAACTCCGGCCGGGCCGAACACAGCAGACAACGCTCTCTTGAGCTACGTCGTGATATTGCTCAATATAGAGGCGCCGCACACCCACTATGCTTCATGAGGCGAAGTAATGGATCATCAAATCCTGAAGGGTTTAAACCGTAAACATTGAATCCTACGATGGCACAACAGACCCCGCGGTTTGGATCGAAGATTATCTCCTTCATATCCATATGGCCCGCGGCGACGATCTCCACACCATCAAGTATCTCCCGCTCAAGCTTAAAGGACCAGCTCGGCATTGGCTTAACAGCTTGCCCGCAGAGTCAATTGGGTGTTGGGAGGACCTGGAAGTCGCATTCCTTGACAACTTCCAGGGCACATATGTACGACCACCAGACGCCGATGACCTAAGCCACATAATTCAGCAGCCAGACGAATCGGCCGGACAGTTCTGGACACGGTTCTTAACAAAGAAAAATCAAATCGTCGACTGTCCGGATGCAGAGGCCCTCGCAGCCTTCAAACATAACATCCGCGACGAGTGGCTGGCCCGGCACCTAGGACAGGAAAAGCCGAAATCCATGGCAGCCCTCACAACACTCATGACCCGCTTATGTGCGGGAGGACAGCTGGCTAGCTCGCAGCAACAACCTCAGCAAAAATTCTGGCAGTCCGGATACTAAGGACCACAATGGCAGGTCGCGTCGAAACAAAAACAAACGCCGCGTTAACAGCGATAACAATGAGGATACGGCAATCAACGCCAGATTCAAAGGCTCTAAACCCGGTCAGCGGAAGAAGCCATTCAAAAGAACCACTCCGGGTCCGTCCAATTTGGACCGAATGCTCGACCGCTCTTGCCAGATACATGGCACCCCCGAAAAGCCAGCTAACCATACCAACAGGGATTGTTGGGTATTCAAGCAGGCAGGCAAGTTAATTGCCGAAAACAATGACAAGGGTCTGCATAGCAACGACGAGGAGGAGACCCAGCCGCCCGAACGAAGAGAGGATGAAGGGTTTCCCCACAAGTGCGGACGGTAAATATGATATACGCAACCCACATACCCAAGAGGGAGCGGAAGCGTGCGCCGGGACATCTATGCGATGGAGCGATCGCCCAAGTTCAATCCATGGTCCTCTTGCCCGATCACTTTTGATCGAAGGGACCACCCCACCAGTATCCGCCATGGCGGATTCGCCGCATTGGTTTTAGACCCAATCGTTGATGGATTTCACCTCACTAGAGTCCTCATGGACGGCGGCAGCAGCCTGAACCTGCTTTATCAGGATACAGTGCGCAAGATGGGCATAGACCCCTCAAGGATTAAACCTACAAAGACGACCTTCAAAGGCGTCATACCAGGTGTCGAGGCCAATTGTACAGGCTCGGTCACACTGTAAGTGGTCTTTGGATCCCCGGATAATTTCCAAAGCGAGGAGTTAATCTTCGACATAGTCCCGTTCCGCAGCGGCTATCACGCCCTGCTCGGACGAACCGCGTTTGCAAAGTTCAATGCGGTGCCGCATTATGCATACCTCAAGCTCAAGATGCCAGGCCCTCGTGGAGTCATCACGGTCAACGGAAACACTGAACGCTCCCTCTGAACGGAGGATCACACAGCGGCTCTCGCGGCAGATGTTCAGAACAGCCTCTTAAGGCAATTCTCGAGTCTGGCCGTTAAAAGACCGAACATGATTAAACGCGCCCGGAGTAACATACATCAAGACCACCTGGCGCGTTCCGAGCACGCGTAGCAATGCGGCCCCAACCCCAGCCCTTGCATGATTGCAAGACAAGCTCCCCGCGTACATCATTACGCTTTGGAGATACCTTGGGCATAGGGGGAGGGACACGACCACGACAGGCCCAGAGTGCGGCTCAACCACACCAGGGGCTCCTAAGTGTGTCGCCCTTTTTATTTTCCTTTTTTTATTTTTATTTTTATTTTATCCACAGGACTCCGTTTACAAGAGGCCCTGTCCGACAGTAGATCTGCCGAACTCACGATGCAACAGCCAGGGAGGAACAAGGGCTGCGACGAACACTCAGGTGGTCTCCATTACGAGCATTAAATCTGTTTATTACACCATTCCGCAGCCTATCCCTGGAGGGGGACATGTCTAATAGTCCAAACCCTTGCTTACCGCACTATTTGTATCGTTCTGCACTCATAGCAGAACTCCTCGAATAAACAATGCATCATTTTTCGCTTATAATTGCATTCCCTTTATTTATATATATATGTTCATTTATGACATCTTGCACCCATACAATTCGGTATGGCCTAATACACCAGGGGCTTATGTTCCCCACATTATGGTGTGAAGTCCGAACACTTTCACAAGTGCGGCACCCCGAACTTATAGCACTATATGCATCGGCTCCGAATCATGTCTTGGGTCAATAGTTGGGTTTGCCCGACTCCCGTGTTTTGGTACCTTACGTTCCGTTCTATCGGCTAAGGTAGCACTGGGAGAACCACTGCGATTGCGCCCCGATTGAGCTGGGCGAGCGCCTCAGTGGAGAAAGCTAAAACTGACCGTCATGATAAGGCGAGAGCTGGTCGCTGTTCGAGAGGTCTTTTCGAGTCCCTAAAGACTTATGCCGCTTAGAGCGAGGAACCGGCTGTGTCCGGCCCAGGCGTGGATAGCGCCCCGAACTCGGTCTTCCGAATACTAGGGGCTTTGCCGAAATTTAAAATTATAGAATTCTATGGCTAAGTGAGAGTGTTCAAGCACTATAAGTCCGGTTGCCTTGTTCGTTGTATTGAGCGCCTCCCTAGATGGACCCAAAAATAGGAACAAGAGTGCTCAAATTTATCCCGAACACCCCAGCACTCGTGGCATGGGGGCTGAAGCCGACGACTTGCCATCTCTCAGATTTAATAAAAGGCCACACAGAAGGTAATATTTTAAATCGAATAAGCGTTGCTTAGCGCATATGAACAATGTTTTCAGCGCACAGGATAACACATTGCGAGTTTACTCAATAATTACATCTCTGGGGCACTCATCCGCAATCTTGCGGGCACCCTTCAGGATAGTCTTATAGTACATTTCGGGCGTACGATACTCCTTGCCCGCCGGCGGCGCGTCCGTCAGAAGCCTCTCAGCATCCAGCCGCCCTAGTGCACCTTTGCGTGGGCAAGGGCCCGACGGGCACCTTCAATGCAGGCAAAGCGCTTGATGACCTCCACCCAGGGGCACGCATCCACCAGCCGCCGCACGAGGCTGAAGTAGCTCCCAGGCATGGCCTCTCCAGGCCACAGCCGGACTATGAGGCCCTTCATGGCCTGCTCGGCTACCTTGTGGAGCTCGACCAGCTGCTTCACCTGGTCGCTAGGGGGCACGGATGTCCGCCTCAAAGATACCGAGACGAAGACCTTCTCCATCGAACTCCCCTCCTCGGCCTGGTAGAATGCGGCGGCATCGGATACGCTGCAAGGCAGATCTGCAAACGCTCCTAGAGAGCTCCGAATCCGGGTAAGTAACATGTAATTTACATTCACATGCTTGCTTTGCATGAAAAATGCCTTACCCGCCGCTATTTTCTTCACCGCCTCAATCTCATGGAGGGCCTTATGGGCCTCGGCCTTAGCGGCTTTGGCATTTTCAAGAGCCAAGGCAAGCTCGGACTCTCGAGTCTTTGAGTCGCGCTCCAAACTCTCATGCTTTTCCATGAGAGCCTGGAGCTCTTGCCGCACCTCCGCCACCCGTGCCTCCTGCCTCTCTCGCTCCGCTTGTTCCGTGGCCGCATTGCGTTCGGCCGCGGACACGGCCTCCTTCAGGGTCGCCACCTCGTTCGTGGCCCCTGCAGTACCCACGTTATCCTTGTTATTTCTATTGCAACCAAAATCCTTTTTCAGAAGGTACAAATTTCAAAGTGGTGTTACTCACCTTCTTTGTCCTCGAGCTGCTTCTTGGCAAGGCCGAGCTCTTGCTCGACCGCCGAGGTCTGCTTCAAAGCTTGACCTCCTCCGCATCGGTCAAGGCGGCAGAGGGCAGCGCAGCCTGCAAACCCATATTGACATAATTTTTAGCACTCCTGCGTATATCTTTTTTAGATCCTCAGTCCAGTTTTTCTTTCCGAACACCGGACCGAGCATCAGGGGCTACTGTCTATGCGGTATCACACTACATATTTTAAATCTTCTTACCTCAAAGCCTGTTAGAAGGCTGCTGCAAGCTTCAGTCAGCCCGCTCTTGGCGAGCTGAACCTTCTGAATCACCGCACTCATAATAGTGCGGTGTTCTTCCTCGATGGAAGCGCCGTTGAGCGCCTCCAACAAGTTGTCCGGCGCCTTCGGTTGGACGAAGGCTTCCGGTGTCACGGTCTTGCCCTTCTTACGAAGGGGCCGCCTGCCGGACTCCGGAGCCACTACGGGTTCCGGCACGGAGTCCGGCACGAAGTCCAGGAGGTTGCCTTGTGGCACCTCCGGAGCCTCCCCCTCCTGGCGGGTCCCCTCCTGGGATCCCACCTCGGCGTCCTCAGCATCGCGAGGGGTGGAGGCGGTCGGAATGGAATCTACATCCGACGGGGCCAAGGACCCGCTGGATGAAGCGGGAAGATCCTCCTTGGCCGGGCTACAGATAGTATGCGGCATTAGAAGGACACTACGTGGCACAAAAAAGAAATTACAAATCACTCAGGAATCCAGATACTTACGATCTTGCCAGGGGCTTGGCCCTTGAGGGCCACTCCTCATCGCCGTCATTAGCGTTGGCGGAAATATCCGGAGCAAGGGTCCTTCCCTTCTTGGACCGTTCGGCCCTCCCCTGTTGGGGAAGCCTTCCTCTTCCTCTCTCCCCCTCCTGGGGAGAGTCCTCTTTTGCCTCCTCGCCTTCGGGGGAGGAGTCCTCCTCGGAGTCATCGGACGATGAGTCCGATAACACCTGGCGCCGGGAACTCCTTCGGGTTCCCGTGGCCTTCTTCTTGGCCTTCTTCCCCAGCACCACATAAAGTGCCGGGACTAGCAGCCCTGTTAAACGGGCATCCGCTGGTTCTTCGGGGAGCGGAGCCAGAAAGTTAACCTGTCCGGACGTCCTCTGCCAGTCCTGTTAAAGGCATTGGGAGTTTTAGATCTCGCATAGAGTCAAAATATGAAAGAAATAAGTGTCCCGTAAAGGATAACAAAGCTTACCTCGCCGGCTGGGCACTCGGTGCTGAATCCGCGATCTTCAGTCGTGGATGCGGGGGCTTCTCCGCCCTTGAACAGCACCCTCCAAGCGGCTTCGTACGTTGTATCGAAGAGCCCGCTCAGGGTCCGGTGCTGTGCCGGATCAAACTCCCACAAATTGAAGGCCCGTTGTTGGCAGGGGAGGATCCGGCGGACGAGCATGACCTGGATCACATTGACAAGCTTGAGCTTCTTGTTCACCAAGGTCTGGAGACAGGACTGGAGTCCAGTCAGCTCCTCCGAACTACCCCATAGCAAGCCCTTCTCTTTCCAGGAGGTGAGCTGCATGGGTACGCCAGATCTAAATTTGGGGGCCGCTGCCCATTTAGGGTCACGTGGCCCGGTGATATAGAACCACCCCGATTGCCACCCCTTGATGGTTTCCACAAAGGCGCTCTCGAGCCAGAGGACGTTGGGCATCTTGCCCACCATGGCGCCTCCGCACTCCGCTTGGACGCCCTTCACTACCTTCGGCTTGACATTAAAGGTTTTCAGCCAGAAGCCGAAGTGGGGCTGGATGCAGAGAAAGGCCTCACACACGACGATAAACGCCGAGATGTTGAGGATGAAGTTTGGCGCCAGATCGTGGAAGTCCAGGCCGTAGTAGTACATGAGCCCCCGGATGAAGGGATGAAGTGGGAAGCCTAGTCCGCGGAGGAAGTGGGGAAGGAATACGACCCTCTCATGGGGCCTGGAGGTGGGGATGAGCTGCCCCTTGTCGGGCAGCCGGTGCGCGATGTCGCCGGACAGGTATCCGGCACCGCGCAGCTTCTCGATGTGCCCCTCCGTAATGGAGGAGGCCATCCACTTGCCTCCCGCTCCGGACATGACTGGAGAAGGTTGAGACGAGATGTGCGAACTTGGGCGCTGGAGCTCGAGTGCGCGGAGATGGATAAGCAAAGGAGGAAGAAGGCGTAGGTAAAAAGGTGGATCCTTATCCCCTTATATATGGGCGGACGAAGACTATGCGTCCCTACCGGCCTGGTAAAACTCGCTTATCTCCCAAGCGCCACCATCAATGGCGCGGTTGGGTTACCCACGTCCGTATTGATGAGAATCCCGGAATAACGGGAACACGATCTCTGCTTCGACAAGACGTGCCAAGGAAACTGCTTCGCTAAAAGCGCCGAGGTGGTATAATAAAAAACGATTCAAGTAAAGGCTTGGTAGTGGTGTGACGTCATGCCACAAAATACGTCAGAAGATTGAACTTGTGTACATATTATTCTCTCTACGGTGGAATGTGGAATTTATTTTGCAGAGCCGGAAACTATCCTGGTGTTTGCAATCTTCTATGAATTATTCGGAGGAGGAACCCACCTTGCAATGCCAGACAATATGCGCGCCGGACTCATCATCATTGAAGCCTGGTTCAGGGGCTACTGAGGGAGTCCTGGACTAGGGGGTGTCCGGACAGCCGAACTATCATCGTCAGCCGGACTCCAAGACTATGAAGATACAAGATTGAAGACTTCGTCCCGTGTCCGGATGGGACTTTCCTTGGCGTGGAAGGCAAGCTTGGCGATACGGATATGTAGATCTCCTACCATTGTAACCGACTGTGTAACCCTAGCCCTCTCCGGTGTCTATATAAACCGGAGGGTTTTAGTCCAGAGGACGAACAACCATTACAACAATCATACCATAGGCTAGCTTCTAGGTTTAGCCTCCTTGATCTCGTGGTAGATCCACTCTTGTACTACCCATATCATCAATATCAATCAAGTAGGAGTAGGGTTTACCTCCATCAAGAGGGCCGAAACAGGTAAAACATCGTGTCCCTTGTCTCCTGTTACCATCCGCCTAGACGCACAGTTCGGGACCCCCTACCCGAGATCCGCCGGTTTTGACACCGACAGCCCTCGAAGCAAAGTACTACTATGCATGCCCCTAGAGGGGTAGATTGGTAGGAAAATACCATTGCTCGTCCCCGACCGCCACTCATAAGGAAGACAATCAAAGAAACACCCCATGCTTCAAATTTGTCACACAATGGTTACCATACGTGCATGCTACGGGACTTGCAAACCTCAACACAAGTGTCTCTACAATCCACAACTACCCACTAGCATAACTCTAATATCACCATCTTTATATCACAAAACTATTGCAAGGAATCAAACATATCATATTCAGTGATCCACAAGTTTACGTAGGATTTTATGACTAACCATGTGATTGACCAATTCCTGCCATCTCTCTAAATTGATATAAGTGAAGCAAGAGAGTTTAGTTCTTTTTACAAAAGATATGCCCATGCTCTAACAAATATAAGTGAAGCAAAAGAGCATTCTACAAATGGTGGTTTTCTATGTGGAGAGAAAAAGGCAATCCAAACTTCAAATGAGTGAAGCACGTGACGCATTTTATAAAGCCATACTCAAAAGATTTAAGTGAAGTGCAATGAGCAAAGGACTATCTCATACCAGCATGGTGCATAAAAGAAAAGTGAAAACTAAATGCAAAAGACGCTCCAAGACTTGCATATAATGCATGAACAAAACAAATTCGAAAACATACCGATACTTGTTGAAGAAAGAGGGGATGCCTTCCGGGGCATCCCCAAGCTTAGACGCTTGAGTCTCCTTGAATATTTACTTGGGGTTCCTCGGGCATCCCCAAGCTTGAGCTCTTGCCTTTCTTTATTTTCCTCATATCGAGACATCCTCGATTAGACACTACATCCACACAAAACTTCAACAGAAAACTCGGTAAGATCCGTTAGTATAATAAAGCAAATCACCACTCTAAGTACTGTCGCAAACCAATTCATATTTTGTTTTTGCATTGTGTCTACTGTAATATAGCTTTTCCATGGCTTAAATCCACTGATATAAATTGATATATTCATCAAAACAAGCAAACTATGCATCAAAAACAGAGTCTGTCAAAAACAGAACAGTCTGTAGCAATCTGAACATCCACCATACTTCTGGTACCCCAAACATTCTACAAAAATTAGGAAAAATAAACAAGTTGTATATCAAGACAGTGAAAAAGTAATCAGAACCAATTGACGTTCTAGTTAAAAATGTAAAATCGAGCACTACAGCCAAAGTTTCTGTCCTGCACCGTACAAACCAACAAGCATTGTAAACATCCCAAAGGCAAACCTTGGCACATTATTTTTATAATACAATGGAATTATACAAGGGGATAATTATTTTTGATGAAAAGTTTGTGTAATCAAGATTCACAAAGTTTCCGTGAGCATGAACAAAGTTCAAGGAGCTCTCCCACTTCAACAATGCTTGTCTTTCTCACTTTCACTTTCCTTTTTGAAAAGTTTTTAGGTTCCCCTCTTCATTTTTTGTTTTAAAACTATATAAAAGCACTCAACAGAAATAAATGACTCTCTAAAACTTCTGGGTTGTCTCCCTGGCAGCGCTTTCTTTAAAGCCATTAAGCTAGGCATATAGTGCTCAAGTAATGAATCCACCCGGATCCCAAGGTATATCAAAGCCAATTTTAATTAACAATGATTTGTAATTTAGTAGTGAGCACAAAGTAACATATATCATGAAACAACGAAGTCTAACTCTCTTCCTATGCAACGGCATGTCATAAAAGAACAATTCATGCACACATAGTAAAGGCCAATGCATAGTATAAGAAGTTTCTTGCAATTCTATCGTGTTGGAAACATAAAGAGGCGGAGATGTAGTTCCTCTCTCATAATAATTGCAAGTAGGAGCAGCAAGCACATGCATATTACATTCATCAAAATCATCATGTGCAATGGTAAAAGGCAACCCATCAATATAATCCTTAATAAGCACAAACATCTCCGATATAGTGTAGTTTGGAGAATTCAAAAAGATAATAGGACTATCATGCGTGGGTGTAATAGCAACAATTTCATGTTTAACCTAAGGAACTATAGCAAGTTAATTTCCATAAGCATAATTCATATTGGATCTTGTCCACAAGCATATCAAGCATCATCAAAAAGGGATATTTCAAGAGAATCAACGGGATCATAACAATCATCATAGCAATCATCCTTCGGTAAGCACAAAGGGGAATTAAACAATGTATGAGTTGAAGAGTTACTCTCATTAGAAGGTGGGCACGGGTGATCAATCCGCTCTTCCTCCTTTTGTTCTTCGCTCTCCTCATCATCTTTTTCATCCAATGAGCTCACAGTTTCATCAATTTCTTCTTCCATAGCTTCCTGCAAAATATTAGTCTCTTCTTGGACATCGTAGACTTTCTCAATAAATTTGTTAATATTGTAATTGTATTCATAATTTTCATAGCAATATCTAAGTATAGCAAGATTTCCAGGCCTATAAACACCATTGAGGGAGTCCTGGACTAGGGGGTGTCCGGATAGCCGAACTATCATCTTTGGCCGGACTCCTAGACTATGAAGATAGTAGATTGAAGACTCCGTCCCGTGTCCGGATGGGACTTCCCTTGGTGTGGAAGCCAAGCTTGGCAATACGGATATGTAAATCTCCTACCATTGTAACCAACTCTGTGTAACCCTAGCCCTCTCCGGTGTCTATATAAACCGGAGGGTTTTAGTCCGTAGGACGAACAACAATCATACCATGGGATAGCTTCTAGGGTTTAGCCTCTTTGATCTCGTGGTAGATCTACTCTTGTACTACCCATATCATCAATATTAATCAAGCAGGAGTAGGGTTTTACCTCCATCGAGAGGGCCCAAACCTGGGTAAAAACATTGTGTCCCTTGTCTCCTGTTACCATCCACCTAGATGCACAGTTCGGTACCCCCTACCCGAGATCCGCCGGTTTTGACACCGACATTGGTGCTTTCATTGAGAGTTCCTCTGTGTCGTCACCTTTAGGCCCGATGGCTCCTTCGATCATCAACAACGACGCGGTCCAGGGTGAGACTTTTCTCCCGGACAGATCTTCAGATTCGGGCGGCTTCGATCGGGCCAATTCACTTGGCCATCTGGAGCAGATCGAAAGCTACGCCCCTGGCCATCAGGTCAGATTTGGGAGTTTGAACTACACGGTTGACATCCGCGGAGACTTGATCTTCGATGGATTTGAGCCACAGCCAAGCGCGCCGCACTGTCTCGATGGGTATGATCTAGCTCTGCCGCCGGACAGTATCCTGGAGGCTGCACCAGCGTCCGCTCCGACCCCTAGCTCGGAGCCGACTTTGCCGGTCGAGGACGAGTGGCTTGAAACCGCCTCGAGGGCTACGATCTCTATGGCGATTGAGCCGAACACCATCCTTGTCCTTCGCAAAGCCCGTGACTCCGAGGCGCCGTACTCCTCTCTGGACTCCGAACCTCCCGCGCCCCTGCCTATCAAATCCGATTGGGCGCCGGTTATGGAGTTCATCGTCACAGACATCTTTCAAAGACTCGCCCTTTGGCGACATCCTGAATTCACTAAAGTCTCTCTCTTTATCAGGAGAGCCCTGGCCGGAATATGGTCAGGAAGGTTGGGATGCGAATGACGAAATTCAATGCCCACCCACCACCCACTTTGTAGCCACTGTTGATGATTTAACCGACATGCTCGACATCGACTCCGAAGACATCGACGGTATGGACGACGATGCAGGAGACAACCAAGAACCAGCGCCTGCAGGGCACTGGAAGGCACCTCGTCATACAACATATACATGGTGGACATCCCAAAAGATAGGGATGGCAATGGAACAGCGGAGGATGACCCCTCCAAGAAACAGCCCAAGCGTCGGCGTCAGTGGCACCGCTCTCCCGCCACAGCAAAAACGGTGATTCCGGCACGGGAGATAATAACACCCCAGACAGTGCTGAAGACAACACCCTCTAGTAGGATTCAGCACAGGAGGAGGGAGAAGCCAGCCCTCATGATGGATAGGCAGACAGAGAGGTAGAGGACAATAATTATACGCCCCCCTCCGAAGATGAAGCAAGCCTCGACGACGACGAATTTGTCGTGCCCGAGGATCCCGTCGAACAAGAGCGTTTCAAGCGCATGCTTATGGCCACGGCAAGCAGCCTCAAGAAAAAGCAGCAGCAGCTTAGAGCTGACCAAGACTTGCTAGCTGACAGATGGACCGAAGTCCTTGCAGCCGAAGAGTACAAACTCGATCGCCCCTCCAAGAGCTACCCAAAACGCAAGCTGCTACCCCAATTAGAGGAGGAAGCACCCAAGCCTACATCACCAGCGCATGACGCGGCCGACCGGCCACCTCGTGGCCGCGACAGAGAGGCCTCTAGACCCTTCACTAAAGCCGCACCCCGGCGTCGCTCGAAAAGTACAAAGCCACGGGGGAATGCGCCAGACTTGCAAGACATATTGGAGGACAAGGCAAGACAAATAAGATCGATCTACGGATCGCGTGGGCGCCCCACGATACGTGATGACAACCGTCACACCGGATACAACAATTCCGGCTGGGCCGAACACAGTAGACAAAGCTCATTTGAGCTGCGTCGTGATATAGCCCAATACAGAGGCGCCGCACACCCACTATGCTTCACAGACGAAGTAATGGATCATCAAATCCCCGAGGGTCTCAAACCCGTAAACATTGAATCATACGACGGCACAACAGATCATGTGGTTTGGATCGAGGACTATCTCCTTCACATCCACATGGCCCGCGGGGATGATCTACACGCCATCAAATACCTCCCACTCAAGCTTAAAGGACCAGCTCGGCATTGGCTCAACAGCTTGCCAGCAGAATCAATTGGTTGTTGGGAAGACCTGGAAGCCGCATTCCTTGATAACTTCCAGGGCACATATGTGCGACCACCAGACGCTGATGACCTAAGCCACATAATTCAGCAGCCAGATGAATCGGCCAGACAATTATGGACACGGTTCTTAACCAAGAAAAATCAAATCGTCGACTGTCCGAATGCAGAGGCCCTTGCGGCCTTCAAACATAACATCCGTGATGAGTGGCTTGCCCGGCACCTAGGACAGGAAAAGCCGAAATCCATGGCAGCCCTCACATCACTCATGACCCGCTTCTACGCGGGAGAGGACAGCTAGCTAGCTCGCGAAGAATAACTCGACCAAAAATCCGGTAGTTTGGATACCAAGGACAGCAATGGCGGTCGCTACATAATAGCACAAGCGCCAGACTAACGGCGATATCATCAAGATACGACAATCAATGCCGGATTCAGAGGCTCTAATCCCGGTCAGCGGAAAAAGCCAGTCAAAAGAAATACTCAGGGCCCGTCCAATTTGGACAGAATACTCGATCGCTCGTGCCAGATACATGGCACCCCTGAAAAACCAGCCAACCACACCTACAGGGATTGTTGGGTGTTCAAGCAGGCAGGAAAGATAAATGCCAAAAACAATGACAAGGGGCTGCATAGAGATGATGAGGAGGAGCCCCGGCCGCCGAACAATAGAGGACAGAAGGGCTTTCCCCCACAAGTGCGGACGGTGAACATGATATACGCAACCCACATACCCAAAAGGGAGCGGAAGCGCAATCGAGGACGATCTGCTGATGGAGCCGGTCGCCCCAAAGTTCAACCCGTGGTCCTCCTGCCCGATCACTTTTGATCGAAGGGACCACCCCACTAGCATCCGCCACGGCGGATTCGCCGCATTGGTTCTTGACCCAATCATTGACGGATTCCACCTCACTAGAGTCCTGATGGATGGCGGCAGTAGCCTGAACCTGCTTTACCAGGATAAAGTGTGTAAAATGGGCATAGACCCCTCAAGGATCAAACCTACAAAAACAACCTTTAAAGGCGTCATACCAGTTGTAGAGGCCAACTGTACAGACTCTGTTACACTCAAAGTGGTCTTCGGATCCCCGAATAACTTTCGAGCAAGGAATTAATCTTCGACATAGTCCCGCTTCATGATGGTTATCACGCCATCGCTTTCGGACGAACCGCATTTGCAAAGTTCAATGCGGTGCCGCACTACGCATACCTCAAGCTCAAAATGCTAGGCCCCCGAGGAGTAATCACGGTCAATGGAAACACCGAACGTTCTCTCCGAACGGAGGAGCATACTGCGCCCCTCGCGGCGGAAGTACAAAGCAGCCTCTTAAGGGAATTCTCGAGTCCAACTAATAAACGTCCGGACACCGTCAAGCGCGCCCGGAGTAACCTACAACAAGAGCGCCTGGCACGTTCCGAGCACATGTAGCAGTGCGGCCCCAACCCCAGCACTCGCGAAATCGCGAGACCAGTACCACGCGTACATAACTATGCTCTAGAGATACCATGGGCATAGGGGTAGGGGCACGACCATGGCATGCCCGGAGAGCGGCTCAACCGCACCAGGGGCTCCCAATTGTGTCATTCTTTTTTTTCTCTTATTCTCAGGACTCCGTTTTCCAGAAGCCCTGTCCGGCAGCAGAATTGCCGAACTCACGATGCAACAGCCAGGGAAGTAGAAAAGCTACGTCGAGTGTCCAGGTGGTCTCTATTACGAGCAGTATACCTGTTTTACATACCATCCCGCAGCCTACCCCTAGAGGGGGACATGTTAAATAGTCCCATCCCTTGCTTATCGCACTATTTGTATCGTTCTGCTTTCATTGCAGTATTTTTGAACAAACAATGCATCACTTTTTGCCTATTTTTGCATTCCTTTTTCTATCTATATATGTTCACTTATGACATGTTGCATCCGTACACTTTGGTACGGCCAAATACACCAGGGGCTTAAGTACCCCAAAATATGGTGTGATAAGTCCGAACACTTTAACAAGTGCGGCACCCCGAACTTATAGCATTATATGCATCGGTTCAATCATGTCTTGGGTCAATAGTTGGGTTTGCCCGGCCCCATGTTTTGGTACCTTACGTTCCGTTATATCGGCTAAGGTAGCACCGGAGAACCATCGCGATTGTGCCCGGTTGAGCTGGGTTGAGCACCTCGGAGAAAGCTAAACTGACCGTCATGATAGGGCGAGAGCCGGTCATTGTTCGAGAGGTTTTTCGAGTCCCTAAAGACTCATGCCGCTTAGAGCGAGGAGTCACTTTGTTCGCCCAGCGTGATAGCGCCCCAAATTGGTCTTCGAACACTAGGGGCTTCACGAAATTTAAAATTATAGAATTCTATGGCTAAGTGGGAGTGTTCAAGCATTATAGTCCGGTTGCCTTGTTCGTTGTGTTGAGCGCCTCCCTCGAAGGACCCAAGAATGGGAACAAGAGCGCTCAAGTTTATCCCGAACACCCCAACACTCGTGGCATGGGGGCTGAAGCCAATGACTTGCCATCTCTCAAATTAGATAAACAGTCGCAGAGAAGGTAATATTTTAAATTAACAAGCGTTGCTTAGCGCATATGAACAAAGTTTTCAGCGTACAGGATAACAAATGCGAGTCTACTCAAATGCGTACAGGATAACAAAAGTTTCCAGCATATTGAGACCAGAACACCTTTTCCGTCGAGCTCCCCTCCTCGGCTCGGTAGAACACGGCAGCATCGGACACACTAAGGGGCAGATCTGTGAACGCTCCTGGAGAGCTCCGAATTCGGATAAGTAATAGATAATTCACTTTTACATGCTTGCTTTGCATGAAGGATGCCTTACCCGTCGCTATCTTTTTTATCGCCTCAATCTCCTGGAGGGCCTTCTGGGCTTCGGCCTTAGTGGCATTGGCACTCTCAAGAGCCAAGGAGAGCTCGGACTCTCGAGTCTTTGAGTCACGCTCCAAACTCTCGTGTTTTTCCACGAAAGCCTGGAGCTCTTGCCGCACCTCCGCCACCCGCGCCTCCTGCTTCTCTCGCTCGGTGCGCTCCGCGGCGACACTTTTTTTGGCCTTGGACACCACCTCCTTCAGGGTCGCCACCTCGTTTGTGGCCCCTGCAATACTCACGTTATTCCTGTCATTTTTTGCAACCAAATTCTTTCTATAAGGTATTACTTTAATAAGGTATTACTTTAATAAGGTATTACTTACCTTCCTTGTCCTCGAGCTGCTTCTTGGCACGGCCGAGCTCGTTCTCGGACCGCTCGAGGCTCTGCTTCAATGCATTGACCTCCCTTGATCAAGGCGGCAGAGGTCAGTAGCGCAGCCTGCATTCCCATATTGACATGCTTATGTTAGACTCCTGCCTATATCTTTTTAGATCCTCAGTTCGGCTTTTCTTTCCAAACACCAAACTGAGCATCAGGGCTACTGTCTATGCGGTACTATTTTTACATATCTTAATTACATACCTCAAAGCCTGTTAGAAGGCTGGTACATGCTTTAGTCGGCCCGCTCTTGGCGGACTGAACTTTCTGGATCACCGCACTCATAACAGTGCAGTGCTCCTCGTTGATGGAAGCGCCATTGAGCGCCTCCAGCAAATTATCCGATGCCTCCGGCTGGACGAAGGTCACTGGTGTTGCAGTCTCTCCCTTCTTAAGAAGGGGCCGCCCGCCGGACTCCGGAACCACTAAAGGTTCCGGTGCGGAGTCCGGCCCAGGGCCGAACTCAGAACCCTTTGGGGGTTGATCCACCTCGTGCCCAAAGTTCGGGAGGTTGCCTTGCGGCACCTCCGAGACCTCCTCCTCCTCCTGGCCGGGCCCCTTTTGGGACCCCACCTCGGCATCATCAGCAGTGCGAGGAGAGGAGGCGGCCGAAAGTGAAGTACTATTCACATCCGACGGAGCCAGGGAGCCGCTCGTTGAAATATCGAGCCCATCCTTGGGTGGGCTGCAGGGTTTTATTCGGCGTTAGGAGATTCTATGCGACAAACGAAATGCCATGAATTATTCTGGTATCCGGACACTTACGATGTCGCCAGGGGCTTAGCCCTCGGAGGCCACTCCTCTTTGCCATCGTCGGCGTTGGTGGAGTAGTCCGGAGGAAGGGTCCTTCCCTTCTTGGACCCTCCAGCCTCCCCAGTTGGGGAGGCCTTCCTTTTCTTCTCTCCCCCCGCTAGGGGAGAAGCCTCTTTTTCCTCCTCCCCGTCTTCGTGGGAGGAGTCTGCCTCGGAGTCGTCGGACGATGAGTCCGACAACACCAGGCGCCGGGAACTCCTTCGAGTTCCCATGGCCTTCTTCTTGGCCTTCTTCTCTGGCACCACGTAAGGCGTCGGAGCCAGCAGCCCCGTTATTTGGGCGTCCGCTGGGTCTTCTGGCAAGGGAGCCAGACAGTTAACCTGCCCGGACGTATTTTGCCAGGCCTGTCAAAGGTAAAGGGAGTTTAGATCCCACATAGTGTCAAACTATGAAAAACAAGTGTCCCGTAAAGGGTAAAATAGCTTACCTCGCCGGCTTGAGGCTGCGAGCTGAATCCGTGATCTTCGGTAGCGGATGCGGGGGCCTCAGCGCCCTTGAACAGCACCTTCCAGGCATCTTTGTACGTAGTGTCGAAGAGCCTGCTCAAGGTTTGGTGCTGTGCTGGATCAAACTCCCACAAATTAAAGGCCCGTTTTTGGCACGGGAGGATCCGGCGGATGAGCATGACTGACTACGTTGACAAGCTTGAGCTTCTTGTTCACCAAGGTTTGGACGCAGGATTGGAGTCCGGTCAGCTCCTCCGAATCACCCCATGATAAGCCCTTCTCTTTCCAAGAGGTGAGCCGTGTAGGGAAGTCAGATCGGAATTCAGGGGCCTCTACCCATTTAGGGTCATGCGGCTCGGTGATGTAGAACCACCCCGATTGCCACCCCTTTATGGTCTCCACAAAGGAGCCCTCGAGCCATAGGACATTGGGCATCTTGCCCACCATGGCACCTCAACACTCCGCTTGGCGGCCGCCCACTACCTTCGGCTTGACATTGAAGGTCTTCAGCCATAAGCCGAAGTGGGGCTGGATGCAGAGGAAGGCCTCGCACACGATGATGAACGCCGAGATGTTGAGGATGAAATTCGGGGCTAGGTCATGGAAATCCAGGCCATAGTAGAACATGAGCTCCCGGACAAATGAGTGAAGTGGAAAACCTAGTCCGCGGAGGAAGTGGGTGAGGAACACCACCCTCTCATGGGGCTCGGGGGTGGGGATGAGCTGCCCCTTGTCGGGGAGCCGATGCGCGATGTCGCTGGACAAGTATCCGGCCTTTCGTAGCCTCTTGATGTGCCCCTCCATGACGGAGGAGGCCATCCACTTGCCTCCCGCTCCGGACATGGCTGGGGAAGGTTGAGGCGAGATGTGCGGACTTGGGCGCTGGAGCTCGAGTACGCCAAAATGGATAAGCAAAGGAGGAAGAAGGCGTAGGTAAAAAGGTGGATCCTTATCCCCTTATATGGACGGACGAAACTATGCGTCCCCACCAGCCTGGTAAAACTCGCTTATCTCCCAAGCGCCATAATCAATGGAGCGGTTGGGTTACTCATGCCCGTATTGATGAGAATCCCGGAATAAGGGGACACGATCTCTGCTTTGACAAGACGTGCCAAGGAAACCGCTTCGCTAAAAGCGCTGAGGTGGGACAGTAAAAACGATTCGAATAAAGGCTTGGCCGGGGTGTGATGTCACGCCACGGAATACGTCAGCAGATTGAATATGTGTAAAGATTATTCTCTCTACAGTGGTATGTGGAACTTGTTTTGCAGAGCCGGACATTATCCTTGTGTTCAAAATCTTCTACAAAGAATTCGGAGGAGGAACCCGCCTTGCAATGCCGAAGACAATATGCGTGCCGGACTCGTCGTCATTGAAGCCTGGTTCAGGGGCTACTAAGGGAGTCCTGGACTAGGGGGTGTCCGGATAGCCGAACTATCATCTTTGGCCGGACTCCTAGACTATGAAGATAGTAGATTGAAGACTCCGTCCCGTGTCCGGATGGGACTTCCCTTGGCGTGGAAGCCAAGCTTGGCAATACGGATATGTAAATCTCCTACCATTGTAACCGACTCTATGTAACCCTAGCCCTCTCCGGTGTTTATATAAACCGGAGGGTTTTAGTCCGTAGGACGAACAACAATCATACCATAGGATAGCTTCTAGGGTTTAGCCTCTTTGATCTCGTGGTAGATCTACTCTTGTACTACCCATATCATCAATATTAATCAAGCAGGAGTAGGGTTTTACCTCCATCGAGAGGGCCCAAACCTGGGTAAAAACATTGTGTCCCTTGTCTCCTGTTACCATCCACCTAGATGCACAGTTCGGGACCCCCTACCCGAGATCCGCCGGTTTTGACACCGACAACCATCATCATCAAAAGCTTTATACTTTTCAAACAAAGATTCAATTTCATAAGCAGCCTTAAAAGCAACAAATTCTTCTATTTGTTCAACATCATAGTAATCATATATACCATTAGCATAATAAGCTAAGGTTTCATTATCATTAAATTTGCATGAAAAGGGAATGTGTGGAGCCTTCATCCTAGAGCAACAAGTAATATCATATCTCAAGCATAGATTCCGAGCATACCAACGCAACATATTAATTTGATCCCATAATAGTTTCCCTTTTTGTGTCAAGCAATAATCCCTAAAGTATTCACGTTGATCCAATGTGTCTCCCATTATAAAGTTGAGTTGGGTTTTCTCAGGATTATCAAAATAGTACAAAATATTTCTCACATGATGATCATCGAGGGTTTTAGGAGTTACCCCATCTCCATGAGTAGCAAGTACACCTAATTTTTTTGGTATTTCGTGTTCCATATCCATAACTAAAAATAGGGAACAACTTAGAACATCAAATAAAAATTACTTAGTGATAAAGCAAACAAGCACACACGAGAATATTCACCCCACGCTATGACTCCCCAAAAACGACGCCAGAAAAAGGTCTTGATAACCCCACAAGTATACAGATAGTTGTAGCCTCTTTCGGTAAGTAAGTGTGTCGAACCCAACGAGGAGCTAAAGGTAGAACAAATACTCTCTCAAGTCCTATCGGCCACTGATACGACTCTACGCATGCTTGACGTTCGCTTTACCTAGAACAAGTATGAAACTAGAGGTACTTTGTATGTGTGATAGGATAGGTTTGCAAGATAATAAAGAGCACATAAATAAAAAGTAGGGGCTGTTTAGATAAAGATGCAATAAAGTAAATATAGCGAGTGTGGAAAAGTGGTGGTAGGAGTTGTGAAAGTGTCCCTAAGCAATTGACTACTTTACTAGACCGGTAATCACTATTGCAATTCTATTTGAGGGAGAGGCATAAGCTAACATACTTTCTCTTCCTGGATCATATGCACTTATGATTGGAACTCTAGCAAGCATCCGTAACTACTAAAGATCATTAAGGTAAAACCCAACCATAGCATTAAAGTATCAAGTCCCCTTTATCCCATACGCAAACAACCTACTTACTCAGGTCTGTGCTTCTATCACTCACGCCACCCACCATAAGCAAATCATAAACATATTGCAAACCCTACAGCGGGAATCCCTCACGCTTGCGCGACATGGAGGGCACGATAGGACAACACCATTAATAAAACATGCAACTCAAACCAATCATAGCAATTCATCAATCACCGATAGGACAAAGAAAATCTACTCAGACATCATAGGATGGCAACACATCATTGGATAATAATATGAAGCATAAAGCACCATGTTCAAGTAGAGGGTATAGCGAGTTGCGGGAGAGTGGACCGTTGTAGATAGAAGGAGGAAGGTGATGGAGATGTTGGTGAAGATGGCGGAGGTGTTGGTGAAGATCGCGATGATGATGATGGCCCCCGGCGGCGTTCTGGCGTCACCGGAAGCAAGGGGGAGAGGGGCCCCCCTTCTTATTCTTCTTCCTTGACCTTCTCCCTAGATGGGAGAAGGGTTTCCCCTCTGGTCCTTCACTCCCATGGCGTGGGAGGGGCGAGAGCCCCTCCGACATTGGATCTATCTCTCTATTTGTGTGTTCTGGTATTCTGACCTGGCACCGTTTCTTTTATATCCGGAGATCCGTTACTCCGATTGGATTGAAACCTTTGCCTAGATCATTTTCCAAAAATTAGCTTTCTTGCAGCCAAAGAAGGGCATCAACCGCCTTACGAGTGGCCCAGGAGGTGGGGCGCGCCCACCTGGAGTGGGCGTGGGCCCCTATCTCCTGGCCATCTCGGGCACCGTCTCGCATTGGTTTTACTTCCCAAAAATCACAAATATTCCAAAATAGTTCTCCATCCGTTTTTATCCTGTTTGGACTCCGTTTGATATGGGGTTTCTGCGAAACATAAAACATGCAACAGACATGATCTGGCACGGGGCACCGGATCAATATGTTAGTCCCAAAAAATAGTATAAAAAGTTCCCAAAAGTATATGAAAGTTGAATAATATTAGCATGGAACAATCAAAAATTATAGATACGACGGAGATGTATCAAGGAGTATAAACTTTTACCATTCTGTTTGGGAACCGCCTATAATGCATGTAGTATGGAAGATATCACCATCTCATAGTTGTTGCGTTGACAGTGAAAGTATGCCGCTCAAAATGTTATTCATCTCTATTTCAAAATCGAGCTCTGGCACCTCTACAAATCCGTGCTTCCCTCTGCAAAGGGCCTATCTATTTACTTTTATATTGACTCATCACCTTCTTCTTAAAAAGCACCCGCTGGAGAGCACACTGTCATTTGCATTCATTACTATTGGTTTATATTAGGTATGACTTGACTGGATCTCTTTTACCATGAATTACAATGTTTAGTCAGTCCTTGATCTTTAAAGGTGCTTTGCATTTATGTTTTGCGGTCTCTAGCGAGATATCATATTATGATTGTTTTGAGAAAGTGTTGTCATTCGAGTTTTATTATTATTGCTCGCTAGCTGACTATGCCATTGATATGAGTAATTGTGAGACCTAAGTGTTATTGTGAGTATGGTTAGTTCATAGTACTTGCTGAAACTTGAATGCTGGCTTTACATATTTACAACAACAAGAGCAAATAGAGTTTGTAAAAGTTTTCTTTATCACTTTCAGTTTATCAACTGAATTGCTTGAGGACAAGCAAAGGTTTAAGCTTGGGGGAGTTGATACGTCTCCAACATATCTACTTTTCCAGACACTTTTGCCCTTGTTTTGGACTCTAACTTGTATGATGTGAATGAAACTAACCCGGACTGACGCTGTTTTCAGCAGAACTACCATGGTGTTGTTTATTGTGCAGAAAACAATAGTTCTCAGAATGACCTGAAAATCCACGGAGATAAGTTTTGGAAAATATAAAAAATACTGGCGAAAGAATCAAGGCCAGGGGGCCCATATCCTGTCCACGAGGGTGGGGGGCGCGCCCTCCCCCCTTGGCGTGCCCCCTATCTCGTGGGCCCCCTACTGCTCCACCGACCTCAACTCCAACTCCATATATTCCGGTTCGCGGAGAAAACAATCAGAGAGAAAATTTCATCGCGTTTTATGATACGGAGCTGCCGCCAAGCCCTAATCTCTCTCGGGAGGGCTGATCTGGAGTCCGTTCGGGGCTCCGGAGAGGGGGATTCGTCGCCGTCGTCATCATCAACCATCCTCCATCACCAATTTCATGATGCTCACCGCCGTGCATGAGTAATTCCATCATAGGCTTGCTGGGCGGTGATGGGTTGGATGAGATTTACCATGTAATCAAGTTAGTTTTGTTAGGGTTTGATCCCTAGTATCCACTATGTTCTGAGATTGATGTTGATATGACTGTGCTATGCTTAATGCTTGTCACTAGGGCCCGAGTGCCATGATTTCAGATCTGAACCTATTATGTTTTCATGAATATATGTGAGTTCTTGATCCTATCTTGCAAGTCTATAGTCACCTATTATGTATTATGATCCGACAACCCCGAAGTGACTATAATCGTGATACTTCTCGGTGATGACCGTAGTTTGAGGAGTTCATGTATTCACTATGTGTTAATGCTTTGGTCCGGTTCTCTATTAAAAGGAG
Organism: Aegilops speltoides; assembly: GCA_021437245.1. Classification (NCBI taxonomy): domain Eukaryota; kingdom Viridiplantae; phylum Streptophyta; class Magnoliopsida; order Poales; family Poaceae; genus Aegilops; species Aegilops speltoides. Next base: position 492,485,318 of record CM038142.1, read on the forward strand.
GCCTTAATATCCCTTAGTTTCCGCTAGGACCCTGCTGCCACGGGAGGGTAGGACAAAAGATGTCATGCAAGTTCTTTTCCATAAGCACGTATGACTCTATTCAGAATACATGGCTACATTACATTGATGAACTGGAGCTAGTTCTGTGTCACCCTATGTTATAGCTATTACATGAGGAATCTCATCCGACATAATCATCCATCACTGATCCAATGCCTACAAGCTTTTCACATCTTGTGCTTTGCTTATTTACTTTTCCGTTGCTACTGTTACAACTACTACAAAACTTCTATCTTTACTTTTGCCACTGTTACCATTACCATCATACTACTTTGCTACTAAAGACTTTGCTGCAGATACTAAGTTATCCAGGTGTGGTTGAATTGACAACTCAACTGCTAATACTTAAGAATATTCTTTGGCTCCCCTTGTGTCGAATCAATAAATTTGGGTTGAATACTTTACCCTCGAAAGTTGTTGCGATCCCCTACATTTGTGGGTTATCAATGATATCCTTAGTAGCTTTGAACTTGATGGATTCCTGAGGTGACATTTCATCTAGCACAGGAGGTAGGTGCTCTCTTTGCGAGCCATTAGTCTCATCGAACCGCACATCTACAGTTTCAACAATCTTGTGATGATTGATGTTGAAGACTCTGTAGGTGTGCGAGTCCTTTCCGTAACCAAGCATAAAACCCTCATGTGCTTTCGGTGCAAATTTAGAGTGATGGTGAGGATCTCTAATCCAGCATTTAGCATCGAAGACTTTGAAATAACTTACATTGGGTTTCTTGTCAGTGAGGAGTTCATATGAGGTCTTTTTGAGGAATTTATGAAGATATACCCTGTTGATGATGTGGCATGCAGTATCAATGGCTTCAGGCCAAAAATGCTGAGGCGTCTTGTATTCATCAAGCATGGTGCGAGCCATCTCAACCAGAGTTCTGTTCTTGCGCTCCACGATGCCATTCTGCTAAGGAGTATAGGGAGCAGATAACTCGTGAGTAATACCAAGTATCAAGATATTCATCGAGGCCAGTGTTCTTGAACTCAGTTCCATTATCACTCCTGATATGCTTGATCTTCACACCAAAGTTAGTAGTAGCTCTTAAGGAAAATCATCTGAAGACTTCCTGCACTTCATTTTTGTAAGTGATGATATGCACCCATGTGTAACGAGAATAGTCATCAACTATGACAAAGCCATATAATGATGCAGAACTAGAGAACGTGGCATAATGAGTAGGGCCAAAGAGATCCATATGAAGTAATTCGAAGGGACGAGTAGTGGTCATGATAGTCTTCGAGGGATGCTTGGCTCTGGTGATATTTCCAGCCTCACAAGCCCCACAAAGATGATCTTTGAGGAATTTGACATCCTCGACGCCAATGACATGCTTCTTCTTCACGAGTGTATGAAATTTCCTCATCCCAGCATGACCAAGTCATCGATGCCATAGCCAGCATTCTGAAGCTTTTGCGAGTAGACATGTGGCAGGCTGTGGTCCTGCAGAGAAATCAACAATATACAAGTCTCCTTTCCTAAAGCCTTCGAAGACTTCAGAATTGTCAGATTCCATCAGCACAATGCAATGATATTTGCCAAAGACGACAACCATATCAAGATCACAAAGCATTAAGACAGACATGAGGTTGAATCCTAAGGACTCGACAAGCATGACTTTGTCCATGTGTCTATCCTTTGAGATTGCAACCTTACCTAGACCCAATACCTTGCTTTTGGCTTTGTCAGTGTAGGTGATATGCTTCAGATGAGATGGTGACAAATTAGTGTCCATCAACAAGTTCCTGTCACCGATCATGTGATTTGTACATCCACTGTTGAGGACCCACTCAGTAGCTTTAGGTTGTTCATCCTGCAGATGAATTACTGCAACTTACGAACCCATATACTTCATCAGTGAAGAATATGATATCAATTTCATCAACAGTAAAAGACATAGTAATGTGAGGACGTGAGAAATAAGTGATTCATTTCTTCATGATTAGCTTGCGTCCATTCAAGCACATTCAGGTCTCCAACAATTTCTTCAGACGATCAAGTTCGTCTGCAGACCTGACCCTGCATAAAAGATTAGTTCTTTTTCTTCACCACCAAGATCTGGAGGGATGGCAGAGAATTCATCGTTCTACGAGCTCCATAAGAAAAGGATGGCATTGAAGCCAGTGCACTTTGTTTCATAGAAGAGTGGTTAGGATAAGCATATGAATAAGCAGAGAAATTCTTCGAGGACTTATGAACATAATGGTTTGAAGAATAATGCACATATTCATAGCCTTTAGACTTTCCCTGCGAAACATAAGTGTTAGCATGATGACGTTCATATGAAGATTTTGATCCATGTGAGGAATTTGATCCATATGAGGACTTGGATCCATATGAAGATTTTGATCCATATGAAGAATCTAATATGGGGGTTCTTATTCTTCATGGGTGGTGTCATGTAACGCCCCGGATCCGATGCGCCAGGTGTCCGCCAGTTATTTGCCGTTGTTGCCATGTCATTGCTTGCGTGTTGCATTTCACCATGTCATCATCCGCATTTCATCTGCATGTTTTTCAAAACTTGCATCCGTTTGGGTTCCCCCGGTTCTCTTCGTTGTCCGTTCGGAGACCGGACACACTCGCACGCGCCCGCGGCACCTCCGAAATATTATTTTATAAGTGGCATAAAAATGTTCTCGGAATGGGTTGAAACTTGTCGTGCGGTCTTATTATAGTGTAGACAGACCGCCTGCCAAGTTTCATCACATTCGGAGTCCATTTGTTAGCCCAACCATTAAACCTACAACCGCAATATAGTCGGTTTAATCGTCAGACGTTTTCGGTCTCCGGAAACAGTTGTCGGGCTGCACTTCCCTTCTCTCCCCTCAGCCCAAGTCTCTCTCTCACAGCCCACCTAGGCCACTCTACCTCTCCTCGCATCCGGAACCGCCCGATCGTGATCGGAGGGTCCCGAAACCCCTCCTAACCCCCAAACCCTAGCAATTTTGCTATATATACACCTTCCTTCCATTTTGGGCATCCCTAGCCTTCCCTACCTCCCAGCCGCCTCCTCCTCGAAATCAGCGCCTCCTCCTCATTTTCAGCAGCCAGCCACCTCCCTCCCTCGGATCTGGCGCTGCCAGCCCTCCGCCGCCACTTGGCGATCAGCCATTGGGCGTGCCGCCGCCAGACGCCGCCAGGCTAACCGGCGCCCGCCATGTGGCTCGCCACGCCGCCCTGTCCTCCCAGCGCCGCCCCACAAACTTCATGGGCCCGTGGAACCCAGATCGGGGCCAGCAAGCCCATCTGGGCCCGAGGCCGCCCAGCCTCCAGCCCGGCGCTCGCGTCCTCCTCCTGCCCGAGCCGCCGTCGGCCGCCGTCCGCCGCCGGCGACAGGCATCGCCCGTCGCCGCGGGCTCCGCCCGCGCCCAGCAGACGTCGCCTCCTCGCCAGGTCGTCTCCTCCCTGTCGCCCTCTCCTTCCCACCTCTCTCCCTCACCCGATCTCCCTTTCTTTCCTTTCTACAAATCCGCCGCCGCCGGAGCTTGGCAGCTCGCCGCCGGCCTCCTCCACCCGGATCCGCCCGGGATCCACCAGATCCGGGACCCCGCGATCCATTCCCGGCCTCGCCAGTGACCAGACCCCGCCGCCATCGCCGGGAACCGCCGCCGGCGCGGCCTTCTTCGACCCTGCGCGCGTGCGGGCACACGCGCAGCGTGCCTCTGCACGTGGGCCCATAAGCAAGGCCCCTGCACCGGCGGCGGCCGGCGCCCTCCTCACCGACTGGGCCGAGCCCATGGGTGAGCTACCACCCCGCGCCCATGTCCTGTTTCGGCCTGTAGCACTAATTCGGCCCGATATGTTTTTTTCCTGGTCCTCTGGGTTAGCATTATCCTGTGATTTACAGTTTTTTGTAAAAACCCTAAGCATCATGCATTTAATAACTCACAAACCGTGCATCGGATTAAAATGATTTAAACATGTAAAATGCTTAGAATTTTGTGTAGATTAATAATTTGCCACTTTCACCCATGTTTAAAAATGTTAAAAATGTTGTTTGATTAAATTTGCTTAAATGCCATGTTAAATGATTTATTTCATAACTAAATAACCGTAGCTCCAATTTTAATAAACTTTATATGTAAATGGGGTGGAAAAATGCCTAGTTTAACATGATGCACTTTATTTTCCTGTTTAACAACATTAAAATTGTGTTTAGGGCAGAACAGTACCAAATCTAAAATATGGACATTGGGATTTTCCGGAATTGTTGTTTGTTGTTCCGGCCTCATTTAAACTTGCCTAAATAGTTAGTTTACTTATGCTTCACCCCTTGGCATGTTTAACAACATTTAACATTGTTGTGTACCTAAACGAGAGCAAACTATATAACTTGGATGTGGTGTTTCGTCAATATGCAACTCATTGCATATTGAGCTCCACTTAACTTGTAGTATCATTTGTTGCACTTTGCCATGCCATGCCTCATTAAACCGGACATGCATCATACTTGTTTGTGCATCATGACATGCTTATGCTTGTGTGTTTACTATGTTGTTTGCTTCTTTCCGGTTTGCTTCTCTCGTTAGCTTCGGTTTCGTTCCGGAGTTGTGAGGATTCGTTCGACTACTCCCGTTCGTCTTCTTCATGGACTCGTTCTTCTTCCTTGCGAGATTTCAGGCAAGATGACCGCTACCCTGGATCTCACTACTATCATAACTATGCTAGTTGCTTCGTTCTATCGCTATGCTGCGCTACCTATTACCTGTTTGCCAAGCCATCCCATATTGCCATGAACCTCTAACCTTTGACACCTTTCCTATGCAAACCGTTGTTTGGCTATGTTACCGCTTTTGCTCAGCCCCTCTTATAGCGTTGCTAGCTGCAGGTGAAGTTGAAGATTTCTCCATGGTGGACAGGATTTTTGTTGGGATATCACAATATCTCTTATATTATTAATGCATCTATATACTTGGTAAAGGGTGGAAGGCTCGGCCTTATGCCTGGTGTTTTGTTCCGCTCTTGCCGCCCTAGTTTCCGTCATACTGGTGTTATGTTCCCGGATTTTGCGTTCCTAACGCGGTCGGGTGATTTATGGGACCCCCCTGACAGTTCGCTTTGAATAAAACTTGTCCAGCAAGGCCCAACATTGACTTTTACCATTTGCCTCACCACCACCTACTTTTCCCTTGGGAGTCGCTCTCTCGAGGGTCATCTTTATTATAGCCCCCCCGGGCTAGTGCTTGTCTAAGCGTTGGTCCAAACTAGAGCACCGTGCGGGACCATCCCTTGGCAACTTGGGTTACGTTGGTACCTGTACGCTTCGCTTATCCTGTGTTGCCCTGAGAACGAGATATGTGCAGCTCCTATCGGGATTGTCGGTGCATCGGGCGGCTTTGCTGGTCTTGTTTTACCATTGTCGAAATGTCTTGATGTACCGGGATACCGAGCCTGATCGGAGTGTCTCGGGTGAAGGTCTATTCCTTCGATGATCGCGAGAGCTTGTCATGGGCTAAGTTGGGACACCCTGCAGGTATAAACTTTCGAGAGCCGTGCAGCGGTTATGTGGCGAGATGGGAATTTGTTAATGTCGGTTGTAGATAACTTGACACCAGATCCGAATTAAAACGCATCAACCGTGTGTGTAGCCGTGATGGTCTCTTCTCGGAGTCCGGAAGTGAACACGGTTTCGTGTTATGATTGACGTAAGTAGGTGTTCAGGATCACCTCTTGATCATTGCTAGCTTCACGACCATTCCTTTGTTTCTCTTCTCGCTCTCATTTGCGTATGTTAGCCACCATATCTTGCTTAGCCGCTGCTGCAACCTCACCACTTTACCCCTTCCTTACCCATTAAGCTTTGCTAGTCTTGATACCCATGGTAATGGGATTGCTGAGTCCTCGTGGCTCACCAGATACTTCCAAAACCAGTTTGCAGGTGCCGATGTTACCGAGCAGGTGACGCATCCGAGCTCAAGGAGGAGCTCGATGAAGATCTTGCCCTTTGTGTTGTATCATTCTAGTTGATTAGTAGTGGAGCCCAGTTGGGGTCGATCGTGGACCTTTGTCGCATTTGGGGTTCTTCTTTTATTTTGGTTCCGTAGTCGGACCTTGATTGTATCTGGATGATGTAATGCTTTATTCATGTAATTGTGTGAAGTGGCGATTGTAAGCCAACTATGTATCTCTTTCCCTTATGTATTACATGGGTTGTGTGAAGATTACCTCACTTGCGACATTGCTTTCAATGCGGTTATGCCTCTAAGTCGTGCTTCGACATGTGGGAGATATAGCCGCATCGAGGGCGTTACAAGTTGGTAATCAGAGCCTTCCCCGACCTTAGGAGCCCCACTGCTTGATCGTTTTTAGTGGTCGAGTTGTGTCTAGAAAAAATGTTTTGATTCATTAGGATTATATATATCGGAGAGTTAGGAATTCTTTTACTCCTTAGTCCCTTCGTCGCTCTGTTGAGGTCTCCTGACGTAGAGTTTTGACTCTTCTCTTCTCAAGTTTCACTAAATTTTTTTTAGGATCACGCGGGTATCTTGGAATCGTTCCGATGGTTTTATGATGAGAACATTGTCTTGGTGCCTCTTGTCAGGGGTTTAGTGGAAGTGTCCCGGGGAGTTGAGCTCTGAGGTGTTGTCGTCATAATTTTATCGTTGCAGTTCGGAATACCCGAGTTTAGTCGCCGACATCGAAAATCTCTTTTATGCAGCTTGTTGGTGAGATAACCCCGCTAACTTGATCTTGAGGTGAGTACGGAGTATTGCCATGACTCGTATAACGGATGCTTTTGAAGGTTGAGGTACACGATTTCGAAGGTTTCTTGGTTATGTGTTGACGGATGGATACAACTGGATGTAGGGATTGTTAGTTTGGGTGAGATATATTGCTTCCCCTGTATCCCCAACACCAGATTGCATAACCAGAAAGTTTCGGGAGTTTTATAGGTGGGAATTCAAGTAGCTCCTAGTATATCTTTCCGACAGATGCATGATATGAGATTGGGTAAATCTCTATCATATGTATTTGTTCCGGCTTATCCTGCAAGCCAAATCCTTTGTTTTGTTTTAGTTGTGGTATTCGAGTTGCTTCAATGTCAAGTGTTGATTCCATACGTTTCCTAGACGGTGTTCTCATATTGCTATGTGAATACCAATCCTTCTCGACAATCGAGATTGTCATGTTAATCCTTTTCAACCGGCGTGTTTCTCTTCAAGTGGATCCGATCACTTCAACATCAGCAAGACCAATTATCATTTCTTCTCAACGGTGTTTGTTTCATGCGTCCCCAAGTTGCCTTTGTTTTTCCCGCCCACCCACCCTTTTTCCTCAAGGACTAAGATTTCTTTACCAAGTATCCTTTTATTTATGTGAAGTTTCTCCATTCTTTTCCGTCAATGTTCTGATCCGGTGATCCCTCGTGAAGATGCTCACGAGCTTCAAGTTCATCATCCTTCATAATTTTTTCTTCTTTTCCGGTGGATCCAACTCAAGCTTTCGGTGTTGATCATATCTCTTCCTTTTGTTTCACATATCTTCCCATGTGAATTTCTTATCCAAGTCTCTCTTATTTATTCACCTCTCCCAGTTCATATCCGGAGTGTTGAAGATATCTCAGAAGATTTGTGTTTCCATTCTCAATCCGTTCAAGATATTTCGAGGTTGTTATCTCATTAAAGCCATCTAATTCAACCGGTGCAATTTCCCCTTTCAATCATTTTCAACGGTGTTCCTTTTCAGTGGGCCCTAACCCACAGGTCTTTTCCAGGATCTTACCTGACTCTTCTAATTTCCCCGGAGTTATTCTCAATTCTTTTCAACTGTGACGTAAGAATGAATTTTCATCAGTCACATGCCTTCTCCAAGATCTTTCAAATTATTTTTCATTGTTCGCTCAACAACCTTGTTTTTTTTCATTCTCCCGGAGTATCTCATACAATTCATGGTGGTTCTCATCATTATTCTCAACATTTGAAGACCGAAGAAGTGTTTCCTCTAAATCTTGCTCTATTCTCTTCAAGATTCATGGTGCTTCATCAAGGTTTCTCTTCATTCTTCAATTGTTCTTCAAGATTTCTCTCGAAGTTATGACCCACCAAGCTATACTCTAAAAATAAACATGGTGCTCAACACATGTTTTGTTTTGAGGAGTTCAAGCATTCTTCATCTTGCATTCCAAAGTGCAATTCCTTCTATCTTATCTTTTGAGATGGTGTTATGTCACTCTTGACAATTTCCTTCATGTTTCATGATTCATATTATTGTCAACAATGAGGTATTTTAAATCCATCAACTTCTTCGTTGGAGTTATCTTGTGTCATATTTCACCTAAAGCCTTTCCTTAAGGGTTGTTGCTATTTGTGGTGATTATGCATGACCCAAGCTTGCTCTCTATTCACTTGGTGGAAGAAGTTTCTCTTATCTTCATTGATCTCAACCAATCAATTGTTTCCATTAGTGGCCGGTTGTCACCTCATCATTTTGAGATGTTTGCCATAAGCCCACAACAAGCTTGTGCTTTTCGTTGTTGATTTTCCAACAACTCCGTTCAATTCTTCCTTGCGAGGATGCTTTCCAAGCTCATTTGTGGCAGAAGTTGTCATTTTCTTCTCCGTTCCTTTATCCCAACGGTCTAGCTTCTATTCTTTCGTTCCGGAGGCTTTGTGATGTTGCTCTCTTCTACCACTTATCTTGTTTTGTCAAGATCATGTTATTTTCCTTGCTTATCCGTTTAGCCGGAGTGTTGTGTTCTCTTCAATATCTTTTCATCTTATCAAGTTTTCTTCTCTTTTCTACCGGAGTGCTATCCAAATTCTGTCATTCTTGTTCCTTGGCTATCTCATTATACCGAGGTGGTCATATTCTTTTCGTTCGTGAAACTCTTGATTCATGTCTTTGCAACCTTCAAGTTCTCGTAATACTCCATGTTCATCTTTTCTAACGGATTGTTTGCAATCTCGTTCATCTCTGTTATACTCTTTCTTTTAAATTGCTCAACCTCTCAAGGTTCATGGTTTCACTCGTTCGTCAAAGAAGCAATTTTGTTTTACCTCTCCTCTTCCTTTTCCCTCCGGTGCCATCCTAGATCTCAGGACGAGATCCTCTCGTAGTGGTGGAGTGTTGTAACGCCCCGGATCCGATGCGCCAGGTGTCCGCCAGTTATTTGCCATTGTTGCCATGTCATTGCTTGCGTGTTGCATTTCACCATGTCATCATCCGCATTTCATCTGCATGTTTTTCAAAACTTGCATCCGTTTGGGTTCCCCCGGTTCTCTCCGTTGTCCGTTCGGAGACCGGACACACTCGCACGCGCCCGCGGCACCTCCGAAATATTATTTTATAAGTGGCATAAAAATGTTCTCGGAATGGGTTGAAACTTGTCGTGCGGTCTTATTATAGTGTAGACAGACCGCCTGCCAAGTTTCATCGCATTCAGAGTCCATTTGTTAGCCCAACCGTTAAACCTACAACCGCAATATAGTCGGTTTAATCGTCGGACGTTTTCGGTCTCCGGAAGCAGTTGTCGGGCTGCACTTCCTTCTCTCCCTCAGCCCAAGTCTCTCTCTCACAGCCCACCTAGGCCACTCTACCTCTCCTGCATCCCGAACCGCCCGATCGTGATCGGAGGGTCCCAAAACCTCCTAACCCCCAAACCCTAGCAATTTTGCTATATATACACCTCCCTTCCATTTTGGGCATCCCTAGCCTTCCCTACCTCCCAGCTGCCTCCTCCTCGAAATCAGCGCCTCCTCCTCATTTTCGCGCAGAGCAGCCACCTCCTCCCTCGGATCAAGGCTGCCAGCCCGCCGCCACTTGGCGATCAGCCATTAGGCGCGCCGCCGCCAGACGCCGCCGGGGCCAACCGGCGCCCGCCATGTGGCTCGCCACGTCGCCCTGTCCTCCTCCGCCCACAAACCCAGCGGGCCCGTGGAACCCAGATCGGGCCAGCAAGCCCATCTGGCCCGAGGCCGCCCAGCCTCCAGCGCCCGGCCTCGCGTCCTCCTCGAGCCGCCCGAGCCGCCGTCGGCCGCCGTCCGCCGCCGGCGACATCAGGCCTCGCCGTCGCCGCGGGCTCCGCCCCACGCCCCAGACGTCGCCTCCTCGCCAGGTCGTCGCCTCCCCATCGCCCTCTCCTTCCCAGCTCTCTCCCTCACCCGATCTCCCTTTCTTTCCTTCCTACAGATCGGCCCGCACGAGCTTAGCGGCTTCGCCGCGGCCGCCCACCTCGATCCGCCCGGTATCCACGGATCCGGACCCGCGATCCATTCCGGCCTCGCCGATGACGAGACCCGCCGCCATCGCGGGAACCGCCACCGCGCGGCCTTCTTCGACCAAGGCGGCGTGCGGCACACGCGAAGCGTGCCTACTGCGTGGGCCCTGCAAGCCGCCCCAGACAAAGCGGCGCCAGCGCCCTCCTCACCGACTGGGCCGAGCCCATGGGTGAGCTACCACCCCGCGCCCATGTCCTGTTTCGGCCTGTAGCACTAATTCGGCCCGATATGTTTTTTTCCTGGTCCTGCGAATTTAGCATTATCCCAGGATTTACCAGTTTTGCAGAAAAACCCCTAAGCATCATGCATTTAATAACTCACAAACCGTGCATCGGATTAAAATGATTTAAACATGTAAAATGCTTAGAATTTTGTGTAGATTAATAATTTGCCACTTTCACCCATGTTTAAAAATGTTAAAAATGTTGTTTGATTAAATTTGCTTAAATGCCATGTTAAATGATTTATTTCATAACTAAATAACCATAGCTCCAATTTTAATAAACTTTATATGTAAATGGGGTGGAAAAATGCCTAGTTTAACATGATGCACTTTATTTTCCTGTTTAACAACATTAAAATTGTGTTTAGGGCAGAACAGTACCAAATCTAAAATATGGATATGGGGATTTTCCGGAATTGTTGTTTGTTGTTCCGGCCTCATTTAAACTTGCCTAAATAGTTAGTTTACTTATGCTTCACCCCTTGCCATGTTTAACAACATTTAACATTGTTGTGTACCTAAACGAGAGCAAACTATATAACTTGGATGTGGTGTTTCGTCAATATGCAACTCGTTGCATATTGAGCTCCACTTAACTTGTAGTATTATTTGTTGCACTTTGCCATGCCATGCCTCATTAAACCTGACATGCATCATACTTGTTTGTGCATCATGACATGCTTATGCTTGTGTGTTTACTATGTTGTTTGCTTCTTTCCGGTTTGCTTCTCTCGTTAGCTTCGGTTTCGTTCCGGAGTTGTGAGGATTCGTTCGACTACTCCCGTTCGTCTTCTTCATGGACTCGTTCTTCTTCCTTGTGGGATTTCAGGCAAGATGACCGCTACCCTGGATCTCACTACTATCATTGCTATGCTAGTTGCTTCGTTCTATCGTTATGCTGCGCTACCTATTACCTGTTTGTCAAGCCATCCCATATTGCCATGAACCTCTAACCTTTGACACCTTTCCTATGCAAACCGTTGTTTGGCTATGTTACCGCTTTTGCTCAACCCCTCTTATAGCGTTGCTAGCTGCATGTGAAGTTGAAGATTTCTCCATGGTGGACAGGATTTTTGTTGGGATATCACAATATCTCTTATATTATTAATGCATCTATATACTTGGTAAAGGGTGGAAGGCTCGACCTTATGCCTGGTGTTTTGTTCCACTCTTGCCGCCCTAGTTTCCGTCATACCGGTGTTATGTTCCCGGATTTTGCGTTCCTAACGCGGTCGGGTGATTTATGGGACCCCTCGACGGTTCGCTTTGAATAAAACTTGTCCAAAGAAGGCCCAACATTGACTTTTACCATTTGCCTCACCACCACCTACTTTTCCCTTGGGAGTCGCTCTCTCGAGGGTCATCTTTATTATAGCCCCCCCGGCCAGTGCTTGTCTAAGCGTTGGTCCAAACTAGAGCACCGTGCGGGACCATCCCTTGGCAACTTGGGTTACGTCGGTACCTGTACGCTTCGCTTATCCGGTGTTGCCCTGAGAACGAGATATGTGCAGCTCCTATCGGGATTATCGGCGCATCGGGTGGCTTTGCTGGTCTTGTTTTACCATTGTCGAAATGTCTTGATGTACCGGGATACCGAGCCTGATCGGAGTGTCTCCGGTGAAGGTCTATTCCTTCGATGATCGCGAGAGCTTGTCATGGGCTAAGTTGGGACACCCCTGCAGGGTATAAACTTTCGAGAGCCGTGCCAGCGGTTATGTGGCAGATGGGAATTTGTTAATGTCGGTTGTAGATAACTTGACACCAGATCCGAATTAAAACGCATCAACCATGTGTGTAGCCGTGATGGTCTCTTCTCGTGAGTCCGGAAGTGAACACGGTTTCGTGTTATGATTGGCGTAAGTAGGTGTTAGGATCACCTCTTGATCATTGCTAGCTTCACGACCGTTCCTTTGTTTCTCTTCTCGCTCTCATTTGCGTATGTTAGCCACCATATCTTGCTTAGCCGCTGATGCAACCTCACCACTTTACCCCTTCCTTACCCATTAAGCTTTGCTAGTCTTGATACCCATGGTAATGGGATTCTTTGAGTCCTCGTGGCTCACGGATACTTCAAAACCAGTTTGCGGTGCCGATGTTACCGAGCAGGTGACGCATCCGAGCTCAAGGAGGAGCTCGATGAAGATCTTGCCCTTTGTGTTGTATCGTTCTAGTTGATCAGTAGTGGAGCCCAGTTGGGGTCGATCGTGGACCTTTGTCGCATTTGGGGTTCTTCTTTTATTTTGGTTCCGTAGTCGGACCTTGATTGTATCTGGATGATGTAATGCTTTATTCATGTAATTGTGTGAAGTGGCGATTGTAAGCCAACTATGTATCTCTTTCCCTTATGTATTACATGGGTTGTGTGAAGATTACCTCACTTGCGACATTGCTTTCAATGCGGTTATGCCTCTAAGTCGTGCTTCGACACGTGGGAGATATAGCCGCATCGAGGGCGTTACATGTCATGATGACATTCACCTGAAGATTTTCAAGGCACCTTTTAGGAACCCAGATTTTCTTCATAGGGGGTCCGTTCCTGTAGTTAGTTCCAACATATCGAGCAAATACATCACCATTCTGATTCTTAAACAGTTTATAATTGGAGTCAATTGACTCATCAGAGGAATATGAAGAATCACAAGTAAAGCCAGATAGAGTGCATGGATCTACGAGAGGTCCTTTTGCAGCAACCCATGAGGTTTTGGGATACTGCTCAGGTTTCCAGTAGGTCCCATCAGCATTGAGTTTCCTCTCAAAGGCAATACCCTCTTTCCTAAGGTTCCTGTTCAAGATCTGCTTTTTGAGCACATCACATAGAGTCTGATGCCCTTTGAGGCTTTTGTAAATGCCTATCACATACAATTCCTTCAACCCTGCATTATCGTCTGTGATACTTGTGGTATCCTCAGATGAGGAATTTGTGACCACAGAGACAGTTGAAGAATTTGCAGCAATAGAAGCATTTGAACATTTAGGTGATTAATTAGCAGATTCACGCTCAATACATTTCAGACATGGTGGAATAAATTCTTCCTGAGTGGAACTGATCTGTTGAGCAAGCAATGAATCGTTTTCCTTCTGAAGATCTTCATAACTCACTATTAACTTCTCAAGATCTTGCTTTCTCTGAAGAAATTCATAAGAAAGCTTCTCATGATCAGTTAATAGAGTGTTATCATGATTTTGAAGGTTGTCAAACTTAGACTGAAGTTTTTGAAGACCATCAGTCAAATCCTTAGTTCGATTCAATTCCTCACCCAACATATCATCGCTTTCATCAAGCATGTTTTGAAATTTTTCAAGAGCTCTTTGTTGTTTAGTGGCAAGGGAAGCACGTTTTACATAGCTGGGACCAAATTCATCACCCGATTCATTATCACTAGATTCGGAAAGGTAGCATTTGGTTACCTTGGCACCCTTTGCCATAAGGCATGGTGCAGTGGATGATGATTTAGGTGCGAAAGTCATCTCCTTAAGTGATTCCTTAAAATCCTCAAACCATGGATCATGACGAGTACGATGATCTTCATAGACTTCAGAGAGTCCGTCCTAGATAAGCTTCACATGGTTGAGATGCATGATGTTCCTAAACTGATTTTGGGACAAACAGGAGCAGATGACATCCTTTGTCGTGAGGTTGAGTAGAGTGTACTTGCGAATATCATCAGCCTCCGCCATCTTGCATAGATCGATAAGACCAACGCTACCTCTCAAGCACTGCGTTGGTTTTACCTTGAAGAGGAAAGGGTGATGCAGCAAAGTAGCGTAAGTATTTCCCTCAGATTTTGAGAACCAAGGTATCAATCCAGTAGGAGGCTTCACGCAAGTCCCTCGTACCTACACAAACAAACAAGAACCTCGCAACCAACGCGATAAAGGGGTTGTCAATCCCTTCACGGCCACTTGCGAAAGTGAGATATGATAGGGATAATAAGATAAGATAAATATTTTTGGTATTTTTATGATATACATTGGAAAGTAAAGATTGCAAAATAAAGTAGATCGGAAACTTATATGATGGAAAATAGACCCGGGGCCCATAGGTTTCACTAGTGGCTTCTCTCAAGATAGCATAAGTATTACGGTGGGCGAACAAATTACTGTCGAGCAATTGATAGAAAAGTGCATAGTTATGAGAATATCTAGGCATGATCATGTATATAGGCATCACGTCCGCAACAAGTAGACCGACTCTTGCCTGCATCTACTACTATTACTCCACACATCGACCGCTATCCAGCATGCATCTAGAGTATTAAGTTCATAAGAACATAGTAACACATTAGGCAAGATGACATGATGTAGAGGGATAAACTCAAGCAATATGATATAAACCCATATTTTTATCCTCGATGGCAACAATACAATACGTGCCTTGCTGCTCCTGCTGTCACTGGGAAAGGACACTGAGGGAGTCCTGGATTAGGGGGTACTCGGACATCCGGACTATGTACTTGTGCCGGACTGTTGGACTATGAAGATACAAGATTGAAGACTTCGTCCCGTGTCCGGGTGGGACTCTCCTTTGCGTGGAAGGCA
Source organism: Aegilops speltoides (assembly GCA_021437245.1). Taxonomy (NCBI): domain Eukaryota; kingdom Viridiplantae; phylum Streptophyta; class Magnoliopsida; order Poales; family Poaceae; genus Aegilops; species Aegilops speltoides. The sequence goes on from CM038142.1 coordinate 492,500,364, forward strand.
AGCTTGGCAATTCAGATATGTAGATTTCCTTCTCTGTAACCGACTCTGTGTAACCCTAGCCCCCTCCGGTGTCTATATAAACCGGAGGGTTTAGTCCGTAGGACAAAAACAATCATAATCATAGGCTAGCTTCTAGGGTTTGGCCCCTACGATCTCGTGGTAGATCAACTCTTGTAATACTCATATCATGAAGATCAACCAAGCAGGAAGTAAGGTATTACCTCCATAGAGAGGGCCCAAACCTGGGTAAACATTGTGTCCCCCGCTGAGGGAGTCCGGGATTAAGTGGTCCTCGGATAGCGGGGCTATATACTTTGGCCAGACTGTTGGACTATGAAGATACAAGATTGAAGACTTCGCCCCGTGTCCGGATGGGACTCTCCTTTGCGTGGAAGGCAAGCTTGGCAATTCGGATATGTAGATCACCTTCTCTATAACCGACTCTGTGTAACCCTAGCCCCCTCCGGTGTCAATATAAACCGGAGGGTTTAGTCCATAGGACAACAACAATCGTAATCATAGGCTAGCTTCTAGGGTTTGGCCTCTACGATCTCGTGGTAGATTAACTCTTGTAATACTCATATCATCAAGATCAATCAAGCAGGAAGTAGGGTATTACCTCCGTCGATAGGGCCCGAACCTGGGTAAACATTGTGTCCCCCGCCTCTAGTTACCATTAGCCTTAGAGGCACAGTTTGGGACCCCCTACCCGAGATCCACCGGTTTTGACACCGACATTGGTGCTTTCATTGAGAGTTCCAGTGTGCCGTCGCGATAGGGCTTGATGGCTCCTTCAATTATCTTCAACGACACGGTCCAGGGGGAGGTTTTCCTCCCCGAACAGATCTTCATATTCGGCGGCTTCGTACTGCGGGCCAACTCGCTTGGCCATCTGGAGCAGATCGATAGCTATGCCCCTGGCCACCAGGTCAGGTTTGGAAGCTTGAACTATACTGCCGACATCCACGGAGACTTGATCTTCGACGGATTCGAGCCCGTGTTAGGTGCGCCGAACAGTCACGACGAGCATGACTTAGATCTGCCATCGGACAGTGTTCGGGAGATCGCGCCTGCGGCGGCCCCGGGAATCAATCCGGAGCAGATCGTGCCATCCGAGGATGGGTGGATGGACCCCGCTACGGATGCTGCACACTCATCGGCCTTGGAGCTGAACACTGACCCCACCTCCTATGAGGCCGGTATCATCGGACCCTCGGACTTATCTCCGGCTACAGGATCCGAACCGCGTACGTCCGTGCCTATCGAATCTGATTGGGCACCGGTCATGGAGTTCACCTCCGCGGATATCTTTCAGCACTCGCCCTTGGGTGATGTGCTAAATTCATTAAGGTCTCTCTCTTTGTCAGGAGACTCTTGGCCGAACTATGGCCGGCTCGATTTGGAAGCGGACAACGAAGAAATTCGTTCCCCACCGACCACCCACTTAATAGCCACTGTCGATGACTTAACTGAAGTGCTTGACTTCAACTCCGAAGACATCGATGGTATGGAAGACGATGCAGGAGAAGAATAGGAACCACCACATATAGGGCATTGGACAGCCACCTCACCATATGATATATATGGTGGACACCCCCAAAGAAAGCAATGGCGATGAGGCAACGGAAGATAATCCCTTGGAGAAGCAATCTAGGCACCGGCGTCATAGGCGTCGCTCCAAGCCCCGCCACAGCAAAAATAGTGATATCGGCACAAGAGATGATAACAATCCGGATGGTGCCAAAGATGAAAACAATCCTGCACAGCCAGGCTTCAAGAAGGCCGAGCAAGAAGATGAGCAAGCTAGCCCTAAAGAACAGGCAACAGATGGAGAATTAGAGGATGATAATTACATGCCTCTCTCCGAATACGAAGTGAGCCTCGACGACGAGGAATTCATCATGCCTAAGGATCCTGTCGAGCAGGAGCGCTTCAAGGGCTGGCTTATAGCCACTGCAAAAAGCCTGAAGAAAAAGCAGCAACAACTTCAAGCTGATCAAGATCTGCTAACTGATAGATGGACCGAGGTCCTGGCTGCCGAGGAATACGGACTCGAGCGCCCTACCAAAAGTTACCCAAAGCGCAGGTTGCTACCTCAACTCGAGGAGGAGGCGTTAAAACCCACACTACCAGCGCATGATGCAGCTGACCGACCACCCCGTGGCCGAGACATAGCAGTGTACCACCTCGAAGTCCATATCGCACCCCGTCGCCAATCAAACAATAATACTAAGGCTCGGGGCTACACGAAGGACCTGCGAGACGTATTGGAAAACAAAGCAGGACAGTCAAGATCGATCTACGGATCATGGGGGCGCGCCACAACGCGTGACGATGACCGCCACGCCAGATACAATAAACAAAAGTCCGGCTGGGACAAATATAACAGACCAGATTCATTTGAACTACGTCGGGACGTAGCCCGGTATAGAGGCGCCGCACATCCCCTATGCTTCACTGATGAAGTAATGGATCATGAATTCCCAGAAGGGTTTAAACCCGTGAACATTGAATCATATGATGGCACAACAGACCCCGCGGTATGGATTGAAGATTTTCTCCTACACATTCACATGGCCTGCGGTTATGACTTACATGCCATAAAGTGCCTACCACTTAAGCTCAAAGGACCGGCTCGGCATTGGCTGAATAGCCTGCCAGCAAGCTCTATTGGCAGTTGGGAGGACCTAGAAGACGCATTCCTTGACAACTTCCAGGGCACTTACATGTGACCAGCGGATGCTGATGACTTAAGTCACATAACCCAACAGCCCGGAGAGTCAGCCAGGAAATTCTGGACTTGGTTCCGGACAAAAAAGAACCAAATTGTCGACTGTCCGGATGCCGAAGCGTTAGCAGCCTTCAAGCATAACATCCATGACGAATGGCTCGCCCGACACCTCGGCCAAGAGAAGCCGAAGTCCATGGCATCCCTCACGACACTCATGAACCGCTTTTGCACGGGTGAGGACAGCTGGCTGGCTCGTAGCAACATCACACCAAAAAACTCCGGCGATTCAGACGCCAGAGATAGCAATGGCAAGCCACGACACAATAGACACAAGCGTCGCAACAATGGCGACAACGCCGAAGACACGACAATCGATGCCGGATTCAGAGGCTCTAAATCCGGACAGTGGAAAAAGCCATTCAAAATAAACAATCCGGGCTCGTCCAGTTTGGATCGCATACTTGATCGCTCATGTCAAATTCACGGCACCCCCGATAAACTAGCCAACCACACCAACAGAGAATGTTGGGTGTTCAAATAGGCCGGCAAGTTGAACACCGAAAACAAGGAAAAGGGGCTGCATAGCGATGACAATGAGGAGCCCCGGCCTCCGAACACAGCAGGACAAAAGAAATTCCCTCCCCAGGTGAAAACGGTGAATATGATATATGCAACCCATATTCCCAAGCGGGAACGGAAGCGTGCACTAAGGGACGTCTATGCGATGGAGCCAGTCACCCCAAAGTTCAACCCATGGTCCTCTTGTCTGATCACTTTCGATCGCAGGGACCATCCTACCAGTATTTGTCATGGCGGTTCGGCTGCATTGGTCCTTGATCCCATCATCGACGGATTCCATCTCACACGAGTCCTCATGGACGGTGGCAGCAGCCTAAACCTGCTCTATCAGGATACAGTGCGCAAAATGGGCATCGACCCCTCAAGGATCAAGCCCACAAAAACCACCTTCAAGGGTGTCATACCAGGTGTGGAGGCCTGTTGCACGGGCTCAATCACACTGGAAGTGGTATTCGGATCTCCGGACAATTCCCAAAGCGAGGAGCTAATCTTCGATATTGTCCCCTTCCGCAGTGGCTATCATGCACTGCTCGGACGAACCGCATTTGCCAGATTCAATGCGGTACCGCATTATGCATACCTCAAGCTCAAAATGCCAGGACCTCGCGGGGTTATAATATCCGTACGGAAGAGCACACTGCAGCCCTCACGGCAGAAGTACAAAAAAACCTTCTTAGGCAGACAGCCAATTCGGCGATAAAGAACCCGGACACCGTCAAGCGAGTCCGGAGTACCCCACAACAGGATCATCCGGCACGTCCAGAGCTTGACTAGCAACTCGGCCTCCGCCCTAGTCTCAGTCAAGCAGCAAAATTTGTGTCACGCATACATAATTACGCACTTAAAATACCATGGGCATAGGCGGAGGCACGGATATGACACGGTCCACAATGCGATTCGACCGCCCCAGGACCCACACATCTTTACACTTTTTTTCTTTCAGGTCCCCATCTTCGGGAGGCTCTTCCGATAGACCGACTATCGGACACATAGCGGGACGGACACACCAAGAAGACAAGAAGCTGGGGCGTACAAGTGAATCCTCAGGTAGTCTCTGATAACGATCGTTATACCTGTTTTACATACCCGCACACAGCTCGCTCCTGGTCAGGATGTGTCAAACAGTCCTATTTTGCTTATCGCACTACTTGTATATGTACGCTTTGACTATCATTTGAATAACAAGGGAAAAAGTGTACAACATCAGCTTACTATTACATTTATTTACCCCTTTCCTTTACTGCTTATTTATTACACCCGTGCATTTTGGTACGCCCAGTTTGCCAGGGGCTTAAGTGTACCCCATAACATGGCAAGAAAAGTCCGAACACTTTTGACAGTGCGGCACCCCGAACTTATAGCATTATATGCATCAGCTCCGAATCATGTCTTGGGTCAATAGTTGGGTTTGCCCGGCTCCCATGTTTTGGTACCTTACGTTCCGCTATATCGGCTAAGGTCGCACAAGGAGAACTACTGCGATTGTGTCCCGGTTCTTTCAGACAAGCACCTCAGTAGAAAAAGCCGAAAACTGACTGTAATGATGAGGTGAGAGTTGGTTGCAGTCCGAGAGGTCTCAAATCCTTAAAGATTTTATCCGCTTCAGGCAAGGAATCGGCCTTGTCCGATTTAGGCGTGTATAGCGCCCCAAGTTCGGCCTTCCGAATACTAGGGGCTTCGCCAAAATTTAAAATTGTAGACTTCTATGGCCAAGTGAGAGCGATAAAGTTGTATAGTCCGATTGCCTTGTTCGCTGCACTAAACACCTCCTTAAAAGGACAAAAAATTTGGATAAAGAGTGTTTATATTTATCCCGAACACCCAAGTACTAGTTACATGGGGGCAGAAGCTGACGACTGGCCAACTCTCAAGATTTTATAAACGGCCGCACAGAAGGTAATTAAGGGAGTCCTGGACTAGGGGGTGTCCAGATAGCCGGACTATCATCATCGGCCGGACTCCAAGACTATGAAGATACAAGATTGAAGACTTTGTCCCGTGTCTGGATGGGACTTTCCTTGGCGTGGAAGGCAAGCTTGGCGATACGGATATATAGATCTCCTACCATTGTAACCGACTCTGTGTAACCCTAGCCCTCTTCGGTGTCTATATAAACCGGAGGGTTTTAGTCCGTAGGACGAACAACCATTACAACAATCATACCATAGGCTAGCTTCTAGGGTTTAGCCTCCTTGATCTCGTGGTAGATCCACTCTTGTACTACCCATATCATCAATATCAATCAAGCAGGAGTAGGGTTTTACCTCCATCGAGAGGGCCCGAACCTGGGTAAAACATCGTATCCCTTGTCTCCTGTTACCATCCGCCTAGACGCACACGATTCGGGACCCCTACCGAGATCCGCCGGTTTTGACATCGACATTGGTGCTTTCATTGAGAGTTCCTCTGTGTCGTCACCGATAGGCTTGATGGCTTCTTCAATCAACAACAACACCGTCCAGGGTGAGACTTTTCTCCCCGGACAGATTTTTGTATTCGGCGGCTTCGCACTGCGGGCCAATTCACTTGGCCATCTGGAGCAGATCGAAAGCTACGCCCCTGGCCATCAGGTCGGGTTTGGAAGCCTAAACTTCACGGCCGACATTCGCGGAGACTTGGTCTTCGACGGATTCGAGCCACAACTGAGCGTGCCGCGCTGTCACGATGGGCATGATTTATCTCTCCCGCCGAACAGTGCCCTGGAGGCCGCACACAAGTCCGCTCTGGCCCATAGTTCGGAGCAGACCGCGCAGATCGAGGACAGGTGGCTGGACACCGCCTCGGAGGCTGCAACTCCCACGATGATGGAGCCAAATACTGACCTTGTCCCTTATAAAGCTCGTAACTCCAAGGTGCCGGACTCCTTGCCGGACTCCGAACCTCCTCCGCCCCTACCAATCGAATCCGATTGGGCGCCGATCATGGAGTTCACCGCAGCGGACATCTGTCAGCACTCGCCCTTTGGCGACATCCTGAATTCACTAAAGCATCTCTCGTTATCAGGAGAACCCTGGCTAGACTGCGGTCAGGACGGTTGGGATGTGGATGACGAAGAGATTCAAAGCCCACCCACCACCCACTTTGTAGCCACTGTCGACGATCTAACCGACATGCTAGACTACGACTCCGAAGACATCGACGGTATGGACGACGATGCCAGAGACGGTCAAGAACAAGTGCCTACAGGGCACGGGAAGACCACCTCGTCATACGACGTATATATGGTGGATACACCAAAAGGAAGCGATAACGAGGAACAACGGGACGCGGAAAAGGATAATTCCACCGACAAACAACCAAAACAGCGACGCAGACGCCGCCCTAAGTCCCACCTCGACAAAAACAGCACTCATAATGACCCAACAATAGAGAAGGGCAAACTAGTGGACGACGAACATGCAACCAAGCAACCATCCGAACAAGACGAATCGGATAATCAATCCATGCCCGGCAAAAACAATAGTCTAGACGATCTCATGCCGGACACACCACCAGATCATCAGAACCTTCACAAACGACTCGTCGCCCCCGCAAGAAGTCTGAAGAAGGAAAAACGGAAGCTCAAAACAGCGGAAGACATACTCAGAATGAGGTGGAGCAAAGTACTCAAGACCGCGGATAAATATGGCAATGGCCATCAAACAAAGAGCTACCGAAGCATGTGTGCTGCTGAGAATTGACGAGGAGGCCATAGAGCCCCCACGGTTAAAAAGCAAAGAGGCGCTGGCGGATAGGCGACAGATGAAAGGCCAAAAGCAACAAGCGGCGCCGCACACAAGCTTTTACAGGATCCCATAAAATGAAGGCCGGTCAGGTCCATTTATGGGCCAAAATAGAGGGCGAGTGAAGCAACACAACACGTCGCATGTTTGAAGATAACGGCATGCCTAAATCTGGGCGCCACACACCCACTATGTTTCACCGATGAGGTCTTTGGATCATGAATTTCCAGCGGGATTCAAGCCCGTAAACATAGAGGCATACGACGGAACAACAGACCCCGGAGTCTGGATTGAGGATTACATCCTGCACATACACATGGCTAGAGGAGACGATCTCCACGCCATAAAATATCTACCCCTCAAGCTCAAAGGGCCAGCTCGGCATTGGCTCAAAAGCCTCCTAGAAAATACCATTGGAAGTTGGGAAGAGCTTGAGGACGCGTTTAGAGCAAATTTTCAAGGGACTTATGTCCGGCCTCTGCATGCAGACGATTTAAGTCACATAACTCAACAGCCCAGAGAGTCAGCGCGCAAATTCTGGAATAGGTTCCTTACCAAAAAGAACCAAATAGTCGACTGCCCGGACGCCGAAGCCTTAGCAGCTTTTAAAGATAATGTCCGAGACGAATGGCTCACCAGACACCTCGGCCAAGAGAAGCCGAGAACAATGGCCGCGCTAACAAGCCTCATGACCCGCTTTTGCGCGGGGAAGACAACTAGCTAGCAAGATGCAGCACCGGCGACCGAGTACATCCGAGATCAGAGATGGAAACGGAAAATCACGACGCAGAAAGGACCAGCGCCGAAATAAAGAAAAAATCCCAAAGAACACGGCGGTCAACGCCGGATTCAAAAGCTCGTGGCCGAACAACAAAACACTGCCTCCTAAGGACAACAGTGATGAGCTATCCAACTTAAACAAAATTTTGGATCGGATATGTCAAATCCACAGCACGTCCGGAAGGCCTGCAAACCAGACCCACCGAGATTGTTGGGTCTTCAAACAGCCCGGCCTACTCAACGCCGAACTCAAGGGGCTCGACGTGCCCAGCGAGGATGACGACGAACCCCACCAGCAGAGCGCCGAAAAACAAAAGACTTTCCCACAAGAAGTCAAATCAGTAAACTCACTTCATGTGATAATACGGAACAAAAATGCGGCACCCGCTAAAGTAGGTGTCGCACGGTCCACCCCAGCGGAACCTCAAGATTGGATGTCAAAACCAATTACTTTCGACCACCTGGACTATTCCAGAAGTATTCGAAATGCGGGATAGGCTGCTCTGATATTGGATCCTATAATCGACGGACTACAATTTACACAAGTCCTGATGGACGGCGGCAGTGACTTAAACCTGCTATATCCGGACACAATCCGCAAGTTGGGGATAGACCTTACTAAAATGTGACATCCGCACTTCCTTCAAAGGAGTGACGCCAGGCCCTTACGCCAAGTGCACGAGCTCCTTACTACTAGAAGTTGTGTTCGGGTCACCCGACAACTTCCGACGCGAAAAGCTAATCTTTCATGTCGCCCCATTCAAAAGTAGCCATCAAGCACTATTGGGACGTGAAGCTTTTGTCCGCTTTAATGCAATACCACACTACGCGTCTCTTACACTTAAAATGCCTAGTCCACGCAGCATCATCTCATTAAAAGGTCGTTCAAGGCCCCGGACACGGCTAGACAAGTCCGGCATAAATAAGCCAGCTTTATTCATTCATTCATATTTCGATTTTTAACTCATTTTTTTCCACAATTACTTTTCAAACTAAGTTCCTCTCTTTTACAGATGAACAACGTGTTACACCGCCCGTGAGGATCTGACAACGGAGACACAGTGCGGGCGTGTAGTAGGGACCCATTGCAAGGATTCTTTTGATTAAGACCTGCGTAAACCTTTTTCTTGTCTCTTGTTGCTATATATCCCTGGTTTTCATTATAACCAGAGAGGAGATCGACGTTTTGGCATCGGCGCGTCGAGAGGACCTTGCGTGTACACTGGACACTAGGGGCTTAGGGCATTGTTCTGCCCGCTATCATAAAGACTGAATACCTTAGGGAGTGTTCGGCGTCTCGAGTTAGGCCTTATATGCATCAGCTCCAAATCATGTCTTTGGTCAAATGTTGGGTTTGCTCGGCTCCTGTGTTTTGCTGCCTTATGTTCCGTATCATCGGCTAACGCGGCACCAAGAGAACTACTGCGATTGTGCCCCGGTTCGGCCGGGCGAGCACCTTAGTAGAGAAAGCCGAGAACTGACTGTCATGATACAGCGAGAGACTGGTCAACCACTCGATCGACTACCAGAATGTTTAGAATTCCTCCACTTTGACGAAGGACCATTTCCCGATCAGGCACATACGCACCTCGAATTCGGAGAACGCGGTGCCCCTAGGGGCTATATCGCAGCCCCACCCTCGAACTCCTATGGCTAAGTGAAAGTGATAAAGCATTATAGTCCGGTTGCCTCGTTCGCTACGCTACCACCTCCTTCACAGGACCGAGACATCGGATTAAGTGTGAAAATGTGCTATTTTTGCGAACACCCCGCACCTTGTGCGTGGGGGCTGAAGCCGACGAGTGCCATCTTTCAGGTTATACACACGTATACACAAACGGCCGCACAGGAGATATTTCAATACTTGAACGCACAAGTACCAAAAAGCGCTGACATCATAAACATCATTTTACAAACCAAAACGTTCACTTGAACATGACATTTTTTTGAGCACCGCGACTCTATTACACGAGCACCACGCAGAACTTCCCCAAAATAGTGCTCGGCGGGTAACCGGCTCGTCGAACCACGGGTGCAATAGCGGTGGCATCCATCTCTGTCCAATGTGTCTTCACACGGGCGAGGGCCATCCATGCACCTTCTATGCAAGCCGATCGCTTCATCGCCTTGATATGCGGCACCGCCCCAAGGAATTGCTGCAATAAGCCAAAATAACTCTTGGCTTGGGCCTATCCGGCGGACATGAGCCACGATATCCGTCATGGCAAGTCCGGACAATCTATTCGATTCGATCCACTCGGCCACCGATCGGTCGTGAAGTGAACGCTCCGGACTATGGAATTGAGACCAAAACAGCTCTTCGTCTTGTGATCCTTCCGACGGAAGTGCACAGCGGCATCTGCCCTTTTCGCCGCTAAGTCCATATAAGGATCCTCCGGACCCCTGGCTGGCCAAGTTGAGCATACTTTGGATCAGTAAACCTTGGCGCTGCGAAGGGCTTGCTGCCACAATGTCTCCGGCCTGGCGCAACTCCTCCTTTACAGCCCGCATTGCAGTACGGGCATCCTTGGCTTCGGTGGTGGCCTTCCCCAAGTCTTCTTGCTCCGCTAGGCGTTCCTTTTCAAGAACGTCATTGCGGTCGGTAGCATCTTTCAACTTCACGGCCATTTCGGCCATCTCCTCCCTGCTTTGGCAGTGTGCAGCCCTTTCGGCTTCTAGCTCTTCGGCCGCCCTCGAGGCAGCCGCATCACTCCTTCTGGCTTGCTCCTTGGCTTGAGCAAGTTCTGCCTGAAGGCTGTCCACAGCAGCGGCACCATCTGCATCAAACACACATGTTGTAAGGAGTAGGCTTTGGCTCCTGAGGGAGTCCTGGACTAGGGGGTGTCCGGACAGCCGGACTATCATCGTCCGCCGGACTCCAAGACTACGAAGATACAAGATTGAAGACTCCGTCCCGTGTCCGGATGGGACTTTCCTTGGCGTGGAAGGCAAGCTTGGAGATACGGATATGTAGATCTCCTACCTTTGTAACCGACTCTGTGTAACCCTAGCCTTCTCCGGTGTCTATATAAACCGGAGGGCTTTATCCGTAGGACACAACATACATTACAACAATCATACCATAGGCTAGCTTTAGGGTTTAGCCTCCTTGATCTCGTGGTAGATCCACTCTTGTACTACCCATATCATCAATATTAATCAAGCAGGATGTAGGGTTTTACCTCCATCGAGAGGGCCCGAACACAGGTAAAACATCGTGTCCCTTGTCTCTGTTACCATCCGCCTAGGCGCACAGTTCGGGACCCCCTACCGAGATCCGCCGGTTTGACACCGACATTGGTGCTTTCATTGAGAGTTCCTCGTATGCGTCACCGATAGGCTCGATGGCGTCTTCAATCAACAACACTGTCCAGGGTGAGACTTTTCTCCCCGGACAGATCTTCGTATTCGGCGGCTTTGCACTGCGAGCTAATTCACTTGGCCATCTGGAGCAGATCGGAAGCTACGCCCCTGGCCGTCAGGTCAGATCCGGAAGCCTAAACTTCACGGCCGACGTCCGCGGAGACTTGATCTTCGACGGGCTCGAGCCACAGCCGAGCGTGCCGCACTGTTACGATGGGCATGATCTAGCTCTGCCGCCGAACAGTGCCTTGGTGGCCACACAAGAATCCGCTCCGGCCCCTAGTCCGGAGCCGATCGCCCAGATCGAGGACCGGTGGTTGGACACCGCCTCTGGGGCTCCAACTTCCACGGCGATGGAGCCTCACACTAACCTTGTCCCTCGCGAAGTTCGTGACTCCGAGGCGCCAGACTCCTTGCCGGACTCCGGACCTCCCACGCCCCTGCCAATCGAATCTGATCGGGCGCCGTGGAATTCACCGCCGCAGACATATTCCAACACTCGCCCCTTGGCGACATCCTAAATTCGTTAAAACACCTCTCGTTATCTGGAGAGGCCCGGCCGGACTACGGCCAGGACGGTTGGGATTCGGACGATGAAGAAATTCAGAGCCCACCCACCACCCACTTTGTAGCAACTGTCAACGATTTAACCGACATGCTAAACTATGACTCGAAGACATCGGCGGTATGGGCGGCGATGCGGAGATGAACAAGAACCAGCGCCTACAGGGCAAGGGAAGACCACCTCGTCATACGACGTATACATGGTGGATACCCCAAAAGCAAGCGATAACGAGGACCAACGGGGCGCGGTAGAAGATAATCCCGCCGACAAACAACTAAAATGGCGACGCAGACGCCGCACTAAGTCCCGCCTCGACAACAACAGCGCTCCTAATGACCCAGCAATACAGCAGGGCAAACCAGCGGACGACGAACACGCAGACAAGCAACCGTCCGAACAGGACGAGTCGGATAATCAATCCAGGCCCGGCGAAAACAACAGCCCAGACGACCTCACGCCGGACACACCGCCGGAGAATAAAAACCTTCGGAAAAGACTCGTCGCCACCGCAAGAAGCTTGAAGGAAGAAAAACGGAAGCTCAAAACATCGAAAGATACACTCAGAATGAGGTGGAGCAAAGTGCTCAAAACCGCAGACAAATACGGCAATGGCCATCAATCAAAGAGCTACCCGAAGCACAAGCTACTGCCAGAATTTGATGAGGAGGCCATAGGGCCCCCACAGTCAAAAAACAAAGAGGCCGCCTGGTCGGATAGACGGCCAGATGATAGGCCAAAATCTGAAAGCAGCGCCGCATATAAACCGACTAATGACCCTGGAAGGACAGATGGCCCAACCAGGTCCATCTACGGGCCAAAGAAGAGGGCCCCAGGAAGCAATACAACACGCCAAGTGTCCGAAGATAGCGGTACACCCAAATACAGTGGCGCCGCACACCCACTATGTTTCACCAATGAGGTCTTTGGATCATGAATTCCAGCAGGATTTAAACCCATAAACATAGAGGCCTCTGACGGACAACAGACCACAGAGTGCGGATAGAAGACTATATACTACACATACACATGGCTAGAGGAGACAATCTCACGCCATAAAATACCTACCCTCAAGCTCAAAGGGCCAGCCCGTCATTGGCTCAAAAGCCTCCCGAAAACAATGTTGGATGTTGGGAAGAGCTCGAGGGGCGTTTAGAGCAAATTTTCAAGGAACTTATGTCCGCCCTCCGGATCTGAGATGATCTAAGTCATATAACTCAACATTTCGGAGAGTCGGTAGCAAATTTTGGAACAGGTTCCTCACCAAAAGAACCAAATAGTCATTGTCCGGACTTGAAGCCTTAGCAGCTTTTAAACACAACGTCCGAGGCGAATGGCTGCCGGACACCTCGGCCAAGAGAAGCCGAGGAATGTCCGCGCTAACAAGCCTCATGACCCGCTTTTGTGCGGGAGAGGATAGCTAGCTAGCAAGATGCAACACCAAGCGACCCAAGTACATCGAGATCGAGATGGAAGCGGAAAATCACGGCGCGAGAAAAGAGCAATGCGGAATAAAGAAAAAGCCCAAAAACACGGCGGTCAACGCCGGATTCAAAAGCTCGCGGCCAAACAACAAAACACCGCCTCTAAAGGATAACAACGATGAGCTATCCAACTTAAAAAAAAATTGGGTCGGATATGTCAAATCCACAGTACCCCCGGAAGGCCTGCAAACCACACCCACCGAGATTGTTGGTTTTCAAACAGTCCGGCCGACTAAACGCCGAACACAAGGGGCTCGGCGCGTCAGCGAAGATGATAAACCCACCAGTGAGCACGGAAAACAAAAGAATTTCCCACAAGAGGTCAAAGCAGTAAATTCACTTCATGTGATAATACGGAAAAACAGTGCAGCACCCGTTAAAATGGGTCTCGCACGGTCCAACCCGGTGGAACATAGAGATTGGACATCAAAACCAATCACCTTCGACCACCTGGACTATTCCAGAAGCGTTCGAAATGCAGGATGGACTGCCTTGATATTGGATCCTATAATCGACGGACTACAATTTACACAAGTCTTGATGGACGGAGGCAGTGACTTAAACCTGCTGTATCCAAACACAATCCGCAAGTTGGGGATAGACCTTACTAAAATTAAACACGGCCGCACTTCCTTTAAAGGAGTGGCGCCATGCCCTTCGCCAAGTGCACAGGCTCCCTATTACTAGAACAAATTTCGGATCACGAACAAAAAACTAATATTTCATATCGTCCCATTTAAAAGTAGCTATCAAGCACTCTTGGGGCGAAGCTTTAATCGCTTCAACGCCATACCACATTTCGCATCTCTTACACTCAAGATGCCGGTCCACGTGGCATCATTTTAATCTTGGTCATTTAAAGACCCCGGACACGGTCAGACGAGTCCGGCATAAGTAAGCTAGGGGCTCCCTAGCCGCACATCCCTTCAAGGGGCTGCGCGCACAAGCAACCAGCGAGTTCACACAGACTCCGCTTTACTTATTTATATTTCTTCCTTCGTATATATTTTTTGCACGAGTTCCTTTCAAACTAAGTTCCTCTCTTTTACAGATGAACAACGTGCACACCGTCGGGATAACGGCACTGCGGAGACACGGTAGCGAGACATGCGGTAGGGACCCGTCGCGAGATTCTTTTAGATTAAGACCTGCATAAACCTTTTTCTTGTCTCTTGTTGTTATAATCCTTGGTTTCTCATTATAACCAAAGCGAAACGGCGTTTTGGCATCGGCGCGTAGAGGACCATGCCGTACACAGACACTAGGGGCTTAGGGCATTGTTACGCCCATTATTACAAAGACCGAACACCTTAGGGAGTGTTCGGCATCTCGAGATTAGGCCTTATATGCATCAGCTCCAAATCATGTCTTTGGTCAAATGTTGGGTTTGCGGCTCACGTGTTTTGCTGCCTTACATTCCGTATCATCGGCTAACGGCACCGGAGAACTACTACGATTGTGCCTCGGTTAATTTGGCGAGCACCTCGATGAAAGTCAGCGGCGATCTGTCATGATACATCAAGAGGCTGGTCGACCACTCGATCGACCACGGAATGTTTAGAATTCCCGCATTGATGAAGGACCGTTTCGGTCGAGGCACACAGCGCCCCGAATTCGGAGAAGCGCGGTGCCCCAAGGGGCTATATCGTAGCCCCACCCTCGAACTCCACTCGCTAAGTGAAAGTGATAAAGCATCATAGTCCGGATTGCCTCGTTTGCTACGCTACCACCTCCTTAACAGGACCGAGATGTCGGATTAAGTGTGAAAGCGCTATTTTTGTGAACACCCCGCACCTTGTGCGTGGGGCTGAAGCTGAAGCGCAATCTTCGGGTTATACAAATGTATACATAAGCGGCCGCATAGGAGATATTTTAATACTTGGAGCGCACAAGTATAAAAAGCGGTTACATCATAATCATTGTTTTACAAGATAAAAGCGTTCATTTGAGCGTGATATTTTTGAACCTTTGTGACTCTATTACGGCGCCACACATAACTTCCCCAAAATAGTGCTCGGCGGGTAACCGGCTTTCGTCCGAACCACGGGCGGCAATAGCGGTGGCATCCATCTCTGTCCAATGTGTCTTCACACGGACAAGGGCCATCCATGGCGCCTTCTATGCGAGCCGACCGCTTCATCTCCTTGATATGCGGCACCGCTCCAAGAAATTGCTGCAACAAGCCAAAATAGCTCGTCGCCTTGGGCCTCTCTGGCTAGACATGAGCCACGATATCAGTCATGGCAAGTCCGGACAACCTGTTCAGCTCAGCCCATTCGGCCGACCGATCGGTCAGCGGAAGTGAGCGATCCGGACTATGGCCGAGCCCAAAATAGCTCTTCCGTCTTGTGATCCTCGACTCGGAAGTACTGCGGCATCATCGCCGCACTTGCCGCTAAGTCCATATATGGATCCTCCGGACCCCACAGTTGACCAAGCTGGGCATACTTTGGATCCGTAAACCGGCGAGGCAGCAAAAAAGGCCTGCCAGCCACAATATCTCCGGCTTGGCGCAGCTCCTCCTTCATAGCCCGCATTGCAGAACGGGCATCCTTGGCCTCGGCGGTGGCCTTCCCCAGGTCTTCCCGCTCCGACAAGCGCTCCTTTTCAAGAGCCTCATTGCGGTCAGTTGCATCCTTCAATCTTACGGCCAATTCGGCCATCTTTTCGCTGCTTAGGCAGTGTGCAGCCTTTTCGGCTTTCAACTCCTCGGCCGCCCTCGAGGCAGCCGCATCACTCCTTCGGGCTTGCTCCTTAGCTTGAGCAAGCTCGGCCCGAAGGCTCTCCACAGCAGCAACACCGTTTGTATCACATCATATATATTATCAGAGGCGGGCTTTGGCTCCCTTAAATAAGTGACTGCGGAGAATTCATTTACCTTGCGACTCGTCAAGTCGCTGGTTGACAAGCGCGATGTCGCATCCGCCACATCAAGTTGCCGCATTAACTCGACAACTCCACTAGTCCGACTAGCCCCGGACTATCCGCCACCGCATAGGAAGGCGACATTCAATACTGCGATTTTGATCCTCGGCGCGCTGTCGCTTTCGACAACTGCCGAGTCTCGAAACTACTATCTATCTGGCGCACTTCTATGTGCAAAAACTGTCAAAAGGTGTGTCGTTCTTGCGTACCTCAAATCCCTTGACAAACTCGGCGGCATTATGCAATCCACTTTCGGCGGACGAAATCCTTCCAATCACCATACTCATCAAAGCACGGTGATCTTCTGAGACGGACGCCCTCTCAGGCAGACTCTTCAGCTCCCCCGGCCGGACACTAGTCGGCGCTGAACTCTCTGGCTCCACCGGGCTCTGGGATACCCTCGCGAGCGATACTTGAGCTCGTATGCGCCTGTCTGACGGCCAGCAGCTTGTGACGGAGGCGTTTCGCTCTCCATCATCTCCGGACGAAGATCCCCCGAAGACGAACTCATCTGAGAAGTCCACAGATCCGAACTGTAAGGCATCGATTTCGGTTATCCACAGAAGCACAAATAGCGGTATTTTCTATTAATGAACTCCCCTTTTCCTACTCACGGCTCGCTGGAGGGCTGATCCTTTAGAGACGATTGTACGTCCGGGTTCTCCCCGGGCGCAGGACCCCCCCGGTGAAGATTTCTTCCCCCGCTTAGGGGCTTTGGCCTCCGGATCTTCGGAGGCGGTCCTTTTCTCTCCCTGGAAGGAGGGATTTTCGATCCCCCTCTCTTAAGACGCCCCCTTGGGCGAGGTGATAGCTCTTTTATTTTCCCCATCGCCCCCTTCTCTGGCGCGACCTCCAACATTCGACCAGATCACGGGCTCGGTGCGGTCTCGGGGAGGGCGGACACCTTATCGGCTTTGATCGCGCTACCCCTCGATGAAGAGTAATGGGTCGGGAGGCAAATTTTAGAAAACCAAATAAGCAGAATGTCCGGACTCGAGCTACTTACGAGTATCAAGGCGATTGCGGCAGGCTGCGTCCTCGGTCGATTCGGACCGCCACCTGCGGTCGAAGAACAACTTGTACATCTCCACGGGTGTCATACCCATGAAGTGTTGGAGAATTCGTGGTCCCTCGGATTGAACTCCCATTGAGAGGGCGCGTTTGCGAGGCGAAGGCGCTGATTAGCATGACTGCATCACCACAACCAGATTAATCTCCCTCGCTTGGAGGTCTCGAATCCGGCCCTGCAATAAATGCACATCTTCGGACGGCCCCCAATTGAGCCCTTGGTTGACCCACGACATCAATCGGCATGGAGGTCCCGGGCGGAATGAAGGCGGCGGCTTTTGCTTGCTGCCCTTCGGAGCGGTGATATAGAACTACTCCTGCTGCCGCAAGCCGAGCTCTTCTTGGAAGGAGCCCTCGGGCCACGGGGCATCGGCCCTCCTGCTTATGGCCGCCCCGCCGCACTCCGCCTGACGCCCCCCGATCATCTTCGGCTCCACGTTGAAGGTCTTCAGCCACAGGCCAAAGTGGGGGTGGCGGAGGAAAAGGCTTGAGACAATAATGAATGCGGAAATATGGAGGATGGACTCCGGAGCCAAGTCGCGAAAATCCAGCCCGTAGTAGAACATGAGCCCTCTCATGAAGGGGTCCGTCGGGAAGCCTAAACCCCGGCGGAGGTGGGATACGAAGACAACGTACTCACCGGGCTCGGGAATGGGTACGGCCTGCGCTTGGGCGGGCAACCTGTGCGAAATCTCGTAGGATAAGTACTTGGCCTCACGCAGCTTTAGCACGTCCTCCTCCGTGACGGAGGAGGGCATCCACCGACCCTGAAGGTCGGAGCCAGACATTGTTGCAGGTCCGAAGCGCTCGAATCTAGGGCTCTGGGTGTTGGAACTTGGAGCAAGGAGAGGATTCGATGGAAGATTGAAGAAAAGAAACGAGCCTTGGTCGTCTTATAAAGGGGGAAAATACCAAGAGCCGTCTCCGTGACCGTTCGGGATTCACCTTCGATAGAGGAGATGTGGCGATAGGCATGGTTGGGTTACCCACGCTCGTATTGATGAGAATCCCGGAATAAGGGGAACACGATCTCTGCTTCGACAGGACGTGCCAAGGAAACCGCCGCTAAGCGTCTTTGAGGTGGTATAATAAAAAGCGATTCAAGTAAAGGCTTGGTAGCGGTGTGATGTCATGCCGCATAATCGTCGCAGATTGGACTTGTGTACATTTTATTCTCTCTACGGTGGAATGTGGAATTTATTTTGCGAGCGGACACTATCCTAGTGTTCATGATCTTCTCTGGATTATTCAAAGGAGGAACCCGCCTTGCAATGCGAACATTATCTTGCGCCGGACTTATCATCATTGAAGCCTGGTTAGGGGCTCTTGAGGAGTCTGGACTAGGGGTGTCCGGACAGCCGGACTATAATCGTCCGTCGGACTCCAAGACTACGAAGATACAAGTTTGAAGACTCCGTCCGTGTCCGGATGGGACTTTCCTTGGCGTGGAAGGCAAGCTTGGCAATACGGATATGTAGATCTCCTACCGTTGTAACCGACTCTGTGTAACCCTAGCCTTCTCCGGTGTCTATATAAACCGGAGGGCTTTAGTCCATAGGACACAACATACATTACAGCAATCATACCATAGGCTAGATTTAGGGTTTAGCCTCCTTGATCTCATGGTAGATCCACTCTTGTACTACCCATATCATCAATATTAATCAAGCAGGACGTAGGGTTTTACCTCCATCGAGAGGGCCCGAACCTGGGTAAAACATCGTGTCCCTTGTCTCTTGTTACCATCCGCCTAGACGCACAGTTCGGGACCCCCTACCCGAGATCCGCCGGTTTTGACACCGACAGCTCCCTTACTAGGTGACCACGGAGAAAAAACCTACCTTGTGACTCGTCAAGTCGTTTATTGACCAGCGCGATATCCGCATCCGTAACGTCGAGCTGCCGCTTTAGTTCGGCAACTCCATCAGTCCGGCTAGCCACCGAACTATCTGCCACCTGCATAGGAAAGGCGAAAATCAATACCTGCGATTTTGATCCTCGGCACGCTGTCGCTCTCGACAACCGAGTCTCAGGGGCTACTATCTATACAGGGCGCACCTTATGTGCAAAACTGTCAAAAGGTATGTCATTTTTGCGTACCTCAAACCCTGCCAGCAAGCTTCTGACGGCATCATGCAACCCGCCTTCGGCGGACGAAATTCTTCCAATCACCATACTCATCAATGTACAGTGATCTTCTGAGATAGACGCCCTCTCAAGCAGATCCTTCAGCTCCCCCGGCCGCACACCAACCGGTGCCGAACTCTCCGGTCCCGCCGGACTCGGGGATACCCTCCGCGATGACACCTCAGGTTCGTCCGCCCGCCTGATGGTGCGGCGGACGGAGGCGTCTCGCTCTCCACCATCTCCGGATGAAGGTCCCCCAAAGACGAGCTCATCTGAGAAGGACGGAGATCCGAACTACAAGGTAAAAGCTTCGGTTATCCTCAGAAGCAAAGATAGGGATGTCTCTTATTACAGAACCCCCTTTTTCTACTTACGGCTCGCTGGAGAGCTGGTTTCTTAGGGGAGATAGTGCGGCCGGGGCCTCCCCGAACGCAGGACCCTCTGGTGAAGATCTCTTCCCCCGTTTCGAGGCCTTGGTCTCCGGGTTTTCGGAAGCAGTCCTCTTCTCCCCTTGGAGGGAGGGATTCTCGATCCCCCTTCCTCAAATGCCTCCTTGGTGGAGGCGGTAGTGTCCCTGTTCTCCCCTTCGCCTTCCTCCGAAGGCGCAACCTTCAGCATCCTGACTAGCACGGGATCCGGCACGATCTCCGGGAGTGGGGCCGAACACCGTATCAGCTTTGCTTGCGCTATCCACTCCTATTCAAAGAGATGATGGGTTAAAAGGCAAACTCAAGAAGGCATAAACAAACGATGTGTTCGTACTCAGGGCCACTTACCTGAGTATCCGGGCGATTGCAGCTTAGGCCGGATTCCTCGGTCAATTCCGGACACATCTCTTGTGATCCGAAGAACAATTTATACATCTCCACGGGTGTTGTACCCATGAAGTGTTGGAGAGCTCGCGGCCCCACGGGATTGAACTCCCACAGACGGAGGAGCGACGCTTGCAGGGCAGGAGGCGCCGAATCAGCATAACCTGCATCACCATCACCAGACTGATCTCCCTCTCTTGGAGGTCTCGAATCTGGCCCTGCAGTAGGGGTACATCCTTTGACGGCCCCCAGTTGAGCCCTTGGTTGACCCACGACATCAGCCGCTATGGAGGGCCCGAGCGAAAGATGGGCAGCGGCTTCTGCTTGCTGCCCCTAGGAGCGGTGATATAGAACCACTCCTGTTGCCACAGGCCGAGCTCCTCCTGGAAAGAGCCCTTGGGCCATGGAGCATCAGCCCTTCTGCTTATAACCGCCCCGCCGCACTCATCTTGACGCCCCTCGATCATCTTCGGCTCCACGTTAAAGGTCTTGAGCCACAAAACGAAGTGGGGACTAATGCGGAGGAAGGCTTCGCAGACGACAATGAATGAAGAGATATGGAGGATGGACTCCGGAGCCAGGTCATGGAATTCCAACCCGTAGTAAAACATGAGCCCTCTCACAAAAGGATCCGTCGGGAAGCCTAAACCCCGACGGAGGTGGGACACGAACACGACGCTCTCGCCGGGCTCTGGAGTAGGAATGACTTGCCCTTTGGCAGGCAACCTATGCGAAATCTCGCAGGTTAGGTACCTGGCTTCTCGCAGCTTTAGCACGTCCTCTTCCGTGATGGACGAGGGCATCCACCGGCCCTGTAGGTCGGAGCTGGACTTTGTTGAAGGTCCGAAGCGCTCGAATCTGGGGCTCTGGGTGTTGGAACTCGGGGCGAGGAGCGGATTCGATTGAGGATTGAGGAAAAGAAACGAGCCTTGGTCCCATTATAAAGGGGGAGAATACCAAGAGCCGTTCCCGTGACCGTTCGGGACTCACCTCCGATAGAGGGGGCGTGGCAACGGGCACGGTTGGGTTACCCACGTCCGTATTGATGGGAATCCCAGAATAAGGGGAACACGATCTCTGCTTCGACAAGACATGCCAAGGAAACCGCTTCGCTAAACGCGCCGAGGTGGTATAATAAAAAACGATTCAAGTAAGGCTTGGTAGTGGTGTGACGTCATGCCACAAAATACTTCAGCAGATTGAACTTGTGTACATATTATTCTCTCTACGGTGGAATGTGGAATTTATTTTGCAGAGCCGGACACTATCTTGGTGTTCACAATCTTCTATGAATTATTCGGAGGAACCTGCCTTGCAATGCCGAACAATATGCACGCCGGACTCATCGTCATTGAAGCCTGGTTCAGGGGCTACTGAGGGAGTCCTAGACTAGGGGGTGTCCGGATAGCCGGACTATCATCATCGGCCGGAATCCAAGGCTATGAAGATACAAGATTGAAGACTTCGTCCAGTGTCCGGATGGGACTTTCCTTGGCGTGGAAGGCAAGCTTGGCGATACGGATATGTAGATCTCCTACCATTGTAACCGACTCTGTGTAACCCTAGCCCTCTCCGGTGTCTATATAAACCGGAGGGTTTTAGTCCGTAGGACGAACAACCATTACAACAATCATACCATAGGCTAGCTTCTAGGGTTTAGCCTCCTTGATCTCGTGGTAGATCCACTCTTGTACTACCCATATCATCAATATCAATCAAGCAGGAGTAGGGTTTTACCTCCATCGAGAGGGCCCGAACCCGGGTAAAAACATCGTGTCCCTTGTCTCCTGTTACCATCCGCCTAGACGCACAGTTCAAGACCCCCTACCCGAGATCCGTCGGTTTTGACACCGACAGTAATATTTTAAATTAACAAGCGCCATATAGCGCACATGAACTCATTTTCATATTATAGGATGATATGAGTACATTCATTCAAATATCACATCCTTCGCACATTCATCCGCCACAAGGCGGGCACCCTTAATGACATTGTCATAATACTGCTCGGGGTGGCGATGCTCCTTGCCCTTTTGTGGCCCCTCTGTCACCAGCTTCTCGGCATCCATCTTCGCCCAGTGCACTTTCGCACGGGCCAAGGCCCGGCGTGCACCTTCAATGCAGACGGACCGCTTAATGACTTCGAGCCGCGGACAGGCATTTACTATCCGCTTGACAAGGACGAAGTAGCTGCCGGGATGGGGCTCGCCAAGCCACAACCGGACTATGAGGTCCTTCATGGCCAGCTCGGCCGCTTTGTGAAGTTCGACCAGTTGCTTCAGTTGATCGGTCAAAGGCATTGGATGTTCGGCCCCAATATACTGGGACCAAAACAACTTATCCGTTGAGCTCCCTTCCTCAGCTCGGTAGAACTCTACAGCATAAGAGATGATATGCGGCAGATCTGCGAATGCTCCTGGAGAGCTCCGAATTCGGGTAAGTAAAAGGAATGTCTCCTTCACATGCTTGCTTTGCATAATGAATGCCTTACCCGCCGCTATCTTCTTGGCCGCCTCAATCTCTTGGAGGGCCTTCTGGTCTTTGACTTTGGCGTCTTGCGCGCTCTGGCGAGCCTTCGCAAGCTCAGACTCTTGCGTCTTGGAGTCACACTCCAAGGACTCGATTTTTTACGAAGTCCTGGAGCTCTTGCTGGACCTCATCTAACCGAGCCTCCTGTTTTTCACGCTCGGTGCGCTCCTTGGCCGCTTTGTCTTCGGCCTCGGATAGCGCCTTCTTAAGGGCCGCCACTTCGGTTGTGGCCCCTATTAAAATTCATAATGCTTCTATTAGCATCAATGATTTTTTCCTTCTATTAGCATCAATGATCCTTTGTTCTCTTCGAGCTGCCTCTTCACGAGGCCGAGCTCTTCTTCGCCTGCCTCTGAGTTACGCTTCATCAGGAGACCTCCGCGATGAGGCGGCGGCGATAGTGACTCTGCTATTCACATAGACATAATATGATTAGACTCCTTGGGATAATATTTGATCCTTTGTTCGGCCTTTCTTTCCGAACACCAAACAGAGCATCAGGGCTACTGTCTATACTGTGATATTTTCTCATAATTTAATTACTTACCTCAAAGCCTGTCAGGAGGCTAGCGCAGGCTTCGGTCAATCCACTTTTGGCGGACTGAACCTTCGCAATCACCGTACTCATAAGAGTACGGTGTTCTTCATCATGGTAAGCGCTCTGAAGCGCTTCCACCAAGTTATCTGATGCCTCTGGATGGACAGAGGTCATCGGCACAGGCGGCTCGCCCCCTTAGCGAGGGTTGCCTGCCTGAATCCGGAACCACTGGAGGTTCCAGCGCAATATCCGGCTGGGGGCTGATGTCTGCTACACAACCTTCTTCTTGTAGACGTTGTTGGGCCTGCAAGTGCCCAAGTTTGTAGGACAGTAGCAAATTTCCCTCAAGTGGATGACCTAAGGTTTATCAATCCGTAGGAGGCGTAGGATGAAGATGGTCTCTCTCAAACAACCCTGCAACCAAATAACAAAAAGTCTCTTGTGTCCCCAACACACCCAATACAATGGTAAATTGTATAGGTGCACTAGTTCGGCGAAGAGATGGTGATACAAGTGCAAAATAGATAGTAGATATAGGTTTTTGTAATTTGAAATAATAAAAACAGCAAGGTAACGAGCGGTAAAAGTGAGCGTAAACGATATTGCAATGGTAAGAAACAAGGCCTAGGGTTCATACTTTCGCTAGTGTAAGTTCTCTCAACAATAATAACATAGATAGAACATATGACAAGCCCTCAACATGCAACAAAGAGTCACTCCAAAGCCACTAATAGCGGAGAACAAACGTAGAGATTATGGTCGGGTACGAAACCACCACAAAGCTATTCTTTCGGATCGATCTATAAAAGAGTTTGTACTAGAATAACACCTTAAGATACAAATCAACCAAAACCCTAATGTCACCTAGATACTCCATTGTCACCTCAAGTATCCGTGGGCATGATTATACGATATGCATCACACAATCTCAGATTCATCCAACCAACATAAAAGTACCACAAAGAGTGCCCCAAAGTTTCTACCGGAGAGTCAAGAACGTGTGCCAACCCCTATGCATAGGTTCCCAAGTGTCACGAAACCCGCAAGTTGATCACCAAAACAAACATCAAGTGGATCAATAGAATAACCCATTGTCACCACGGTTATCCCACGCAAGACATACATCAAGTGTTCATAAAAGACTCAATCCGATAAGAAAACTTCAAAGGGGAAACTCAATTCATCACAAGAGAGTAGAGGGGGAGAAACATCATAAGATCCAACTACAATAGCAAAGCTCGGGATACATCAAGATCGTGCCATAGAACACGAGACAGAACACGAGGGAGAGAGATCAAACACATAGCTACTGGTACATACCCTCAGCCCTGAGGGTGAACTACTCCCTCCTTGTCATGGATAGCGTCGGGATGATGAAGATGGCCTCCGGTGATGGGACCCCCCCTCGGCGGTGCGAACAGGGTCCCGATTGGTTTTGGTGGCTACAGAGGCTTGCGGCGGAACTCCCGATCTATGTTCTGCTCGGAAGTTTTAGGGTGCGAGGTATATATGGGTGAAAGGAGTACGTCGGTGGAGCTACGGGGCCCCACGAGGCAGGGGCGCGCCAGGGGAGGGCGCCCCACCCTCTTGAGCACCTCCGTATCTTCGGACGTGGGGTCCAAGTCCATCGGTGGGTTTCCTCCCAAAATAACATCTCCATTGATTTCGTTCGTTTTACTCCGTCTGATATTCCTTTTCCTCGAAACACTGAAATAGGCATAAAACAACAAATCTGGGCTGGGCCTCCGGTTAATAGGTTAGTCCCAAAAATAATATAAAAGTGGATAATAAAGCACAATATTGCCTAAAACAGTAGATAAAGTAGCATGGAGCAATCAAAAATTATAGATACGTTGGAGACGTATCAAGCATCCCCAAGCTTAATTCCTGCTCGTCCTCGAGTAGGTAAATGATAAAAAAGAATTTTTGATGCGGAGTGATACTTTGGCATAATTTCAATGTAAATCTTCTTAATCATGGTATGAATATTCAGATCCGAAAGATTCAAGATAAAAGTTCATATTGACATAAAAATAGTAATACTTCAAGCATACTAATCAAAGCAATCATGTCTTCTCAAAATAACATGGCCAAAGAAAGTTCATCCCTACAAAATCATATAGTTAGGCTATGCTTCATTTTCGTCACACAAAGATGTTCCCAACTTCTATACCCCCGATGACAAGCCAAGCAATTGTTTCATACTCAAATAATCTCAAACTTTTTCAACCTTCACGCAATACATGAGCGCGAGCCATGGATATAGCACTATGGGTGGAATAGAATATGATGATGGGGATTGTGTGGAGAAGACAAAAAAGGAGAAAGTCTCATATTGACGAGGATAATCAACGGGCTATGGAGATGCCCATCAATTGATGTCAACATGAGAAGTAGGGATTGCCATGCAACGGATGCACTAGAGCTACGAATGCTTAACAAAAGAAAACTAGTGGGTGTGCATCCAACTTGCTTGCTCACGAAGACCTAGGGCATTTGAGGAAGCCCATCGTAGGAATATACAAGCCAAGTTCTATAATGAAAAATTCCCGCTAGTATAAAAAAAGACAACTTATGAGACTCACTATATGAAAAACATGGTGCTACTTTGAAGCACAAATATATGAGACTCACTACATGAAGAACAAGGTGCTACTTTGAAGCACAAGTGTGGTAAAAGGATAGTAACATTGCCCCTTCTCTCTTTTTCTCTCATTTTTTGGGCCTTCTTTTTTTTCATTTGGCCTTTCTATTTTTTTCGACCGGAGTCTCATCCCGACTTGTGGGGGAATCATAGTCTCCATCATCCTTTTCCTCACTGGGGCAATGCTCTAATAATGATGATCATCACACTTTTATTACAACAACTTGATATTACAACTCGAAACTAGAACAAGATATGACTCTATATGGATGCCTCCGGCGGTGTACCGGGATGGTGCAATGAATCAAGAGTGACATGTATGAAAAATAATGCATGGTGGCTTTGCCACAAATACGATGTCAACTACAAGATCATGCAATGGCAATATGACAAAAGTAAAGTATGTCATGATGAACGAAACGGTGGAACGTTGCATGGCAATATATCTCGGAATGCCTATGGAAATGCCATAATAGGTAGGTATGGTGGCTGTTTTGAGGAAGATATAAGGAGGTTTATGTGTTAAAGAGCGATCATATCACGGGGTTTGGATGCACCAGTGAAGTTTGCACCAACTCTCAATGTGAGAAAGGGCAATGCACGGCATCAAGAGGCTAGCAAATGCGGAAAGGTAAAAGTGCGTATAATCCATGGACTCAACATTAGTCAAAAGAACTCATATACTTATTGCAAAAATTTAGAAGTCGTCAAAAATCAAGTACTACGCACAATGCTCCTAGGGGGATAGATTGGTAGGAAAAGACCATCGCTCGTCCCCGACCGCCACTCATAAGGATGCACAAGCCAGGTACACTTCATGCTTCAAATTTGTTACACAACTTTACCCATACGTGCATGCTACGGGACTTGCAAACTTCAACACAAGTATTTCTCAAATTCACAACTACTCAACTAGCACGACTTTGATATTATTACCTCCATATCTCAAAACAATTATTAAGCATTAAATTTATCTTAGTATTCAATTCACTCAAAAGAAAGTTTCACATATATTGAACACTAAGTATATTAACATTAAGCAAATTACCATGCTATTAATGACTCTCAAAATAATCTAAGTGAAGCACTAGAGCAAAAACTATCACGCTCAAAAAGATATAAGTGAAGCACTATGAGCAAAACTATCAAGCTCAAAAGATATAAGTGAAGCACATAGAGTATTCTAACAAATTCCAAATCATGTATGGCTCTCTCAAAAGGTGTGTACAGCAAGGATGATTGTGGTAGACTAACAAGCAAAGACACAAATAATACAAGACGCTCCAAGCAAAACACATATCATGTTGGTGAATAAAAATATAGCTCCAAGTAAATTACCGATGGAAGTGGACGAAAGAGGGGATGCCTTCCGGGGCATCCCCAAGCTTAGGCTCTTGGTTGTCCTTGAATATTACCTTGGGGTGCCTTGGGCATCCCCAAGCTTAGGCTCTTTCCACTCCTTATTCCATAGTCCATCGAATCTTTACCCAAAACTTGAAAACTTCAACCACACAAAACTCAAAACAAAACTCGTAAGCTCCGTTAGTATAAGAAAATAAAACCACCACTTAGGTACTGTAATGAACTCATTCTAAATTAATATTAGTGTAATATCTACTGTATTCTAACATCTCTATGGTTCATACCACTTAATACTAGCCATAGATGCATCAAAATAAGCAAACAACACATAGAAAACAGAATCTGTCAAAAACAGAACAGTCTGTAGTAATCTGTATAAAACGTATACTTCTGGAACCCCAAAAATTATGAAATAAATTTCTGGACCTGAGCAATTTGTCTATAATCATCTGCAAAAAGAATCAACCTAAAATCACTCTCCAGTAAAAAATGGCAGCTAATCTTGTGAGCGCTAAAGTTTCTGTTTTTCACAGCAAGATCATATAAACTTCACCCAAGTCTTCCCAAAGGTTCTACTTGGCACTTTATTGAAACAAAAGCTATAAAACATGATTACTAAAGTAGCATAGTCATGTGGACACACAAAAACAGTAAGGATAAATATTTGGTTGTCTCCCAACAAGCGATTTTGTTTAATGCCTTTTCAAGCTAGGCATGATGGTGACAATGATGCTCACATAAAAGATAAGAATTGAAACATAACGGGAGCATCATGAAGCATATGACTAGCACTTTTAAGTCTAACCCACTTCCTATGCATAGGGATTTTCTGAGCAAACAACTTATGGGAACAATAATCAACTAGCATAGGATGGTAACACAAGCATAGCTTCAAGAATTTAAGCACATAGAGAGGAAACTTGATATTATTGCTATTCCTAGAAGCATATTTTCCTCTCCCATAATAATTTTCAGTAGCATCATGAATTAATTCAACAATATAACCAGCACCTAAAGCATTCTTTTCATGATCTACTAGCATAGAAAATTCACTACTATCCACACAAGCAAAATTCTTCTCATTTGGAATAGTAGTGGGAGCAAACTCAACAAAATAACTATCATGTGATTGAAAATTAAGATCAAGATGACACGTTTCATGGTTATCATTATTCTTTAAAGCATACATGTCATCACAACAATCATCATAGATAGGAGGCATGCTTTCATCATACTCCCTCCTTTTCGGTTTATAAGGCTTATTTCAACTTTTTTGTTTTTCCAATTTAGAGGGCTCATCTCCATCTCATTTTTAGTTTCCAATGCGCATTAAATCTTTGCATGCAATTATTAAAGAGGAACACACCAATGCATGTAATGTTCCTACTCATCTAGTGGCCAAGCATGCATGCACTGCAATTAATCCACATTAATGCATAAGTTTAATTGGGGTAGTTTTGTAAAGTACGAGATACATTCCTCCACTCACAAAATGCCTTGGTTGATGAGATTTGAGATTTGAGCCTTATAAACCGGAAAGGAGGGAGTAGTAAATTTGCTCATCAAAGCTTGGGGGACAAAAAATATCATCTCCATCAAACATAGCTTCCCCAAGCTTGTGGCTTTACATATCATTAGCATCATGGATATTCAAGGAATTCATACTAACAACATTGCAATCATGCTCATCATTCAAAGATTTAGTACCAAACATTCTATAGATTTCTTCCTCTAGCACTTGAGCACAAATTTCCTTCCCATCATACTCACGAAAGATATTAAAAAGGTGAAGCATATGAGACAAACTCAACTCCATTTTTTTGTAATTTTCTTTTATAAACTAGACTAGTGCTAAACAAGAAACAAAAAGATTCAATTGCAAGATCTAAAGATATACCTTCACTTACCTATCCTCCCCGGCAACGGCGCCATAAAAGAGCTTGATGTCTACTACACAACCTTCTTCTTGTAGACGTTGTTGGGCCTGCAAGTGCACAGGTTTGTAGGACAGTAGCAAATTTCCCTCAAGTGGATGACCTAAGGTTTATCAATCCATAGGAGGCATAGGATGAAGATGGTCTCTCTCAAACAACCCTGCAACCAAATAACAAAAAGTCTCTTGTGTCCCCAACACACCCAATACAATGGTAAATTGTATAGGTGCACTAGTTCGGCGAAGAGATGGTGATACAAGTGCAAAATAGGTAGTAGATATAGGTTTTTGTAATGTGAAATAATAAAAACAGCAAGGTAACAAGCGGTACAAGTGAGCGTAAACGATATTGCAATGGTAAGAAACAAGGCCTAGGGTTCATACTTTCGCTAGTGTAAGTTCTCTCAACAATAATAACATAGATAGAACATATGACAAGCCCTCGACATGCAACAAAGAGTCACTCCAAAGCCACTAATAGTGGAGAACAAACGTAGAGATTATGGTCGGGTACAAAACCACCACAAAGCTATTCTTTCGGATCGATCTATAAAAGAGTTCGTACTAGAATAACACCTTAAGATACAAATCAACCAAAAACCTAATGTCACCTAGATACTCCATTGTCACCTCAAGTATCCATGGGCATGATTATACGATATGCATCACACAATGTCAGATTCATCCAACCAACATAAAAGTACTTCAAAGAGTGCCCCAAAGTTTCTACCGGAGAGTCAAGAACGTGTGCCAACCCCTATCCATAGGTTCCCAAGTGTCACGAAACCCGCAAGTTGATCACCAAAACATACATCAAGTGGATCAATAGAATAACCCATTGTCACCACGGTTATCCCACGCAAGACATACATCAAGTGTTCATAAAAGACTCGATCCGATAAGAAAACTTCAAAGGGGAAACTCAATTCATCACAAGAGAATAGAGGGGGAGAAACATCATAAGATCCAACTACAATAGCAAAGCTCGGGATACATCAAGATCGTGCCATAGAACACGAGAGAGAACACGAGAGAGAGAGAGATCAAACACATAGCTACTGGTACATACCCTCAGCCCCGAGGGTGAACTACTCCCTCCTCGTCATGGATAGCGCCGGGATGATGAAGATGGCCTCCGGTGATGGGACCCCCTCCGGCAGGGTGTCAGAACAGGGTCCCGATTGGTTTTTGGTGGCTACAGAGGCTTGCGACAGCGGAACTTTCGATCTATCTCCTGTTCTGGAAGTTTTAGGGTACGTAGGTATATATGGGTGAAAGGAGTACGTCGGTGGAGCTACGGGGGCCCCACGAGGCAGGGGGCAAGCCCAGGGGGGAGGGCGCGCCCCACCCTTGTGAGCACCTCCCGTATCTTCTGACGTGGGGTCCAAGTCCATCAGGTGGGTTTCCTTCCAAAAATAACTTCTCCAGTTGATTTCGTTCCGTTTTGACTCCGTCTAATATTCCTTTTCCTCGAAACACTTAAATAGGCATAAAACAGCAAATCTGAGTTGGGCCTCCGGTTAATAGGTTAGTCCCAAAAATAATATAAAAGTGGATAATAAAGCCCAATACTGCCTAAAACAGTAGATAAAGTAGCATGGAGCAATCAAAATTATAGATACGTTGGAGACGTATCAGGGGCCAAGCTTGCTGCGGCCCCCCTCATCATAATCCATGGGGATCTTCCCCCCCATGAGCCCGGCATTGGGGGTCTCACCTTGAGGCGCCTCTAGAACTATCTCCCCCTGGGCCGGTATCCTCTGAGACAACACATCGGTGTCGTCCGTGGGCCAGGGAGTGGAGGCCGTCGGGAGCGAATCGCTGTTCATCGCCGACGAGCTCAAAGACCCATCCGAGGAGGATAAGTCGATGCGGGCTTTGGACGGACTGCACGAACATATTTTAACATGATAAGAAGCCACAAAGCTAACCATGCCAGAAGTATTATGGTATCCGGAGGGTAGCCACTCCTCGTCGCTGTAGGCGTCTGTTGTGGAGTGGTCCGGAGGGAGGGTCCTTCCGTTCTTGGACCCTTCGGCCTCCCTGGATGGGGCGGCCTTCCTTTTCTTCTCCCCCTCGGTTTGGGGGAGGGGGTTTTCCTCTTCCTCCTCCTCGTTTTTGTTGGAGGAGTGCGCCTTGGTGTCTTCGGACGACGAGTCTGCCACCACCTTGCGCCGGAGACCTTTCCTGGGCCCCGTGGCCTTCTTCTTGGTCTTCTTCTCCGGCACCTCATAGGGCGCCGGAAACAGCACCTTCGTTAGGAGAGCCGTTGCAGTGTCTTCGGGTACTGGAGCTGGGCAGTCGATCCGCTTTGCTGTCGCCACCCAGTCCTGTTAAGATTGGTGGAAAGGCTTAAAATACTTTCACGACTATATTAGGGGAAGGAGCATCTTGTAATACATAGAAAACTTACCGGATTGGCAGGGCGCCTTGTACTGAGCCTGCAATCTTCGGTAACGGGAGGAGGTACCTCGGCGGCCTTAAACAACACCTTCTAGATGTCCTTGTGCGTCGTGTCGAAGAGCTCTCGCAACATCTGGTGTTCGGCCGGGTCGAACTCCCACATATTAAATGCCCGTCTTTGGCACGAGAGGATCCAGCAGAAGAGCATGACCTGGACCACATTGACAAGCTTGATATTCTTGCTTATTATATTCTTGACGCAGTTCTGGAGTACGGTCAGCTCCGCTGGCTCACACCAGGCTAAACCCTTCCTATTCCAGGAGGTAAGCCGCATGGGGATGCCAGATCGAAATTCGAGGGCCGCCGCCTAGTTGGAGTCGCGCGGCTCGGTGATGTCGAACCACCCCTATTGCCACCCCTTCACAGTCTCCACATAGGAGCCTTCGATCCAGGTGACGTTGGGCATCTTGCCCACCATGGCGCCTCCGCACTCCGCTTGCTGGCCGACCACTATCTCCGGCTTCACGTTGAAGATCTTCAGCCACAGGCCGAAGTGGGGCTTGATGTGGAGGAAAGCCTCACACACGACGATAAACACCGAGATGTTGAGGATGAAGTTGGGGGCTAGATCGTGGAAATCCATCCCGTAATAGAACATGATCCCACTGACAAATGGGCAGAGGGGAAATCCTAGTCCGTGGACAAAGTGGGCAGGAAACACAACCCTCTCGTGCGGTTCTGGAGTAGGGATGATCTGCCCTTCGTCCGGGAGCCGGTGCACGATGTCTGCGGCTAAGTATCCGGCCTCCCAGAGCTTCGTGATGTCCTCCTCCGTAACGGAGGAGGCCATCCACTTGCCTCCCGCTCCGGACATGTCTGGAATGGCTTTACAAAGAAGGTGAGAACTTGGGCACTGGAGCTCGAGAGTGCGAGAATGGATGAGCAAAGGAGGAAGAAGGTGTGGATGAAAAAGGGGAATCCCTATCTCTTTATAAAGGCGGTAGAAACTGTGCGCCTCCCCCGATGCCCGTTAAAATTGCTTATTCCCCAAGCGCCACAACTGATGGCGCAGTTGGGTTACCCACGCCCGTATTGATGAGAATCCCATGACAAGGGACTCGATCTCTGCTTGGACAAGACGTGCCAATGAAACTGCCTAGCGATATGTGCGATGGCTGGTTGTGAAAAAACGGTTCGAATAATGACCGGGCCGTGGCGTGATGTCATGCTATGAAAAGTTGTCACCAGATTAGATTTGTGTAATATTATGCTCCCAACGGTGGTATGTCGAATTTTTTTTGCAGAGCCGGACACGATCCTTGAGTTCAAAATCTTCTATGGAGTATTCGGAGAAGGAACCCGCCTTGCAATGCCGAAGACAATCTGCGCGCCGGACTCATCGTCATTGAAGCCTGGTTCAGGGGCTATCGAGGGAGTCTAGGATTAAGGGGTCCTCGGACAGCCAGACTATATACTTTAGCCGGACTGTTGGACTATGAAGATACAAGATTGAAGACTAGCCCCGTGTTCGGATGGGACTCTCCTTTGCGTGGAAGGCAAGCTTGGCATTTCAGATATGTAGATCTCCTTCTCTGTAACCGACTCTGTGTAACCCTAGCCCCCTCCGATGTCTATATAAACCGGAGGGTTTAGTCTGTAGGACAACAACAATCATAATCATAGGCTAGCTTCTAGGGTTTAGCCTCTACGATCTCGTGGTAGATCAACTCTTGTAATACTCATATCATCAAGATCAATCAAGCAGGAAGTAGGGTATTACCTCCATTGAGAGGGCCCGAACCTGGGTAAACATCGTGTCCCCCGCCTCCTGTTACCATTAGCCTTAGACGCACAGTTCGGGACCCCCTACCCGAGATCCGCCAGTTTTGACACCGACACCCGCCTCCTGTTACCATTAGCCTTAGACGCACAGTTCGGGACCCCCTACCCAAGATCCGCTGGTTTTGACACCAACATTGGTGCTTTCATTGAGAGTTCCACTGTGTCGTCACCATAAGGCTTGATGGCTCCTTCAATCATCTACAACGATGCGATCCAGGGTGAGGTTTTCCTTCCTGGACAGATCTTCTTATTCGGCGGCCTCACACTGCGGGCCAACTTGCTTGGCCATCTGGAGCAGATCGATAGCTACGCCCCTGGCCATCAAGCCAGGTTTGGAAGCCTGAACTACACCACCGACATCCGTGGAGACTTGATCTTTGACTGATTCGAGCCCATGACAGGTGCGCCGAACAGTCACGATGAGCATGACTTAGATCTGCCATCGGATGGTGTTCGGGAAATCACACCTGCAGCTGCCCCGGCTCTTAATCCGGAGCAGATCGTGCCATCCGAGGACGGGTAGATGGACCCCACCACGAAGGCCACACACTCAGCGGCGATAGAGCCGAACACAGACTTCGCCTCCAATGAGGTCTGCGTCGTTGGACCCCCGGACTCATCTCCGGCCGCAGGCTCCGAACCGCGTACATCCCACCGATCATGGAGTTTACCTCCGTGGATATCTTTCAGCACTCGCCCTTAGGCGACATGCTCAACCCATTAAAATCTCTCTCCCTGTCAGGAGACTCCTGGCCGAACTATGTCCGGCTTGAGTGGGAAGCGGACGACGAAGAAATTCGTTTCCCACCCACCCCCCACTTAATAGCCACTGTGGACGATTTCACCGACATGCTTGATTTCGACTCTGAAGACATCGACGGTATGGACGATGATGCCGGAGAAGAACAGGAACCACCGCCCACAGGGCGCTGGACAGCCACCTCATCATATGATATATATATGGTGGACACACCCAAAGAAAGCAATGGCGATGAGGCAAAGGAAGGTAACCCCCTTGAGAAACAATCTAAGCGCCGGCGTCAGTGGTGCCGCTCTAAACCCCGCCATAGCAAAAATAGCGATACCGGCAGAAGAGACAATAGCACTCCGGATGATGCCGAAGACGAAAACAATCCCGCCCAGCCAAGCTTCGAGCAAGCCGGACGGGAGGATGGGCAAGCTAGCCTTGAAAAACAGGCAATGGATGGGGACTCAGAGGATGACAATTACATGCCCCTCTCAGAAGACGAGGTGAGCCTCAACGACGAAGAATTTATCATGCCTGAGGATCCCGTTGAGCAGGAGCGCTTCAAGCGCTGGCTTATAGCCACTGCAAAAAGCCTGAAGAAAAAGCAGCAACAGCTTCAAGCCAATCAAGATCTGCTAACTGATAGATGGACTGAGGTCCTGGCAGCCAAGGAATACGGACTCGAGCGCCCAAAAAAAGTTACCGAAAGCGCAGGTTGTTACCTCAATTCAAGGAGGAGGCACTAGAGCCTACACTACTAGCGCAGGATGCAGCTGGTAGGCCACCCCGTGGCCGAGACAAAGCGATGTATCAGCCCGAACACCAGCCCGCACCCCATCGCCAAACAAACAAAAACGCGAAGGCCTGGGGCTACACGCATGACCCGCGAGACGAATTGGAAAACAAAGCATGACAGTCAAGATCGATCTACGGATCACGGGGGCGCGCCCCAACGCGTGACGATGACCGCCACGCCAGATATACTAAATACAAATCCGGCTGGGCCGAATACAACAGACCAGACTCAGTTGAACTGCGTCATGATGTAGCCCGGCATAGAGGCGCCGCACACCCCCTATGCTTCACTGATGAAGTAATGGAGCATGAATTCCCAGAAGGGTTTAAGCCCGTGAATATCGAGCCCTACGATGGGATTACAGACCCCGATGTATGGATAGAAGATTTCCTTCACATTCACATGGCCCGCGTCGATGATCTACACGCCATCAAGTACCTCCCACTAAAAATCAAGGGACCGCCTCGACATTGGCTGAATAGTTTGCCGGCAAACTCCATTGGAAGTTGGGAGAACCTGGAAGACACATTTCTGGATAATTTCCAGGGCACTTATGTGCGACCACCGGATGCTGATGATTGTCACATAACCCAACAGCCCGGAGAGTCATCCAGGAAATTCTGGACTCGGTTCCTAACTAAAAAGAACCAAATTGTCGACTGTCCGGATGCCGAAGCCCTAGCGGCCTTTAAGCATAACATCCGTGACGAGTGGCTTGCCCGACACCTCGGCCAAGAGAAGCCGAAGTCCATGGCAGCCCTCACGACACTCATGTCCCGCTTTTGCGCGGGCGAGGACAGCTAGCTGGCTCGCAGCAACAACACATCAAGAAATCCTGGCACCTCAGATGCTAGATATAGCAACGGCAAGCCCCAACGCAACAGACACAAGCGTCGCGATAATGGCGATAACGCCGAAGACACGACCGTCATTGCTGGATTCAGTGGCTCTAAGTCCGGTCAGCAAAAAAAGCCATTCAAAAGAAACAATCTGGGCCCGTCCAGTCTGGACCGTATACTCGATCGCTCATGTCAAATTCATGGCACCCCCGATGAACCAGCCAACCACACCAACAGAGAATGTTGGGTGTTCAAACAGGCCAGCAAGTTGAATGCCGAAAACAAGGAAAAGGGGCCGCATAGTGATGACGACGAGGAGCCCCGGCTGCCGAACATAGGAGGACAGAACAAATTTCCTCCGCAAGTAAAAATGGTATATATGATATATGCAACCCATATCCCCAAGCGGGAATGGAAGCGTGCACTAAGGGCGTCTACGCGATGGAGCCAGTCGCCCCAAGGTTCATCCCATGGTCTTCTTGTCCGATCACCTTTGATCGCAGGGACCATCCAACCAGTATCCTTCATGGCAGTTCGGCTACGCTGGTCCTCGACCCCATCATTGACGGATTCCACCTCACACGAGTCCTTATGGACGGTGGCAGCAGCCTGAACCTACTCTATCAGGATACAGTGCGCAAAATGGGCATCGATCCCTCAAGGATCAAACCCACCAAAACCACCTTTAAAGGTGTCATACCACGTGTAGAGGCCTGATGACCCACAAGTATAGGGGATCTATCATAGTCCTTTCGATAAGTAAGAGTGTCGAACCCAACGAGGAGCAGAAGGAAATGACAAGCGGTTTTCAGTAAGGTATTCTCTGCAAGCACTGAAATTGTAGGTAACAAATAGTTTTATGATATGATAATTTGTAACTAGTAACAAGCAATGAAAGTAAATAAAGTTCAGCAAGGTGGCCCAATCCTTTTTGTAGCAAAGGACAAGCCTGGACAATTTCTTATAATGAAAAAAGCACTCCCCGAGGACACATGGGAATTATCGTCAACCTAGTTTTCATCACGCTCATATGATTCGCGTTCAGTACTTTGATAATTTGATATGTGGGTGGACCGGTGCTTGGGTACTGCCCTTTCTTGGACAATCATCCCACTTACGATTAACACCTATTGCAAGCATCCACAACTACAAAAGAAGTATTAAGGTAAACCAAACTATAGCATGAAACTAGTGGATCCAAATCAGTCCCTTACGAAGCAACGCATAAGCTAGGGTTTAAGCTTCTGTCACTCTAGCAACCCATCATCTAATTATTACTTCCCAATGCCTTCCTCTAGGCCCAAATAATGGTGAAGTGTCATGTAGTCGACGTTCACATAACACCACTAGAGGAGAGACAACATACATCTCATCAAAATCTCGAACGAATACCAAATTCACATAACTACTAATAGCAAGACTTCACCCATGTCCCCAGGAACAAATGTAACTACTCATAAAGCATATTAATGTTCATGATCAAAGGAGTATTAATATGCATTAAGGACCTGAACATATGATCTTCCACCAAGTAAACCAATTAGCATCAACTACAAGGAGTAATCAACACTACTATCAACATACAGGTACCAATTTGTGGTTTTCATACAAGATTGGATACAAGAGATGAACTAGGGTTTTGAGAGGAGATGGTACTGGTGAAGATGTTGATGGATATTGACCCCCTCCCGATGAGAGGATCGTTGGTGATGACGATGTTGATGATTTCCACCTCCCGGAGGGAAGTTTCCCGGGAGAACAGCTCCGCCGGAGCCCTAGATTGGTTTCGCCAAGATTCCGCCTCGTGGCGGCGGAGTTTCATCCCGTAAGCTTGCTTCTGATTTTTTTTCCAGGGTAAGAGGCTTCATATAGCAGAAGATGGGCACCAGAGGGCCAACAGGGGGCCCAAGAGACAGGGGGCGCGCCCAGTAGGGGGGGGGCGCCCCCCACCCTCCTGGCCAGGGTGTGGGCCCCCTCTGGTATTTTCTTCGCTCAATAATTCTTATTAATTCCAAAATGACTTCCGTGGAGTTTTAGGATTTTTGGAGCTGTGCAGAATAGGTTTCAATATTTGCTCCTTTTCCGGCCAGAATCCATTCTTGGCATTCTCCTCTTCATGATAAACCTTGTAAAATAAGAGAGAATAGCCATAAGTATTGTGACATAATGTGTAATAACAGCCCATAATGCAATAAATATTGATATAAAGGCATGATGCAAAATGGACTTATCAACTCCCCCAAGCTTAGACCTCGCTTGTCCTCAAGCGGAAGCCGATATTGAAAAATATGTCCACATGTTTAGAGATAGAGGTGTCGATAAAAATAAAATACAAACATGAGGGCATCATGATCATTCTTATAACAATATATATATATATATATATATATATATTTGTCATATGATTTCTTATGCTCAAGTAACAATCTATTCACAATGTCAAGTATGGAACATAAACTTCATTGAGAACTAACAAACTAAAATCTCAGTCATTGAAGCAATTGCAATTTATGATAACATCGGGAAGAGTCAAGAGTAGAGCTTTTCAGCAAGTCCACATACTCAACTATCATATAGTTTTCTACAATTGTTAACACTCACGCAATACTTATGGTTATGGAGTTTCAACCAGACACTGAGCAAGATAGGGGCTTATAATTTGCCTCCCAACGTATTCACCTTGGGGTGATGTCAACAATAATAGTTCATGCTAACTTACATCCAATTGGATATATATATATATATATCAGGATCTTTCCAACACGAGGTGCTTGCCAAAGCATAAAATGAAAAAGGGAAAGTTGAAGATCACCTTGACTCTTGCATAAAGTAAAAGATATAAAGTAAAAGATAGGCCCTTCGCAGAGGGAAGCAGAGGTTGTCATATGCTTTTAGGGTTGGATGCACAAAATCTTAATGCAAAAGAATGTCACTTTATATTGCCACTTGTGATATGAACCTTTATTATGCAGTCCGTCGCTTTTATTACTTCCATATCACATGATCGTATAAACCTTATTTTCTCCGCACTAATAATTCATACATATTTAGATAGCAATTTTTATTGCTTGCAACATGACAACTTACTTGAAGGATCTTACTCAATCCATAGGTAGGTATGGTGGACTCTCATGGAAAAACTGGGTTTAAGGATATTTGGAAGCACAAGTAGTATCTCTACTTGGTGCAAGGAATTTGGCTAGCATGAGGGGGAAAGGCAAGCTCAACATGTTTAGAAGATCCATGACAATATACTTTAACTGAGATGTGAGAAAACATAAACCATTACGTTGTCTTCCTTGTCCAACATCAACCTTTTAGCATGTCATACTTAATGAGTGCTCACAATCATAAAAGATGTCCAAGATAGTATATTTATATGTGAAAATCTCTCTTTCTTTATTACTTCCTATTAATTGCAACGATGACCAAAACTACGTTTGTCAACTCTCAACAACTTTTATGCATCCATAAGATCAGTATGAACGCTTTTATTCTTTTTATTCTTTCTATTTTCTCAAGATCATAGCAAGAAAGCAAAGCCCTTGACTCAACACTAATCTTTATTATAGATAGCTCATAGACTCGATTACATAAAGAGATCACAAAGAAAAACTCAAAACTAATTCATACCAAAACTTTATTCTACTAGATCAAGATACTACTAAAAGGATCGAACTAAGAAAAAGGTAAAGATAGGAGTGTGATGGTGATACGATACCGGGACACCTCCCCCAAGCTTGGCAGTTGCCAAGGGGAGTGCCCATACCCATGTTATTATGTCCTCGGAGGTGGTGAAGAAGGAGTTGTTGATGGTGTTGGCTTATCGTCCATCTTCCAAGGCATAGGCTCACCATCATAGAAGGATGATCGAGTCTCCGGGATCCTCAAATCTGCAGCCAAACTCATCCTCTTGAATCTATATTCATACTCACAGTTTTGGTTTTGCAGGTCATACATCTGGGCTTGGAGGTGCTCGATTTTCTCATGAAGCTTGAAGATGGTTTCCCCAATGTTCTTGGCGTCTAGCTTGTGGTTGTTGGTGAATTCCGTGATCATCATCTGGTTGGCATTGAGTCCACACTCCACCATCCCTTGGCACTTGAAAACTTGTTGCTCCATAGCTTCGAGCTTTGTCTCCATGCTTCCGGTACGCCTTGGTCCCTCCACATCGCGGATGTGCAGCACCCCCTCACGCATCTCAATGGTTTGAGGGTGTTAAAGCACCTCTGCGAGATAGGGGTTGATAACCCTCTTGAAAAACTTGTCCTTGGGAGCACTTGGAGACGTCATGGTGCTCTAGATCTATCAGAAAACCAGCTCAAAACGAAAACAGAAGATTTTTGAGTGATACGATGGTCAAAACCTTCGGGAGATTATATAATGAATTTTTACCGACCAAATGAAGTAACATGCAAGAAAACGGAGTCCGGGAGGCACACGAGGTGCCCACGAGACAGGGGGCGCGCCCTCTACCCTCATGGAGGCCTCGTGTCCTTCCCGGATTACTCCTTGCTTTCCAAAATTCTTAAATATTCCAAAACGGAGGAAAATTGCCATTAGAATTGTTCTGGAGTCGGTTTACTTACCGTACCACATACCTATTCCTTTTCGGAGTCTGAAACGTTCTGGAAAGTGTCCCTTATGTATTCCTCCGGGGTTACGGTTTTAATAATATTAGTTTCAACACTTATAGGATTACCTGAGATATAATGTTTGATTCTTTGACCGTTCACCACCCTCGGACTTGTGCCTTCGAAATTGTTGATTTTTATGGCACCGGAACGATAGACCTCGTCGATAACATAAGGACCTTCCCATTTAGAGATAAGTTTTCCTGCAAAAAATCTTAAACAAGAGTTGAATAGCAACACAAAATCACCTATGTCAAACTCACGCTTTTGTATCCTTTTGTCATGCCATCTTTTAACTTTTTCTTTGAACAGTTTGGCATTCTCATAGGCTTGGGTTCTCCATTCATCAAGTGAGCTAATATCAAATAACCTCTTCTCACCGGCAAGTTTGAAGTCATAGTTGAGCTCTTTAATAGCCCAATATGCTTTATGTTCAAGTTCGAGAGGTAAGTGACATGCTTTTCCATAAACCATCTTATACGGAGACATACCCATAGGATTTTTATATGCAGTTCTATAGGCCCATAATGCATCATCAAGTTTATTGGACCAATTCTTTCTAGATCTATTCACAGTCTTTTGCAAAATTTATTTGAGCTCTTTATTGCTCAACTCTACTTGACCACTAGACTGTGAGTGATAAG
The DNA here is from genome assembly GCA_021437245.1 of Aegilops speltoides. Lineage (NCBI taxonomy): Eukaryota > Viridiplantae > Streptophyta > Magnoliopsida > Poales > Poaceae > Aegilops > Aegilops speltoides. The sequence goes on from CM038142.1 coordinate 492,541,429, forward strand.
GAGATGCAATTCTATGATTAACATCATACTTAGCAAGCATTTTATGAAAAGCACCATGAATAAAATGTGAACCAACATCAGTCATGAGATATCTAGGGACTCCAAACCTCAGAAAAATAACTTCCTTAAGCATCTTAATAGAGGTGTTATGATCAGCACTACTAGTTGGGATAGCTTCTACCCACTTAGTAACGTAATCAACAGCAACTAAAATATGTGTGTAACCATTAGAGGCAGGAAAAGGTCCCATGTAATCAAAGCCCCAAACATCAAATGGTTCAATAACAAGAGAATAATTCATAGGCATTTCTTGACGTCTACTAATATTACCAATTCTTTGCCATTCATCACAAGACAAGACAAACTTACGGGCATCTTTGAAGAGAGTAGGCCAATAAAAACCGGATTTTTATACCTTATGTGCAGTTCTATCTCCAGCGTGGTGTCCTCCATATAGTTCGGAGTGACACTTGTGTAGGATCTGTTCCTGTTCATGCTCAGGTACACAACGTCTAATAACACTGAGGGAGTCCTGGACTAGGGGGTGTCCGGACAGCCGGACTATCATCGCCCGCCGGACTCCAAGACTATGAAGATACAAGATTGAAGACTTCGCCCCGTGTCCGGATGGGACTTTCCTTGGCGTGGAAGGCAAGCTTGGCAATACGGATATGTAGATCTCCTACCATTGTAACCGACTCTGTGCAACCCTAGCCCTCTCCGGTGTCTATATAAACCGGAGGGCTTTAGTCCGTAGGACACAACATCCATTACAATCATACCATAGGCTAGCTTCTAGGGTTTAGCCTCCTTGATCTCGTGGTAGATCCACTCTTGTAATACACATCATCAATATTAATCAAGCAGGACGTAGGGTTTTACCTCCATCAAGAGGGCCCGAACCTGGGTAAAACATCGTGTCCCTCGTCTCCTATTACCATCCGCCTAGACGCACAGTTCGGGACCCCTACCCGAGATCCGCCGGTTTTGACACCGACATTGGTGCTTTCATTGAGAGTTCCTATGTGTCGTCACCGATAGGCTTGATGGCTTCTTCAATCAACAACAACGCTGTCCAAGGTGAGACTTTTCTCCCCGGACAGATCTTTGTGTTCGGCGGCTTTGCACTGCGGGCCAATTAAGCAGCCATCTGGAGCAGATCAAAGCTTCGCCCTGGCCTTCAGTCGAGGTTCGAAGCCTAACCTTCACGGACGACATCCGCGGGGACTTGATCTTCGATGGACTCGAGCCACAGCCGAGCGTGCCACGCTGTCACGATGGGCATGATTTAGCTCTGCCGCCGGACAGTGCCTTGGTGGCCGCACACGAATCTGCTCCAGCCCTTAGCCCGGAACCGATCACGCAGATCGAGGACCGGTGGCTGGACACCGCCTCAGGGGCTGCAACTTCCACGGCGATGGAGCCGACCACTAACCTTGTCCCTTGTAAAGCTCGTGACTCTGAGGTGTCGGACTCCTTGCCGGACTCCGAACCTCCCGCGCCCTTGCCAATCAAATCTGATTGGGCGCCGATCATGGAGTTCACCGCCGCGGACATCTTCCAACACTCACCCTTTGGCGACATCCTAAATTCGCTAAAGCATCTCTCACTATCCGGAGAGCCCTGGCCGGATTACGGCCAGGATGGTTGGGATGCGGACGACGAAGAAATTCAAAACCCACCCACCACCCACTTTGTAGCCACCGCCGGCGATCTAACCGACATGCTAGACTATGACTCAAGACATCGACGGTATGGACGGCGATGTCGGAGATTTAACAAGAACCAGCGCCTACTGAGGGCCTTTGGAAGACCACCTTGTCATATGACATATACATGGTGGACACCCCAAAAGATGGGTACGGCGAAGAAGCGGAGGCAGATTCCTTAAAGAAATAGCCCAAGCGCCGACGTCAGCGGCGCCGCTCTAAATCCCGCCACAAAGAAGAATGGAGATTCCGCACAGAGATAATAACACCCTAGAAAGTGCCGAAGACAATCCTCCAAAGAAGATTCAGCGCAGGAGGATGCAGAAGCAAGCCCTCACGAGAGAGCGGCAGACGAAGAGGTCGAGGATGATAATTACATACCTCCCTCCGAAGACGAGGCAAGCCTCAACGACGATGAATTCGTTGTGCTGGAGGATACCGCCGACCAAGAGCGTTTTAAACGCAGGCTTATCGCCACGGCAAATAGCCTAAAGAAAAAGCAGCAGCAGCTTCAAGCTGATCAAGACCTGCTGGCCGACAGATGGACCGAGGTCCTCGCGGCAGAAGAGTATGAACTCGAACGCCCCTCCAAAAGCTACCCAAAACGCAAGTTGCTCCCCCGATTAGAGGAGGAAGCATACATACCTTCATCACTAGTGCACAATACGGCCGACCGACCACCCCGTGGTCACGATAGAGAGGCATCCAGGCCATCCATCAAGACCGTACCCCGGCATCACTCGAAAAGTACGAAGTCACGGGGGAACGCGCCGAACTTGCGGGATATATTGGAGGACAAAGCAAAGAAATCCAGATCCATCTATGGATCACGTGGGCACCCCACGACCCACGATGAATACCGTCGCGCCGGATACAACAACCCGGCGGGCGAACACAGCGCATAACGCTCCCTTGAGCTACGCCGTGATATTGCTCAATCTGAGGCGCCGCACACCCGCTATGCTTCATCGACGAAGTAATGGATCATCAAATCCTCAAGGGTTTAAACCCGTAAACATTGAATCCTGCGATGGCACGGCAGACCCGCGGTTTGGATCAAGACTATCTCCTTCACATCCATATGGCCCGCGCGCACGCATCTCCACGCCATCAAGTATCTCCCACTCAAGCTTAAAGGACCAGCTCGGCATTGGCTTAACAGCTTGCCCACAGAGTCAATTGGGTGTTGGGAGGACACGGAAGCCGCATTCTCGAAAACTTCCGGGGCACATATGTGCGACCACCAGACACCGATGACCTAAGCCACATAATTCAGCAGCCAGACGAATCGGCCAGACAGTTCTGGACACGGTTCTTAACAAAGAAAAATCAAATCGTCGATTGTCCGGATGCAGAGGCCCTCGCAGCCTTCAAACATAACATCCGTGACGATTGGCTAGCCCGGCACCTAGGACAGGAAAAGCTGAAATCCATGGCAGCCCTCACATCCTTAATGACCCGCTTCTGTGCGGGAGAGGATAGCTGGCTAGCTCGCAGCAACAACCTCAGTAAAAATTCTGGTAGTCCGGATACCAAGGACCACAATGGCAGGTCGCGTCAAAGCAGAAATAAACATCGTGTTCACGGCGACGACAAGGAGGATACGGCAGTCAACGCTGGATTCCGAGGCTCTAAACCCGGTCAGCGGAAGAAGCCATTTAAAAGAACCACTCCGGGTCTGTCCAATTTGGACCGAATACTTGACTACTCATGCCAGATACATGGCACCCCCGAAAAGCCAGCTAACCACACCAACAGAGATTGTTGAGTATTCAAGCAGGCAGGCAAGTTAATTGCCGACAACAATGACAAGGGGCTGCATAGCGACGACGAGGAAGAGACCCGGCCGCCGAACATTAGAGGACAGAAGGGTTTCCCCCCACAAGTGTGGACGGTAAACATGATATACGCAACCCATATACCCAAGAGGGAGCGGAAGCGTGCACTAAGGGACGTATATGCGATGGAGCCAGTCGCCCCGAAGTTCAATCCATGGTCCTCTTGCCCGATCACTTTCGATCGAAGAGACCATCCGACCAGCATCCGCCATGGCGGATTCGCTGCATTGGTTTTAGACCCAATCGTCGATGGATTTCACCTCACGAGAGTCCTGATGGACGGCGGCAGTAGCCTGAACCTGCTTTATCAGGATACAGTGCGCAAGATGGGCATAGACCTCTCAAGGATTAAACCTACAAAGACGACCTTCAAATGCGTCATACCAGGTGTTGAAGCTAATTGTACAGGCTCAGTCACGCTGGAAGTGGTCTTCGGATCCCCGGATAATTTCCGGAGCGAGGAGTTAATCTTCGACATAGTCCCGTTCCGCAACGGCTATCACGCTCTGCTCGGATGAACCGCGTTTGCAAAGTTCAACGCGGTGCCGCATTATGCATACCTCAAGCTCAAGATGCCAGGCCCTCGTGGAGTCATTACGGTCAATGGAAATATGGAACGCTCCCTCCGAACGGAGGAACATACAGCGGCTGTCGCGGCAGAAGTACAGAGCAGCCTTCTAAGGCAATTTTCGAGTCCGGTCGTTAAACGACCAGACATAGCCAAACGCGCCCGGAGCAACATCAATCAAGACCACCTGACATGTTCCGAGCACGCATAGCAATGCGGCCCCAACCACAGCCCTCGCATGACCGCAAGTCAAGCCCTCCGCGTACATCACTGTGCTCTGGAGATACCATGGGCATATGGGGAGGGGCACGGCCACAACAGACCCAGAGTGCGGCTCGACCACACAGGGGCTCCCAAGTGTGTCACTTTTTTTATTTTTTATTTTCCTTCTTTTTATATATAGGACTCCGTTCACCAGAGGCCCTGTCCGGCGGCGCGCCCGCCGAACTCATGATGCAACAGCCAGAGATGGAAAAAGGCTGCGACGAACGCTCAGGTGGTCTCCATTACGAGCATTAAATTTGATTATACACACCAGTCCGCAGCCCACCCCTGGAGGGCGACATGTTTAATTAGTCCAATCCCTTGCTTACCGCACTATTTGTATCATTCCGAACTCATGGCAGAATTCCTTAAATAAATAATGCAGCATTTTTTGCCTATAATTGCATCACTTTACATATATGTTCGTTAATGACATCTTGCACCCGTATATTTTGGTACGGCCGAACACACCAGGGGCTTATGTTCCCCGCATTAGGGTGTGATAAGTCCGAATACTTTCACAAGTGCGGCACCCCGAACTTATAGCATTATATGAATCGGCTCCGAATCATGTCTTGGGTCAATAGTTGGGTTTGCCCGGCTCCCATGTTTTGGTACCTTACGTTCTATTCATCGGCTAAGGTAGCACTGGGAGAACCATCGCGATTGCGCCCGGTTGAGCTGGGCGGCGCCTCGGAGAAAGCTAAAACTGCCGGCATGATAAGGCGAGAGACTGGTCGCTGTTCGAGAGGTCTTTTCGGGTCCCTAAAGACTTATGCCGCTTCGAGCGAAGAACCGGATAATGTCCGATGAAGGCATGGATAGCGCCCCGGATTCGGTCTTCCGAATACTAGGGGCTTCGCCGAAATTTAAAATTATAGAATTCTATGGCTAAGTGAGAGTGTTCAAGCATTATAAGTCCGGTTGCCTTGTTCGTTGTGTTGAGCGCCTCCCTAGATGGACCCAAAAATGGGAACAAGAGTGCTCAAGTTTATCCCGAACACCCAAACACTAGTGGCATGGGGGCTGAAGCCGACGACTTGCCATCTCTCGATTTTATAAACGGCCGCATGAAGGTAATATTTTAAATTAAACAAGCGTTGCTTAGCGATATAAACAAAGTTTTCAGCGCACGAGGATAATACATAGCGAGTTTACTCAATAATTACATCTCTGGGCACTCATCCGCAATCTTGCGGGCACCCTTCAGACAGTCTTATAGTACATCTCGGGCGACGATACTCCTTGCCGTGGCGGCGGGTTGGTGATAAGCCTCCCGCATCCAGCCTGCCCTAGTGCACCTTTGCGCTGGCAAGGGCCCGACGAGCACCTTCAATACAAAGCGGGCGCTTGATGACCTCCACCCAGGCACGCATCCACCAGCCGCCGACGAGGCGAAGTAGCTCCTGGCATGGCCTCTCCAGCCACACCGGACTATGAGGCCCTTCATGGCCTCCTCGGCTACCTTATAGAGCTCGACCATTTGCTTAATTGGTCGCTAGGGGCACGGATGGCCGGCCTCAAAGCATACTAAGACCGAAGACCTTATCCGCTGAGCTCCCTCCTCGCCACGGTAGAATGCGGCGGCATCGGACACACTGCGAGGCAGATCTGCAAACGCCCCTGGAGAGCTCCGAATTCGGGTAAGTTTCAGGTGGTTTACATTAACATGCTTGCTTTGCATGAAAAATGCCTTACCCACTGCTATTTTCTTCACATCCTCAACCTCCTGAAGGGCCTTACGGGCCTCATCCTTGGCGGACTTGGCACTTTCAAGAGCCGAGGCGAGCTCGAACTCTCGAGTCTTTGAGTCGCGCTCCAAACTCTCATGCTTCTCCATGAGAGCCTAGAGCTCTTGCCGCACCTCCGCCACCCGCGCCTCTTGCTTCTCTCGCTCTGCCCGTTCCGCAGCCGCATTGCGTTCGGCCGCAGACACAGCCTCCTTCAGGGTTGCCACCTCGTTCGTGGCCCCTGCAGTACCCATGTTATCCTTGTTATTCTTTTATTGCAACCTAAATCCTTTTCTGTAAGGTAACTATTCAAAGTGGTGTTACTCACCTTCTTTGTCCTCGAGCTGCTTCTTGGCACGGCCGAGCTCTTGCTTGACCGCTCGAGATCTGCTTCAATGCTAATCGACCTCCATGATCGGTCGGCAGAGGTCAAGAAGCGCAGCCTGCAAACCCATATTGACATAATTTTAGCAACCTCACAGATATCTTTTTAGATCCTCGGTCCGGCTTTTCTTTCCGAACATCGAACTGAGCATCAGGGGCTACTGTCTATGCGGTATTACATTACATAATTTTAACTTCTTACCTCAAAGCCTATTAGAAGGCTACTGCAGGCTTCGGTCAGCCCGCTCTTGGCGAGCCGAACCTTCTGAATCACCGCACTCATGATAGTGCGGTGTTCTTCCTCGATGGAAGCGCCTTTGAGCACCTCCAACAAGTTGTCTGGCGCCTCCGGTTGGACGGGGGCCGCCGGTGTCACGGTCTTGCCCTTCTTGCGAAGGGGCCGCCTGCCGGACTCTGGAACCACTGCAGGTTCCGGCGTAGAGTCCGGCGCAAAGTCCGGGAGGCTGCCTTGCGGAGCCTCCGGAGCCTCCCCCTGATGGGTCCCTTCTCGGGATCCCACCTCGGCGTCCTCAGCGGCGCGAGGGGTGGAGGCAGTCGGGATGGAATCTACATCCGACGGACTATAGTCAGTATGCAGCATTAGAAGGACACTGTGTGACACAAAAGAGAAATTATAAATCATTCAGGAATCCGGATACTTACGATCTCGCCGGAGGCCTGGCCCTTGAAGGCCACTGTTCGCCGCCAACATTGGTGTTGGCAGAGCTGTCCGGGGAAATAGTTCTTCCCCTCTTGGACCCTTCGGCCTCCCCTGTTGGGGAAGCCTTCCTCTTCCTCTTCCCCTCCTCTGGGAGAGAGTCTTCTTCCTCCTCCTCGTCTTCAGGGTAGGAGTCCGCCTCGGAGTCGTCGGACACCTGAAAACGGGAACTCTTTCGAGTACCCGTGGCCACCTTCTTGGCCTTCTTCTCCGGCACCACATGCGGTGCCGGAGCCAGCGGCCCCGCTAGACGGGCGTCTACTGGGTTTTCTGCCATGGGAGCCGGGCAGATGAGCTGCTCGGCCTTCTTCATCCAGTCCTGTCAAAGGGAAAGGGAGATTGAAACCCGCTTAGAGTCAAACTATTAACAACAAGTGTCCCGTAAAGGGGTAGAATCACTTACCTCCTCAGCTGGACGCTGCGAGTGAAATCCGCGATCTTGATCGCGGATCGGAGCTTCGGCGCCTTTGAACAGCACCTCCAGCGCCAGACATCGTGTCAAGAGCCCGCCAACGCTGGTGCTGTGCGGATCGAACTCCCACAGGTCGAATGCCCGTTCTTGGCATGGGAGAATCCGGCGGACGAGCATGACTTGGATCACATTAACAAGCCTGAGCTTCTTGTTCACCAGCTTCTGGATACAGGCTTGGAGTCCTGTCAGCTCCTCCGAACTACCCCATAGCAAGCCCTTCTCTTTCCAGGAGGTGAGCTGCATGGGGATACCAGATCTGAACTCGGGGGCTGCCGCCCACGTAGGGTCGCGTGGCTCGGTGATGTAGAACCACCCCGATTGCCACCCCTTGACAGACTCCACAAAGGCCCCTTCGAACCAAAGGATGTTGGGCATCTTGCCCAACATGGCGCCTCCGCACTCCGCTTGAGTGCCCTTCACTACCTTCGGCTTGACATTGAAGGTCTTGAGCCACAAGCCGAAGTGGGGCTGTATGCAGAGGAAGGCCTCGCACACGACGATAAACACCGAGATGTTGAGGATGAAGTTCGGCGCCAGATCGTGGAAATCTAGGCCGTAGTAGAACATGAGCCCCCGGACAAAGGGGTGAAGTGGAAAGCCCAGTCCGCGGAGGAAGTGGGGAAGGAAAACGACCCTCTCATGGGGCCTGGGGGTGGGTATGAGCTGCCCCTTGTCGGGCAGCCGGTGCGCGATGTCACCGGAAAGGTATCCGGCGCTGCGCAGCTTTGTGATGTGCTCCTCCTTAACGGTGGAAGCCAACCACTTGCCTCCCACTCCGGACATGGTCGGAGAAGGTCGAGACGAGATGCGCGAACTTGGGCGCTGGAGCTCGAGTGCGCGGAGATGGTTAAGCAAAGGAGGAAGAAGGCGTAGGTGAAAAGGTGGATCCTTATCCCCTTATATATATAGGCGGACGAAGACTATGCGTCCCCACCAGCCTAGTAAAACTCGCTTATCCCCCAAGCGCCACCATCAATGGCGCGGTTGGGTTACCCACGTCCGTATTGATGAGAATCCGGAATAAGGGAACACGATCTACCGCTCGACAAGACGTGTTAAGGAAACCGCCGCTAAACGCTACCGAGGCGGTATAATAAAAACGATTCAAGTAAAGGCTTGGTAGTGGTGTGATGTCATGCCGCAAAATACGTCGGCAGATTGAACTTGTGTATATATTATTCTCTCTACGGTGGAACGTGGAATTTATTTTGCAGAGCCGGACACTATCCTGGTGTTCACAATCTTCTAAGGATTATTCGGAGGAGGAACCCGCCTTGCAATGCCGAACATTATGCGCGCCGGAGTCATCGTCTTTGAAGCCAGGTTCAGGGGCTCCTGAGGGAGTCCTGGACTAGGGGGTGTCTGGACAGCCGGACTATCATCGTCCGCCAAACTCCAAGACTATGAAGATACAAGATTGAAGACTTCGCCCCGTGTCCGAATGGGACTTTCCTTGGCGTGGAAGGCAAGCTTGGCAATACGGATATGTAGATCTCCTACCATTGTAACCGACTCTGTGCAACCCTAGCCCTTTCCGGTGTCTATAAAACCGGAGGGCTTTAGTCCGTAGGACACAACATCCATTACAACAATCATACCATAGGCTAGCTTCTAGGGTTTAGCCTCCTTGATCTCGTGGTAGATCCACTCTTGTAATACACATCATCAATATTAATCAAGCAGGACGTAGGGTTTTACCTCCATCAAGAGGGCCCGAACCATGGTAAAACATCGTGTCCCACGTTTCCTGTTACCATCCGCCTAGACGCACAGTTCGGGACCCCCTACCCGAGATCCGCCGGTTTTGACACAGACAAACACCATCTACTCCTTTGTAAAGGTGTGGGTCATCCCAGAAGTAATGTCCTAAATCATAAAAGAACCATTTCTTTTGCTGGTATGTGAAACTAGGTGGTATTAATTTAGCAACAATGTAATTAGCATAATCAGCATACCATGGAGCAGTACGAGAAGCATTAGTGACCGCTAATTGTTCATCAGGAAAGCTATCATCAATAGGTAGTGGGTCATCAAGAACATTCTCTAACCTAGACAAGTTGTCTACAACGGGGTTCTCAGCTCCCTTTCTATCAATAATATGCAAATCAAATTCTTGAAGCAAGAGAACCTATCTAATAAGTCTAGGTTTAGCATCTTTCTTTTCCATAAGATATTTAATAGCAGCATGATCAGTGTGAATAGTAACTTTAGAATCAACCATATAAGGTCTGAACTTATCACATGCAAATACAACTGCTAAGAATTCTTTTTCAGTAGTAGCATAATTTCTTTGAGTAGTATCAAGAGTTTTACTAGCATACTGGATAACATTTAATTTCTTATCAACTCTTTGCCCTAGAACAGCACCTACAGCATAATCACTAGCATCACACATAATTTCAAGGGTAAATTCCAATCAGGTGGCTGAACAATAGGTGCAGTGATCAAAGCTTTCTTAAGTATTTCAAATGCTTCTAAACAATCATCATCAAAGACAAAAGGAATATATTTTTGCAATAAATTAGTCGGAGGCCTAGAGATTTTAGAAAATTCCTTAATGAACCTCCTGTAAAAACTGGCATGACCAAGGAAACTTCTTATACCTTTAATGTCCTTGGGACATGGCATCTTTTCAATAGCATCAACTTTAGCTTTATCAACTTCAATACCTCTTTCAAAAATTTTATGGTCCAAGACGATGCCTTCATTAACCATAAAGTGGCACTTTTCCCAATTCAAGACGAGACTAGTGTCTTCACATCTCTGCAAAACTTGATCAAGGTTGCTCAAGCAATCATCAAAAGAGGATCCATAAACAGAGATATCATCCATGAGTACCTCACAAATCTTTTCACAAAAGTCAGAGAATATAGCCATCATACATCTTTGAAAGGTAGAAGGTGCATTACATAAACCAAAAGGCATATATCTATAAGCGAAAGTACCGAAAGGGCAAGTAAAAGTAGTTTTTGATTGATCCTCCGATGACATGGGTATTTGAAAGAAACCAGAATAACCATCTAGAAAGTAGAAATGTGTGTGTTTGGATAGTCTTTCTAGCATTTGATCAATAAAAGGTAAAGGGTAATGATCTTTCTTAGTAGCTTTATTTAATTTACAGAAATCAATTACCATCCTATAACCTGTAATAATTCTTTGAGGGATCAATTCTTCTTTATCATTAGGAACGACAGTAATACCTCCCTTCTTAGGAACGCAATGGACAGGACTTACCCAATCACTATCAGCAACGGGATAAATTATACCTGCCTCAAGGAGCTTTAGTATCTCCTTTCTTACCACTTCTTTCATCTTAGGATTTAATCGTCGTTGAGGGTCTCTAACTGGTTTGGCATCTTTCTCCAATTTTATTTTGTGTTGGCATAGAGTGGGACTAATGCCCTTAAGATCATCCAGAGTATATCCAATAGCAGCACGGTGCTTCTTCAGAGTTTTCAATAATCTTTCCTCTTCTTGCTCTGAAAGGTTAGCACTAATAATAACAGTATATATTTTCTTTTCATCAAGATAAGCATATTTAAGATTATCAGGTAAAGGTTTGAGCTCAAACATGGGATCACCCTTGGGTGGAGGGGGATCCCCTAGGATTTCAACAGGTAAGTTGTATTTCAGAATAGGACCCTGTTAAAGGAATACTTCATCTATTTCCCTTCTTTCATTCATAAACATATCATTTTCATGGTCTAACAAATATTGTTCTAATAGATAAGTAGGAGGCATGGCAATAGAAGCAAGACAAATAATTTCATCCTTACTAGGAAATTCTTTATCACGGGGTTGTCTATGAAACTTAGAAAAATTAAACTCATGAGACATATCCCCTAAGCTAATTGTAACAACATCCTTTTTGCAATCAGTCTTAGCATTGACAGTATTCAAGAAGGGTCTACCAAATATAATGGGACAAAAGCTATCTTGTGGGGAACCAAGAACAAGAAAACCAGCAGGATATTTAACTTTCCCACATAAGACTTCAACATCTCTAACAATCCCAACTGGTGAAATAGTATCTCTATTGGCAAGCTTAATAGTAACATCAATACCTTCTAACTCAGCGGGTGCAATTTCATGCATAATTTCTTTATATAGGGAAATAGGTATTGCACTAGCACTAGCACCCATATCACATAAGCCATGATAACATTGATCTCCTATTTTAACAGAAATAACAGGCATGCCTACAACAGGTCTATGTATCTTAGCAACATGCATGCCTACAATAGGTATTGCAATATTAGCAGCTCATCACAGAAGTAAATAACATGCCCATCTATATTATCATCCAAGAGATCTTTAACCATAGCAATACTAGGTTCAACTTTGATTTGCTCAGCGGGTGTATAAGTTCTAGTATTACTGTTACGAACAACAGTTGAAGCTTTAGCATGATCCTTTATCCTAACAGGAAAAGGTGGTTTCTCAACATAAGTAGTAGGAACAACATGATCATTATGAGTGATAGTCTTTTCTTCAACTGTAATAGGTGCAACTACCTTTACTTCAGTGAGAGGATTATATTTAAACCACTTCTCCTTAGGGAGATCAACATGAGTAGCAAAAGATTCACAAAAAGCAGCTACTATCTCAGAGTCAAGTCCATATTTAGCGCTAAATCCATGAAAAGCATCGGTATCCATAAAATATTTAACACAATCAAACTTAGGTGTCATAACTGACTCCTTACCATCGTCGGAACCCCAATCTTCAGAGTTGCGTTTAATTCTTTCCAGTAAATCCCACTTGAATTCAGTAGTCTTCAACATATAAGAACAAGCACAGGAAGTATCAAGCATGGTGCGATCATTGAGAGAAAGCCAAGCATAATTTTTTTGAATAATCATATCTCTTGAGAGCTCATGATTGGGGCATGAATATAACATTGACTTAAGCCTCCCCCAAGCTTGAGTGATGCTTTCTCCTTCGCGAGGCCAAAAATTATATATGTAATTACGATCACGATGAACAAGATGCATAGGATAGAACTTCTGGTGAAATTCCAACTTCAATCATTTATAGTTCCAAGATCCAGTATCATCACATAGCCTATACCATGTCAATGCATCTCCCTTCAAAGATAAAGGGAAGACCTTCCTCTTAACAACATCATCGGGTATACCTGCAAGCTTAAATAATCTGCAAACTTCATCCACAAAGATAAGGTGTAAACCGGGATGCAATGTTCCATCTCCTGCAAAGGGATTAGCTAGCAGTTTCTCTAACATACCCGAAGGAATCTCAAAGTAAATATTTTCAGTAGGTTCAGTAGGTTGAGGAGCAACTCTTTGCTCTACTGGTCGGGGCAAACATGAACCGAACAATCCCCTCAAAGGATTAGTTTCCATTGTAACAAGTGACAGAAAATTTCAGCACACTATATAAACGTTTCCTTACCAAGTTCCACTCACCAAAGGCGCTTCACTCCCCAGCAACGGCGCCAGAAAAGAGTCTTGATGACCCACAAGTATAGAGGATCTATCGTAGTTCTTTTGATAAGTAAGACTGTCGAACCCAACGAGGAGCAGAAGGAAATGACAAGTGGTTTTCAGTGAGGTATTCTCTGTGAGCACTAAAATTGTAGGTAACAGATAGTTTTGTGATAAGATAATTTGTAACTGGTAACAAGCAATGAAAGTAAATAAAGTGCAGCAAGGTGGCCCAATCCTTTTTGTAGCAAAGGACAAGCCTGGAGAATTTCTTATAATGATAAAAGCGCTCCCGAGGACACATGGGAATTATCGTCAAGCTAGTTTTCATCACGCTCATATGATTCGCGTTCGGTACTTTGATAATTTGATATGTGGGTGGACCGGTGCTTGGGTACTACCCTTTCTTGGACAAGCATCCCACTTATGATTAACCCCTATTGCAAGCATCTGCAACTATAAAAGAAGTATTAAGGTAAACCTAACCATAGCATGAAACTAGTGGATCCAAATCAGTCCCTTATGAAGCAACGCATAAACTAGGGTTTAAGCTTCTATCACTCTAGCAACCCATCATCTACTTATTACTTCCCAATGCCTTCCTCTAGGCCCAAATAATGGTGAAGTGTCATATAGTCGACGTTCACATAACACCACTAGAGGAGAGACAACATACATCTCATCAAAGTATCAAACGAATACCAAATTCACATGACTACTAATAGCAAGACTTCACCCATGTCCTCAAGAACAAACATAACTACTCACAAAGCATATTCATGTTCATGATCAGAGGAGTATTAATATGCGTTAAGGATCTGAAAATATGATCTTCCACCAAGTAAACCAATTAGCATCAACTACAAGGAGTAATCAACACTACTAGGAACCCACGGGTACCAATTTGTGGTTTTGATACAAGATTGGATACACGAGATGAAGTAGGATTTCGAGAGGAGATGGTGCTGGTGAAGATGTTGATGGAGATTGACCCCCTCCCGATGAGAGGATCGTTGGTGATGACGATGGTGATGATTTCCCCCTCCCGTATGGAAGTTTCCCCTGCAGAACAGCTGCGCCGGAGCCCTAGATTGATTTCGCCAAGGTTCCGCCTCGTGGCAGCGGAGTTTCGTCCCGTAAGCTTGCTTCTGATTTTTTTTCAGGGTAAGAGGCTTCATATAGCAGAAGATGGGCACCGGAGGGCCAACAGGGGGCCCAGGAGACAGGGGGCGCGCCCAGTAGGGGGGCGCGCCCCCACCCTCATGGCCAGGGTGTGGGTCCCCTCTGGTATTTTCTTCGCTCAATAATTCTTATTAATTCCAAAAATGACTTCCGTGGAGTTTCAGGATTTTTGAGTGTGCGTAATAGGTTTCAATATTTGCTCCTTTTCCGGCTGAATCCCACCTGCCAGCATTCTCCTCTTCATGATAAACCTTGTAAAATAAGAGAGAATAGCCATAAGTATTGTGACATAATGTGTAGTAACAACCCATAATGCAATAAATATTGATATAAAAGCATGATGCAAAATGGACGTATCAAGGCATGTTGCACGAGCTCAATCACATTGGAAGTAGTCTTCGGATCCCCGGACAACTTCCGAAGCAAGGAGTTAATCTTCGATATCGTCCCCTTCCGCAGTGGCTATCACGCACTGCTCGGACGAACCGCATTTGCCAGATTCAATGTGGTACCGCATTATGCATACCTCAAGCTCAAGATGCCAGGACCTCGCAGGGTTATAACAGTCAATGGAAACACAGAGCGCTCCCTCCGTACGGAGGAGCACACTGCGGCCCTCGCAGTAGAAGTACAGAGCAGCCTTCTTAGGCATACCTCCAATTCGGCAATAAAATCCCCGGACACCGCCAAGCGAGTCCGAAGTACTCTGTGGCAGGATCGTCCGGCACGTCTAGAGCTCGCCTAGCAATTCAGCCTCCATCCTATTCCCAATCAAGCGGCGAAATTTGTGCCGCGCGTACATAATTACGCACTTAAAATACCATGGGCATAGACGGAGGCACAACTAGAATGCGGTCCACAATGCGACTCAGCCGCCCCAGGATCCGTATACCTTCACCCCTTTTCTTCCTTTCAGGTCCCTATTTTCTAGAGGCTCTTCCGATAGCCTGATTATCGGATCCATCACGGGACGGAAACACCAAGGAGGCAAGGAGCTTTGACGAACAAGGCAATCCCCAGGTGGTCTCTGATAACGATCGCTATACCTGTTTTACATACCCACACGTAGCTCGCTCTTGGTTAGGACATGTCAAATAGTGCTATTTTGCTTATCGCACTACTTGTATACATACGCCTTGACGTATTATTAAAATAACAATGGAAAATAATGTACAACATCAGCTTATTATTACATTCCTTTTTTTCCTCGACTGTTTATTTATTACAAATTGCACCTGTAGATTTTGGTATGTTCAGCTCGCCAGGGGCTTCAGTGTACCCCATAACATGGCAAGAAAAGTCCGAACACTTTCGACAGTGCGGCACCCCGAACTTATAGCATTATATGCATCAGCTCCGAATCATGTCTTGGGTCAATAGTTGGGTTTGCCCGGCTCCCATGTTTTGCTACCTTACGTTCCGCTATATCGGCTAAGGTGGCACAGGGAGAACTACTGCGATTGTGTCCCGGATCTTCCGGACGAGCACCTCAGTAGAGAAAGCCGAATACTATCTGTCATGATGTGGCGAGAGCTAGTCGCTGTTCGAGAGGTCTCAAATCCTTAAAGATTTTTTTCGCTTTGGGCAAGGAATCAGCCTTTGTCCGATTTAGGCGTGTATAGCGCCCCAAGTTCGGCCTTCCGAATACCAGGGGCTACGCCAAAATTTAAAATTATAGAACTTCTATGTCTAAGTGAGGGTGATAAAGTTGTATAGTCCGATTGCCTTGTTCGTTGCGCTAAACACCTCCTTAAAGGACCAAAAATTTGGATAAAAGAGTGTTTAAATAAATCCCGAACACCCCGGTACTTGTTACATGGGGGCAGAAGCTGACGACTGGCTAACTCTCAGATTTTGGAAGCGGCCGCACAGAAGGTAAACTTTTAAATCAGCAAGCATTATATTGCGCAAATGAACTTGTTTTCATATTACAGGATCAAATGAGTACATTCACTCAAAGATTACATCCTTAGCACATTGCTCCGCCACAAGGCGGGAGCCCTTCAGGACACTATCATAATACTTTTCGGGTGGCGGTGCTCCTTGCCCTTCGGTGGCCCCTCCGTCATCAGCTTCTCGGCATCCATCTTCGCCCAGTGCACTTTCGCGCAGGCGAAGGCCATGCGCGCACCTTCAATGCAAACTGACCGTTTTATGGCTTCAAGCCACGGTCAGGCATTTATAAGCCTCTTTACTAGGCCGAAGTAGCTGCTGGGCAGGGGCTCGGCAGGCCACAGCCGGACTATGAGGTCCTTCATGGCCAGTTCGGCCACCTTGTGCAGTTCGACCAGTTGCTTTAGCTTGTCGCTCAAGGGCATCGGATGTTCGGTCCCAATATACTGAGGCCAGAACAACTTCTCCGTCGAGCTCCCTTCTTTAGCTCGGTAGAACTCTGCGGCATCAGATATGCTACGTGGCAGATCTGCAAATGCTCCTGGAGAGCTCCAAATTCAGGTAAGTAAAAGGAAAGTATCCTTCACATGCTTGCTTTGCATAATGAATGCCTTACCCGCCGCAACCTTCTTGGCTGCTTGAATCTCCTAGAGGGCCTTTTGGGCTTCGGCCTTGGCATCTCGTGCACTCTGGAGGGCCTTCGCAAGCTGGGATTCTTACGTCTTAGAGTCACGCTCCAAGGACTTGTATTTTTTGACGAAATGCTGGAGCACTTGCTGGACCTCGTCGACTCGGGCCTCTTGCTTCTCGCGCTCAGCGCGCTCCTTGGCCGCTTTGTCTTCGGCCTTGGTCAGCGCCTTCTTAAGGGCCACGACTTCGGTCGTGGCCCCTATTAAAGTTCATGACGCTTCTATTAGCAGCAACAATTTTTCTTTTATAAATATACAGACGGGGTATTGTGTACCTTTGTTTTCCTCGAGTTGCCTCTTCATGAGGCCGAGCTCTTCCTCGGTCCGCTCTAGGTCCCGCTTCAGTCCGGAGACCTCCGAAGACGAAGCGGCGGTGGTGGCAGCGGCCTTTGCTTATTCACATAGACATATTATGTTAGACTCCTGCGGATGTTATTTGATCCTCTGTTCGGCCTTTCTTTCCGAACACCAAACAGAGCATCAGGGGCTACTGTCTATACTGTGATATTTTCTTAAAATTTTATTACTTACCTCAAAGCCTGTTAGGAGGCTGGCGCAGGCTTCGGTCAATCCGCTTTTGGTGGACCGGACCTTCTCGATCACCGTACTCGTGATGGTACGGTGTTCTTCATCAATGGAAGCGCCGCGAAGTGCTTCCAGCAAGTTGTGCAATGCCTCTGGATGGACAGAGGTCATTGGCACGGGCGGCTCGCCCCCCTTAGAGAGAGGCTGCCTGCCTGTATTCGGAACCGCTGGGGGTTCTAGAGTAGTATCCGGCTGGGGGTCAGGCTTGCTGCGGCCCCTAGTATTAGAGTCCATGGGGGTCTTCTCCCCCATGTGTCCGGCGACTAGGATTTCGCCTGGGGGCATGTCCAGAACTGTCTCCCCTTGGTCCGGTATCCTCTGAGACAACACCTCGGTGTCATCCGTGGGCCTAGGGGAGGAGGCTGTCGGGAGTGAATCGATGTTCATCGCCGACAGGCCCAGAGACCCATCCGAAGAGGATGCGTCGATGTGGGATTTGGCTGGACTGCATATGCATGTTTGGTATGATAAGAAGCAATAAATCAAAACATACCGGAAGTATTATAGTGTCCGGATACTTACGACTTAGCCAGGGGCTTGTCCCTGGGTAACCACTCCTCGCCGTTGTAGGTGGCTATGGTGGATTGGTCCTGAAGGAAGGTCTTTCCCTTCTCACACGCTTCGGCCTCCCTGAGGGAGTCCTGGACTAGGGGGTGTCCGGACAGCCGGACTATCATCGTCTGCCGGACTCCAAGACTACGAAGATACAAGATTGAAGACTCCGTCCAGTGTCCGGATGGAACTTTCCTTGGCATGGAAGGCAAGCTTGGCGATACGGATATGTAGATCTCCTACCATTGTAACCGACTCTGGGTAACCCTAGCCTTCTCCGGTGTCTATATAAACCGGAGGGCTTTAGTCCGTAGGACACAACATACATTACAACAATCATACCATAGGCTAGCTTTAGGGTTTAGCCTCCTTGATCTCGTGGTAGATCCACTCTTGTACTACCCATATCATCAATATTAATCAAGCAGGACGTAGGGTTTTACCTCCATCAAGAGGGCCCGAAGCTGGGTAAAACATCGTGTCCCTTGTCTCCTATTACCATCCGCCTAGACGCACAGTTCGGGACCCCCTACCCGAGATCCACCGGTCTTGACACCGACATTGGTGCTTTCATTGAGAGTTCCTCTGTGTCATCATCGATAGGCTCGATGGCTTGTTCAATCAACAACGCTGTCCCGGATGAGACTTTTCTCCCCGGACAGATCTTCGTATTCGGCGGCTTCAAGATCGCGGGCTAATTAAGCAGCCATCTGGAGCAGATCGAAGCCACGCCCCTAGCCGTGAGGTCGATTCGAAGCCTAAACTTCACGGCCGACATCCGGGGACTTGATCTTCGACGGGCTCGAGCCACGCCTAAGCGTGCGCCTTTATTACGATGGGCATGATCTAGCTCTGCCGCGAAAGTGCCTTGGTGGCCGCACAAGAATCCGCTCCGGCCCTTAGACCGGAGCCGATCGCCCAGATCGAGGACCAGTGGTTGGACACCGCCTCGGGGGCTCCAACTTCCACGGCGATGGAGTCGAACACTAACCTTGTCCCTCGCGAAGCTCGTGACTCCGAGGCGCCGGACTCCTTGCCGGACTCCGGACCTCCCACGCCCCTGCCAATCAAATCTGATTGGGCGCCAGTTATGGAATTCACTGCCGCGGACATTTTCCAACACTCACCCTTTGGCGACATCCTAAATTTGCTAAGACATCTCTCGCTATCCGGAGAGTCCTGGCCGGATTATGGCCAGGATGGTTGGGATACGGACGACGAAGAAATTCAGAGCCACCCACCACCCACTTTGTAGCCACTGTCGACGATCTAACCGACATGCTAGACAACGACTCCGAAGACATCGACACTATGGACGACGATGCCAGAGACGAACAGGAACCAGCGCCTACAGGGCACTGGAAGACCACCTCGTCATACGACATATACATGGTGGACACCCCAAAAGATGGCGACGGCGAAGAAGCAGCAAAGGCAGATTCCTTAAAGAAACAGCCCAAGTGCCGGCGTCAGCGGCGCCGCTCTAAATCCCGCCATAGCAAGAATGGAGATTCCGGCACAGGAGATAATAATACCCCAAAGAGTGCCGAAGAAAATCCCCTCCAGCAAGACTCAGCAAGGAGGATGTAGAAGCAAGCCCTCACGAGAGGGCGGCAGACGAAGAGGTGGAGGAATATAACTATATACCCCCCTCCGAAGACGAGGCAAGCCTCAACGACGACGAATTCGTCGTACCCGAGGATCTCGTCGAACAAGAGCATTTCAAACGCAGGCTTATCGCCACGGTAAATAGCCTAAAGAAAAAGCAGCAGCAGCTTCAAGCTAATCAGGACCTGCTGGCCGATCGATGGACCAAGGTCCTTGCGGCCGAAGAATATGAACTCGAACGCCCCTCCAAAAGCTACCCAAGACGCAAGTTGCTCCCCCGATTAGAGGAGGAAGCATACATACCTTCATCACCAGCGCATGATACGGCAGACCGACCACCCCGTGGTCGCAATGCAGAGGCATCGGGCCCTCCACCAAGACCGTACTTCAAGATCGCTTCCAAAAGTGCGAAGCCAAGAGGGAACGCGCCGGACTTGCAAGACATATTGGAAGACAAAGCAAGGCAATCCAGATCCATCTACGGATCATGGGGGCGCCCCACAACCCACAACGAATACCGTCGTGCCAGATACAATAACTCTGGTCGGGCCGAACACAGCAGACAACGCTCTCTCGAGCTACGTTGTGATATTGCCCAATATAGAGGCGCCGCACACCCGCTATGCTTCACTGACGAAGTAATGGATCATCAAATCCCTGAAGGGTTTAAACCCGTAAACATCGAATCCTACGATGGCACAACAGACCCCGCGGTTTGGATCGAAGATTATCTCCTTCACATCCATATGGCCCGTGGCGACGACCTCCATGCCATCAAGTATCTCCCACTCAAGCTTAAAGGACCAGCTCGGCATTGGCTTAACAGCTTGCCCGCAGAGTCAATTGGGTGTTGGGAAGACCTGCAAGCCGCATTCCTCGACAACTTCTAGGGCACGTATGTGCGGCCACCAGACGCCGATGACCTAAGCCACATAATTCAGCAGCCAGACGAATCCGCCAAACAATTCTGGACATGGTTCTTGACAAAGAAAAACCAAATCGTCGACTGTCCGGATGCAGAGGCCCTCGCAGCCTTCAAACATAACATCCGCGACGAGTGGCTAGCCCGGCACCTGGGACAGGAAAAGACGAAATCCATGGCAGCCCTCACATCATTAATGACCCGCTTCTGCGTGGGAGAGGATAGCTGGCTAGCTCGCAGCAACAACCTCAGTAAAAATTCTGGCAGTCCGGATACTAAGGACCACAATGGCAGGTCACGTCGAAGCAAAAATAAACGCCGCATTAATGGCGACGATAAGGAGGATACGGCAGTCAACGCCGGATTCCGAGGCTCTAAACCCGGTCAACGGAAGAAGCCATTCAAAAGAACCACTCTGGGTCCGTCCAATTTGGACCAAATACTCGACCGCTTATGCCAGATACATGGCACCCCTGAAAAGCCAGCAAATCACACCAACAGAGATTGCTGGGTGTTCAAGCAGGCAGGCAAGTTAATTGCCGAAAACAACGACAAGGGGCTAAACAGCGACGACGAGGAAGAGACCCGACCGCCGAACAATAGAGGACAGAAGGGTTGCCCCCCACAAGTCTGGACGGTGAATATGATTTACGCAACCCATATACCCAAGAGGGAGCGAAAGCGTGCACTAAGGGACGTATACGCGAGGGAGCCAGTAGCCCCGAAGTTCAATCCATGGTCCTCTTGTCCGATCACTTTCGATCGAAGAGACCATCCGACCAGCATCCGCCATGGCGGATTCGCCGCATTGGTTTTAGACCCAATCGTCGATGGATTTCACATCACGAGAGTCCTGATGGACGGCGGCAGTAGCCTGAACCTACTTTATCAGGATACAGTGCGCAAGATGGGCATAGACCCCTCAAGGATTAAACCTACAAAGACAACCTTTAAAGGTGTCATACCAGGTGTGGAGGCCAATTGCACGAGCTCACCACACCGAAGTGGTCTTCGGATCCCGGATAATTTCCGAGCGAGGAGTTAATCTTCGACATAGTCCCATTTCGCAGCGGCTATCACGCTCTGCTCGGACGAACCGCGTTTGCAAAGTTCAACGCGGTGTCGCATTATGCATACCTCAAGCTCAAGATCCGAGCACGTGTAGCAATGCGGCCCCAAACCCCACCCTCGCATGATTGCAAGAACAACCCTCCGCGTACATCATTACGCTTTGAGATACCAAGGGCGTAGGGGAAGGGGCACGACCACAATAGACCCAGAGTGCGGTTCGACCACACCAGGGGCTCACAAGTGTGCGACTATTTCTTATTATTATTTTCCTTCTTTGTATACACAGGACTCCGTTAGCGGAGGCCTGTCCGTGATGAACCTGCCGAACTCATGATGCAACAGCCGGGGAAGAAAGAATGCAGCGACTAACACTCAGGTGGTCTCAATTACGAGCATTAAATTTGATTATATACACCAAGTCCGTAGCCCATCCCTGGAGGGGGACATGTTTAACTAGTCCAAAACCCTTTCTTACCGCACTATTTGTATCAGTCCGCATTCATAGCAGACTTCCTTTAATAAATGACGCAGCACTTTCTTGCCTGTTATTACATATATATGTTCATTACATGACATCTTGCACCCGTATATTTTGGTACGGCCTAATACACCAGGGGCTTGTGTTCCCCACATTATGGTGTGATAAGTCCGAACACTTTCACAAGTGCGGCACCCGAACTTATAGCATTATATGAATCGCTCAATCATGTCTTGGGTCAATAGTTGGGTTTGCCCGGCCCCACGTTTTGGTACCTTACGCCCGCTCGTCGGCTAAGGTGGCACTGGAGAACCATCGCGATTGCGCCCGGTTGAGCAGGCGGCGCCTCGAGGAGAAAGCTAAAACTGACCGGCATGATAAGGCGAGAGACGGTCGCTGTTCGAGAGGTCTTTTCGGGTCCTTAAAGACTCACGCCACTTCGAGCGAAGTTCGGATAATGTCCGATTTAAGGCGTGGATAGCGCCCAAATTCGGTCTTCGAATACTAGGGGCTTCATGAAATTTAAAATTACAGAATTCTAAGGCTAAGTGAGAGTGTTCAAGCATTATAAGTCCGGTTGCCTTGTTCGTTGTGTTGAGCGCCCCTAGATGGACCCAAAATGGGAACAAGAGTGCTCAAGTTATCCGAACACCCCAAAGACTTGTGGCTTGGGGGCTGAAGCCAACGACTTGCCATCTCTCAGATTTCATAAACGGCCGCACAGAAGGTAATATTTTAAATTAAACAAGCGTTGCTTAAAGCGCACATGAACAAGGTTTTGAGCGCACAGGATAATACATAGCGAGTTTACTCAAAAATTACATCTCTAGGGCACTCATCCGCAATATCGCGGGCTTCCTTCAGGACAGTTTTATAATACATTTCGGGCGTACGATACTCCTTGCTCGGTGGCGGCGGGTCAGTTAGAAGCTTCTCCGCATCCAGCCTGCCCCAATGCACCTTTGTGCGGGCAAGGGCCCGACGAGCATCTTCAATACAGGCGGAGCGCTTGATGACCTCCACCCAGGGGCACGCATCCACCAGCCGCCGACGAGGCAAGTAGCTCCTGTGCATGGCCTGTCCGAGCCACACCGGACTATAAGGCCCTTCATGGCCTCCTCCGCTACCTTGTGGAGTTCGACCAGCTGCTTATTTGGTCGCTTGGGGGCACGGATGGCCGGCCTCGGCAGATCGAGACCAAGACCTTCTCCGCTGAGCTCCCCTCCTAGCCACGGTAGAATGCAGCGGCATCGGACACACTACGCGCAGATCTGCAAACGCCTCGAGAGCTCGAATGCGGTAAGTGTCGTAGTTTACATTAACATGCTTGCTTTGCATGAAAAATGCCTTACCCGCCGCTATCTTCTTCACATCTTCAACCTCTGAAGGGCCTTACGGGCCTCGGCCTTGGCGGATTTGGCACTTTCGAGAGCCGAGGCGAGCTCGGACTCTCGAGTCTTGAGTCACGCCCAAGCTCTCATGCTTCTCCATGAGAGCCTAGAGCTCTTGCCGCGACCGCCGCCACCCGTGCCTCCTGCTTTTCTCGCTCTGCCTGTTCATGGCAAGACTGCATTCTTGGTCATGACACAGCCTCCTTCAGTGGCTGCCACCTCGCTTGTGGCCCCTGCAATACCCATATTATCCTTGTTAATTTTATTGCGACCAAAATCCTTTTCTGTAAGGTAAAAATTAAAGTGGTGCTACTCACCTTCTTAGTCCTCGAGCAACGTCTTGGCATGGCCGAGCTCTCGCTCGGACCGCTCAAGATCTTGCTTTAATGTACCAACCTCCACAGTCAATGCGGCAGAGATCAGCAGCACAGCCTGCAAACCCATATTGACATAATTTATTAGCAACCTGTGAACATCTTTTTAAGATCCTCAGTCCGGCTTTTCTTTCGAACGCCAAACCGAGCATCGAGGGCTACTGTCTATGCGGTATTACATTACGTAATTTTAACTTTTTACCTCAAAGCTCGTTAGAAGGCTACTCCGAGCTTGGTCAGCCCGCTCTTGGCGAAGCTGAACTTTTCAATCACCGCACTCATGACAAGGCGGTGTTCTTCCTCGATGGAAGCGCCTTTGAGCGCCTCCAAGCAAGTTGTCCGCGCCCGGTTGGACGGAGGCCGCCGGTGTCACGGATCTTGCCCTTCTTTCGAAGGTCGTTGCGGACTCTGGAACCATCAGAGGTTCCAACATAGAGTCCGGCGCAAAGTCCGGAGGCTGCCTTATGGCGCCCAGAGCCTCCCGATGGATCCCTTTCGATCCCACTCGGCGCCCTCGGCGCGAGGGGTGGAGGCAGTCGGAATGGATTCCACATCCGACTCCGCCAACGACCCGCTCGACGAAGCAGGGAGATCATCGTCGACCGGACTACAGGCAGTATGCGGCATTAGAAGGACATTATGTGAACAGAAAGAAATTGCAGATCATTCAGGGATCCGGATACTTACGATCTCGCCTGAGGCCTGGCCCTCGAGGGCCACTCTTCATCGCCATCGTTGGTGTTGGCAGAACTGTCCGGGGGAATAGTGCTTCCCCTCTTGGACCCTTCGGCCTCCCCGGTTGGGGAAGCCTTCCTCTTCCTCTCTCCCTCCTCTGGGAGAGGGTCTTCTTCCTCCTCCTCATCTTCGGGGAGGAGTCCGCCTCGGAGTCGTCGGAGACCTGAAAACGGGAACTCTTTCGAGTGCCCGTGGCTAGCTTCTTGGCCTTCTTCTCCGGCACCACATGCGGCGTCGGAACCAGCAACCCCGCTAGACGGGCGTCCACTTGGTCTTCTGGCATGGGAGCCGGGCAGATGAGCTGCTCGGCCTTCTTCATCCATTCCTGTTAAAGGAAAAGGGAGATTGAAACCCGCTCAGAATCAATTTATTAACAATAAGTGTCCCGTAAAGGGGTAGAATCACTTACCTCGTCAGCTGGACGCTGCGAGTGAAATCCGCGATCTTCCGTCGCGGATGCGGGAACCGGCGCCTTAAACAGCACCTCCAGCGCCAGACATCGTGGTCAAGAGACCGCTCAACGCCTGGTGCTGTTCCGGATTGAACTCCCACAGATCGAATGCCCGTTCTTCGCATGGGAGAATCCAGCAGACGAGCATGACTTGGACCATGTTAACCAGCCTGAGCTTTTTATTCACCAGCTTCTGGATACAGGCTTGGAGTCCCGTCAGCTCCTTCGAATTGCCCCACAGCAAGCCCTTCTCTTTCTAGGAGGTGAGCTGCGTAGGGATTCCAGATCTGAACTCGGGGGCCGCCGCCCACGTAGGGTCACGCGGCTCGGTGATATAGAACCACCCCGATTGCCACCCCTTGACGGATTCCACGAAGGCCCCTTCGAACCAAAGGACGTTGGGCGTCTTGCCCAACATATCGCCTCCGCACTCCGCTTGAGTGCCCTTCACTACCTTCGCTTGACATTGAAGGTCTTGAGCCTGTCGAAGTGGGGCTGGATGCAGAGGAAGGTTTCGCACCCGGACGATAAACGCCGAGATGTTGAGGATGAAGTTCGGCGCTAGATCGTGGAAATCCAGGCCGTAGTAGAACATGAGCCCCTGCATAAAGGGGTGAAGTGGAAAGCCAGATCCACGAAGGAAGTGGGGAAGGAAACGACCCTCTCGTGGGGCCTGGGGGTGGGGATGAGCTGCCCCTCGTCGGGCAGCCGGTGCGCGATATCACCGGAAAGGTATCCGGTGCTGCGCAGCTTGGTGATGTGCTCCTCCTTAACGGTGGAAGCCAACCATTTACCTCCCGCTCCGGACATGGTCGGAGATGGTCGAGATGAGATGCGCGAACTTGGGCGCTGGAGCTCGAGTGTGCGGAGATGGATAAGCAGTGGAGGAAGAAGGCGTAGGTGAAAAGGTGAATCCTTATCCCGTATATAGGCGGACGAAACTATACGTCCCCACTAGCCTGGTAAAACTTGCTTATTTCCCAAGCGCCACCATCAATGGCGCGGTTGGGTTACCCACGTCCGTATTGATGAGAATCCCGGAATAAGGGGAACACGATCTCTGCTTTGACAAGACGTGCCAAGGAAACTGCTTCGCTAAACGTGATGAGGTGGTATAATAAAAAACGATTCAAGTAAAGGCTTAGTAGTGGCATGACGACATGCCGCAAAATACGTCAGCAGATTGGACTTGTGGACATTTTATTCTCTCTACGGTGGAATGTGGAATTTATTTTGCAGAGCCGGACACTAACCTGGTGTTCATGATCTTCTCTGGATTATTCAAAGGAGGAACCCACCTTGCAATGCCGAACATTATGCGCGCCGGACTAATCGTCATTGAAGCCTGGTTCAGGGGCTACTGAGGGAGTCCTAGACTAGGGGGTGTCCGGACAGCCGGACTATCATCGTCCGCCGGACTCCAAGACTACAAAGATACAAGATTGAAGACTCTGTCCCGTTTCCGGATGGAACTTTCCTTGGCGTGGAAGGAAAGCTTGGCGATACGGATATGTAGATCTCCTACCATTGTAACCGACTGTAACCCTAGCCTTCTCGGTGTCTATATAAACCGGAGGGCTTTAGTCCGTAGGACACAACATACATTACAACAATCATACGATAGGCTAGCTTTAGGGTTTAGCCTCCTTGATCTCGTGGTAGATCCACTCTTGTACTACCCATATCATCAATATTAATCAAGCAGGACGTAGGGTTTTACCTCCATCAAGAGGGCCCGAACTTGGGTAAAACATCGTGTCCCTTGTCTCCTGCTACCATCCGCCTAGACGCACAGTTCGGGACCCCCTACCCGAGATCCGCCGGTTTTGACACCGACACTCCCCCTGAGGGGAGGGATTTCCTATTCCTTCTCCTCGTCTTCGTTGGAGGAGCGCGCCTCGGTGCCTTCGGACGATGAGTCCGATACAACCTTGCGCCGAAGACCTTTCCTGGTCCCCGCGGCCTTCTTCTTGGCCTTCTTCTCCGGCACCTCATAGGGCGCCGAAACAAATCTTCGTTAAGAGAGGCGTCTGCCGATCTTGATAAGTGGAGCCGACAATAATCCGCTCCGCTATCGCTACCCAGTCCAGTTAAATTGGCATGGAGGCTTAGATTCCTCCCACAAATATGCTGGAGAAAGGCACATCTTGCAAAATATAAAAAACTTACTGGATTGGTGGGGTGCTTTGTGCTGAGTCCGCGATCTTCGGCTATGGGCGGTGGTACCTCGGTGGCCTTGAACAACACCTTCCAGACGTCTTCATGCGTCGTGTCGAAGAGCTCTCGCAGCGCCTAGTGTTCGGCCGGGTCGAACTCAACATATTGTAAGCCCGTCTATGACACAGAAGGATCCAGCGGATGAGCATGACCTGGACCACATTGACAAGCTTGATTTTCTTGCCTATCATATTTTTGACGCAGGTTTGAAGTCCGGTCAGCTTCACCGATGAGTCCCAGGCTAAGCCCTCCTCTTTCCAGGAGGTGAGCCGCATGGGAATGCCGGATCGAAATTCGGGGGTCACCGCCCAGTTGGTGTTGCGCGGCTCGGTGATGTAGAACCACCCCGATTCCCACCCCTTCACGGTCTCCACAAAGGAGCCTTCGGACCAGGTGACATTGGGCATCTTGCCCACCATGGCGCCTCCGCACTCCGCTTGCTGGCCAACCACCACCTTTGGCTTCACATTGAAGGTCTTGAGCCATAGGCCAAAGTGGGGCGTAATGTGGAGGAAGGCCTCGCACACGATGATAAACACCGAGATGTTGAGGATGAAATTGGGGGCCAGATCATGGAAGTCCAGCCCGTAGTAGAACATAACTCCACGGACGAATGGGTGGAGGGGGAATCCCAGTCCGCGGACGAAGTGAGAGAGGAACACTACCCTCTCCTGGGGTTTCGGGGTAGGGACAATTTGCCCTTCAGTCAGAAGCCGGTGTGCGATGTTCGCGGACAGGTATTTGGCCTCCCTAAGCTTCATGATGTCCTCCTCCGTAACAGAGAGGAGGCCATCCACTTGCCTCCCACTCCGGACATGCTTGGAATGGCTTTGCGGAGAAGGTGAGAACTTGGGCGCTGGAGCTCGAGCGAGGGAGAATAGATGAGCAGACAAAGAAGAAGGCGTGGGTGCAAAAAGGGAATCCTTATCTCTTTATAAAGACGGTAGAAACCATGCGTCTCCCCACTTGTCCTGTAAACTCGCTTATTCCCCAAGCGCGTGTTGATGGCGCGGTTGGGTTACCAACACCCGTATTGATGAGAATCCCGTGATAAGGGGACACGATCTCTGCTTCGACAAGATGTGCCAACGAAATTGCCTCGCAAGATGGGCAGTAGCAGGTTGAGAAAAATGGTTCGAATAATTACCGGGTCGTGGCGTGATGTCACACTGTGAAAAGTTGTCAGCAGATTGGATTTGTGGAATATTGTGCTCTCTACGGTGGTATGTGGAATTTGTTTTGCAGAGCCGGACATGATCTTTGTGTTCAAGATCTTTTATGGAGTATTCAGACAAGGAACCCGCCTTGCAATGCCGAAGACAATCTGCGCGCCGGACTCATCATCATTGAAGCCTGGTTCAGAGGCTACTGAGGGAGTCCTGGATTAGGGGGCACTCGGACAGCCGGACTATGTACTTGTGCCGGACTGTTGGACTATAAAGATAGAAGATCGAAGACTTCGTCCCGTGTCTGGGTGGGACTCTCTTTGCGTGGAAGGCAAGGTTGGCAATTCGGATATGTAGATTTCCTCTCTCAGAATCGACTCAGGTAACCCTAGCCCCCTCCGTGTCTATATAAACAGGAGGGTTTAGTCCGTAGGACAACAACAATCATAATCATAGGCTAGCTTCTAGGGTTTAGCCTCTACGATCTCGTGGTAGATCAACTCTTGTAATACTCATATCATCAAGATCAATCAAGCAAGAAGTAGGGTATTACCTCCATAGAGGGGCCCGAACCTGGGTAAACATTGTGTCCCCCGCCTCCTGTTACCATTAGCCTTAGACGCACAGTTCGGGACCCCCTACCCGAGATCCGCCGGTTTTGACACCGACAGACACCGCAAGATTGAACCCAAAGCTAAGCACTTCTCCCATTGCAAGAAAGATCAATCTAGTAGGCCAAACCAAACTGATAATTCAAAGAGACTTGCAAAGATAACCAATCATACATAAAAGAATTCAAAGGAGATTCAAATATGTCTCATAGATAAACTTGATCATAAACCCACAATTCATCAGATCTCGACAAACAAACTGCAAAAAGAGTTACATCGATTAGATCTCCAAGAAGATCGAGGAGAACTTTGTATTGACATTCAAAGAGAGAGAAGAAGCCATCTAGCTAATAACTATGGACCCGAAGGTCTGTGCTAAACTACTCACAACTCCTCGGAGAGGCCTTGGCGATGATGTAGAAGCCCTCCGTGATTGATTCCCCCTCCGGTGGAGCACCGGAAAAGGCCCCAAGATGGGATCTCACAGGTACAGAAGGTTGCGGCGGTGGAAATAGGGTTTTGTGGTGCTCCTTTATGATTTCAGGGTACGGAGGTATATATAGGTGAAGGAGGTTGGTCAGGGGAGCTACGAGGGGCCCACGAGGGTGGGGGCGCGCACACCCACCTAGGGCACGCCCTGCACCCTCGTGGCCGCCTCGGCTGCTTCTTGACGTCCACTCCAAGTTTCCTGGATTGCGTTTGTTCCAAAAAGATCGCTTCGGAAGGTTTCATTCCGTTTGGACTCCGTTTGATATTCCTTTTCTGCGAAACACTGAAATAGGCAAAAAATAGCAATTTGGGCTGAGCCTCCGGTTAGTAGGTTAGTCCCAAAAATGATATAAAAGTGTAAAGTAAAGCCCATAAACATCCAAAACAGGTAATATAATAGCATGGAACAATAAAAAATTATAGATACGTTGGAGACGTATCAACCAATCTCAGTGACGGTCCACAGTTCGTTGTACATCGCCATGAGTTGCTTCTTCATCATGGCCTTCCACTTGGGAAACTCATGACCGTCAAAGATGGGGCAAGACACTTTCTTTATTCCTGAAGTCGACATAATTGAAACTCGAGGTGGTTAAACCAAAATCACACAGAACAAGGGAGTACCTTGCTCTGATACCAATTAAAAGTGCGTTAGGTCGACTAGAGGGGGGGTGAATAGGCGATTTTTACAAATTCATCACTGATGAATTTTAGGGTGAGGAAATTCCTAAGTCACGAACAACAAGCAGCAGAATAAGTACTCAGGTATAAGCATAACAAAGCAATAGCATAGTCATCATGATGAAATGAAAGACAGACACAGAGTACAAAAAGCGTAAACACAGGAGAAGCAGGCTGAAGACAATGTGACTGAAGAAATTGGATTGAGGAAATACAGAAAGTCTTCAAACAGTAACGATCAGGTTCATCAACACATGAATGAGGAAATGAAAGGGTTGAGGAAATAGAACTCGTAGGCTTTGTGAAGACAATGATTTGGTAGACCAGTTCAAACTGCTGTGACAGTTGTACGTCTGGTTAGTGCGGCTAAGTATTTAAACTCGAGGACACACAGTCCCGGACACACAATCCTCACTGTATTCTCCTTGAGCTAAGATCACACAGACCTTGCCCAACACTCGTGTTAAATCTTCACAAGTGACTTCCAAACCTTCGCAGACTTGGTCACTCGGCAATCCACAATTCCTCTTGGATGCTCAGACCATGACGCCTAATCGTCTGGAGGATACATAGTCCTCAAAATTAACAAGCGTCGGTTCCACACAGGAACAATCTCTTTAGTGATGCTCAATCACTTTGGGTTTGTAGGTTTGGGTTTGGGATTTGGGTCTTCCTCACTTGATGATTTTCGCTCAAAGTCCTCGGAGGATGGGATGCTCTCAATTGACAAATGTCAGTTTCTCTCAGAGCAGCCAACCAGCTAGTGGTTGTAGAGGCGGCTATTTATAGCCTAGGGAGCAGCCCGACATGATAAGACGTAAATGCCCTTAAAGGATATGACCGTTAGGTGGTAGGATATTTTGGAAAGCTGGCGCGTGGCACATCAACGGTCGGATTTGAGGTTCTAATTCCTTAGGGCTACCATGTTCCTCACTGTGTAGGCAATCCACACTGGCTAATTCCTAACTCCTCAGTTAGAACAAATTCCTCAGAGACCAGAAGATCTTCGTCTCTATCACTGAAGAAATTGACTGAACTGATATGAGATTTCCAATGGCTTCACTCAAAAGGATTGGATAGGTGTAGGATTTGAGTTGAGCCTCACTTGGAAATCAGTTTCCTTTGTATTACCTTGACCCCCTTTAATAGTACGGTGTTTCCTATGACCCAAGAAGAAGAAAATGAAACTACGAAAACAAAAGTCTTCACGCTTCATAGTCCTTGCATGAATATCCAAGTCTTCACGGTCACACCAATTTCTTCACTTTCAAAGTCTTTAGGAGAACCAAAGTCTTCAGCCAAAGACATTCATTTTTAGGGGTCGAATTTCCCTGTAAATATCAAACTCCTCATCGACTTATAGAGCCTGTGTACACTCACAAACATATTAGTCCCTTAACCTATAAGTCTTCAATACACCAAAATCACTAAGGCGAACTAGATGCACTTACAATCTCCCCTTTTTTGGTGATTGATGACAATATAGGTTAAGTTTTCAACAGGGATAAACATATGAATTGAAAGTGCTCAATATTGAGGGATTTGATTTGCAAGATATAGAAGAACTCCCCCTGAAGATGTGCATAGTGAGGAATTTGATTTTGAACCAATGCACATTTGAAGAGTAGAATCATGGAGATCTCCCCCTATATCTTGTAATTCATACACGCATTTAACATATCGAATGAAGAATTTGAAATGCATGACAAAATATGGTGACTGATGTAATTCAGCATGCGTGCATAACATGTATTAGGAAATAGCATGCAGAAAACATAGCAAAAGTATCAGGTCACCATCGGACTTAAGTTTACAACTCAATCAACAACACTCCAGAAGTGCGAGAGTTGCAACTTAACAAAAAAATGCCCATATAGATAGACCCGCTTGAAGACTAACTCAAATTTCTCCCCTTTACCATCCAATGACCAAAAGGGACGAAAAGTGAGGACTAACTCCCCTGAAGAATTTCATCACGAAGTTGGTGGAGGAGCGCCAGCGTTGTTTGGGTCGGTTGATGGAGTAGGGCCTGCTGCAGTGTCATCCAAGTCTTCATTTTCATCGGTCTCACGCGATGAAGAACATGAGCTGGGCACCAAAGGAGGAACTTCGACCTTCTTGAATTTCTTCGCCGGAGGCTTAGACCAGCGGAAGGCCTGCTTGAAGCCCATCTGCTTGAGTTCTTCATCACCGTAGAGAAGACTTAGAACAGCCCAGGTGCGATCAAAAACTCCATGTAGGTAGTAGTGGTTCTTCTTCACTGAATTGTATGTGGCAGTCATGTTGTGAAGAATTGAACCAAACTGACGCTCGTGGGAGAGGCTTAGTCAACGGGTCTGCAACATTCAGATTCGTGTGTATCTTGCAGATCTCTATGTTCCCTTCTGACACTTGATAACGGATGGAATTGAAGTGTCTCTTGATGTGCTTGGTTCTCTTGTGAAATCTGGATTCCTTTGCCAAGGAAATTGCACCAGTATTGTCACAAAATATTTTCTTTGGACCCGATGCACTAGGTATGACACCTAGATCGGATATGAACTCCTTCCTCCAAACTCCTTCATTCGCTGCTTCTGTTTGGAACTGCACTAACTGACAGCTCCTCCATTCAATAAAAATACATATCCGGTTTGCGACTTAGAGTCATCCGGATCAGTGTCAAAGCTTGCATCGACGTAACCGTTTACGACGAGCTCTTTTTCACCTCCATAAATGAGAAACATATCCTTAGTCCTTTTCGTATTTCAGATGTTCTTGACCGCTGTCCAAAGGCTCCACTCAGGATTCTTTGGTACCTCCCAACTATGCTTATAGCAAGACATACATCGTGTCCGTACACATCATTGCATACATGATAGATCCTATGGTCAAGCATAGGAATGACTTCATTTTCTCTATCTTCTGCAGTTGGTCGGGCTTCAAGTCCGACTCAACTTCACACCTTGTAACACAGGCAAGAACCCTTTCTTTGACTGATTCATTTTGAACTTCTTCAAAAATTTATCAAGGTATGTGCTTTGTGGAAGTCCAATTAAGCGTCTAGATCTATCTCTATAGATCTTGATGCCCAATATGTAAGCAGCTTCTCCGAGGTCTTTCATAGAAAAACTCTTATTTAGGTATCTCTTTATGCTATCCAGAAATCTATATCATTTACAATCAATAATGTGTCATCTACATATAAGATTAGAAATGCTACAGAGCTCCCACTCACTTTCTTGTAAATACAGGCTTCTCCAAAAGTCTCTATAAAACCATATGCTTTGATCACACTATCAAAGTGTTTATTCCAACTCCGAGAGGCTTTGCACCAGTCCATAAATGGATCGCTGGAGCTTGCACACTTTGCTAGCACCCTTTGGATCAACAAAACCTTTCGGTTGCATCATATACAACTCTTCTTCCAGAAATCCATTCAGGAATGCAGTTTTGACATCCATTTGCCAAATTTCATAATCATAAAATGCACCAATTGCTAACATAATTCGGACAGACTTAAGCATCGATACGGGTGAGAAAGTCTCATCATAGTCAACTCCTTGAACTTGTCGAAAACCTTTCACAACAAGTCGAGCTTTGTAAACAGTAACATTACCGTCTACGTCGGTCTTCTTCTCAAAGATCCATTTATTTTCTATGGCTTGCCGATCATCGGGCAAGTCCACCAAAGTCCACACTTTGTTCTCATACATGGATCCCATCTTAGATTTCATGGCCTCAAGCCATTTCGCGGAATCTGAGCTCATCATCGCTTCCTCATAGTTCGTAGGTTCATGATAGTCTAGTAACATGACTTCCAGAACAGGATTACTGTACCACTCTAGTGCGGATCTTACTCTGGAAGACCTACGAAGTTCGGTAGTAACTTGATCTGAAGCTTCATGATCATCATCGTTAGCTTCCTCACTAGTTGGTGTAGGAATCATTGGAACTAATTTCTGTGATGAACTACTTTCCAACAAGGGAGAAGGTACAATTACCTCATCAAGTTCTACTTCCCTCCCACTCACGTCTTTCGAGAGAAACTCCTTCTCTAGAAAGGATCCATTCTTAGCAACAAAGACTTTGCCTTCGGATCTGTGATAGAAGGTGTACCCGATAGTTTCCTTTGGGTATCCTATGAAGACACACTTCTCCGATTTGGTTTCAAGCTTATCAGGTTGAAACTTTTTCACATAAGCATCTGTGGCACCCCGGCTCAGAGAAAACCGAAACGCCCCGTATTCCAGCCCAGAGATCGAGGAGAAGTCTTCTGGAATACGGCACTGCTTAGCATAGAACAAACCAGCCTTCTATTATTACATGAATATGAATACAAGGTCTCTGATATTACAATGAATGCCATCGGCACAGTGACACTACGCCATCCTCAGTTGCTCTATGTGAGCAACAGAACAACTCGAAGAAGCGGAATAACTCTAGCAGCAAAACAACGAAGGCGGTGGTGAACTCCACTCTGCAGGGACTCTGGCTGGAACGCTTATCCTAGCTCGCACGAACGGAAACCATGACAAGCAAGCAATCAAATCCGGCATGACCTGCAAACTGGCATGACACGCCAGGTCAGTACATTGAATGTACTTGCAAGCTCACAATAATCCAGAAGCATTCAAGACAGACAACATCATGGAAATTACAGGTTAAACAGGAATTATCATGAGATCATCAGCATAGCATGGCATGACCAACATAAACATGATACAGCTAATCACCACATGAACATTTTAATCCGACAATACTAGCATGCAACATGATGACACCATATGCACCACTTATACTGCTCGGGTTACCTCGTAACCAACACATGCATCACTTACCAACCTCGGACATCACACGATCATCTCAGGATCAAATCAAGCTTGGCATAAACAATACCGTAGCGATCATTAAATAACCACAAGGAGCTTGATCTTTACCCACGACTCTCGTACAACATCACGAATATACAACAACTCATTATCCTCGATACCATTATGATCCTTACGGCGATCACCACCCGACCAACACTTGGCCCCAAACTGTGATCCTTACGACGATCACCACTTGTCGTGGAATTGTCACAGCAGATGTCCTTAGTGTCAGGACTTAGTCGCGAGGCCAACGCATCTATGTGGTAGCTTGAGAGGGGTTGAGCGGAATCTAGAGACGCAACACAAGACAGGGATTTAGACAGCTTCGGGCCCCGGGAAACATCATCCGGTAAAAACCCTACATGATGTTTGAGGCTAGGTCTCATTATGATCACGAGGGAGTCGCCGTAAACCGGATCTCCTCTTTGTGTCTAGCCCTAAGATTGTTTCTCTTGCTTGTAGCCTGTCCCTCTTTGGGGAGCCCTGCCCCTCCTTATATATGTTGAAGGGTCGGGTTACATGTGGAGTCCAACTCGGACTTAAGACTTAACTATTCTAACTTATCGTCATGGGCTTCTTAACATCTTGGGCTTCATAACGTCTTGGGCTTCATAACCCCTGGCAACCCAGTTATCACTGTTTGTCGGTTTAACATTGTCTGCCGGTTTAACATTGTCTGCCGGTTTAACATTGTCCACCGGTTTAACATTTGTCTGCCGGTTTACCACCAGCCAGTTTACCATTTGTCTTAGCCATCTGTCTTGACTCTCTGTCTTAACTGTCCGCCGGTTTAACATCCGCCGGTTTACCAAGTCCCAGCCGGTTTACAACTCCGGCCGGGTCATACCGCGGGGTATATCCCCGACATTAGCCCCGAGTTTAATTTGGATTTATCCATGTTAAACTGATCCTGATCATCCTGAAGTCCTTGTCACTTCCTTCTTATAGAAAATCCGGTTTTAATAGGCTAGCTTCATAATCAACTTGCTGACACTGGTTTCTCATAGAAAATATATTGTGAAGAATAACTCCTTTGATTCAGCTCCCAATGCTTAAAAACAATATTGGTCCTTGAAATACTCATCTGATCTTCAGCCGGTTTAAGGACGTAGAACTTGCCGGTTTATCATTGCCAAGATCACCGATTTATAAATATTGATAGCACCGGCTCATACTT
This sequence comes from Aegilops speltoides, assembly GCA_021437245.1. Taxonomy (NCBI): domain Eukaryota; kingdom Viridiplantae; phylum Streptophyta; class Magnoliopsida; order Poales; family Poaceae; genus Aegilops; species Aegilops speltoides. The sequence continues at coordinate 492,577,678 of CM038142.1, forward strand.
GTAGTTAACATCCAGCTTGAAAATATACCTCTTATATTCCTATCACTTGTAGCCCTCAAATCTTAAGAAGGTAACGTAGTAACAGCTTAAGACTTGCCTCAATATAAATATCACAAGCTTGAAGAAATCCAAGTTGTTCATCTCAATCACCAGTCAAAACCGAGTATTCCACATATGTAGCCCCCAAGTACCGGGTTGTCATGCTGCAAAGAACTCGGGACTTGTAATTTCGATGCTCATAAAAACTTCAACGAAGTAGCCCCTAAGGGTCGGGTCATTATGTAAATAATGAGCGGGGACTCAAAATATGATCATGTAGACTTTAATAAAGAACGTAGCCCCCAAGGGCCGCTCAAGAAGATAATATTGAGTGGGACTTTATATATACTTCATTGAGAATAATATTATATTTTGTAACTCCCATCATGGGGCTTGAACCCACGTCCACAAGGTTAAGAGCTTTGTGCTTTACCAACTGAGCAGTGGATCCTTCAATAATAGATGAAAATTTGTGTACCTTGAATTGTTGACAGGAGCAATTGGTAGGGCCGGGTCATTATGATGTGATGAGTCGGGTCTTCAATAATATGAGCAAAAAAATGACTTTGCATTAGCCCCCAAGTGTCATGGTGCATGCTTGCAGCGACATGAAACTTGCATATTTGATGTAATCTCAACTTAAATAATGTAGCCCCCAAGTGCCGGGTTGTAAGCCCGCAAAGAACTCGACTATTCCTTCAATTGTAGAATAAAAATCATATCCATTGATAATATGATAGCCATTGCGCTAAAGCGACTTTGAAAACCTTAATCATAATAGTGGTTATTGATAACCATAATAAAATCCAGCCATGTTGGCTATTTGAAGATTTGAATAATATAATCCAATGATTTATGAGCGCATGATTCCAATGGCGCAATCCAAATATATGCTGGCGACTTATAGTCGAAACCAAACCGGGCTGATAGTCTCCGGATTATGATTTAATCGTGTTCCGTCAATCTGTAACTGACAGTTGAACCGGATTTAAAATGCATGTCGGTTTAAAAACGCAACAAAAACAATAGTCATTTAAGAAAAGATCAAGCAAAAGGCAATGATAAAACCGCTTGCAAAAAGATGCTTTATTGAGCTGATCGATGGTGTTACCATGGTCGACAGACCAAGCCCCTAATAGGTGTGGCGATGGTTCAAGTCAGACAGGTCCCCAAATGAAACCGTGGCATTTATACTGATCAAAAGGCATGGCAATGGTTCGTGTTCGACCAAAGCCCCCAAGTGATGCTATGGCACTAGGCCGATCAAGAGGCACGACTATGGTTCAGACGTGACCACAAGTCCCCAAGTGATGCATTGGCATTATACCGATCAAGAGGGGTGACGATGGTTCGGGTTCGACCAAAGCCCCCAAGTGGTTCTGTGGCCTTAGGCCGACCAAGAGGCGTGACTGGTTCAGACTTGACCATGTCCCCAAATGATCTGGTGGCTTTTGCCTATCAAAAGGTGTTGCATTAGTTCGGATACGACCAAGCCCCCAAGTGATATTATGGCATTGCACCGATCAAGAGGTGTAGCTATGGTTTAGACATGACCAAGCCCCCAAGTGATCAATAAATGATAAGCCAATAAGGCATGATACCCATGTTTGAACCGCGCATCATGACAGCAGGTCCTCTTTGGCACCCTTTAACTTTTTGCAAGAAATAAATCCTTCTTGAACTGGACATTAAACCGGATATTGAGAGCGTCAGAGCTTTGCAAGAGATGGTTTCCTCCTAAACCGGATTATAAACCGGAAGCATCACTGTGAGCCGGAATATTTCTGACGGCCTTTTAAATTTTGTACCAATATGGCGGTTTAGAATCCTGCATTAGATAATTTTGCAAGCCGGAGTAATTGCTCTTTTTAAAGAAAGCAATATATAATATAAAAATATAATGGATGGATTTCACCTGATATGTCAGGCCAGTTAATATCCACCGCGGGGTTATAAGCCAGCACGGACAAGAGAATCGGCCGCGGCATTGTTGATGTAGTCCGGACTGCAGGGGCAGCGGTTTGTGTTCCGCTTCATCAGTGTGGTGCACGGATGTCGGTGTAGAGCAGCTAGCGCGCGCCGTTCACAGTAGGGCATCACTTTTATAGTAAGCACTTGGCCCGTGATCCTTACGCGATCACAACCCGACCAATACTTGGCCCGTGATCCTTACAGCGATCACAACCAACTTATCTCACTGTTATTAAGCACATTATTCTTATTACTGTTGACTCATGGTGTGACCTACTTTCGACCTGGGCCCTTATCCGCGGGTGCGGCTATCGATAGATTTAAGATACACTCTGCAGAGGTTAGTACGCTGTACCCACACTACAGAACCCATGGCCTCGCACTCCCATTCGGGTGGACCAACGGCGTTCTAACAAAACCGATCTACTGTCATGACACTCTCCCGGCCACTCCGACTCACTCCTCTCTGGGCTGTCATGGGTGGCCCCGTGTCTACCTCCAGACACAACAACCACCGTCGTGGCTAAAACATAAACGATCCCACACGGAGATCCGCCGGCTATAACAACTACGGGCACACAAGGCTTATGTCCACCTACCTGATCGGGTTAGCGCGCGCCCATAACCTTCCTTCGTTGGAGGCACCGGCGAGAGGCACAACAATAGACCCAGTTAGGACCGTCCCATACCGTAGAAGCGTGGTCAGACCGGTCAAGATTGATTCAATGCAAGCACCATGACTCAGCCAATAGTTGTTCAAGTTCAATTTAATCCGGTTAACTGGAATGCAAATATGCTGAGCCATGATAAAATACATGAACATGATATCAACATAATCATGAGGGTATCCCATAACTACCCACCATATCAATAATAAATCATATCCACTGAGCATGACATACTGACTAGCATGACCATCACCAACATCAACATGTACCACTAGCAATCATAAACATATGAAAGTAAATACTAGCAGGTATAACATGATCACAGAGTACAAAACAACATAGCACAAAAGTGAACATGCAAAACTAAACATCACCGGAACAACGATAACCATATTTTCAACAAACAAATATTAAATAAAGATTCAAGTTGAAAACCATGGATACTGCATGACTACCATGCAAGTGGGTATTGTGGCTTGCCTGGGGATGATGAAATCACCGGAAGAAAGTGTCAGAAGCTCACGGAAAGAATCGCCGGAAAACATACTCTCTCGGAGGGGGCTGAATAAGGGCAAGGGCATAAAGGTTATTTTCATAGTGTCAAACCATAGTGAAAACATGACCAACAGAATGGGCTCGACGAAACGAAGAAGTGGGCGTTGGATTCACCTCAAACGGAGTTACGGTTAAAAAGATATGGAAGTTTTTCTGCCAGGGACCCATCTCTAATGAAAATATTTTCAACCAGGGGCCTGAACAGAAAAAGTGAAAGCGTAATCGGCGAAAATACGCTTTCACCTTATCCATAGGAACAGTGGCGGGGCTGACGCGTGCGGGTCCCATAGGTGGGGCCCGTCACTTATCCATGTGGGCAGGGCGGGTGAACGCCTGAGGGGCCGACACGTGGGGCCGCGAGGAGCTGGGGCCCGCCTGGCCTGGCTGTCTTCAACCTACCGCTCGGGGAGCTCTTGGCCGAGGGAAGAGGCACGCCCCAACGGTGATTGCCGGCGCTACGGGGCATCTCCGGCGACGCTTCGGCTATGGATGGATTCAGCGCTCAACGGCGCATTCAACCAGGGGATTTGCCCACGCCGAGGACGACCAGAACGGCGGTTGCCTCAAGCATGGCGGATGGCGGAGGCGGGCGCAGATGGGGATGGTGGCCAGAGGCCAACAGAGGAGGAGAGCCGCAGCGGGGAGGCTTCTAGGGTGGTCCAGGGGGCTTCTAGAGGTGGAAGAAGGAGGGGACGAGCTCGGGCTCGGGCTAATCTAGCCGGGGCACCGCGACGGCCATGTCGATGGTTTGCGATGATGAGAGGTTCTCCGGCTTGGGGAAGAGCATGGGCGGGGCTAGTGGAGAGCTCAGACGGCCTCAGGGGTAGCCATTTATAGGCGGGGCGAGGAGGGGAGGCCATGGACGCGTGGCCGTGGCTCGGGTGCCGCCGCTCGCGTCCGACCGCACTCTGGGGACGGCAACGATCACAGGAGGGCGCGGGATCACGACGAGGGAGGTGCGGACGAGCGACAGTGGTGCACAGGGCAGGAGGGGCCAAGGGGAAGCAGAGGAAGAAGCGTAGCGCCATTAAAGCACTGTCGGCCACAGTGCCCCCATGGGCATTCGTCGGCGAGCATCGGCGAGGAAGCTGCCGGAGGAGGAGTGGGGTCCAGGGGGACGATGATGAGGAGAGTAATCCACTGGACATGCTCACAAGCGCGAAGCCGACGAGAGGGGGAGGGGGTCCAGCACAAACAGCCACTAGACGCGCTCATGGCATGCCAAAATGGTGGTCACCACCAGTGCCGGCATGTTTGTGAGGCAAACAGCTGGCAAATGATGTCTAGGGGTTAGTCCTTCCTGGGTAGGTTTGATCTGTGGTGGTAACTTGGTGAAAAGAAATAGGGTTAAATAGTTAGTGAGCTCTGAAGTTTATTTCAGTAAACGTTACCAGCTCAAAGTGATCAACAGGGAGGAGCTAGGTGTCAAGAGTTATGTCTGGGATGTTAAGGCCAGGAAGGACTATAGTCCTGGGGAGTTTTAGGGAAATGGACCAAGCTTTAATATAGTTGCTTTGCAACTGCCACAATGGTCCAGAAATGAAGATTATGATGGTTCACTCACATGGAGTGTCCACTTGGGTTAAAATTGGGCAAGGCTAAGTCATTTGGACATATGAAGATGTTCACAAATTATAATACCATTTGGCAAAGCCAAAATGGTACTTGCTTCACAAACATCTCCACTGGACAGAAACTTGGAATAATTATGGTGATCAAATGGCTCATTGAAATGATTCCAAAATGTGTGGAGAGATGTTTTATGGGTATAAGAATGATCTGGTAATTTATCACGATTCCAAAATATACTTGCTTCACAACCTGAAAACATTGCGAGAAACAAAGATTTGCTCCTGTGCTCCCATAGATAATTGGATGGGACTGCAAATGTGTGGAATGGGTTAATATGAGCACATTAAGTAGTGTTCAAAAGTTCAGCTCATTTGGATACTCCTAGCTAGTACTTCCTTCACAAAGCCTTCTGTCAGACATAAACTTTGAAAATTCACTGAGGAAGATTGGCTAAGCAAATAAATTTGAACTTGTGCATGAGGCAACTATTTGGACATATAAACATGCGCAAAAAGGTTGGGAGTCAATATGATAAATAGAAATGACACTTCCTTCACAAAGTGCCATTCAGGGCAGAATAGGAAAAGGAATATTGGGGAATTATTTTTAAACATGGCAATGAAAAGTTTTTCCATATTAGATCAAGATATGACCCAAACAATTTATCAGAATTATTTGGGAATTTTTTGAGTGATGGAAATATAGGTTGCTTCACAACCTAGGGCAATTGGAGTTATTCCTTTAATAGAAAAGGAATATTCCCAATAAAAAGAATATTGGGATTTGGGCTAGGATGGAAAAGACAGGGTCTAGGGAAAGATTCGGGAATGACAAGCCACTCTGGAAGCAAAGAAGAGGGCATCTTCTTCAGTTTCCAGACCACAAAGCCACGGAAAAACAAAACTCAGGCAAAAACCTCAGAAAACAAAAGAAAAAGAAAGGGCCAAAAATCAGGCTGTCACAGCATCGCAGCCCCAAAATTTAAGAAATGACAACTTTGGTTTCTTGCCAAACCATAGTTCATAAGGCGTCGTCTCAATGGATTTTGATGGTGCCCTATTTAAAGTGAATGCAACCGTCTGTAGAGCATAACCCCAAAACGATAGCGTAAATCAAGAAGAGACATCATAGATCGCACCATATCTAATAAAGTACGGTTCTGACGCTCGACACACCATTTTGTTGTGGTGTTCCAGGTGGCGTTAATTGTGAAACTATCCCATGTTGTTTCAAATGAAGACCAAACTCGTAACTCAAATATTCTCCTCCACGGTCAGATCGTAGAAACTTTATTTTCTTGTTACGATGATTTTCTACTTCACTCTGAAATTCTTTGAACCTTTCAAATGTTTCAGACATATGCTTCATAAAGTAGATATAACTATATCTGGTCAAATCATCTGTGAAGGTGAGAAAATAACGATACCCACCACAAGCATCAATACTCATTGGACCGCACACATCGGTATGTATTATTTCCAATAAGTCAGTAGCTCGTTCCATTGTTCCAGAGAACGGAGTTTTAGTCATCTTGCCCATAAGGCACGGTTCGCAAGCACCAAGTGATTCATAATCAAGTGATTCCAAAAGTCCTTCAGTATGGAGTTTCTTCATGCGCTTTACACCAATATGACCCAAACGGCAGTGCCACAAATAAGTTGCACTATCATTATTAAACTTCAATCTTTTGGCTTCAACACTATGAATATGTGTATCACTACTATCGAGATTAAATAAAAATAGACCACTCAGCAGGGGTGCATGACCATAAAAGATATTACTCATATAAATAGAACAACCATTATTCTTTGATTTAAATGAATAACCGTCTCGCATCAAACAAGATCCAGATATAATGTTCATGCTCAACGCTAGCACCAAATAACAATTATTCAGGTCTAAAACTAATCCCGATGGTAGATGTAGAGGTAGCGTGCCGACCGCGATCACATCGACTTTGGAACCATTTCGACGCAAGATCGTCACCTCGCCCTTAGCCAATCTTCGCTTAATCCAGTAGCCCTGCTTCGAGTTGCAAATATGAGCAACAAAATCAAGATTAAATACCCGTGCACTATCATGAGCATTAGTTCAAGACACATCAATAACATGTATATCAAATATACCTTTCACTTTGCCATCCTTCTTATCCTCCAAATACTTGGGGCAGTTCCACTTCTAGTGACCAGTCCCTTTGTAGTAGAAATACTCGGCCTGTGCTTAGGTCCGACTTGGGTTTCTTCTCTTGAGCAGAACCTTTTGCCGTTCTTCTTGAAGTTCCCCTTCTTCCCTTTGCCTTTTTTCTTGAAACTAGTGGTCTTATTGACCATGAACACTTGATGCTCCTTTTTTATTTCTACCTCCGCGGCCTTTAGCATTGCGAAGAGCTCGGGAACAGTCTTGTTCATCCCTTTCATATTATAGTTCATCACGAAGCCTTTATAGCTTTGTGGCAGTGATTGAACATCTCTGTCAATGACATAATCAACTGGAAGATCAACTCCTAGCTGAGTCAAGTGATTATAATACCCAGACATTTTGAGTATGTGTTTGATACGTCTCCAACGTATCTATAATTTTCGATTGTTCCATCCTATTATATTACCCCTTTTGGATGTTTATGGGCTTTATTTTACACATTTATATCATTTTTAGGACTAACCTACTAACCGTAGGCCCAACCCGTATTGCTGTTTTTTTGCCTATTTCAGTATTTCGAAGAAAAAGGAATATCAAACGGAGTCCAAACGGAATGAAACCTTCGGGAGCGTGATTTTTGGAACGAACGTGATCCAGAGAGCTTGGAGTGCAAAAGCAGTCGAGGCCCACACGAGATAGGAGGCCGCGCCCCCCCCCCCATGTAGGGCGCGCCCCCTGTCTCGTGGGCCCCTCGGGCGGCCACCGATGTACTTCTTCCTCCAATATATACCTACGTACCCCGGAAACATCCAGGGGCACCACGAAACACAATTTCCACCACCATAACCTTCTGTATCCGCGAGATCCCATCTTGGAGCCTTCGTCGACACTCTGTCGGAGGCGGAATCGACAATGGAGGGCTTCTACATCAACATCCTTGCCCCTCCGATGAGTTGTGAGTAGTTTACCACAGACCTACGGGTCCATAGTTATTAGCTAGATGGCTTCTTCTCTCTTTTTGGATCTCAATACAATGTTCTCCCCCTCTCTTGTGGAGATCTATTCGATGTAAACTCTTTTTGCGGTGTGTTTGTCGAGATTCGATGAATTGTGGGTTTATGATCAAGTTTATCTATGAATAATATTTGAATCTTCTCTGAATTCTTTTATGTATGATTGAGTTATATTTTCAAGTCTCTTCGAATTATCAGTTTGGTTTGGCCTACTAGATTGGTCTTTCTTGCTGAGGGAGTCCTGGACTAGGGGGTGTCCGGACAACCGGACTATCATCGCCAGCCGGACTCCAAGACTATGAAGATACAAGATTGAAGACTTCGTCCCGTGTCTGGATGGGACTTTCCTTGGCGTGGAAGGCAAGCTTGGCGATACGGATATGTAGATCTCCTACCATTGTAACCGACTCTGTGTAACCCTATCCTCTCCGGTGTCTAAACCGAGGGTTTTAGTCCAGAGGACACACAACCATTACAACAATCATACCATAGGCTAGCTTCTAGGGTTTAGCCTCCTTGATATCGTGGTAGATCCACTCTTGTACTACCCATATCATCAATATCAATCAAGCAGAGTAGGGTTTTACCTCCATCGAGAGGGCCGAACACAGGTAAAAACATCGTGTCCCTTGTCTCCTGTTACCATCCGCCTAGACGCACGATTCGGGACCCCTACCGAGATCCGCCGGTTTTGACACCGACATTGGTGCTTTCATTGAGAGTTCCTGCGTGCCGCCACCGATAGGAAGGATGCCTCTTCCCGCCTTCAAAGATGGTATCTTCGCCAAGGAGCCTTGGCGCCGCCAAACTATCCGGCAGGTGGTTTTCATGACCTCCGCTCGCCATCGCTTCGACGATGACCTCTCGGGTCATCAAAAGCAATCTTCATGTCAACTCGAATTCGCCGAGCGCTTGATCCAATAGAGCTCTCGTCCGTAAATGAACTCTTGATCGCATCGACGCCGCCACGGGAGTCGCCATGACTACAATCGATTGGGCTTAAACCGATCTAAGAGAGATTAACTCTCCCGTGCTACCCACCATGTTGCGGTGGTGGGGAACAATGCGCAACTCTTCTCCAGATTGAAAACTAGCCATGTCCGGATTCCAACCCTCCATGCCGGATTCGCGGAGGACGGACTTCGATCAAGCATCGAACCTAAAGTCGCATCGGATCGACTCGCTGGACAACGCCCAACAATCCAAGCTTCCAATTTGAAACTTCTCGGCTTTTGAGCCTCGAGATGGGTAGGGTTCGGACTCAATTCCACCCACCCACCCGCACATTACGCGATCTATCTCAACCGCAAGAGTCCGCCGAGACAAGACATCATTATTGGCCGATTCCTCCTGGTTATGGACAGGATAAAGGACTGCCGAGAAGAAAACTCAATTTCAATTTTTTGCAATAATTGCACGGACGAGGGAATTTTGAACGCCGTCAGTCGTCGCGAAATTACACGCTTCGCCGATCTGGCGTCCATAGTACGAAAGTACTGTGCGATTGAGAGTCTCCGGAAAACCGAAACTAAGTTTTGGGACAATCCGGCCCCGAATACAACCCTAGTCCAAAGTAAAAGGGTGCATCACACTCAGGCAATAGGCACAAAAGCCAAAAATCCAAAACCCCATAAAGGGCACGAAACCGTACTGGAAGGATGGCTCAACGGACCCTGTAAAATTCACAATACAGAAGGCGCCACTCCAACACATAGCCTCTGAGCATGTTGGATATTGCGGCAGGTGGCCAAAAGTGGCGAAGAGCTTCTAGCCCCGGAGAGCCACTCCAATAATACCAGTACGGTGTCAACAGTCTTCAAGACTTTCGCATCGAATAATATGCGGAAATGAACAATCCGCAGCCTCACCGAAGTCTACCAAGTAGCAACAACAAATCCATGGAGCGACACGGCCATCACCTTCAACGCCAGCGACGAACCTAGGTTCAGAACAGCCCGAGCACCAACCGCATTGGTCCTCAGTCCAATAGTGGATGGCTTTCGTCTTACCAAGGTACTCATGGATGGCAGCAGTGGACTAAACCTCATCTACGAGGAAACTCTTCAAAAAATGGAAATAGACTGGAGCCGCATTGAGCGAAGCAAAGACAACCTTTAGAGGGATAATCCCTAGTCGGGAAGCGCTGCTGCAGGAAAAATCACACTTGATGTGGTGTTCGCTCACGGACAATTACAGGTCCGAAGAGGTCACGTTCCAAGTGGCCCCATTCAGCAGCGGATATCACGCTATATTAGGGCGAGAGGCATTCACAATTTTGTTGGGGAACGTAGTAATTTCAAAAAATTTCCTACGCACACGCAAGATCATGGTGATGAATAGCAACGAGAGGGGAGAGTGTTGTCTACGCCCTCAGAGATCCGGCGAAGCGATCACAACGTAGAGGAAGTAGTCGACGTTCTTCTCGCGATCCGACCGATCCCGCGCCAGCATTCGGCGCCCAGTTCTTGACACACGACAGCTCGATGACGCCCTCAGACTCGATCCAGCCGAGTGTCGAGGGAGAGTTCCACAAGACGACGGCGTGGGACGATCTTGATGTTTCACTGCGCAGAAGCCGCTTAAGCTTCGCGACGGTATGACCGAGGTGGAATATGGTGGAGGGGCACGCACACGGCTAAGGAACGATCCGTAGATCAATACTTGTGTGTCCAAGGGTGCCCTTGCCTCAAGATATAAAGGATGGAGGAGGAGGAGGCCGCCAAGCCAATTGGTGCGGCTAAGATGTGGAGTCCTACTAGGACTCCAAGTCCTAGTAGGAGTCCACCAAGAGGGAGGAAGGAGAAGGAAGTGGAGGAGTAGGAAAGGTGGCCGGCCCCCTTTTCCCTAGTCCAATTCGGACTAGAGGGGGGGCGCAGCAGCCTTTTTCCTCTTCCCACTAAAGCCCATCAAGGCCCATTACTTCTCCCGTAATCCCGTAACTCCCCGGTACTCCCGAAAATACCCGAATCACTCAGAACCTTTCCGATGTCCGAATATAGTCGTCCAATATATCGATCTTTACGTCTCGACCATTTCGAGACTCCTCGTCATGTCCCCGACCTCATCCGGGACTCTGAACTCCTTCGGTACATCAACACTCATAAACTCATAATATAACTGTCATCGAAACCTTAAGCGTGCGGACCCTACGGTTCAAGAACAATGTAGACATGACCGAGACACGTCTCCGTCAATAACCAATAGCGGACCTGGATGCCCATATTGGTTCCTACATATTCTACGAAGATCTTTATCGGTCGACCGCATAACAACATACGTTGTTCCCTTTGTCATCGGTATGTTACTTGCCCGAGATTCGATCGTCGGTATCCAATACCTAGTTCAATCTCGTTACGCAAGTCTCTTTACTCGCTCCGTAATACATCATCTCACAGCTAACTCATTAGTTGTAATGCTTGCAAGGCTTGATGATGTATATTACCGAGAGGGCCCAAAGATACCTCTCCCACAATCGGAGTGACAAAACCTAATCTCAAATACGCCAACCCAACATCTGCCTTTGGAGACACCTGTAGTACTCCTTTATAATCATCCGATTACGTTGTGACGTTTGGTAGTACCCAAAGTGTTCCTCCGTAAACGGAGTTGCATAATCTCATAGTTACAGGAACATGTATAAGTTATGGATAAAAGCAAGAGCAACATACTAAACGATCGTGTGCCAAGCTAATGGAATGGGTCATGTCAATCGATCATTCTACTAATGATGTGACCTTGTTAATCAAATAACAACTCTTTGTTCATGGTCGGAAACATAACCATCTTTGATTAACAAGCTAGTCTAGTAGAGGCATACTAGTGACATGTTGTTTGTCTATGCATTCACACATGTATCATGTTTCCTGTTAATACAATTCTAGCATGAATGATAAACATTTATCATGAAATAAGGAAATAAATAATAACTTTATTATTGCCTCTAGGGCATATTTCCTTCATCTCCCACTTGCACTAGAGTCAATAATCTAGATCACATCACCATGTGATTAACATCGATAGTTCACATCATCATGTGATTAACACCCATAGTTCACATCGCCATGTGACCAACACCCAAAAGGGTTTACTAGATTCAGTAATCTAGTTCACATCGCTATGTGATTAACACCCAAAGAGTACTAAGGTGTGATCATGTTTTGCTTGTGAGAGAGTCTTAGTCAACGGGTCTTTTACATTCAGATCCGTTATGTATTTTGCAATTTTTCTATGTCTACAATGCTCTGCACGAAGCTACTCTAGTTAATTGCTCCCACATTCAACATGTATCTAGATCGAGACTTAGAGTCATCCAGATCAGTGTCAAAACTTGTATCGACGTAACCCTTTACTTATTTAACCTTTTGTCACTTCCATAATCGAGAAACTTATCCTTATTCCACTAAGGATAATTTTGACCGCTGTCCAAATGATCTACTCCTAGATCACTATTGTACTCCTTGCCAAACTCAAAGGCAGGGTAAACAATAGATCTGGTACACAAGATGGCATACTTTATAGAACCTATGGCCAAGGCATAGGGATGACTTTCATTCTCTTTCTATCTTCTCGCCGTGGTCGGGTTTTGAGTCTTACTCAATTTCACACCTTGTAACACAGTGCAAGAACTCTTTCTTTGATCTGTTCCATTTTGAACTACTTCAAAATTTTGTCAAGGTATGTACTCATTGAAAAAAACTTATCATGCATCTTGATCCATCTCTATAGATCTTGATGCTCAATGTGTAAGTAGCTTTACCGAGGTCTTTCTTTGAAAAACTCCTTTCAAACACTTCTTTATGCTTTGCAGAATAATTCTACATTATTTCCGATCTACAATATGTCATTCACATATACTTATCGAAATGTCAGAGTGCTCCCACTCACTTTTTAGTAAATACAGCTTCACCTTAAGTCTCAGATAAAACTATATGCTTTGATCAACTCATCAAAGCGTATATTCCAACTCCGAGATGCTTGCACCAGTCCATAGGTGGATTCTTTGGAGCTTGCACACTTTGGTAGCTTCCTTTGGATCGAAAAACCTTCTCGTTGCATCATATACAACTCTTTCTCCGTAAAACCATTCAGAATGCAGTTTTACATCCATTTGCCAAATTTCATAAATTGTGGCAATTGCTAACATGATTCGGACAGACTTAAGCATCGCTACTGCTTGAGAAAATCTCATTGTAGTCAACATCTTGAACTTTGTCGAAAACCTTTTGCAACAAGTCGAGCTTTGTAGATAGTAACACTACTATCAACGTCCGCCTTCCTCTTGAAGATCCATTTATTTTCTATGGTTTGCCGATCATCGGACAAATCCATCAAAGTCCATACTTTGTTCTCATACATGGATCATATCTCGATTTCATGGCCTCAAACCATTTTATGGAATCTGGGCTCATCATCGCTTCCTCATAGTTCGTAGGTTTGTCATGGTCAAGTAACATGACCTCCGTAACAGGATTACCGCATCACTCAGTGCGGATCTCACTGCTTTACCTACGAGGTTCGGTAGTAACTTGATCTGAAGTTTTATGATCATCATCATTAACTTCCTCACTAATTGGTGTAGGTGTCACAGGAACCAATTTCTGTGATGAACTACTTTCCAATAAGGGAACAGGTACAGTTACCTCATCAAGTTCTACTTTCCTCCCACTCACTTCTTTCGAGAGAAACTCCTTCTCTAGAAAGGATCCATCTTAAGCAACGAATGCCTTGCCTTCGGATCTGTGATAGAAGGTGTACCCAACTGTCTCCTTTGGGTATCCTATGAAGACACATTTCTCCGATTTGGGTTTGAGCTTATCAGGATGAAACTTTTTTCACATAAGCATCGCAGCCCCAAACTTTAAGAAACGACAACTTTTGTTTCTTGCTAAACCACAGTTCATATAGTGTCGTCTCAACGGATTTAGATGGTGCCCTATTTAACGTGAATGCAGTTGTCTCTAATGCATGATCCCCAAAACGATATTGGTAAATCAGTAAGAAACATCATAGATTGCACTATATCCAATAAAGTGCGGTTACGATGTTTGAACACACCATAACATTGTGGTGTTCCAGGTGGCGTGAGCTGTGAAACTATTCCACATTGTTTTAATTGAAGACCAAATTCATAACTCAAATATTCGTCTCCATGATCGATCGCAGAAACTTTATTTTCTTGTTACGATGATTTTTCCACTTCACTCTGAAATTCTTTGAACCTTTCAACTATTTCAGACTTATGTTTCATCAAGTAGATATACCCATATCTACTCAAATCATCTTGTGAAGGTCGAAAATAACGATATCCGCCACGAGCCTCAACATTCATCGGACCACATACATCAGTATGTATGATTTCCAACAAATCTGTTGCTCTTTCCATAGTACCGAGAACGGCGTTTTAGTCATCTTGCCCATGAGGCATGGTTCGCAAGCATCAAGTGATTCATAATCAAGTGATTCCAAAATCCCATCAGCATGGAGTTTCTTCATGCGCTTTACACCAATATGACCTAAACGGTAGTGCCACAAATAAGTTGCACTATCATTATTAACTTCGCATCTTTTGGTTTCAATATTATGAATATGTGTATCACTACGATCGAGATCCAATGAACCTTTTTCATTGGGTGTGTAACCATATAAGGTTTTATTCATGTAAATGTAATAACAGTTTATTCTCTTACTTAAATGAATAACCGTATTGCAATAAACATGATCAAATCATATTCATGCTCAACGCAAACACCAAATAACATTTATTTAGGTTCAACACTAATCCCGAAAGTATAGGGAGTGTGCGATGATGATCATATCAATCTTGAAACTACTTTCAACACACATCGTCACTTCACCCTTAACTAGTTTTCGCTTATTCTCGCAACTCCCGTTTGAAGTTACTACTCTTAGCAACCGAACCAGTACCAAATACCGAGGGGTTGCTATAAACACTAGTAAAGCACACATAAAACACATGTATATCAAATATACCCTTTTTTACTTTGCCATCCTTCTTATCCACCAAATATTTAGGGCAGTTCCGCTTCCAGTGACCATTTCCTTTGCGGTGTAAGCACTCGGTTTGTGCTTTGGTTCAGCTTTGGGTTTCTTCGTGGGAGTGACAACTTGCTTGTCAATCTACTTGAAGTTCCTTTCTTTCCTTTGCCCTTTTCTTGAAACTAGTGATCTTGTCAACCATCAACACTTGATGCTCTTTCTTGATTTCTACCTTCATCGATTTCATCATCATGAAAAACTCGGGAATCATTTTCATCATCCCTTGCATACTATAGTTCATCACGGTTATACTAACTTGGTGATGGTGACTAGAGAATTCTCATCAATCACTATCTTATCTCGAAGATTAACTCCCACTTGATTCAAGCGATTGTAGTACCTGCATAATCTGAGTACATGCTCACTAGTTGAGCGATTCTCCTCCATCTTTTAGCTATAGAACTTGTTGGAGACTTCATATCTCTCAACTCGGTATTTGCTTGAAATATTAACTTCAATTCTGGAACATCTCATATGGTCCATGATGTTCAAAACATCTTTGAAGTCCCGATTCTAAGCCATAAAGCATGGTGCACAAAACTATCAAGTAGTCATCATATTGAGCTAGCCAAACGCTCATAACGTCGCATCTCCTCCCGCAATAGGTCTGTCACCTAGCGGTGCATTAAGGACATAATTTTCTCAGTGCAGCAATGAGGATAAACCTCAGATCACGGATCAAATCCGCATCATTGCTACTAACATTTTTCAACACAATTTTCTAGGAACATATCAAAACAAACATATGAAAGCAACAACGCGAGCTATTGATCTACAACATAATTTGCAAAATACTACGGGACTAAGTTCATGATAAATTTAAGTTCAATTAATCATATTACTTAAGAACTCCCACTTAGAAAGACATCTCTCTAGTCATCTAAGTGATCACGTGATCCAAATCAACTAAACCATAACCGATCATCACGTGAAATGGAGTAGTTTTCAATGGTGAACATCTTATGTTGATCATATCTACTATATGATTCACGCCGACCTTTCGGTCTCCGTGTTCCGAGGCCATATCTGCATATGCTAGGCTCGTCAAGTATAACTCGAGTATTCTGCGTGTGCAAAACTGGCTTGCACCCGTTGTAGATGGACGAGAGCTTATCACACCCGATCATCACGTGGTGTCCGGGCACGCATTTAACTTTGGCAACGGTGCATACTCGGGAGAACACTTCTTGATAATTTAGTGAGAGATCATCTTATAATGCTACCGTCAATCAAAGCAAGATAAGATGCATAAAAGATAAACATCACATGCAAATCAATATAAGTGATATGATATGGTCATCATCATCTTGTGCTTCGTGATCTCCATCTCTCGCAGCACCACCATGATCACCATCGCCACCGGCGCAACACCTTGATCTCCATCGTAGCATCGTTGTCGCCTCGCCAATCTTATGCTTCTACGACTATCGCTACCGCTTAGTGATAAAGTAAAGCATTACAGGCGATTGCATTTCATACAATAAAGCGACAACCATATGGCTCCAGCCGATTGCCGATAACTTCGTTACAAAACATGATCATCTCATACAATAAAATATAGCATCACGCCTTGACCATATCACATCACAACATGCCCTGCAAAAACAAGTTAGACGTCCTCTACTTTGTTGTTGCAAATTTTACGTGGCTGCTACGGGCTTAAGCAAGAACCAGTCTCACCCACGCATCAAAACCACAACGATACTTCGTCAAATAGACTCCGTTTAACCTTCTCAAGGACCGGGCGAGCCACACTCAGTTCAACTAAAGTGAGAGAGACAGACACCCGCCGGTCACCTTTAAGCAACGAGTGCTCAGAAGCGGTGAAACCAGTCTCGCGTAAGCGTCGCGTAATGTCGGTCGGGCCGCTTCATCTCACAATACCGCTGGACCAAAGTATGACATCTTTGGTAGGTAGTATGACTTGTATCGCCCACAACTCACTTGTGTTCTACTCGTGCAAAACATCAAACCATAAAAACCTAGGCTCGGATGCCATTGTTGGGGAACGAGTAATTTCAAAAATTTCCTACGCACACGCAAGATCATGGTGATGAATAGCAACGAGAGGGAGAGTGTTGTCTACGTACCAGAGATCCGAAGCGAAGCGATCACAACGAGAGGAAGTAGTCGACGTTCTCCTCGCGATCCGACCGATCCCGCGCCGTTACTCGCGCGCCCGAGTTCTTGACACACGACAGCTCGATGACGCCCTCAGACTCCGATCCAGCCGAGTGTCGAGGGAGAGTTCCACAAGACAACGGCGTGGGACGATCTTGATGTTTCACGCGCAGAGCCGCTTAAGCTTCGCGACGGTATGACCGAGGTGGAATATGGTGGAGGGGGCACCGCACACGGCTAAGGAACGATCCGTAGATCAATACTTGTGTGTCCAAGGGTGCCCTTGCCTCGAGATATAAAGGATGGAGGAGGAGGAGGCCGCCAAGCCAATTGTGCGGCCAAGATGTGGAGTCCTACTAGGACTCCAAGTCCTAGTAGGAGTCCACCAAGAGGGAGGAAGGAGAAGGAAGTGGAGGAGTAGGAAGGTGGCGGCCCCTTTTCCCTAGTCCAATTCGGACTAGAGGAGGGGGCGCAGCAGCCTTTTCCTCTTCCCACTAAAGCCCATCAAGGCCCATTACTTCTCCCGTAATCCCGTAACTCCCGGTACTCGAAAATACCCAATCACTCAGAACCTTCCGATGTCCGAATATAGTCGCCCAATATATCGATCTTTACGTCTCGACCATTTCGAGACTCCTCGTCATGTCCCCGACCTCATCCGGGACTCGAACTCCTTCGGTACATCAAAACTCATAAACTCATAATATAAGCATCATCGAAACCTTAAGCGTGCGGACCCTACGGTTCGAGAACAATGTAGACATGACCGAGACACGTCTCCGGTCAATAACCAATAGCGGGACCTGGATGCCCATATTGGTTCCTACATATTCTACGAAGATCTTTATCGGTCGACCGCATAACAACATACGTTGTTCCCTTTGTCATCGGTATGTTACTTGCCCGAGATTCGATCGTCGGTATCCAATACCTAGTTCAATCTCGCTACCGCAAGTCTCTTTACTCGTTCCGTAATACATCATCTCACAGCTAACTCATTAGTTGTAATGCTTGCAAGGCTTGATGATGTGTATTACCGAGAGGGCCTAAAGATACCTCTCAGAGCAATCGGAGTGACAAAACCTAATCTCAAATACGCCAACCCAACATCTGCCTTTGGAGACACCTGTAGTACTCCTTTATAATCACCCGATTACGTTGTGACGTTTGGTAGTACCAAAGTGTTCCTCCGATGAACGGAGTTGCATAATCTCATAGTTACAGGAACATGTATAAGTTATGGATAAAAGCAGTAGCAACATACTAAACGATCGTGTGCCAAGCTAATGGAATGGGTCATGTCAATCGATCATTCTACTAATGATGTGACCTTGTTAATCAAATAACAACTCTTTGTTCATGGTGGAAACATAACCATCTTTGATTAACAAGCTAGTCTAGTAGAGGCATACTAGTGACATGTTGTTTGTCTATGCATTCACACATGTATCATGTTTCCGGTTAATACAATTCTAGCATGAATGATAAACATTTATCATGAAATAAGGAAATAAATAATAACTTTATTATTGCCTCTAGGGCATATTTCCTTCAAATTTTTCAAGCCATACCCCATTACGGGTACATGAAGCTTAAGATGCCTGGGCCCGGCGAAATAATCACTCTCGCTAGTGATCCGGACATAGCCCTTCGCGCCGAAAACAAGACAACCGCATTAGCCCTGGAGGCACTATCCGAAGCCCTAGAGGCGGAGGAACTCACTGCGCTGCGCTCTACGGTGAATAGGGACGATGTGATACTCGATAAGAGATCCAAGTCCACCTCCTTTAAACCAGCGAACGAAATAGTCAAAATCCAGGTCCACCCAACGGACCCAACAAACACGGCCTCCATCGGGGCACAGTTGAACCCTGACGTAGACGCCGCACTACGAGAATTCCTTCGGGAAAATTGGGATATCTTCGCCTGGCACCCTTCAGATATGCCAGGAATCCCACGCAGATTGGCAGAACACAGCCTAAACATCCTAAAAGGATTCAAGCCAGTCAAACAGGCTCTTCGGCGATTTTCCGAACCCAAAGACAGGCAATGGGAGAAGAGCTAGCTAAACTACTGGAAGTTGGATTCATCAGAGACATCAAACATCCTCACTGGCTAGCAAACCTGGTAATGGTACCAAAGAAGGATAAATCCTGGCGCCTATGTGTCAATTTTAAAGACCTCAACAAGGCCTGCCTAAAGGACCCTTCCTCTTCCCCGTGATCGACCAAATAATCGATGCTACTCGCAGGCACGATTCGTTGTGCTTCCTTGACGATACTCGGTTACCATCAAATTAAGATGGCAGAGGCAGACCAAGCCGCAACAAAGATTCATTATTCCATATGGACCATTCTCGCTTCAACACGATGCCCTTCGACTCAAAAACGTCAAGCAACATATCGATTGCATGATTCAAACATGTCCGCTACCCAGATCGGCAAAACGGTAGAGGCATACGAGACGACATAGTCGTCAAAACCGCATACGCCGAAACTCTAGTAGACGATTTGAGGCTCACATTCGACAACCTCCGAGCATATGACATTGTGAATCCGAAAATGCGTCTTGGCGCATCAGCAGGAAAGCTCACCGGCTTCATTGTATCCGTAGAGGAATTGAAGCAAACCCAGCCAAGATCCGAGCTCTGTCACAACCGGATATTCCAAAAGACCTCAAACAAATACAAAATTGATCGATGCGTGGCGGCTCTAAGCCGCTTCATCTCCGCTTGGGAGAAAAGGCATTGCCCTCTATCGCCTCCTCAGCGCACCAACACTTCGAGTGGGACGGATGCCGCCACCGCCGGACTCAAGAAATAAAGGCCATATTGGCAACAATCCGGTCTGGCTGCGCTTAACTTGGGCGAACCAAGTTGTTATATATCGCGCAACACATCAAGTTGTAGCGCGGTGCTCGTCGTTGAACGAGAAACAGATGGGCATAAATTCCCTCTTCAAAAACCAGTGTACTACGTATCCACTGTCTTAACTCCCTGCAAGTCCCGCTACCCGCACTATCAAAAAATAGCATACGCAGTGTTCATGGCATCCCGGAAGCTCCGACACTACTTTCAAGAGTGTTCGATAACAGTGGCCTCCGAAGTGCCCGTCAATGACATTATAAACAACCGCGATGCAACGGACAGGATTGCAAAATGGGCCATTGAGCTCTTACCATTTGATATAACTTACAAACCTCGGCGAGCTATAAAGTCACAAGTCTTGGCCGACTTTGTCGCCGAATGGACTGAAGCCGAACTCCCTAAAGAGTACGACGCATACTCCAATTGGACTATGCATTTCGACGGCTCCAAAATGTTGGCCGGCTTGGGGGTTGGCATCGTACTGACGTCCCCAACTGGGGATACAGTCCAATACGTACTTCAGATAATGTACACGGACTCCAACAATGCAGCCGAATATGAGGCCCTCCTACATGGCATCCGGATGGCAATCTCCATGGGCATTCAACGCCTAAAGGTGCGCGGGGATTCAAACCTCGCAATATCCCAAGTAAATGGAGACTTTGAAGCCAAAGATCCGAAGATGGTAGCCTATCGTAACGTTGTCCTAAAAATGCCAGCCCGGTTCGAAGGACTTGAATTCCACCACGTAGCCCGGGATAATAACCAAGCAGCCGACGTATTTGCACGTATC
The DNA here is from genome assembly GCA_021437245.1 of Aegilops speltoides. Classification (NCBI taxonomy): domain Eukaryota; kingdom Viridiplantae; phylum Streptophyta; class Magnoliopsida; order Poales; family Poaceae; genus Aegilops; species Aegilops speltoides. The sequence goes on from CM038142.1 coordinate 492,598,471, forward strand.
GGTGCGAAACGCGACGCTGTACGTCCAAACATCTTCCTGGAACGGCTCTTTAAGCCATCCGTACTATGGGAAGAGGAGTCCGGAAATAACAACCCGGAAGCGGCCGCACTACCCAACACGAGCGATCGACATAATCGGCGGCTCACCGACGAAATAACACCTTCAGCCCACGAAATAATGGCAGTAATTGCCCCATGGACTGAGCCATTCCTAGCCTACTTAATTAGGCAGGAACTTCTCGAGGACCAAAATGAGGCCCGCTGCATAGTTCGGCGATCTAAAGCCTACAAGGTGCACGAGGGAGAGCTGTATAAGAAAAGCACAACCGGAGTCCTTCAAAGGTGTATCTCCGAAGAGGAAGGGCGAAACCTTCTGGCTGAAATTCATGCCGTACTAGGCGGACACCACGCCGCAGCTCGGGCCCTTGTAGGCAAGGCCTTCCGTACAGGATTTTATTGGCCGACGGCCCGGGTAGATGCTCAGGACTTAGTCCAAAGATGCATTGGTTGTCGGCTCTTTGCTAATCAGAGCCATATGCCACCCACCGCCCTCAAAACTATACCCATTACCTGGCCGTTCGGAGTCTGGGGGCTTGACATGGTTGGACCCCTTAAAGGGGGAACCCACAAGTAGAGGCCAAGCCAGTTAAAACGGCAGAGTCCGGACCAGTGATAGACTTTATATCCGGGGTAGTACACCATTATGGCGTCCCCCATAGCATCATTACCGATAACGGCACGAACTTCACGGCCGACGAGGTTAAATTATGGTGCCAAAATATGGGCATTAAGCTAGATTACGCTTCCGTCTATCATCCTCAAACCAACGGTCAAGTGGAACGAGCAAATGGTCTAATAATGAGCGTCATCAAACCCGCACTAGTGCGGTCCTCACGTAAATCGACACGCACTAGGTAGAGGAGCTCGACTCCATACTCTGGGGGCTGCGGACAACGCCCAACCGTACTACCGGATTCACACCATTTTTTATGGTATACGGCGTAGAGGCAGTTTTGCCCTGCGACATCATTCATGACTCACCTCGAGTGCGCATGTTGATACGGGCATCTCCTCCGCAGGGCGACCTGTGAGCACACCTACAGACATATTTCTGTCAATTGACTTCCTCGCCGAACTCTTCTTTTCAAAGGAGTTCGCTCAAGCACTTACTATAGATGCCGCGACGAAGCCGCTGATTCTCCTTCACGGAGCCAGACAGCTCGGCCCGAACACCTTTCAGCTCCTCTCCAAGCTGGGTGTGGCATCCTGGAGTTTATTCCTCTCCTGTTGTACCTTCATCAGCACCCTCCCGCCGGCCTTCAGCTGGCGTAGTAGGTGTTGCTTGTCCGGATCCAGTCCGGCAACATCTGCAATATCAGTGTCGATTTACACGCACGCCGCACACCGCTTATCTTTTCAAATAATGTGTTACCGGAGGGGTCTCGTGTCTCCTCCCACGGCAGCAAGTGCAGCCTCAAGTTGGGCCTTGCACTCTTGCAACTCCCGGGACAATCGGGCATTCTTCTCTCAGAAGACCTCAGAATTATATGATCCTTAAATCAGTTACTTTAACTATTTTAAGTCTCGGGGGCTACAGGCATATATAACCATTAAAATATCTTACCCGTATGTCTTTTACATACTGCTCCACGGCTCTGGTCAAACCATCTTGAGCAGCGCGGAGGTGCGCGTCCCCCGCATTAAAGGCATTCAACGCCTCAGGGGAGAAGCACGCGTCACGAAAAACTGTCCGGCGGCGCCTATGGTTCATGGCGCTCTCCACCTCAGACTTGGTGGCGGACAGTCTGTCGGCGTCCTCAGTTGGAGGAGTATCCGGCTCACGCCTTGTGCTCGGCTCCCCCTCATGACCAGGTGTTGGAGCCTGGCTGGCAGAGGCTTGGTTGGCAACCTCACCGCCCGCAGTCCGGCGAGCGCTCTTTCTCCTGCAAAGGTTATGAGCATTCAAACACCTACTTGGAACTTTGTCCTAAACAATGGTCGCGAGCTATACCGCTGCGGTGACGTTTTGATTTGCACCGCACCCCTCTTCCGCCTGCGGGGCCGGACTGATCCCTGTGGGTCAGCCGCCGCGGGCTCAGCTTCCCGCCTTGAAGGTACCTCCTGCGAGACACCATTGTATACGGTGGTCAGAAATGCGCAGGGACGAAATAATGGTGACAGGACTTCGGTCACAATTACCTGGGGAGCCGGAGATAGGCCGGGGTAGTCAGCCGTAATGGCGACTAAAGCATTATCCATGCTGAGCTGGTGAAACACCCCGTCAATTAGCTCCACCTTTATGTCCGGATCCTCTTCGGAGGACGGATCAAGGGATCTTTCTGGATCCTCGGGCTGTGGGGCCGGGCTATGTATGCTCTCCACAGTCCGGCGCAGATCCTGTGTCAAAAACCATAGAAGTTAGATACTTAACTTTGAAAGCGTAGGGTCGGATAAATGAACGTCCGCTTACCCAGCTCCGAGGGTTGTTCATGGAGAACCCATTCAATGGGCTCGTCTGGAGGAAGTCCTCCTTCTCCCCCTTGTACAAGACGGACAGAATTTTCGCCAGGTCTTCGGCCGATCCCGGCCCTTGGCGGCCATGACGAGTGGCATCATTCTCCCCATTGAAATCCCACATGGGGTGGCCCCTGTATTGCAGCGGCTGCACCCCCCGCATAATGCACGTGGCCATGACTCCAATCATGGTCAGTCCGGAATGAGCTAGTAACCTTATCCGACCCATCAAATAATGGACGCTCTTGTCTTCCTCCAGCTGGGGGCTCCACGGGCGCCAACTCAGGCGTTTCTTCAGGGGAGCATTGCTAAACTCCGGGAGGCCGATCCGAACAGGGTCCGGCAGTGGAGAGTCTTCTACATAAAACCATTCTGAAAGGCCAGTCTTCAGACGCCTTCTTAGGGGTTCCGGAGGGATATCCGGTCCCGGCGATGCGCCATATTTCGGCACCGCCCACTTGATAAATTGACCCCTCATGAGATCGGGGTACGAGGCAGAATAACCTCTTCCACAATGCAAAATGGGGCTCAATGCCCAGGAATAGCTCGCAAAGAGCTACAAAACCCGCGATATGCAGAATAGAGGCGGGCGTGAGGTGATGGAGCTGGAGTCCGTAGAACTCCAGAAGCCCGCGGAGGAATGGATGTATAGGAAATCCGAGCCCTCTTATCAGATAGGGGACAAAGCATACCCTATCCCCTTTATTGGGACTTGGGGTGGCCTACGCTTGCTTCCCACCTTTGTAGGTGGCCAGCCCGGCTCGAACCGGGACAATAAAGGCCGGAGGTAGATATCCCTCCGCTTGGAGCGTCACCAGCTCGCTGTGTGGAACAGAACATCTCCTCCAATCTCCTGGCAGGGGGCTGGGAGCGCGAGAGGAGGAGCTGCGACGACGGTCCATGATGGAATGGATTTTTGGTTAGAGGCGCTCCGATGAGTACTTGCGGAAGGAAGATGGTGTGGTTTGGATCTGGATTCTTGCCTCTCTTATAGGCAGGTTATTTGCGCAACTAGGGGGTAAAACATAAAAGATATCCTGGCTTTTCGCATTCGTGCGACGCGTGGAAGAAGGCCATTATTGGGCGTGGAAGCCAAGGAGCGCAACATTCGTAAGGAAGCCGGGCACTATTCGGCAAGCACATGGAATTTGGAGGAGAACCCGCCTTGCAACGCCGTAGACTATACATACGCTGGACTTATCGTCATTGAAGCCTGGTTCGGGGGCTACTGAGGGAGTCCTGGACTAGGGGGTGTCCAGACAGCCGAACTATCATCGTCAGCCGGACTCCAAGACTATGAAGATACAAGATTGAAGACTTCGTCCCATGTCCGGATGGGACTTTCCTTGGCGTGGAAGGCAAACTTGCCGATACGGATATGTAGATCTCCTTCCATTGTAACCGACTTTGTGTAACCCTAGCCCTCTCCGGTGTCTATATAAACCGGAGGGTTTTAGTCCGTAGGACATATAACCATTACAACAATCATACCATAGGCTAGCTTCTAGGTTTTAGCCTCCTTGATCTCATGGTAGATCCACTCTTATACTACCCATATCATCAATATCAATCAAGCAGGAGTAGGGTTTTACCTCCATCGAGAGGGCCGAACTCGGGTAAAACATCGTGTCCCTTGTCTCCTGTTACCATCCGCCTAGACGCACAGTTTGGGACCCCCTACCCGAGATCCGCCGGTTTTGACACCGACACTTGCCATGGGAGAAGTGCTTAGCTTTGGGTTCAATCTTGCGGTGTCCTTACCAAGTGATGTAAAGGGTTGCAAGGCACGATTGTATTGTTGCCATCGAGGATAACAAGATGGGGTTTATATCATATTGCTTGAGTTTATCCCTCTACATCATGTCATCTTGCTTAATGCGTTACTCGTTCTTATGAACTTAATACTCTAGATGCATGCTTTGGATAGCGGTCGGTGTGTGGAGTAATAGTAGTAGATGCAGCAGGAGTCGGTCTACTTGTTATGGACGTGATTCCTATATACATGATCATGCCTAGATAATCTCATAACTATGCGCTTTTCTATCAATTGCTCGACAAGAATTGCTCACCCACCGTAATACTTATGCTATCTTGAGAGAAGCCACTAGTGAAACCTATGGCCCCGGTCTATCTCTTATCATATTTTCTTCCAATCTACTTTTATTTGCATCTTTACTTTTTGCATCTATATTATAAAATACCAAAAATATATTTATCTTATCATACTATCTTTATTAGATCTCACTTTCGCAAGTGGTCGTGAAGGGATTGACAACCCCTTTATTGCGTTGGTTGCGAGTTCTTAGTTTGTTTGTGTAGGTGTGTGGGACTTTTGAGGAGCCTCCTACTGGATTGATACCTTGGTTCTCAAAAACTGAGGGAAATACTTACGCTGCACTTGGTGCATCACCCTCTCTTCTTCGAGGAAAACCAACGCAAGCTCAAGACGTAGCAAGAAGGATTTCTGGCGCCGTTGCCGGGGAGGTCTTCGCTCAAGTCAAGACATACCAAGTACCCATCACAAACCCATCTCCCTCGCATTTACATTATTTGCCATTTGCCTCTCGTTTTCCTCTCCCCCACTTCACCCTTGCTGTTTAATTCGCCCTCTCTTTCCCAATCTCCTCCTCTCTTTTCGCTTGCCTTTTTTCTGTTTGCTTGTGTGTTGGATTACTTGTTGCCATGGCGCAAGATAATACCAAATTGTGTGATTTCTCGAATACCAATAATAATGATTTCTTGAGTACTCCGATTGCTCCTCTTAATGATGTTGAGTCTTGTGAAATCAATACTGCTTTGCTGAATCTTGTTATGAAAGATCAATTCGCCGGCCTTCCTAGTGAAGATGCCGCTACTCGTCTAAACAACTTTGTTGATTTGTGTGATATGCAAAAGAAGAAAGATATGGATAACAATGTTGTCAAATTGAAGTTATTTCCGTTTTCACTTAGAGATCGTGCTAAAGTTTGGTTTTCGTCTTTGCCTAAAAATAGTATTGATTCTTGGAACAAGTGCAAAGATGCTTTTATCTCTAAGTATTTTCGTCCCGCTAAGATCATCACTCTTAGGAACGATATTATGAATTTTAAATAACTTGATCATGAGCATGTTGCCCAATCTTGGGAAAGAATGAAATTGATGCTTCGCAATTGCCCTACTCATGGTTTGAATTTATGGATGATCATACAAAAAATTTATACCGGTTTGAAATTTGCTTCTAGAAATCTTTTAGATTCGGCTGCGGGAGGCACGTTTATGGAAATTACGTTAGGAAATGCTACAAAACTTCTTGATAATATTATGGCTAATTATTCTCAATGGCACACTAAAAGATCTTCTATTGAAAAGGTGCATGCTATATAAGAAGTCAATGTTTTGATTGGAAAGATGGATGAACTCATGAAATTGTTTGCTACTAAAAACACTCCTCTTGATCCCAATGATATGCCTTTGTCTTCTTTGATTGAGAATAATAATGAATCTATGGATGTGAATTTTGTTGGTAGGAATAGTTTTGAAAACAATGCTTATAGAGGAAACTTTAATGCTAGACCGTTCCCTCGTAATTCCTCTAATAACTATGGAAATCCCTACAAAAATTCTTATGGTAATAAGATGCCCTCTGATTTTGAGAATAGTGTGAAATAATTTATGATTTCTCAAAAGAATTTTAATGCCTTGCTTGAAGAAAAATTGCTCAAAGTTGATGATTTGGCTAGGAACGTTGATAGACTTTCGCTTGATGTTGATTCTCTCAAACTTAGATCTTCTCCTCCTAAGCATGATATCAATGAGTCTCTCAAAGTAATGAGAATTTCCATTGACGAGTGTAAGGAAAGAACCGCTAGATTGCGTGCTAAAAGAGATAGTTTTATAAAAGCTTGTTCTTCTAGTTTCCGTGAAAATAATGATGAGGATCTTAAAGTTATTGATGTGTCTCCTATTAGATCTATGTTTTGCAATATGAATTTTGATGATTATGGGACTGATGATGAATCAACTTTGCCTAGAAGGCATCCCAAGAATTCAGAGTCTTTAGATCTTAATGCTAAATTTGGTAAAAGTGAGATTGGAGAATCCTCAAGTTCCAATAATATTGAACCTACTATCTCGGATTTCAAGGAATTTGACTATGATAATTGTTCTTTAAAAGGTTGTATTTCCTTGTTGCAATTCGTTGTTAATTCTCCTCATGCTTATAGTCAAAATAAAGCTTTTACCAAACATATTGTTGATGCCTTGATGCAATCTTTTGATGAAAAACTTAATTTGGAAGTTTCTATACCTAGAAAACTTAATGATGAGTGGGAACCTACTATAAAGATTATAATTAAAGATTATGAGTGTTTTGCTTTGTGTGATTTGGGTGCTAGTGTTTCCACGATTCCAAAAACTTTATGTGATATTCTAGGTTTCCATGATCTTGATGATTGCTCTTTAAATTTGCACCTTGCGGATTCCACCATTAAAAAGCCAATGGGAAGGATGAATGATGTTCTTATTGTTGCAAATATAAATTTGGTGCCCATAGATTTTATCGTTCTTGATATAGATTGCAATCTTTCTTGCCCTATTATTCTTGGTAGACCTTTCCTTAGAACGATTGGTGCGATTATTGATATGAAGGAAGGGAATATTAGATTCCAATTTCCATTAAAGAAAGGCATGGAGCACTTTCGAAGAAAGAAAGTCAAAATTACCTTATGAATCTATCATGTGTGCTACTTACGAATCTAGTGCCAAATATGGCACTACTTAGATCTATCTTCGCTTTTATGCCTAGCTAGGGGCGTTAAACGATAGCGCTAGTTGGGAGGCAACCCAATTTTTCTTTATGTTTTTTGTTTTTGCTCCTGTTTAGTAACAAATCTTGCATCTACCTTCTGTTTGGATGTGTTTTTATCTTTTAATTAATGTTTGTGCCAAGTAGAACCTATAGGATAACCTACGATGATAGTTGGTTTGATTCTGCTGAAAAACAGAAACTTTGCCCGCACGAATATAATTTTGTTAAATCACAGGAACGTGATTTTGCGTTTATTCTTTTTTATGCTGTTCAATAAACAAATTTTCCAGGACTTCCTATTTTGGTAGGATTTTTAGAGTTCCAGAAGTTTGCGTTAGTTACAGATTGCTACAGACTGTTCTGTTTTTGACAGATTCTGTTTTTCGTGTGTTGTTTGCTTATTTCAATGCATCTATGGCTAGTAAATTAGTTTATAAACCATAAGGAAGTTGGAATACAGTAGGTTCAACACCAAAATAAATGAAGAATGATTTCATTGCAGTACCTTATGTGGTGGTTTTGTTTTCTTTCACTAACGGAGCTTATAAGATTTCCTGTTGAGTTTTGTGTTGTGAAGTTTTCAAGTTTTGGGTAAAGCTTTTATGGACTATGGAATAAGGAGTGGCAAGAGCCTAATGTCGGTGTCAAAACCGGCGGATCTCGGGTAGGGGGTCCCGAACTGTGCGTCTAGGCGGATGGTAACAGGAGACGAGGGACACGATGTTTTACCCAGGTTCGGGCCCTCTCGATGGAGGTAAAACCCTACGTCCTGCTCGATTAATATTGATGATATGGGTAGTACAAGAGTGGATCTACCACGAGATCAAGGAGGCTAAACCCTAGAAGCTAGCCTATGGTATGATTGTTGTAATGTATGTTGTGTCCTACGGACTAAAGCCCTCCGGTTTATATAGACACCGGAGGAGGCTAGGGTTACACAGAGTCGGTTACAATGGTAGGAGATCTACATATCCGTATCGCCAAGCTTGCCTTCCACGCCAAGGAAAGTCCCATCCGGACACGGGACGGAGTCTTTAATCTTGTATCTTTGTAGTCTTGGAGTCCGGCGGATGATGATAGTCCGGCTGTCCGGACACCCCCTAGTCCAGGACTCCCTCAAGAGTCCCTTAACCAGGCTTCAATGACGATAAGTCCAGCGCGTTTATAGTCTTCGGCGTTGCAAGGCGGGTTCTCCCTTCAAGTTCCATGTACCTGTCGAACAGTGCCCGGCTTCACCATAAACACTGTGCTTCTTGGCTTCTACGCCCAATAATGGTATTTTTCCACGCGTCGCACGAATGCGAAAAGCCAGGGTGTCTTTTACGTTTCACCCCCTAGTCGCGCGAGTCGTTCGCCTACAAAAGAGGCAAAAATCTAGATCCAAATCACACCATCTTCCTTCCGCGGATAGTTCATCGGAGTGCCCTTGACCTAAAAATCCATTCCATCATGGACCGTCGACGCGGCTCCTCTTCTCGCGCTCCCAGCCCACCGCCAGGGGATTGGAGGAGGTGCTCGGTTTCGCACAACGAGCTAGCGAAGCTCCAAGCGGGGGGATATCTCCCTCCAGCCTTCATGGTCCCAGTCCGGGTCGGACTGGTTACTTATCAAGGTGGGAGGCAAGCGGAGGCTACCCCAAGCCCCAATAAAGGGGAGCGAGTATGCTTCGTCCCTTATCTGATAAGGGGACTCGGATTCCCAATACATTCGTTCCTCCGCGGGCTCCTGGAGTTCTACGGACTCCAGCTCCACCACCTCACGCCCGCCTCATCACGCATATCGTGGGCTACGAGCTCTTTGTGAGCTATTCACGGCATTGAGCCCCATTTTGCATTGTGGAAGAGGCTGTTACGCCTTGCACCCGTTCTCACGAGGGGTCCATATATCAAGTGGGCGGCGCCGAAATATGGCGCATTGCCGGGACCGGATACCCATCCGGTACTCCCAAGAAGGCGTCCGAAGACTGGCCTTCAGAGTGGTTTTATATAGGAGACGCTCCGCTGCCGGACCCAGTCCAGATCGGCCTCCCGGAGTTTAGTGTTGCTCCTTTGAAGAACGCCACCGGGCGCCCACGGAGCCCCGATTGGAGGAAGACAAGAGCGTCCATTACTTGATGGGCCGAATAAGATTAATGGCCCATTCTGGCTTGACCGTGATCGGAGTCATGGCGACATGCATCATGCGGGAGGGGGGGTACAACCATTGGAATACAAAGGCCACCCCATGTGGGATTTCAACGGGGAAGACGATGCCACCCGTCATGGCCGCAAAGGGCCGGATTCGACCGAGGATCTGGTGGAGATCCTGTCCAGCCTGTACAAGGGGGAGAAGGAGGACTTCCTTCGAATGAACCCTTTGAATGGGTTTTCCATGATCAACCCTAGAGGATGGGTAAGCGAACACCTTCAAGGGCTCAACCCATGATTTCGAAGTTTAGGCTTCTTACATTATGTCTTCGGCGCAGGATCTACGCCGGACTGTGGAGGACATGGTAAGTCCTGCTCCACAACCCGAGGATCCAGAAAGATTCCTGGATCCGGCCTCCGAAGAGGATCCGGATATCAAGGTGGAGCTGATCGACGGGGTGTTTCACCAGCTCAGCATAGACAATGCTTTGGTTGCCATTACGGCGGACTACCCCGGACCGTGTCCAGCTTCCCAGGTGACCGCGACCGAAGTCCGGACACCATTATCTCTTCCCTACCCATTTCTAACCTTCGCGAACGATGGTATTTTGAAGGAAGCGCCTTCACGGCGGGAAGCCGAGCCCGCGGCGGCTGACCTACAGAGGTCAGTCCGGACCAGCAGGCGGAAAAGGAGCGCGGTGCGGACAGAAATGTTGCCGCAAAGGTATAGCTCGTATTTGAATTTTCAGAGCGACGTTCCTAGGAAGCGTCTGAGTGCTCAAGATCTTTATAGGAGAAAAACGCTCGCCGGACTGCGGGCGCGGAAGTTGCTGATCCAACCCACATCGGCCAGGCTCCAGCGCCCGGCCTGGAGGGGGAGGCAAGCGCAAGACGCGGGCCGGATCCTTCTCCAACGGAGGATACCGACAGACTGTCCGCCACCAAGTCTGAGGTGGAGAGTGCCATGAACCATAGGCGCCGCCGGACAGTATTTCGTGAAGCGTGCTTCTCCCCTGAGGCATTGGATGCCTTTAACGCAGGGGACGCGCATCTCCGTGCCGCTCAAGATGGTTTTACCAGATCCACGGAGCAGTATGTGAAAGACATACGGGTAAGGGAATTTTAATGGTTGTATATACCAGTAGCCCCCGAGACTTAAAGTAGTTATGTTAACTGATTTAAGGATCAAGTGAAACGCAGGCTCTTACCGAGAAGAATGCCCAGCTGTCTCAGGGGCTACAAGAATGCAAGGCCCAACTTGAGGCCGCACTTGCTGCCGCAGGAGGAGACTCAAAGAACTCTCCTGGTAACACATTTGTATTAATAAATATAAGCGCTGTGCGGCGTGCGCGTAAGTCTAATAATGACTGTGTAGGTACCGCTGGACAAGATCCGGATAGGCAAGGATTACTGCGCCAGCTGAAGGCCAGCGAGAGTGTGCTGAATAGGGTGCAGCAAGAAAGGAATAAACTCCAGGATGCCAACACCAAGCTCGGAGAAGAGCTGAAAGGCGCTCGCGCCGGGCTGTCCGGCTCCGTTAAGGAGAATGAGCGGCTTCGTCGCGACATTTATAGTAAGTGCTTGAGCGGACTCCTTTTAAAAGAAGAGTTCGGCGCAGAAGCAAATTGACATAGTATGTCTTGTAGGTATACTCACAGGTCGTCCTGCAGAGGAGATGCCCATATCAACGGGTGATCAACTTCCCAAACTGTTGCAACTGCTCGAACGAGTTCGGCAGGCAATGAGCGGCGTCGTCCGGGCTTTATGGCCAGCCCTCTCCCTACCCGAGGGCCTTGGGGAGCTTTCGGAAAATCTACAGGGAGTGCGGCAGCGCTTCCGTTTGTGGAAGATTTCGGCTTGCCGTCAAGGTGCCAGGGAGGCTTGGGCCATGGTGAAGACGCGTTACAAGAAGGCGGATCCCAACCACATGGCCGAAGTTGGACCGGTGGGGCCCGATGGGAAGGAGATCCCTGTGAGTTTAGTATACAACCAAGTAGAGTTGGCTGCTAAATTTTCCCATCAGGACTGTAAACTAGACAGCCTGTTAGACGGGATTGAGGAGGAATACAATCAGTAAATTTGACAATGTATGTTTTCCTTTAAAGTGACATGTGAAATGCCTTCTAGCCGGATTGTAGATCGTTTGTCTTTGCCGACCTTTTCGCTTCAACCTCGGGACCCTAGAGTCCGAAGTGTGTCCGAATACCTTTTTGGTTAAGAAACAACCGTGGTATGCATGGAGACCAGGCGTAGGGGTCATTAGTGCTTTATCAGACAAGTGCCCAACTAGTTATGTTATATTACATGGTTAGTAAGAAACATCTTCGGGAGAATAGTTCCGTTAAGGGTTCCTTTCATCTGGGAGGCATGCCCTAAAGTGCATGTCCGGACTGCAAAGAAAGCGAAGAAACATCCGGGGCAGATAGATAAATAGGTAAAAGTCATCTTTTAAGTCACCGACCAAATATTCCCTTAAGAACGCTTAGCTTTCGGCTTCACCCACCGAGGTACACATCCGGTGACCCGACAAGAACGATCGCAGAGGTGCTCCTTTACCTCCTAGCCGAACAATCGGGAACGAGGGGTAAGCACAGAGCCGAGCAACCCACCTTGGCCAAAACTTAAGTCATATCGATGCATATAATGGCGAGTAAAAGGTACATGTGGAAGCTTGACACATGTCTTGGGTATGAAACTCAGATAATTGAGCTTTCGAAAAGAAGCCCCCAGAATAATGAGTGCGGATGGCACATCATGCGTATCTGAAAAATGCAAAAATAGGCCCGCAAGGGCTTTTGAATAAAAAGGAATGAAAAGAGAAACAAAAGACAGCGAAGTGTAAAAGTTTGGACGGGGAAGGGACGAACTCTTAGTCGGCGCTAGGCGAGAATCGTCGGAGGCGGGCTGCGTTCCATGGGTTCGCTCGATTCGGTTATCCCACGATTTAAGTAGGCGGTATGCTCCGCCGGTCGGACTTGATCGATAATGAAGGGCCCTCCCATTTGGGCTTGAGCTTGTCCTTTTTCTTGTCCGCAGCGAGAACTAGTTCACCAACATTGTAAGTCTTGGCCCGTACTTCTCTGCTTTGATATCTTCGGGCCTGCTGCTGATAGAATGCGGAACGAGCCTTCGCGACGTCACGTTCTTCCTTCAATGTGTCCAAGCTGTCCTGCCGATCAAGCTCGGCCTCTATTTCTTCATACATGCGCACTCGAGGTGAGTCATGGATAATGTCGCAGGGCAGGACTGCCTCTGCGCCGTAGACCATAAAAAATGGTGTGAATCTGGTAGTACGGTTAGGCATTGTCCGCAGCCCCCAGAGTACGGAGTCGAGCTCCTCGACCCATTGTGTGTCGGATTTAGTAAGTGACTGCACTAGTCTGGGTTTAATGCCGCTCATTATTAGACCATTTGATCGTTCCACTTGACCGTTGGTTTGAGGGTGATAGACTGAAGCGTAGTCGAGCTTGATGCCCATATTTTTGCACCATGACTTAACCTCGTCGGCTGTGAAGTTCGTGCCGTTGTCGGTGATGATGCTATGGGGGACTCCGTAATGGTGTACTACCCCGGATATAAAGTCTATCACTGGTCCAGACTCTGCCATTTTGACCGGCTTGGCCTCTATCCATTTGGTGAATTTATCCACCATGACCAATAGGTACCGTTGCTTGTGGGTTCCCCCTTTAAGGGGTCCAACCATATCAAGCCCCCAGACCGCGAACGGCCAGGTAATGGGTATAGTTTTGAGGGCGGTAGGCGGCATATGGCTCTGATTAGTAAAGAGCGACAACCAACGATCTCGGACTAAGTCACCGGCATCTGCCGGGCCGGCCAATAAAATCTGACGGAATGCCTTTCCTACAAGGGCCCGAGCTGCTGCATGGTGTCCGCCTAGTCCGGCATGAATTTCAGCCAGGAGGTTGCGCCCTTCCTCTTCGGAGATACATCTTTGAAGGACTCGGTTGTGCTTTTCTTATAAAGTTCTCCTCATGGACCTTGTAGGCTTTCGATCACGGACTATGCAGCGGGCCTCGTTTTGGTCTTCGGAAGTTCCCGCTAAGCAAGTAGGCTAGGAATGGTTCATCCACGGGCGATTCGCCATTATGTTGTGGGCTGACGGTGTTATGTCATCGGCTGAATCGCCGATTGGCTCGGTTTTTTCCGGTTTGTCACTTCCGGGCTCCTCTTCCCATAGTACGGATGGCTTGAAGAGCCGTTCCAGGAAGATATTTGGAGGGACAGCATCATGTTTCGCACCGATGCGTGCCAGTACGTCGGCCGCTTGGTTATTATCTCGGGTTATGTGATGGAATTCGAGTCCTTCAAACCGCGCTGACATTTTTAGGACGGCGTTGCGATATGCTGCCATTTTCGGATCCTTGGCGTCAAAGTCTCCATTTATTTGGGATATTGCAAGGTTTGAATCTCCGCGCACTTCTAGGCGTTGAATACCCATGGAGACTGCCATCCGGAGACCATGTAATAGGGCCTCGTATTCGGCTGCGTTGTTGGAGTCCATGTACATTATTTGAAGTACGTACTGGACTGTGTCCCCGGTTGGGGATGTCAATACGACGCCATCCCCCAGTCCGGCCAAAATTTTAGAGCCGTCGAAATGCATAACCCAATTGGAGTATGCGCCGTACTCTTTAGGGAGTTTGGCTTCGGTCCATTCAGCGACGAAGTCAGCCAAAACTTGTGACTTTATAGCTCGCCGAGGTTTGTAAGTTATATCGAATGGTAAGAGCTCAATGGCCCATTTTGCAATCCTGCCCGTTGCGTCGCGGTTATTTAAAATGTCATTGAGTGGTACTTCAGAGGCCACTGTTATCGAACACTCTTGAAAGTAGTGTTGGAGCTTCCGGGACGCCATGAAAACCGCATATGCTATCTTCTGATAGTGCGGGTAACGGGACTTGTAGGGGGTTAACACAGTGGATACATAATACACTGGTTTTTGAAGTGGGAATTTCTGCCCTTCTGTCGCTCATTCGACGACGAGGACCGCGCTTACAACTTGATGCGTTGCTGCGATGTATAACAACATTGGTTCGCCCAGAGTGGGTGCAGCCAGGACCGGATTTGTTGCCAATATGGCCTTTATTTCTTCGAGTCCGGCAGTGGCAGCATCCGTCCACTCAAAGTGTTCAGTGCGCCTGAGGAGGCGATAGAGGGGCAACGCCTTTTCTCCTAGACGGGAGATAAAGCGGCTTAAGGCTGCCACGCATCCTGTTAATTTTTGTATTTGTTTGAGGTCTTTTGGAATATCCAACTGTGACAGAGCTCGGATTTTAGCCGGGTTTGCTTCAATTCCTCTACCGGATACAATGAAGCCCAGCAACTTTCCGGCTCGTACGCCGAAAAAGTATTTTTCCGGATTCAGCTTGATGTCATATGCTCTGAGGTTGTCGAATGTGAGCCTCAAATCGTCTACTAGAGTTTCGACGTGTTTTGTTTTGACGACTACGTCGTCTACGTATGCCTCGACTGTTTTGCCGATCTGGGTAGCCAGACATGTTTGAATCATGCGCTGATATGTTGCGCCGGCATTTTTAAGTCCGAAGGGCATCGTATTGAAGTAGAATGGTCCGTATGGAGTGATGAATGCCGTTGCGGCTTGGTTTGCTTCCGCTATCTTGATTTGATGATAGCCAGAGTATGCGTCCAGGAAGCACAACGAATCGTGCCCTGCGGTAGCATCGATAATTTGGTCGATGCGGGGGAGAGGGAAGGGATCCTTTGGGCAAGCCTTATTGAGGTCTTTAAAATCGACACAGAGGCGCCAAGATTTATCCTTCTTTGGTACCATTACCAGATTTGCTAGCCAGTCCGGATGTTTGATATCTCTAATGAATCCGGCTTCCAATAGTTTGGCTAGCTCTTCTCCCATTGCCTGTCTTTTGGGTTCGGAAAATCGTCGAAGAGCCTGTTTAACTGGCTTAAATCCTTTTAGGATATTTAGGCTGTGTTCGCCAACTGCGTGGGATTCGGGCATATCCGAAGGATGCCAGCGAAGATGTCCCAATTTTCGAAGGAATTCACGCGAAGGCGGCGTCTACTTGGGTTCAATTGTGCCCCAATGGAGGCCGTATTTGTTGGGTCCGTTGGATGGACCTGGAATTTTATTATTTCATCTGCTGGTTTGAAGGAGGTGGACTTGGATCTTTTATTGAGTATCACATCGTCCCTGTTCACCGTAGAGCGCAGCGCGGTGAGTTCTTTCTCGCCGAGGCTTGGATAGTGCCTCGTGGCTAGTGCAGCTGTTTATTTTCGGCGCGGAGTGCTATGTCCGGATCACTAGCGAGGGCGATTATTCCGCCGGGCCCAGGCATTTTGAGCTTCATGTACCCGTAATGAGGTACCGCTTGAAAAATTGTGAATGCCTCTCGTCCTAATATAGCGTGATATCCGCTGTTGAACGGGGCCACTTGGAACGTGACTTCTTCGGATCTGTAATTGTCCGGCGAGCCGAACACCACATCAAATGTGATTTTTCCGGTGAAGCGCGCTTCCTGGCTAGGGATTATTTCTCTAAAGGTTGCGCTGCTTCGCTCAATACGGCTCCAATCGATTTCCATTTTTCGCAGAGTTTCCTCGTAAATGAGGTTTAGTCCGCTGCCGCCATCCATGAGGACTTTTGTCAGTCGAAAGCCGTCCACTATGGGACTAAGTACCAGTGCAGCTGGCGCTCTGGCTGTTCGGAATTTAGGCTCATCGCTGGCGTTGAAGGTAATAGTTGTGTCGTTCCATGGATTTGCTATTGCTACTTGGTAGACTTCGGCGAGTCCGCGGATTGTTCGTTTTCGCATATTGTTTGATGCGAAGGTCTCGAAGACTGTTGATACCGTACTGGTATTGTTGGAGTGGTTTTCTGGGGCTAGAAGCTCCTCGCCACTTTTGGCCACCTGCCGTAATATCCAACATGCGTGAAGGCTATGTGTTGGGATGGCTCCCTCTGTACTATGCAGCTTACAGGGTCCATTGAGCCATCCCTCCAGTACGGTTCCGTGCCCCTTATTGGGTTTTTGCTTTTTCTTTTTTGCATATCGGGCCTGAATGTGAGGCGCCCTTTTGTTGTGGACTGGGGCTGGGGCCGGATTATCCCAAAATTGATTTTCGGTTTTCCGGAAACTCTCCATCGCACAGTTCTTTCGTACTATGGACGCCAGATCGGCGAAACGTGTAATTTTGCGACGATCAATGGCTTTCAATATTCCCTTGTCCGTGCAATTATTGTAGAAGATTGAGATTGCGTTTTCCTCTCGGCAGTCCTTTATCCTGTCCATAACCAGGAGGAATCGCCCGAGAGTGGTGTCTTGTTTCAGTGGGCTCTTGCTGTATTAGAGATAGATCGCATATGTGTGGGCGGGTGGGTGGATCAAGTCCGGATCCTGCCCATCTTGGGGCTCAAAGGCCGAGGGTTTCGAATTTGAAGCTTGGTTTGCTGGACACAATCCAATGAGTCCGGAGCGATGCATGATTTTAAGTTCAATGCTCGATCGAAGTCCGTCCCTCCGCGGAAATCCGGCGTGGAGGGTTCGGGAATCCGGACATGAATAGTTTTCAATACAGGCAAAGAGTTGCCATATTGCTCCTCTACCACTGCGACGTGGTGGGTGGCCTGGGGAGAGTTAATCTCTCTCAGATCGGTTTTAAGCCCAATCTATTTGTAGTCCATAGCGACTCCCAGGGCGGCAATGTGGTCCAAGAGCTCGTTAACAGACGAGAGCTCTATTGGATCCAACTGTTCGGCAGCTTTCGGGCTGACGCGAAGATTGCTTCTGACGACTTGAGAAGTCATTGCCGAAGCGGCGGTCGGACAGGCGGTCATAAGAAAACCACCTAGCCGGATAGTTTGGCCGGCGGCCAAGGCCCCTTCGGCGAAAACACCGTCTTTGAAGACGGGTGGACGCATCCTTCCTATCGGTGACGACACAGAGGAACTCTCAATGAAAGCACCAATGTCGGTGTCAAAACCGGCGGATCTCGGGTAGGGTGTCCCGAACTGTGCGTCTAGGCGGATGGTAACAGGAGACGAGGGACACGATGTTTTACCCAGGTTCGGACCCTCTCGATGGAGGTAAAACCCTACGTCCTGCTCGATTAATATTGATGATATGGGTAGTACAAGAGTGGATCTACCACGAGATCAAGGAGGCTAAACCCTAGAAGCTAGCCTATGGTATGATTGTTGTAATGTATGTTGTGTCCTACGGACTAAAGCCCTCCAGTTTATATAGACACCGGAGGAGGCTAGGGTTACACAGAGTCGGTTACAATGGTAGGAGATCTACATATCCGTATCGCCAAGCTTGCCTTCCACGCCAAGGAAAGTCCCATCCGGACACGGGACGGAGTCTTCAATCTTGTATCTTCGTAGTCTTGGAGTCCGGCGGACGATGATAGTCCGGCTGTCCGGACACCCCCTAGTCCAGGACTCCCTCACCTAAGCTTGGGGATGCCCAAGGCACCCCAAGATATTCAAGAATAGCCAAAAGCCTAAGCTTGGGGATGCCCCGGGAAGGCATCCCCTCTTTCGTCTTTGTTCATTGGTAACTTTACTTGGAGCTATATTTTAATTCGCCACATGATATGTGTTTTGCTTGGAGCGTCGTGTATTATATTAGTCTTTGCTTTTTAGTTTACCACAATCATCCTTGCTGAACACACCTTTTGGGAGAAGCCTATTTGATTAGAATTTGCTAGAATACTCTATGTGCTTGACTTATATCTTTTGAGATTGATAGTTTTTGCTCTAGTGCTTCACTTATATTTTTTAGAGCATGGTGGTGTCTTAATTTTGAAGAAATTGCTAGTCTCTCATGCTTAACTTATATCTTTTTGAGAGTCTTTTAGAACAGCATGGTATTTGCTATGGTCATAAAGTTGGTCCTAGAATGATGAGCATCCAAGTTGGGTATAATAAAAATTATCATAGAAAAATAATTGGATGCTATGATCAACTTGATGCTTGATAATTGTTTTGAGATATAAAGGTAGTAATGTTAGGGTCATGCTAGTGGGTAATTATGAAATTGAGAAATAATTTTGTTGAAGTTGGCAAGTCCCGTAGCATGCACGTATGGTAAAAGTTGTGTGACAAATTTGTTGCATGAGGTGCTCTTTTGAGTGTCTTCCTTATGAGTGGCAGTCGGGGACGAGCGATGGTCTTTTCCTACCAATCTATCCCTCTTGGGGCATGCGTAGTAGTACTTTGCTTCGAGGGCTAAGTAGGATTTTGCAATAAGTATATGAGTTCTCTTTTGACTAATGTGAGTCCATGGACATAGGCACACTCATCGTTTTTACGTTGCTAGCCTTTATTATTACCGCGCAATTTTCGCCGGTATCATAAACCCCTTATTTACCTTCCTCAAAACAGCCACCATTCCTACCTATTATGGCATTTCCATAGCCATTCCGAGATATATTGCCATGCAACTTTCCACTGTTCCGTTTATTATGACACGTTCCATTATTGTCATATTGCTCTTTGCATGATCATGTAGTTGACATCGTATTTGTGGCAAGGCCACCTTCATAATTTTCATACGTGTCGCTCTTGATTCATTGCATATCCCGGTACACCACCGGAGGCATTCATATAGAGTCATATCTTGTTCTAGCTTTGAGTTGTAATTCTTGAGTTGTAAATCCATAAAAGTGTGATGATCTTCATTATTAGAGCATTGTCCTAGTGAGGAAAGGATGATGAAGGCTATGATTCCCCCACAAGTCGGGATGAGACTTCGGACTTTACAAAAAAAAGAAAAAAAGAGAAAGGCCAAAGAAAAAAAGAAAAAAGAAGAAGAAAATAAGAAAAAAAAGGGAGAAAAAGAAAGAAAAAAAATAAAAAAAATAAAAATGAGAGAAAAAGAGAGAAGGGACAATGCTACTATCTCTTTTTCCACACTTGTGCTTCAAAGTAGCACCATGATCTTCATGATAGAGAGTCTCCTATGTTGTCACTTTCATATACTTAGTGGGAATTTTTCATTATAGAACTTGGCTTGTATATTCCAATGATGGGCTTCCTCAAAATGCCCGAGGTCTTCGTGAGCAAGCAAGTTGGATGCACACCCACTTAGTTTCTTTTGTTGAGCTTTCATATATTTATAGCTCTAGTGCATCTGTTGCATGGCAATCCCTATTCACTCACATTGATATCTATTGATGGGCACCTCTATATAGCCCGTTGATACGCCTAGTTGGTGTGAGACTATCTTCTCCCTTTTTGTCCTCACAACCACCACCATATACCACCATAGTGTTATGTCCATGGCTTACGCTCATGTATTGCGTAAGAGTTGAAAAAGCTGAAGTGCGTTAAAAAGTATGAAACAGTTGCTCGGCTCATCATCGGGGTTGTGCATGAAGGGAGTATTTTGTGTAATGAAAATGAAGCATGGCCTAACCATATGATTTTGTAGGGATAAACTTTCTTTGGCTATGCTATTTTGATAGGACATGATTATTTGTTAGTATGCTTTGAAGCATTATTATTTTTATGTTTTATAAGATTTTATTTTGAATCATTTGGAACTGAAAATTCATGCCACAATAAAGAAAATTACATTGAGAATTATGCTAGGTAGCATTCCACATCAAAAATTTCTTTTTTATCATTTACCTACTCGAGGACGAGCAGGAATTAATCTTGGGGATGCTTGATACGTCTCCAACGTATCTATAATTTTTGATTGTTTCATGCTATTATATTACCCCTTTTGGATGTTTATGGGCTTTATTTTACACATTTATATCAATTTTGGGACTAACCTACTAACAGGAGGCCCAGCCCGTATTGCTGTTTTTTTTTGCCTATTTCGGTATTTCGAAGAAAAGGAATATCAAACAGAGTCCAAATGGAATGAAACCTTCAGGAGTGTGATTTTTGGAACGAACGTGATCCGGAGAGCTTGGAGTGCAAGTCAAGAAGCAGCCGAGGCCCCCACGAGATAGGAGGTCGCCCTCCCCCCTGTAGGGCGTGCCCCCTGTCTCGTGGGCCCCTCGGGCGGCCACCCACGTACTTCTTCCTCCTATATATACCTACGTACCCCAAAAACATCCAGGGGCACCACGAAACACAATTTCCACCACCGTAACCTTCTGTATCCGCGAGATCCCATCTTGAGCCTTCACGCAAGACTCACTGAGGGGGAATCGACCATGGAGGGCTTCTACATCAACATCCTTGCCCCTCCGATGAGTTGTGAGTAGATTACCACAGACCTACGGGTCCATAGTTATTAGCTAGATGGCTTCTTCTCTCTTTTTGGATCTCAATACAATGTTCTCCCCCTCTCTTGTGGAGATCTATTTGATGTAAACTCTTTTGCGGTGTGTTTGTCGAGATCCGATGAATTGTGGGTTTATGATCAAGTTTATCTATGAATAATATTTGAATCTTCTCTGAATTCTGTTATGTATGATTGAGTTATCTTTGCAAGTCTCTTCGAATTATCAGTTTGGTTTGGCCTACTAGATTGGTCTTTCTTGCCATGGGAGAAGTGCTTAGCTTTGGCCTTTGGGTCAATCTTGCGGTGTCCTTACCAAGTGACAGAAAGGGTTGCAAGGCACGTATTGTATTGTTGCCATCGAGGATAACAATATGGGGTTTATATCATATTGCTCGAGTTTATCCCTCTACATCATGTCATCTTGCTTAATGCGTTACTCTGTTCTTATGAACTTAATACTCTTGATGCATGCTGGATAGCGGTCGATGTGTGAAGTAATAGTAGTAGATACAGGCAGGAGTCGGTCTACTTGTTATGGACGTGATGCCTATATACATGATCATGCCTAGATAATCTCATAACTATGCGCTTTTCTATCAATTGCTCAACAGTAATTCATTCACCCACCATAATACTTATGCTATCTTGAGAGAAGCCACTAGTGAAACCTATGGCCCCCGGGTCTATCTCTTATCATATTTGCTTCCAATCTACTTTTATTTGCATCTTTACTTGGGGAAGAGAGTGGAAGGAAGGAGAGGGAGAGACGGAAGGCAAGGGGAGCGTCGCCTCCTTCCTTGTCCTATTCGGACTCAGGGGGAGGGGCCGCATGGCCTGTCCTGGCCGGCCCCTCTCTCTCTCTCCACTATGGCCCATCGAGGCCCATTAGTACCCCGAGGGGGGTTCCGGTAACCCTCCGGCACTCCGGTTTTATCCGAAACTTCTCCGAAACAATTCCGGTGTCCGAATATAGTCATCCAATATATCAATCTTTATGTCTCGACCATTTCTAGACTCCTCGTCATGTCTGTGATCACATCCGGGACTCCGAACAATCTTCGGTACAACATATCACATAAACTCATAATACCAATTGTCATCGAACGTTAAGCGTGCAGACCCTACGGGTTCGAGAACTATGTAGACATGACCGAGACATGTCTCCGGTCAATAACCAATAGCGGAACCTGGATGCTCATATTGGTTCCTACATATTCTAGGAAGATCTTTATCGGTCAAACCGCATAACAACATACGTTGTTCCCTTTGTCATCGGCATGCTACTTGCCCGAGATTCGATCGTCGGTATCTCAATACCTAGTTCAATCTTGTTACCAGCAAGTCTCTTTACTCGTTCCGTAATACTTCATCCAGTAACTAACTCATTAGTCATAATGCTTGCAAGGCTTATAGTGATGAGTATTACCGAGAGGGCCCAGAGATACCTCTTCGAAACACGGAGTGACAAATCCTAATCTCGATCTATGCCAACTCAACAAACACCTTCAGAGACACCTGTAGAGCACCTTTATAATAACCCATTTACGTTGTGACATTTGGTAGCACACAAAGTGTGCTTTCGGTATTCGGGAGTTGCATAATCTCATAATCTGAGGAATTTGTATAAGTCATGAAGAAAGTAGTAGCAATGAAACTAACACGATCATAATGCTAAGCTAACGGATGGGTCATGTCCATCACATCATTCTCCTAATGATGTGATCCCGTTCATCAAATGACAACACATGTATATGGTTAGGAAACATAACCATATTTGACTAACGAGCTAGTCAAGAAGAGGCATACTAGGGACTATTGATACGTCTCCAACGTATCTATAATTTTTGATTGTTCCGTGCTATTATATTACCCGTTTTGGATGTTTATGGGCTTTACTTTACACTTTTATATCATTTTTGGGACTAACCTACTAACCGGAGGCCCAGCCCAAATTGCTCGTTTTTTGGCCTATTTCAGTGTTTCGAAGAAAAGGAATATCAAACGGAGTCCAAACGAAATGAAACCTTTGGAAGCGATCTTTTTGGAACAAACGCAATCCAGGAGACTTGGAGTGGACGTCAAAAGCAGCTGATATGTCTCCAACGTATCTATAATATTTTATTGTTACATGCTATTATATTACCTGTTTTGGATGTTTATGGGCTTTACTTTACACTTTTATATCATCTTTGGGACTAACCTACTAACCGGAGGCCCAACCCGTATTGCTATTTTTTACCTATTTCAGTGTTTCGAAGAAAAGGAATATCAAACGGAGTCCAAACGGAATGAAACCTTCAGGAGTGATCTTTTTGGAACAAACGTGATCCAGAGGACTTGGAGTGCAAGTCAAGAAGCAATCGAGGAGGCCACGAGGGTGGAGGGCGCGCCCCCTATCTCGTGGGCCCCTCGGGCGTCCACCGACCTACTTCTTCCTCCTATATATACCCACATACCTCAAGAACATCAGAGGCGACCACGAAAAACTATTTCCACCACCGTAACCTTCTGTATCCGCGAGATCCCATCTTGGAGCCTTCGCCGGCGCTCCGCCGGAGGGGGAATCAACCACGGAGGGCTTCTACATCAACACCATAGCCTCTCCGATGAGTTGTGAGTAGTTTACCACAGACCTTTGGGTCCATAGTTATTAGCTAGATGTCTTCTTCTCTCTCTTTGGATCTCAATACCATGTTCTCCTTGATCTTCTTGGAGAGCTATTCGATGTAACTCTTTTTGCAGTGTGTTTGTCGAGATCCGATGAATTGTGAATTTATGATCAAGTTTATCTATGAGAAATATTTGAATCTCCTCTGAATTCTTTTATGTGTGATTAAGTTATCTTTGCAAGTCTCTTCGAATTATCAGTTTGGTTTGGCCTACTAGATTGATCTTTCTTGCAATGGGAGAAGTGCTTAGCTTTGGGTTCAATCTTGCAGTGTCCTTTCCCATTGACAGTAGGGGCAGCAAGGCACATATTGTATTGTTGCCATCGAGGATAAAAAGATGGGGTTTATATCATATTGCATGAGTTTATCCCTCTACATCCTGACATCTTTCTTAATGTGTTACTCTATTCTTTATGAACTTAGTACTCTAGATGCATGCTGGATAGCGGTCGATGTGTGGAGTAATAGTAGTAGATGCAGGCAAGAGTCGGTCTACTTGTCACGGACGTGATGCCTATATACATGATCATGCCTAGATAATCTCATAATTATTCACTTTTCTATCAATTGCTCGACAGTAATTTGTTCACCCACCGTAATACTTATGCTATCTCGAGAGAAGCCACTAGTGAAACCTATGGCCCCCGGGTCTATCTTTTATCATATAAGCTTTCAATCTAATTTTACTTGCATCTTTACTTTTCCAATCTACTCCCTCCATCCCATAATGTAAGACATTTTTTGACTCTACACTAGAGTCAAAAAACGTCTTACATTATGGGACGGAGGGAGTATATCATAAAAATACCAAAAATATATTTATCTTATCTTATTATCTCTATCACATCTCATTTTCGCAAGTGGCCGTGAAGGGATTGACAACCCCTTTATTGTGTTGGTTGTGAGTTCTTGTTTGTTTGTGTAGGTGCGTGGGACTTTTGAGGAGCCTCCTACTAGATTGATACCTTGGTTCTCAAAAACTGAGGGAAATACTTACGCTAATATTGCTGCATCACCCTTTCCTCTTCAAGGAAAACCAACGCAAGCTCAAGATGTAGCAAGAAGGATTTATGGCGGCGTTGCCGGGGAGGTCTTCCCTCAAGTCAAGACATACCAAGTACCCATCACAAACTCATCTCCCTCACATTTACATTATTTGCCATTTGCCTCTCGTTTTCCTCTCCCCCACTTCATCTTTGCCGTTTTATTCGCCCTCTCTTTCCCAATCTCCTCTCTCTTTCGTTTGCCTTTTTGTTTGCTCGTGTGTTGGATTACTTGTCGCGATGGCGCAAGATAATACCAAATTATGTGATTTCTCCAATACCAATAATAATGATTTCCTTAGCACTCCGATTGCTCCTCTTAATGATGTTGAGTCTTGTGAAATCAATACTGCTTTGCTGAATCCTGTTATGAAAGATCGATTATCCGGCCTTCCTAGTGAAGATGCTGCTACCCATCTAAACAACTTTGTTGGTTTGTGTGAGATGCAAAAGAAGAAAGATACGGATAATGATATTGGCAAATTGAAGTTATTTCCGTTTTCACTTAGAGATCGTGCTAAAGTTTGGTTTTCGTCTTTGCCTAAGAATAGTATTGATTCATGGAACAAGTGCAAAGATGCTTTCATCTCTAAGTATTTTCCTCTCGCTAAGATCATCACTCTTAGGAACGATATTATGAATTTTAAACAACTTGATCATGAGCATGTTGCCCAATCTTGGGAAAGAATGAAATTGATGTTTCGCAATTGCCCTACTCATGGTTTGAATTTATGGATGATCATACAAATTTTTATGCCGGATTGAATTTTGCTTCTAGAAATCTTTTAGATTCGCCATGGAGGCACGCTTATGGAAATCACCTTAGAGTGCTACAAAACTCCTTGATAATATTATGGCTAATTATTCTCAATGGCACAATCGAAAGATCTACTAGTAAAAAAGTGCATGCTATAGAAGAAATTAATGTTTTGAGTGGAAAGATGGATGAACTTATGAAATTGTTTGCTACTAAGAGTGCTCCTGTTGATCCCAATGATATGCCTTTGTCTACTTTGATTGAGAATAATAATGAACCTATGGATGTGAATTTTGTTGGTAGGAATAATTTTGGTAACAATGCTTATAGAGGAAACTTTAATCCTAGACCGTTCCCTAGTAATTCCTCTAATAATTATGGAAATTCCTACAATAATTCTTATGGTAATTTTAATAAGATGCCCTCTGATTTTGAGAATAGTGTGAAATAATTTATGATTTCTCAAAAGAATTTTAATGCCTTGCTTGAAGAAAAATTGCTTAAAGTTGATGATTTGGCTAGGAACGTTGATAGACTCTCGCTTGACGTTGATTCTTTGAAACTTAAATCTACTACTCCTAAGCATGATATCAATGAGTCTCTCAAAGCTATGAGAATTTCCATTGATGAGTGCAAAGAAAGAACCGCTAGATTGCGTGCTAAGAAAGATTGCTTTATAAAGGCGTGTTCTTCTAGTTTCCATGAAAATAATGATGAAGATATTAAAGTTATTGATGTGTCCCCTATTAGATCTTTTTTTTGCAATATGAATCTTAATAATGATGGTACTGGAGATGAGTCAACTTTAGTTAAAAGGCGTCCCAATGATTCGGAGTTTTCAGATATTCATGCTAAATTTGGTAAAAGTGGGATTGGAGAGGTCAAGACTTTAAATAGCGTTGAACCCACTATCTTGGATTTCAAGGAATTTAATTATGATAATTTTTCTTTAGAAGATTGTATTTCCTTATTGCAATCCGTTGTGAATTCTCCTCATGCTTATAGTCAAAATGAAGCTTTTACCAAACATATTGTTGATGCCTTGATGCAATCTTTTAATGAAAAACTTAATTTGGAAGTTTCTATACCTAAAAAACTTTATGATGAGTGGGAACCTACTATAAAGATTAAAATTAAAGATCATGAGTGTTATGCTTTATGTGATTTGGGTGCTAGTGTTTCCACTATTCCGAAAACTTTATGTGATATTCTAGGTTTCCATGATCTTGATGATTGCTCTTTAAATTTGCACCTTGCGGATTCCACCATTAAAAAGCCAATGGGAAGGATCAATGATGTTCTCATTGTTGCAAATAGAAATTTGGTGCCCGTAGATTTTATCGTTCTTGATATAGATTGCAATCATTCTTGCCCTATTATTCTTGGTAGACCTTTCCTTAGAATGATTGGTGCGATTATTGATATGACGGAAGGGAATATTAGATTCCAATTTCCATTAAGGAAAGACATGGAACACTTCCCAAGAAAGAAAGTCAAATTACCTTATGAGTCTATTATGCGAGCCACTTATGAATTGAATGCCAAAGATGGCAATACTTAGATCTATTCTCGCTTTTATGCCTAGCTAGGGCGTTAAACGATAGCGCTAGTTGGGAGGAAACCCAATTTTATTTTTGTTTCTTGCTTTTTGCTTCTGTTTAGTAATAAATATTTCATCTAGCCTCTGTTTAGATGTGGTTTTATGTTTTAATTAGTTTTTGTGCCAAGTAGAACCTATAGGATAACCTACGGTGATAGTTAATTTGATTCTGCTTAAAAAAAGAAACTTTTGCACGCATGAGAATAACTTTAATAAATCACATGAACGTGATTTTCCGTTGATTCTTTTTGCAGTGGATCAATAGACAAATTTCCTAGCACTTCCTATTTTGGTAGGATTTTTAGAGTTCCAGAAATATTCGAAAGTTACAGATTGCTACAGACTGTTCTATTTTTGACAGATTCTGTTTTTCGTGTGTTGTTTGCTTATTTTGATGCATCTATGGCTAGTATCGGGGGGTATGAACCATAGAGAAGTTGGAATACAGTAGGGTTAACACCAATATAAATAAAGAATGAGTTCATTACAGTACCTTATGTGGTGGTTTTTCTTTCTTGCACTAACGGAGCTTATGAGATTTCCTGTTGAGTTTTGTGTTGTGAAGTTTTCATGTTTTGGGTAAAGATTTGATGGACTATGGAATAAGGAGTGGCAAGAGCCTAAGCTTGGGGATGACCATGGCACCCCAAGATATTCAATGAAAACCAAAAGCCTAAGCTTGAGGATGCCCCGGAAGGCACCCCCTCTTTCGTCTTCATCTATCGGTAACTATACTTGGAGCTATATTTTTATTCGCCACATGATATGTGTTTTGCTTGGAGCGTCTTGTGTGATATGAGTTCTTGATTTTTAGTTTACCACAATCATCCTTGTTGTACACACCTTTTGAAAGAGATAAACATGATTTGGAATTTATTAGAATACTCTATGTGCTTCACTTATATCTTTTGAGCTAGACAAGATTTTCTCTAGTGCTTCACTTATATCTTTTAGAGCACGGCGGTGGCTTTATTTTGTAGAATTTTTTGATCTCTCGTGCTTCACAGTCTTTTAGAACAGCATGGTATTTGCTATGGTTATAAATTTGGTCCTAGAATGATGAGCATCCAAGTTGGGTATAATAAAAACTATCATAGAAAGTGCATTAAACACTATGATCAATTTGATGCTTGATAATTGTTTTGAGATATAAAGGTGGTAATGTTAGAGTCATGCTAGTTGGGTAATTATCGAATTGAGAAATACTTGTGTTAAGGTTGGCAAGTCCCGTAGCATGCACGTATGGTAAAAGTTGCGGGACAAATTTGTTGCATGGGATGCTCTTTTAATTGTCTACCTTATGTGTGGAGGTCGGGATCGCGCGATGGTTAACTCCTACCAACCCTTCCCCTAGGAGCATGCGTAGTTATACTTTGCTTCGAGGGCAAGTAGACTTTTGCAATAAGTATATGAGTTCTTTATGACTAATGTGAGTCCATGGATTATACGCACTCTCACACTTCCACCATTGCTAGCCTCTATTATACCGCGCAACTTTCACCGGTATCATGCACCCACCATTTACCTTCCTCAAAACAGCCACCATACCTACCTATTATGGCATTTCCATAGCCATTCCGAGATATATTGCCATGCAACTTTCCACCGTTCCGTTTATTATGACATGCCCCATCATTGTCATATTGCTCTTTGCGTGATCATGTAGTTGACATCGTATTTGTGGCAAGGCCACTATCATAATTTTTCATACATGTCACTCTTGATTCGTTGCATATCCTGGTACACCGCCGGAGGCATTCACGTGGAGTCATATTTTGTTCTAAGTATTGAGTTGTAATTCTTGAGTTGTAAATCAATAAAAGTGTGATGATCTTCATTATTAGAGCATTGTCCCAAGTGAGGAAAGGATGATGAAGACTACGATTCCCCCACAAGTCGGGATGAGACTTCGGACTTTATAAAAATAAAAGGGGCCAAAGAAGCCCATACAAAAAAAGAGGCCAAAGAAGACCACCAAATAAAAAAAGGAAAAAAGAGAAAAATATATAAATGAGAGAAAAGAGAGAAGGGACAATATTACTATCTCTTTTCCACACTTGTGCTTCAAAGTAGCACCATGATCTTCATGATAGAGAGTCTCCTATGTTGTCACTTTCATATACTAGTGGGAATTTTTCATCATAGAACTTGGCTTGTATATTCCAATGATGGGCTTCCTCAAAATGCCCTAGGTCTTCGTGAGCAAGCAAGTTGGATGCACACCCACTTAGTTTCTTTTGTTGAGCTTTCATATATTTATAGCTCTAGTGCATCCGCTGCATGGCAATCCCTACTCACTCACATTGATATCTATTAATGGGCATCTCCATAGCCCGTTGATACGCCAAGTTGATGTGAGACTATCTTCCCCCTTTTTGTCTTCACGACCACCACCCTGTTCCAGATATAGTGCTATGTCCATGGCTTGCGCTCATGTATTGCGTAAGAGTTGAAAAAGCTGAAGCGCGTTAAAAAGTATGAACCAATTGCTTGGCTGAAACCGGGGTTGTGCATGCTCGGAGTTTTGTGTGATGAAAATGAAGCATGGCCTAACTATATGATTTTGTAGGGATAAGCTTTCTTTGGCTATGCTATTTTGATAAGACATGATTACTTGTTAGTATGCTTGAAGTATTACTATTTTTATGTTTTATGGACTTTTATCTTGAATCATTTGGATCTGAACAATCATGCCACAATAAATAAAATTACATTGAGAATTAGGCTAGGTAGCATTCCACATCAAAAATTCTGTTTTTATCATTTACCTACTCGAGGACGAGCAGGAATTAAGCTTGGGGATGCTTGATACATCTCCAACATATCTATAATTTTTTATTGTTTCATGCTATTATATTACCCGTTTTGGATGTTTATGGGCTTTACTTTACACTTTTATATCATTTTTTGGACTAACCTACTAACCGGAGGCCCAGCCCAAATTGCTGTTTTTTTGCCTATTTCAGTGTTTCGAAGAAAAGGAATATCAAACGGAGTCCAAACGGGATGAAACCTTCGGGAGCGATCTTTTGGAACAAACGCAATCTAGGAGACTTGGAGTGGACGTCAAGCAGCAAACGAGGCAGCCACGAGGGTGCCCGGCGCGCCCCCCACCCTCGTGGCTCAACCGACCAACTTCTTCCTCCTATATATATCCACGTACCCCGAAAACATCCAGGAGCACCATGAAAAACTATTTCCACCGCCGCAACCTTCTGTATCCGCGAGATCCCGTCTTGGAGCCTTCGTCGGTGCTCCGTCGGAGGGGGAATCGACCACGGAGGGCCTCTACATCATCTCCAAGGCCTCTCCGATGAGTTGTGAGTAGTTTACCACAGACCTTCGGGTCCATAGTTATTAGCTAGATGGCTTCTTCTCTCTCTTTGAATCTCAATACAAAGTTCTCCTCGATCTTCTTGGAGATGTATTCGATGTAATTCTTTTTGCGGTGTGTTTGTCGAGATCCGATGAATTGTGGGTTTATGATCAAGTTTATCTATGAGAAATATTTGAATCTCCTCTGAATTCTTTTATGTATGATTGGTTATCTTTGCAAGTCTCTTCGAATTATCAGTTTGGTTTGACCTACTAGATTGATCTTTCTTACAATGGGAGAAGTGCTTAGTTTTGGGTTCAATCTTGCGGTGTCCTTTCCCAGCGACAGCAGGGGCAGCAAGGCACGTATTGTATTGTTGCCATCGAGGATAAAAAAGATGGGGTTTATATCACATTGCATGAGTTTATCCCTCTACATCATGTCATCTTGCTTAATGCGTTACTCTGTTCTTATGAACTTAATACTCTAGATGCAGGTAGTAGTCGGTCGATGTGTGGAGTAATAGTAGTAGATGCAGAATCGTTTCGATCTACTTGTTGCGGACGTGATGCCTATATACATGATCATGCCTATATACTCTCATAACTATGCACTTTTCTATCAATCGCTCGACAGTAATTTGTTCACCCACCGTAATATTTATGCTATCTTGAGAGAAACCACTAGTGAAATCTATGGCCCCCCGGGTCTATCTTTTATCATATAAGTTTCTGCTCTACTTTTATTTGCATCTTTTACTTTCTAATCTATATCATAAAAATACCAAAAAATATTTATCTTATCTTATTATCTCTATCAGATCTCACTTTCGCAAGTTACCGTGAAGGGATTGACAATCCCTTTATCGCGTTGGTTGCGAGGTTCTTGTTTGTTTGTGTAGGTACGAGGGACTTTTGAGGAGCTTCCTACTGGATTGATATCTTGGTTCTAAAAACTGAGGGAAATACTTACGCTACTTTGCTGCATCACCCTTTCCACTTCAAGGGAAAACCAACGCAGTGCTCAAGAGGTAGCGACTATATGTTTTGTCTATGTATTCACACATGTACTAAGTTTCCGATTAATACAATTCTAGCATGAATAATAAACATTTATCATGAATTAAGGAAATAAATAATAACTTTATTATTGCCTCTAGGGCATATTTCCTTCAGGGGGCGCCTACAACATACAAGAACAATTGTTAGCCGTGTGCGGCGCCCCCTCCACAGTTTACACCCCAGGTCATACTGTCGCGGTGCTTAGGCGAAGCCCTGCGCAGATCACTTCACCATCACCGTCACCACGCTGTCGTGCTGACGGAACTCATCTACTTCCTCGACACCTTGTTGGATCAAGAGGGCGAGGGACGTCATCAAGCGGAATGTGTGCGGAGGTACCGTACGTTCGATACTTGATCGGTCGGAGCTCGAAGAAGTTTGACTACATCAACCGCGTTGTCAAACACTTCCGCTTTCGGTCTATGAGGGTACGTGGACACACTCTCCCCCTCTCATTGCTATGCATCTCCTAGACAGATCTTGCATGGATGTAGGTTTTGAAATTGCATGCTACGTTCCCCAACAAGTACAACTACACATACATGTTGAAACTACTAGAAAAGACTAGGGCACTATGGGTGTCCAAAAACTATGCAGAAAGAATCTCAAATAAGAATATATTACAAATAAGTCCCTTGATGTCCCTACGACCAACCAGATCTGAAACCGCAATCGACCGCCGAGACGCACACTAGTGGAATAGACAGAATACCAGCAAATCAAAATCCAAGCGCATTCCTGGATCCAGACCTACAAAATAGACACTTCGCGATGTGGCACCACGGTTGAGGAAGGTTCCGTCGCCAACCTGGATCCAGTTTTAATGCCAACCTGGATCTAATTTTGCCGCATCCTACCGTCGTTGTCGGAGAAGAACACCAGATCTGCCATCGTCAGGCCACCAACCTTGAACCAACACCAATATAACCCACTTGCCGGCACTTGCACAGGAAGCATAAAAGCCCACTGCTTCAAACGGACAGCGAGCAGATGACGCCATCAGCTCAGCAGTGCCTTCGAAGTGAATATCATCATAGTGAGGAAAGATCAAAACCACCTTATTCGATAGAGTAGCAACCACACCAAGCTGATGTTTTATTAGACAAAGACGAGACACTAAACATGGACCAATTGAAAGAGAAATGGGAGCTCACCCCCTCCACTAGCCAGTGAAACAGCAGATGGACAAGGTGGAGATCATCACCTCGCTGGCGTCTAAGGGCATGAACAATGGTAGCATCACTATACCGCTGCTCCATGATCCATGTCAGAACAAAAAAAATTAGAGCACTAGTTTTACCCAACGGTGTGGTCCCTCATGCACTCTCTCCCCTCCTATCTTTCTCTTTCTCTAAGCCAATGACTGCACTAGTTTTCCACGCTTTTGCTGCTATCCTCTTCTTTTCTTCTTCTTTCTGGTGAAGCACCGACCTCTTCTCAAGAGACCGATTCGTTCTTGTTAGAATAAATCCGAGGCATACTGTCGATCATCCGAGGACCAAGCAACCACACGAGCACGACACCGAGATTTGTTAACGAGGTTCACCGATATGGCTACATCCCCGGGGCTTGACTACGGGCGCTCCTCCCCATGACACCGTCACAATACCGCACCCGGTCGCCCTGGACACCGGCACATGCCGCCGGCTTCCCCTGCGTTCCGGTGCTATTATGTTGGCATAGGCTACATCGTGTGTCTACCCCCGCTATATAAGAGAGGCCTAGGATACTAGTGTCCTACTAGGACACGACTCCACATCCTATGTAAACACGATACAACTACAAGTCCAACTGTAACCTACCTTGTACACTATATTCGACACAACTCTAACAAACTCCACCTTGGCGAATATTCTCCACCACCTTGAGTTCGCCCATGCATCAAACTTCCATGTACATTGGACTTGAGCTTATCCCATGAGCACCGCTGCTACTCCAAAGACTCCATACGACTCCACCTGCAACTTGTAGTCCCTTCTTTTCTTGACCACGGCTAACACTCGAGCAAAATTAAGTACCTTGTTACTCTAGTTCGTGCTCCCAACTTCCAGAGTAT
This sequence comes from Aegilops speltoides, assembly GCA_021437245.1. Classification (NCBI taxonomy): domain Eukaryota; kingdom Viridiplantae; phylum Streptophyta; class Magnoliopsida; order Poales; family Poaceae; genus Aegilops; species Aegilops speltoides. The sequence goes on from CM038142.1 coordinate 492,631,641, forward strand.
CCGTCAACGCCATCACACACCGATCACTGACCTGCGCGAAAGTGAACAACTCACATATTGGGTGTCACACATAAGAGTTACCTGAACTCAACATCACCGCTCCTTTCTTGACCGCCTGTCTGAAAACTTGAAGAAATTTCACCGTTGCTTGTAGTCATTCCGAGTCAAATTCGCAGTTGTCTCACCACATGTATGACCACCAGAGCCCTGGTCCGTCTCCATGCACCGTGCGTACCGCACGCCTCGCCGCTATTACCGCGTCGAGCCTCCGCTGTCCCGGTCGAGTCTCAAGGGTCGCGAAACCACACCACTCAACCCCCACTGCAGAGTACCACCGATCATCAGTGATCGATGGCGAGTTTCACGCTTCCATCAGACCACTCAGCTCCAGTCCGAACTGCATGTCACTCGCTTTTCCCTTGCTGAATAGGCTTCGACTCTCTGTCGACTTACGCCGTAGCCCCTCAATCCAGCTCCACCTTCAACATGACTCCATGGTGGTTGTACGTGCCACCCCGCGCCCCACCGACTTCAAGTTCCGTGTATACACCACCTTGAATCAATCCCGCGCCATAGTCTTGTCGAAGCCGCACAAGCCCTCGGGGCCTGTGCCACGTGTTTCCACGCCCAGAAGTCGGTCACCATCAGCATCACGTTCCTATGTCGTCTTCACCGATCCCATCACCGTCTTCTGTACCAACCGACTTGCGTCGATCCGTCAGACTGCCAAGTCTGACCCAGCCGAACTCGTTCGACTGCATGACACGCTCGAGGCTCTCAAATCGTCTTCCACGAATTTCCATCCATCACATAATAATTCCATCTCAGCTGACATGACTTCCCGCAACACCTTCAAGCATCTCTATTGCGCCAACAAATCTTTCATCTTTGTCTGCCATAACCCAAGGTTTTCTGTTCAGTGAACTTCTCCACCTCAAACCCGGCACCCGTTGGCGCCATAGTTCTTTGTACGCCTGACCCTGCGAAAAATTATCCCAGCTTTGCACGTGATCCCCAAGTACACAAACAAAACCGAACGTGGTATGCTTCCATGTACTAGTTGCAATTCAACCAGGCCTTCACGTGACGTGCTCTTGGCTCAATCCTGATGCTACTGTTGCTTTGCCTTGTCAATTCCTCCTGCTAAATCCGTTGAATGCCAACGTGATGGATTTTTCCATCGCCAATTTGATCTCGCCTATCTCCGTGTCACGTGGAGACTCGGTCTCCTTTTGTCCAAACAAATCATCGCCGCATAAAGATGCATCGCGCGAGAGCCACGCGACGACGCCACACGGCCACTCGGCCAGCCCGCTGCCGGTCCGTATGGGCGCGCCTTCTAGTACATCGGCCGCTTCGCACGCGCTTGCCGCCTGGGCCGCAGCCCTAGTGAGCGCTTTGCTCGCCTGCAGACGCGCCCTTGTCGCCACGCGAACGCCGCCGCCGACGCTCGCCCGACGACGCGTGCCTCTGACGCTTCTTTGTCGATCCGCCCGTCGATCGTTATATGCATCTTGCCTTGATCGCTTATATTCCGATGAAAATTACAACCAACATCGCATCTCGATGTAACTCGCGGCGATAATGCCCAGATATAATCGTCTCTCGCAGATTTTACGTCGTATTTTCTTCCTCCTTTAGATCAATGATCAACGACCTCCGAACAACCTAGCTCTGATACCGATTGTTACGCAATCCCGGGTCCGCTATCACCAGCGTTTCCGACCCACATGCGTCAACCAGGCCCAACCGGAGAGCAACACCGACTTATGACAAGCCTTGGGCCCTCTCCCCAAAAGACTAGCTTGTTAGGAGGACACCCCGCCCTTATAAGTCGTGTTATGTCTCCCCACAACCGATGTGGGACTAAACCCAACAATCTCCCTCACACATCGGTCATCCATGGGCCCGCTAACACCAGCGTTTCACCCACCAACCATGACCGACCACCCGTGAGTCTACCGAGATTCATTCCGCACTGGCTCGATACCACTTGTTAGAATAAATCCGAGGCATACTGTCGATCATCCGAGGACCAAGCAACCACACGAGCACGACACCGAGATTTGTTAACGAGGTTCACCGATATGGCTACATCCCCGGGGCTTGACTACGGGCGCTCCTCCCCATGACACCGTCACAATACCGCACCCGGTCGCCCTGGACATCGGCACATGCCGCCGGCTTCCCCTGCGTTCCGGTGCTATTATGTTGGCATAGGCTACATCGTGTGTCTACCCCCGCTATATAAGAGAGGCCTAGGATACTAGTGTCCTACTAGGACACGACTCCACATCCTATGTAAACACGATCAACCATAAGTCCAATCAGAACCCACCAGACACTATATTCGACACAACTCTAACAGTTCTGCAAGCATCCATCTTTTCTTCTCTCTCCTGCTGCATCCTACCTGGATAGCTGGGGCGCCTGTCCACGCTGGAGCATTGGCGATGCCCTAAAGGAAGGTAGGAATTAGCGTTTCTCTTTCTTTATTTAGCCTGCGTGCGTGCTTTTTCTCCCCTCTGTTTTTTTGTTTTTTGGCTGACAAGGCGGCATGGCCTATCCCGGGCCGGCCAGCCCGGTCCAACTAGTACTAGGACCGAAAGAGAAGTTGGACTTGAGCTACACACCACCACCATAGAAGGAGCACAGAACTCCGACGCGAGTTAACTTCGACGAGCACAGAACGCCGCCCGCTGCCCGCCGCCGTCGTTCGCTGGGTTTCTTCGGTGAGCTCCTTTCCTCTCCCTCGGCCGACCCATCCTCTATGTTTAAGAGGGCCGTAACTGGGGACGTGCTCCGCTGTCTGTGGGATTTCGTTGAGCACGAAGCTGGCTGGCACGATCCCTTCCAATCACTCGTCCGCGTCACGGATTCCTACCTAGAGCTCGCACCGTCGCACGCTCCTGCGGCCCCAGCCAACCAAGCAGCCAGCGCTCCCAGCCCCCGCCCCCGCACAAAGCTAGGGTTACTGCCGCCGCCGCCCCCCCGGCGCGCCCTCCGCCCCTCCACGCTTCCCCTAGCTCCGCCCGTCCCGCCGTCCAGTACCTCCGCCCCTCCCGTCCCCTGCCTCTGGCCCTCCAGCCTTCCCGCCCGTCCGGCCCTCTCTCCTGCACCGCCGACCAGAGGAGAGGTAGCTCTCCTCCTCTCTCTAATCCCTCCAGCCCCCCAATCCTCCCTCCCTCCCTCTTCCATCCCTCCCCTCCTGTACCATGCTCTATTCCTTTGTCTTCAATTTTTTCCTGATTTTTTTTGTGTGGATTGACACTGAGTAGTTGCTATGCATGGAGGTTGATGAGTAATTGCTGATGAATGCTATAGACTGAATATTGTGACCATACACTACTGATTGCATAACCGTATTTGCTTGCAGTGGAGTTCGCTTGCTAGGTATTTGTGAAAATGCTAGTATGGATTTTTCTTCATTTTCTTGTACTTTGTAGATGTGAATGCTGATGTTCTAGATTGTAGCATGGTATATGTTTAAATTGTGGCATCATACCGGATATAATTTTGCTTGCTTGAAGTAATGGTCGACAAGGCGGTTTGGGATGATGCACATGTGAAGAAATTCGTTGATATTTGCAAATTAGAGGTTAGTGATGGAAACAGGCCCTTAGGTTATTTCAATAGGAAAGGTTGGAAAAATATTTCTAGTAGGATAGCTGATTCTTGTTATGCGAGAGGACGGTAGGTTAGCTAAGTTGATGGAGAGCATCATCATGTGAACCATGTATTTTGTGTGGTCTTGATTACGGCATCAGTTTCTATTTATAATGTTAGCTATATGTATGCAATGTTAAAAAGTTGTTCAAATTAATTGTCGATATTGTCATTTTTTCCCTTTCAATATGGCCATTGAAATGTGAATCAGTGTACATATTGTTTAACATACAAACAGTCTTTCAGCGTCCAGGGGCATTACAGCCAATTCCTACCAAATCTATAGTTTCACAGTTGTCTCAACCAAACAACTTTCAACTTTCCCATAGTTCTGAGCACACATCAGCTTTCTTACAGCTCACAGCAGGTTTTTCAGAATCTACAGTCAACCAAACAGACCCTAAGAGGGATAGAAGAGAGAACATAGAACACAGAGAAGCGATGTTCCTGGAGGAGGATATTTCCATATTTTTGTGTACCGGTTTGCGCTCCAATAAGTTTATCTTGTGTTGGCCTCCATATAGGGTGAATTTGCAGTTGAATGTCAAAGAGATGGGCAATGTGAAACATGATAGTAATAAGGACTTAATAATGCCGCTGACACAATTTTCATGCTTTTGACTTGCAGGAATTTGTCTGACTTCTCCAATCAGAGCATTGCAGAGGGAAAATAGTAATGGAGTTGATAAATGCTAACCCTGTGATTCATGAGAAAAGAGAAAGGCGCACCCGCCAGGCACCAGAAAACATAGATGAAAATGCACCAGAGGCCATAGACCAGCTTGAAATATTTGATATCCTCTATTGTTCTTTCCTTTATGGATCTAGTGTAGCTTGCTTTCCTGCTATACTTTATTGATCTGGTGCCGTGTTAGCATAATTACCTTGTGCTCCTTAACATTCTTACATCATATTAGAGACATAAAGGACCCAGAACATCCATACTCACTGGAAGACCTTAATGTGGTAAATGAAGACTCGGTCGAAATCAATGATGAACTTAGTCATGTCAGGTAAGTTGGCATCTGTCTATTGGAACTTTGGCTGCTACAATTCAGGAATCATAATGAAATTAAATTGTGAGGATTCCTGGTCGCTTTGGTTTCAGGGTTACTTTCACCCCGACAGTGGAGCATTGCAGTATGGCCACTATAATTGGCCTTTGCTTACGTGTGAAGCTCATGCGGAGTCTTCCACCTCGTTACAAGGTATGCTGTTGGTGTGCGGTAAAAAGGAACTCCTGCTATTATAGTTCCACAAGTAATTGTAAACTGCTTAAAAGAGAAAAGAAGAGAAGAAAGTAACAATCAATTCAAATGTGAACTGCTTAAAACAGAAAAAAAGAGAAGAAAATAACAAGCTGCCTTAATATGTTGCTGAAGCCATGGTATTTTAATTAACATGTCAGTGTATTTATATTATAATTTAGGAACTCTTTGAACACTGAGCTAGATGAGCCATCTGTCAGACCACTTAGGGCCAGTTCTTTTGGGGCTTATGGCTGGCTGTCTACCCCCTCCCCAGCTATTCTAGAAGCCCAACCTAAAATTTAATTTTGCGGCAGCTTATTTCCACAGCCATACATAAGCCCCAAAAGAACTGGCCCTGAACTTGCTACTGCCTTTATAGAAAAAGTTTTTACTTCAAAATTCAGATATCGCAAAAACACACTCTGGAGGCACAATAAGTGCAGTTTCTAATTTCAGATATGTGTGGTGTAAATGCATCATTAATGGTTAGAAACAATGGTAATTCATTAACATATATGCCAAGTATTTCATAAGCAAATTTATTGAGGACTAATTAGGTAGGGTGGATTTCGCTCCTGTCAATGACAGTGCGGGGAAATTGATAGTTTTCTGCTGCTTATTAGGAGTAGCTATTACTGCCCGTAGTATCTTCAAAATAATCAGACATTGTACTGACTTCTGACCCATGTAGGTGGACATACGGTTGACGCCTGGATCACATGCAACTGAAGCTGCCGGTATGTGTTCTACGATATACATTTTTATACCTTACAGTTTCCACACTATTTTGCCTGGAACAATATCTCAGTATGTTTTTTCTCCCTTCTTTCCCAGTGAACAAGCAACTGAGCGACAAAGAACGCGTCGCGGCCGCGCTGGAGAATTCAAACCTGCTGGACATAGTGGAGGAGTGCCTGTCACCGACGCTCGGTTGAGACCTGAGTAGGACTGGAAACCAGTGCGTGGATAACATTCCCAGACTACAGGAGATCAGCATATTATTTACTTTGATTGATGTTTGAGAAGAATCCTTTAATTAGGTGGCGCAGGAGTGTGTGCATGAATTTTGAGGCCCTGCGCCTCTCTGTAAGAACGTTGTTGCCGCTTAAGCTATCGTATCGTAGTGGTAGTATGTAGGTCGTCGAGTGCTGCTATTTTTTTCTTGGAGGAGCTGGGTGCTGCTATGTTTCTGTACGGTTCTGATTGTACATCGAGGGATATAGTGTGGTGATCCGTGCCGTCACTGAAATTCTGTATGGGTTACTGTTATCCTGGGTCATGAATTGCATATGTCATGTTGACAGAGAAGGATTATTGTTCGTCCTTTTATTTGAACTTCATGTTTTATCCTTTTTAGTCATGCTTGAGTTGCTGAAGAAAATAAAAGAGCACCACTGCCCAGTGCCGAGGGATGGTGTGGTGATCCGTGCTGTCTATGTCCAGTATAACTCTTTTCCTGTCATTAATTCACAATCATGTTCGCAGAGAATGATTATTTTTATTTTTAGATTTTAATTATCTTTGTGCTGGTCTTGATTTTGTTTCTTTTTGTCATGCTGCTTTTTTTTTTAGAATCGCTTTTTTGGTCATGCTGCTTCCGTTGAAGGAGGAAGCTTCACTGCTGAGGAAACAATAGCCCAGTCCTGAGCCCACGCGTGGCCCATACCTAACAGCCTGACTTATTTTTTTGTGGCGTAGAAAGATAGAAACAGTCCCGCACGCTCACGCCAGCCACCAGCCGGTGCAGGCCGCGCAGGGGAAGGGAGGAAGGAAGCACTGGCGTCGCACCTTGGCACAGGCACACGCTCCAGATAGAAAAAAAGATCAGCGCCGCGCTGCCCAATATCTCTCCGTCTCCACTCTCCACTGCCCCGGCGTCTCGGTCCCGCTCTCGCTCCGCAGCAACCTGTCCGTCCACACTCGCCAACAAAATCTCCGGAGCCCAAACAGCGGACGGAATCCCAGTAGTGTCCAGAGAGCCCCTCCCTCGCTGCCCTTCCCCCCCTCTCCTCGTCCCCCGCCCGCCTCTCCGCGCGCGCCACCATGTCGTCGGCGTGGGCCGACGCGGCGCTGCTCCTCGCCTCCCCGTCTCCGTCCCCGTCCCCGGCCTGCTCCTCCTCGCTCCTCGCCAGGCCGCGCTACGGGCGCCTCCGCAAGGTACGCCTCCCGACGGCGCCCCTGTCGCCCGTCTCCTAGTCCTAGGCACTGAAGTGGGATCCGGCTCGTGACTGCCGGATGGCCTGATGCTCGATTGGTTGTCCCTGTACCCCTGCGTGCATTTGCTTTGCTTCTGTGAACTGTAACCGCGCATCTGAGCAGCGCCGCGCCGAGGTTCGTGTGCTGTCGGAAGCGGTGTTGCGTCAGGGGTAACGAACTGGCTGACGCGCTTGCTCATGCACAATCGGCTGTGGCGTTTAGTTGTCGTCTTGCTTGGGTCTAGCTCCCACGGCAGGGCACGTCATGCGTGTTGGTTTAGTTCATCTTCATGTAGAATTCAGACTTGCAGGGTCTAGCGGAAATGGCACCAATACGTGCGTGGTGTGGCGAAACTCTGAACAAGAAGCATGCCTGAATTTGCGTTTGTTTTTGAAAAAAGCTCACGGAATTGTTATGTACTCCTGACCTATATAAGATGTTTTGGATATTTCAATATGGACTACATACATACGGACTGGACAAACACACTAAAACGTGCCTGTATACATCCGATTCAGAGAAAGGTTAGAACATCTTATATTTGTGGACGGAGGGAGTGGCTGCCTGCCTAGAGTGCCATAGTATTCGATACGATGTTTTGCATTTTTTTTAATTGTTCATGATGCCTATGAACACAACATTAACTCTTTTCATTCATTTATTTACAAGAGTTTCTATCATTTCACATTATCTATACTTTATGCACCTGGTTTCGACAAGTATTCGGGTGCTCCTGTTATGCTCAACTGCTCACTTCTGTTGGGTTTGCTGAGGGTTGATTGTGCCCAACACTTAAGTGATCTGAAAATTTTATTTCACGGTGCATGGTGACCGATGATCATTGAATTTTTTCTTATCTCTCTCTTGATCTGTTCCGCTCAACTCGTGTATTTTCAGTTAATATCTTTATTTTACCCATCCTGCATTTGCGTTTCAGCGCCAAGTCTCTAAAATGTCCTATATTAGTTTAAAGAGGAAGTGATTCCTTAGCTGAATGGGAAATACCTTGATATTATATTGGAGTTGCATATCTCCCCGTTCAAGTTTTGATTGCTTTTTTGGGTCAACTGGATGATGTTTCTTTGTTTCACAGGGATTTCCCTGTACCACTCGTTCTAAAGCTGGATTCCAAATCAATCATTACCAAGCAAGGAGCTTAAAGGTTAAAGCAAAGATGGATTCTGGTGATGGCGAGACACAACTCGCTCCAGTTAAATTCGAAACCCCAAGTGGTCAACTTCTGGCGCAGATACTGCAATCGCAGCCTCACCTAATCCCTGTAACAGTTGATCAACAACTTGAAAACCTGACAGCAGAGAAAATTGCCCAAAAGGAAAAGGCCGCAAAAGTTCCTGAGGACCTCCTTTACAAGTAAGTACAAATAATTATAGGAATTGTTTTCCCCAGATCAGAAACAAATAGTCACGCCTCACGCGTCATATCTTCTATAAAACATGCTGCTATGTAAATGTTAAAGAAAGGAGAAGACATTAGATATTCCGTTGACTCATATCAATTAATAATGCATCCCTGAACTACAGGCGAATTGCAGAAGTCAAAGAGAAGGAAAGGCAGAATACCCTGGAAGAGATCATCTACTGCTGGATTTTGTTCAAGTTCATGGAAAATGACATACAAATGACACCTGCATTATCATCATCAGGTGGCCCTGTACGCGACGTCTCTTCGTTGCCTAACCAGGAGTATAAGCTGCAAAGCATACACTCTCAAGATGCTCTTGAGATGATACAGAACCATCTCAACCTTATCATGGGGGAGCAGGCAGCAGCGCCACTAGATACCGTTGTCGAGATCAGCAACTTAAATCTCGGGAAGCTCTACGCAGCATCCATCATGTATGGTTACTTCCTCAAGAGGGTGGACGAGCGATTCCAACTTGAGAAAACCATGAAGACACTCCCACCAAGCCTCAACGAAAAGCTATTTACGGAGAGAGACATTAAGCCTAATCCATTCATGGACATGGAGTCCCTGGTACGGATGACGCCTGATGGGGAGATGGTTGATGTGGAGGAGGACGAGGAAACAAACCCAAACAAGCTGAGGTCCTACGTTTCGCGCCTGGACGCCGACACGTTGCAACGGTACGCTACCATCAGGTCCAAGGAATCGGTCTCGCTGATAGAGAAGCAAACGCAGGCTCTGTTTGGTCGGCCGGATATCAAAGTGCTGGATGATGGCTCTGTTAATGCTAAAGATGGGAAAACGGTAACGCTTACGTTTACAGAGCTCACACATCTTGTCCTGGAGGCGGCTGGTTTTGGGGCCTTTTTGTGGGAGGCTGAGAGCCATGTAGAATCCAAGTACCATTTTGTTAACAGTTGATTGTGCGTTTTGTTAATCTGGAAATGGGTTTCTGTGCATTTGATAGGGTAGGATCCAGTCCATCTCTGGTATGCCTTTTCAGTGTAGCTGATGCTCTTGCTCTTGTTTGCTCCCTATCAGCAGCAGCCAAGGGGCACGAATCAAACCATCACTGTCCATGGCTGATGACTCCATGGCCCCTCACAGTCACTGATCGGAATGTAATTTAACAGAGGAATGGAAAATGTTTCTTCTTATGATATACTCCTCCGTCCCAAATTACTACTTGTTTTAGATATGTCCCTCCTATCCATATTACATTGGTATCCAGACAAATGTAAGACGAGTAATATGGATCGGAGGGAGTAGTATTATTCTCTTTACAACAGTTGTATATACTGCTAGTAAAAAAAGACTTCTTTAGTTTTTGTGTCTTTCTCTCCACCTTTCTGTGCACCTTCATTCCCGACTTGTCCCTGGCGATAGCTTATGAACGGGACATCCTTTTTTTTTTGACAGAATATGAACGGGACATCCTAATCGTCGCTTCAGGCACCAGTTTAGGAACCTGGCGCTTACGTAGCCGCTGCTGGTCGCTTGCCCGCTCACGCAGTCGCTTCGTTCCCTCAGGCACGCCCAAGTGGGCCGCGGCTGTTTTTTGTGTTGTTGATTGATCTTGTAGAAAATAACCGGACGGTTTTTTAATACCTACGATTTTTTTTATAAAATTTAAAAAGGTTTACGGATTTTAAAAATAGTTCATCCATTTGAAAAAAGTTTATCTGTTTTATAAAAAGTTCATCAATTTTGTTTATTTTCAAAAAATTGACATAAGTTCATTGATATTTTAAAAAGTTCACAAACTTAAACAAGTTCATCGATTTTGATAAAAATTTTAGCTTCAAAAAAGGTAATACGTGTCGCATTAATAAAATAAAGATACAGTTACAATCCATGTAAACGCCAACATAACAGGATCGAAAAGATAGGATAATCCTACGTTTTTTAAAATTAATGAACTATTCTTAAAATCCGTAAAGAATGGATGAACTATTTTAAAAATATGTAAGCTCTTTTTTTAAATGGATGAACTATTTTTAAAATTCGTAAAAACTCTATTTTTAAATGGATGAAGTATTTTTAAAATCCGTAATTTTTTTACAAATGGATGAACTATTTTTAAAATCCTTGGCGAAAAAGAAGACAAATCACCTCTTTACCCGAGCTTCACACAACTCCATCGCTGATATGAAGCTTTACGTGCCTCCCAGGTAGTTAATTTGCTTGAACCAAAACCACTGCTGTTGAAAGAATCGGACCGGAGTAACGTTTTCTCGGACACGCCATCAAACTCCAGAACTGACACCCCCGCACGACTACGACGCCGGAGGAGGAAACTAGAACTATTAGCCTCCAACCACCAACTCAGCAAAGGATGCACCTTCTTCCTGTTGGGAAACGTACCATGCAATTTCAAAAAAAAAAAAATCCTATGCTCACGCAAGATCTATCTAGGAGATGCATAGCAACGAGAGGGGTAGAGTGTGTCCACGTACCCTCGTAGACCGAAAGCGGAAGCGTTTGCCAACACGGTTGATGTAGTTGAACTTCTTCTCGTTCCGACAGATCAAGTACCGAGCGTACGACACCTTCGAGTTCTGCACACTTCAGCTCGATGACGTCCCTCGAACTCTTGATCCAGTAGAGTGTCAAGGAAGTAGAAGAGCTCCGTGAGCACGACGGCGTGGTGACGGTGATGGTGAAGTTATCTGCGCAGGGCTTCCCCTAAGAACTACGTGAATATGACGGGAGGCGTAAACTGTGGAGGGGGGCGCCACACACGGCTAACAATCGTTGGTGTGTGTTCTAGGCGCCCCTTACCCATGTATATATAGGTGGGAGGGGGAGAGAGGCAGCCTAGGGCGCGCCCAAGTAGGAGGAATCCTACTTGGGCCCCTAGTCCAATTCGACCCCCCCTTTCCTTTTATCGGAAGAGGGAAAAGATGGAAGAGGGAAGGAGGAAGGAAAGGGGGGGGGGCTGAACCCCCACCTCCTTATCCTATTCGGCGTCCTACCGAAAGGGGGGGCACCCCTTGTGGGATGGTGTGCTCCCCTCGTATGGCCCATATGGCCCATATGTTCCCCCAGGGGGTTCCGGTAACCCCCCGGTACTCTGATATGTACCTGATACAAGCCGGAACACTTCTGGTGTCCGAATACTATCATCCTATATACCAATCTTTACCTCTCGACCATTTCGAAACTCCTCGTCATGTCCGTGATCTCATCTGGGACTCCGAACAACATTCGGTCACTGTTGGGGATATTACCACTGGGCGTGAACCGGCCTACCTGGGCCGGGTTAACTTCAGTAGTAGTATAAGCAGATGAAGGCCCAAGGCCTGTAGTCGGTTTAGAACCTGTAGCCGTAAACCGGCTTGATATGTAAACTTGCATTGTAAGTTAGGAATAGAAAGAGACCAACCGGGATACGAGTATGAATCGGTATGGGACTCCATGGACCGACGGGCGTCACCCATGTATATAAGGGGGCGACCCGGCGGCGGTTCAAGACAGACAACAACAACTCGAGCCTAGGCGAAGCTTGTTTGCTCCCTAGCCATCGAGACCACATCAATTCCATCACAACTAGATGTAGGCTTTTACCTTCATCGAAGGGGCCGAACTAGTATAAACCCTCGTGTCTTTGTGTCCGCTTTAACCCCTTCAAGTTAACCCGTAGCGATGGCTCCACGACTAAGTCCTTTCACTAGGACATCTGCCGTGACAAATCCACGACAGTTGGCGCCCACCGTGGGGCTATCGCATGATAGTTTGATGATCTTGGAGGGCAAGCTCAAAGGACTCGAAGGCTATGCTGTGGGCCGGATGACCAAGAGTCGTCGTGGCAAGCTCTACATCGACAATTCAGGATGGGGTCCCGAAGCCAGCTCGATCGAGTACGGATACCGGGTCCCCTTTGGTGGCATACACGTTTTCATCGGCAAGATTGGTGAGCCTGGGCCTGAGCCGGACATCTGCACCGACCCCGTCAAGACGGCTCAGCGTGCGAGACCTACCCAGGTTAAACCGGCCGTGAAGCGTGCCTTCGTCGGAGTTATTCACGGAGGAGAACCTGAGGATGAGTCAGAATACAGTAGCGAGACCGTCGTTTATTCCGGCGACGAGTCCTCAACCGGAGAGACCGAATCATTGTACCAGTTGCAAGACGACCAGATTAGGGCTGTTCGATGGCGGCAGATTCCGGACCCCTGATCAGATCAACCGGGTTGGAATATTCATGGCCGGCACGCAGGCGGCAAATCACTCTTCGACTGCAGCAGCAATGCTCTCCGGATCAGCAGCGGCAGCGGCAGCAGAGGCAGGAGGCCTTGTGCGCCCGCCGGTTCAAGTTCTGTCTGACCTGTTTGACGCACTAGCGGTACTTATGGCAGAGGCCAACCCGGCGGATCAGGAAGCCCATGATGCGGAGGTTGCAAAGGTGAGAGAGCAGATTGTACAGGCCAAAGACGACTGGCAGGAGAGAAGGATAGGATGGCCGCAGAGCGGGCCGCTTTGGACGCCCAGGCCTATAAGCTCATGCTTGACCAGAATGCATCACAGGAGGTCTTGAAGCGGAAGCACAGATCATGCCTGCCGTTAGGGTTCGACCCTCGAAATCTCTTTCACACTCCGGGAGCTGGAACCAGTAATCCGCTGGGGCACCTGGAGGCAAACCGGATTGAGGCACCAGGGCCAGGAGCGACGGTCCAACCCCGCCTGATGGAACCTCCTCGACAGAACATTGTAATTCCTCCGCCGGTTCAGACACCTCCGGGTCATTATTCTAATCCTATGGACAATCTTGTTGCAGCTGCTGCGCGATTAGAAGCTATCCCGGTGGAAGGAGACTCTCATAAGCAATAGAGACGCTACCGGTTAAGGAACTTCTCCGGACCACTTTGATTCAACAGAGGCTTATTCATACGGCGCGACCGGATTCACTCCACACCTCGCCCAAGCCGGAGCTATAGCGGTGCTCGGATGAACCGCCATATCGAGCAACGCGCGAGGCCGTGAAGCGGCCCGTGGCAATAACCCGGCAGGTGGTGTTCGTGATGCTCAGGACGTAGTGGATCGGGCCCGGGCATGAAGGGAGGCCGAGTTAGCAGCGCAGAACGAGGCGGGTCAGCTTACACCAGTTCATCCTACCACCTCTGCCGGGCCAGGGGTCGCATCCGCTTTGGGAGTACCCTGTTTAGTCCCCGCTTTACGCAATGTACGCCTGCCCAAAGATTTCAAGGGTCCGCGCAAGGTGCCGAATTACACCGCTGATTTATCTCCAGAAGCGTGGGTAGAGAGTTATGAGATGGCCATGGAGATGTTGGATGTGGATGAGACCGCATGTGCAAAGTACTTCACCATGATGCTTGAAGGCACGACCCGTACTTGGTTGAAGAGCCTGCCGCCTAATTCTATCAGTTCATGGGCCCAGTTGCGGGCCCGGTTTATCCAGAATTTCAAAGATACGTGTAAGCAGCCCAAGTCCATAGTAGACCTGGCGGCTTGTGTTCAGGAGGACGGAGAGTCAACAACCCATTGGGTACGCCGCGTTTCGGAAGTCCTGCACTCATCTGACAGGATCAATGCTGACTCTGCGATCTTAACCCTGGAGGGCAACTGCTGGTTTATGCCTTTAAAGTTGAAATTGGGGCGTATGAAGCGGTTCTGTAATGACATGGGAACTCTCATGGCCGCTTTGGTGAAGTATGCTGATTCTGATAGTACCAAGGATCCCGAGATCAACGATGATGAAGCAGGGAAGGGAAAGAAGAATAGCAACTCCAAGGGACATCAGTACAAACCGGCGGGCCACGGAAACGGAGGCAAGCGTAAAGCGGATGGCAGCATGGACTTTGTGGCTAACACTAATGCGCAGGATAAGGGTCAACGGCGCAGAGGTAAAGCGGCGAATCGTAATGGAGCTCCAAATCCTAACCCGGATCGCTTAAACTATTTGTTGAATCATCCTTGTCCAAAGCACGGGACGAAGGAGGCGCCGGCTAACCACCTTTGGAAGGATTGTTACATTATGCAGGAGTTTAAGAATTCTAATGCCTTCCGGTATGACCGTGGTCAGGTGGTGGCTCAGGATCCGGTTTCCATGGGCCGGGTCACGATGGAGCTTCCGGTTCAGGTTTCAATCAGGGCGGTAATAGTAACCAGAATAATCAGAGCGGTCAAGGGGGTTATAACCAACAGCAGCAGTAGCAGCAGTCGGGTTATCAGAACCAGCCAAAACAGTTGAACAATGGGTAGTATCACGTTTTCACAACTAGCTTGGATAAGCGCGACCGGAAACTTCATAAGCGAGCGGTGAACTCTGTTGAACCGGCTGTACCACGTTACTTACGCTGGTCGGAGCAGCCTATCGTGTGGAGCAGGGAGGATCACCCCCCCGGATTGACAATCCGGGCCAGTTGGCATTAGTGGTAGACCCTCAGGTGGGAGGTTATAAATTCACCAAGGTACTCATGGATGGAGGGAGCAGTATTAACATCCTGTACTATGAGACATTCCGTCGCATGGGGCTAACAGACAAAGATCTCAGACCATCTAATACGGTGTTCCATGGTGTGGTGCCTGGCAAATCAGCATATCCTGTTGGCAAGATAGCCCTGGAGGTGGCTTTTGGGGACGAGCATGATTCTTGGTCCGAGACACTAACCTTTGAAGTAGTGAAAATCCGGAGCCCATATCACGCCTTGTTTGGGCGGCTGGCTTATGCCAAATTCATGGCACGGCCTTGTTATATCTATTTGCAGCTCAAGATGCCGGGTTACAAAGGGACAATAACGGTTCATGGGAGCCGCAAGATTGCCTTGGAATGTGAGGAAGGTGATGCGGCCTATGCAGAGTCGGTTTGTGCCACGGAGGAGTTGAAATATTATAGGGACAATGTTGATCCGGCGGACATGACCCCTTTGAAGAAGCCCACTACAGAGCATGATTCAGATCTGAAGTTCAAATCGGCGGTGAGACCAAGCTTGTTGACTTCGTTCGGCGATTCGTCCAAGCAGTTCCTTGTCGATGCCAACTTGGACCCTAAATAGGAAGCGCGCTCATTGAGTTCATCCGTGAGAATCGACATTTTTGCATGGAAGCCTTCGACATGCGGTGTACCGAGGAACTCGCCGAGCACACTCTTAATGTTGATCCCAAGTATAAACCGTAAAGCGGTTTCTCCGCCGGTTTAACAAAGAAAGGCGCAGCCATTGAGAGGAAGTGGCGGGCTCTTAGTGGCTGGCTTTATCATTGAAGTGTTCCATCCAGAGTGGCTTGCTAATCCGTGTTGGTTCTTAAGAAAACGGCACTTGGCGTATGTGTGGATTACACGGATCTTAACAAGGCTTGTCCAGCGGATCCTTTTGCCCTCCCCCGCATTGACCAGATTATTGATGCCACGGCGGGTTGTGAGCGTTTGAGTTTTTTGGATGCATACTCTGGGTATCATCAGATCAAAATGGCGGTTAAGGACCAGGAGAAGACGGCATCTATTACTCCCTTTGGAGCCTTCTGCTATGTATCTATGCCTTTTGGGCTCAAGAGCGCCCAAGCCACTTATCAACGGTGTGTACAGAACTGCCTGCATAAACAGATCGGCCGTAATGTGCACATCTATGTGGACGATATTGTAGTCAAGTCAAGGCAGAAGGAGACGCTGGTTGATGATTTGAAGGAAACCTTTGACAACTTGCGGGCTTACAAGATGATGCTTAACCCGGCCAAATGTGTCTTTGGTGTTCCGGCAGGCAAGTTACTGGGTTTTCTTGTGTCCAACAGAGGAATCGAGGCTAATCCGGAGAAGATTACGGCTATCACCTCCCTGGCTAAACCAAAGTGTATCAACGATGTTCAGCGTTTGGCTGGCCGGATTGCCGCGCTGAGCCGGTTTATCAGCCGCCTCGGAGAGAAGGCCATCCTTTATACCGGATCTTTGAAAGATAGACTAATTCATCCGAGTCCGGCCGATGAAGCGTTGGAGGACTTGAAGCGGCAATTAGCCAATCCGCCCGTTCTTGCAGCTCCGGTCGACAAGGAGCCATTATTACTATATGTAGCGCTAATGCTCTCGCGGTTAGCGTGGCTATTGTGGTAGAACGCATGAGGCGGGCAAGGAATATCCGGTTCGTGGCGGTTTATTATATCAGCGAGGTGCTTATTAAATCCAAGCAAAGGTATCCGCATTGGCGAAGCGATATATGGAGTTTTATGGCGTCGGAAGTTGAAGCAGATTTCCAAGGGCACCCCATCACGATTGGTCGATTCGGCTCCTTGGGCAATATCATCTGTAACCGGAGGCGATCGGCGGATTGCCAAGTGGGCTATAGAACTTGGGCCGCACGAATTGAAGTACGTACCTCGGACGGCGGTGAAGTCTCAAGCACTGGTGGATTTCATCAATGATTGGACTGAGTTGCAAGCACTAGAGGAGAAGCCGGATCACACATATTGGACTATCCATTTTGATGGATCCAGGCAATTGGAGGGCTTAGGGGCTGGAGTCGTATTAACTTCCCCACGAGGTGATAAGTTTTGTTATGTTCTCCGCTTAATGTTCCCTTGTACTAATAATGCAGCTGAGTATGAAGCCTTGCTCCATGGTCTCCGGATGGCTAAGGAGATGAACCTAAGTCGGGTTAAGTGCTTCGGTGACTCGGACCTCGTGGTTCAACAAGTGTTTGGCACTTAGGACTCTAAAGACCCACTTATGGCTGCATATCATCGTGAGGTGGATAATATTGCTGGTCACTTCAAGGGTTATCAGGTGGATCATGTGGACCGTCGAAAGAATGAAGCGGCAGACGCTTTAAGCCGGTTGGGCTCTCAGCGTAAACCGGTCCCGCCTAATGTTTTTCTTGATGTGTTGCACAACCCGTCAGTCAAGCTCCCGGGTGAAGCGGATTTGGCTATTCCTGATCCGGAGGCTCAATTGGTGGCAGCCCTGCATGTCATACCGGATTGGACAGTTCCTTATCTTGCGTACATGAACCGGGGAGAGTTACCAGAGGATGAGACTCTAGCCAGGCAGATAGTCCGGCGATCCAAGTCTATGACTATTGTCAATGGCGAATTGCATCATTGCAGTGTATCAGGGGTGTTTCAGCGCTGCGTTTCCCCTGAGGAAGGCTGTGAGATTTTACGTGAAATCCATGAAGGGGATTGTGGTCACCATGCCGGTTCAAAGTCTCTGGTGGCAAAAGCGTTTCGTCACGGGTTCTACTGGTTCATGCTGATGCGGAGGACTTGGTCAAACAGTGTGATGGCTGTCAGAAATTTTCAAGGCGTGCTCATGTACCGGCTCAAGAATTGAGGATGATTCCAATTACTTGGCCGTTTGCAACATGGGGGATGGATATGGTTGGACCCTTTAAAAGATCCAAGGATAAGAAAAGCCACCTTTTGGTGGCAGTTGACAAGTTTACCAAGTGGGTTGAAGCGGAGCCTGTCAGCAAGTGTGATGCAGCTACAGCGGTGCAGTTCATTAAAAAGGTGATTTTCCGGTTTGGCTTTCCACACTGTATCATTACTGACAATGGTACCAATTTATCCAAGGGTGCTATGAAGGAATTCTGTGAACGTGAGCACATCCGACTTGACGTATCATCAGTGGCTCACCCCCAGTCCAATGGGCAGGCAAAACGAGCTAATCAAGAGACCTTGCGAGGCATCAAACCCCGGCTTATGGTTCCATTGCAAAGAACACCGGGATGTTGGGTTGAAGAGCTACCATCGGTGCTATGGAGTATCAATACTACGCCCAACCGATCTACAGGATACACGCCGTTTTTTATGGTCTACGGAGCGGAGGCGGTTCTCCCTAGTGATATCCGGCACGATTCGCCTCGTGTAGCGGCTTATGTTGAAGCGGACAATGAGACAACACGACAAGACGCTTTGGACCTATTGGATGAGGAGCGTGACATAGCGGCTGCCCACTCGGCGATTTATCAACAAGATCTTCGTCGCTATCACAGTCGCCGGGTCAGAACCAGAACTTTTCAAGAAGGAGATTTGGTGCTTCGGCTCATCCAAGACCAGACGGATATGCACAAGTTATCCCCACCTTGGGAGGGACCTTTTGTGGTCAGCAAGAATCTGCATAACGGGTCGTACTATCTTATTGATATTCGAGAGCATAAAGACTCGCGCACATCAGAGGAGCAGACCAACAGGCCATGGAACATAGCTCATCTTCGGCCTTACTACACCTGAGCCATTGGCTCTATCTATGTACATATTATGACAGTGTATATATTATCTTTGATATAATAAAACCGGAGCCTCAGCTAAAGCGGGGTCTCTGTCCTTTCATATCATGTGTGGTTACATGGAGTAGCTCTGTCTTAAAGCGGCCTTCGGTTTACCCCTTGAAATTTGCTTTTCATATCACTTGGGGCCTTGGTCGTGTCCGAACCAACGCGACGCCTTTTGATAGGCGAAAGCCACCAGATCACTTGGGGACATGGTCAAGTCTGAACCAGTCACGCCTCTTGATCGGCCTAAGGCCACAAAATCACTTGGGGCTTGGTGAACCCAACCATTGCCACGCCTTTTGATTGGCATATATGCCACGGTTTCATTTGGGGACCTGGCTGACTTGAACCATTGTCACTCCTATTGGGGGCTTGGTCCTGTCCGACCATGGTAACACCATCTGATCAGCTCAATAAAGCATGTTTTTTGCAAACGGTTTTTATCATTGCCTTTGCTTCCATATTTCTCTTATGACTATTCTTTAATTTTTGTTGTGTTTCCTTTAAATCAAACAACACTTTTTTACCGGTTTAGCTGATGGATTCAGTTCATTTTTAATCCGGAGAAATATGCCCGGTTTACCTTTCCTGTTAACATCATGGAGTAACAGGGGGGCTTATAATGACCCAGCACGGTTTACATGGGAGCTGTTTTCTCCCCTTTGACGGTAATGGTTTATAAAACCTCCGCTTCAAGCCTGGCTAAGCCAACTTCATGCCCAGCGATGGCAGGTACTTTGTATCGCCTATTTTGTTACACGTTTTAAATACATTGATGATATATATATCAAGATCATAAACCGGCTGGCGGTATAACCGCCACCGCAGTTCAAGATTTTCTAATTGTAGGAAATATAAATTGAGGATTTCAAGCAAAAGCATCAGTACTTATGCACGAAGGCATATTTAAAGCGGAGATATTGGCTATTCTATTACAAGGCAACGCGGTGCCCAAATAAGATCATTGTTCTTCTGGCGGATCATAATAAAGTAGCTATTTAAACCGGCTTCCGGTTCAAGCCTGCTCATCGTCTCATTTGCTTGACTTACTCGTCTCTATCCATTGGCTGGAAATCAACAGTGGTCCAGTCGATTCCCATTAAAGCTTGAAAGACAACTTCTTCATGGATCAGAGAAGACGGTTCAATATCAGGAGCATAAGTATGCTTACGGATTGGAGTAATCAGATTCTCCGCTTCAAGAGTTGGTGCAGGCACTCGTTTGTTCTGATCGTTGTACTGGGCTTGATAATGCGACAAGTCTGCCTCTTCAGCGAATTGACAAGCCAGAGGGCGTACTGCACGGTTTATCGCCCTCAAATCATCTTCACTGAACTCGGAGCCATCTTCCTTCAGGCTCGGATAGCCTTGAGCTACCTCAACAGGATCGAAATCCGGCACCCATGCTTTTGCCCGGATCAAGGCATTAATGGCTCCAGTTCGAGCAGCAGATTTTTTCAGCTCTTCAATCCGAGCAGGAAGCATTGACAACCTATTAAGAGTGTCTTGGATTAAAGAGGGTGCCGAATTGTTATGAGAGGCTGTGGTGATGATCCGCTGCGCTCCGGTATACAGTTGTTCAACTAAAGTATAGGCAGCTTTCAACTTCTTTCGAACATCTTACCCTAAGTGACCAATGCGTGTACCTGCAACAGTACAGGAACGATCACAAACCGGATCTATTATAAGCAGGCCAGAGTTGTCACAGAAACCAAAAGGAGCTTACCAAAGATAGCAGCGGTCATGGAGTGTATTTGCCGCTTTACGGCGGTCAGCTCATCTACCACCGGTTTAAGGGCAGCTTCAGCATTTTCAGCTCTTTTTATTAAAGCGGCCTTCTCAGTGGCCCAATCAGCCCGCTCCTTCTTGAAGCCCTCCTTCAGCTGTTCCGTGATGCTCAAGGCGCTGGTCAATTCCTCCCTTGCTTTGTCAGTTTCGGCTTGTTGAGTTTTCAGAGTTTCTTGCAGATCCGTAATGCGGTCCTCTTTGATCCTCACTTCAGCCTGCATACAGATAATACTTGGCTTTCAACAAACGGTACAAGAAGTTGAAGTACCAACCACATAACAAGTCATACGCTTGATACTTGGGGGCTAATGCACCTTCAATTTTCATCTATTACTAAATCATAAAGTCCCAAGTTCAATACAAGTATTCAACTTGGCACTTGGGGACTAATGGCTATTTGCTCAGTTATGTTCTGATGTTAGAATCTTTATTGGAGTCCCGGTTTAACTATGCTAAGTTGAACCGGCCCTTGGGGGCTATATTGATGGATTTCAAAGTAAGGAGGATCATATTCAAGTCCCGGTTTGAAGAAGGTTACAAACCGGCCTTTGGGGGCTAGGAGGATTAATACAGTGGCAGTAAGTAAAGAAAGAAGAAGCACAAGGAAGTTACCTCAAATTTGTCTCTCATCATCTTTACCAGGCCAGCTTCACAGTGACGACTAGTATATAGCCGGTTCAAGTAGCCAGAATGAAGATCTTGGGCACTCAGAGCAGCATATGTTTCTAGTTCCACATCCCATTTGCCTTTGTTCTTGGCAGAAAAATCCTCTTTCACTGTATGCTTGGCTAAAGCGATAGGATTCCCTGGTTCAAAGCGACCTACGCCGGTAATTACAACATCATCATCCTTGGACTCACCGGTTTGCATTGGCGCGGTCGGTTTATCAGCAGGACTGTGGGATCTTTCAATCCGGACGGAGCTGGCAGGTGGGTCAGCAGGGACTGAAGTATTGATAGGCCTTTCCTCAGGAATAGCATCATCTTGCAAAGGAGGATCATTGGGAATATCCTCATGAATGAACGCTTCAAGATCTGGTGCTTTATTGTCACATCCCTAGTTCTGACAAAGCCTAGTGCATGCATTAGAGTGTTGCATCATGTTTAAATTTCATTTAAACCTGAAATGGGGATTGTTTCAAACCCTAGCATCAAGAGGAATTCAAATAGGTTCAACCAAAATATTTTCAATGACCTCAAAATATCCTTTTAAAATGTTCATCATTATTGGGAAAAGGTGAAAGCCTCTACCAGAGATAATGCATATTTTTCTAGGACATTTTGGTCACTGAATTAAATCATATGTACTTTGCATTTGGGCATTTAAATGCTATTAAATATTTTAAATGCTCAAATAGTCATAAACTAAAATGTTTACTGTGGTATATATCCTAAACAGTAGCCATTATTAGTTTCATGATTTTTGGATCTATTTTTGTATTTTTAATAAAGCCACAAAGTCGCAGAAATAAATAGAAAACAGTAATTAAAATAGAAAACAGAGAGAGAGAAGAAACTACCTGGCCACTTACCTGGCCAGGCCCACCTGGCCTCTCACTGTAGCAGCCCAGCTGGGCAAAGCCAGCCCAGCCCGCCACCGCCAACTCCCCTGTCGCCTTCCTCCTCTGCCGGGGAGGACAGCGCAGGCAGCCAGCGCGCACGCACGCTCCCGCCACCTCCACCTGCCTGCTCTGTGTCCCCGTCGCTGGATCTCTCCCGCCGCCACGCACCCCTGTGCCCTCTCACTCTCTCCCGAGCTCCTATCCCCTCTGCTCTCTCTCTCCTCCCATGACCGAAGCGGAGCTCGTCGCCGCTGTTCACCTTAGCCATGGCCACCGGCCTCCCTAATCCACCCAAAGCATGTCTAGGAGAACCGCCTCGGCTCCGTCATCCTCCTCGACGCCACACGAATCGGAGACGCACCACAGTGCTCAGTCGCCCTCGTCTTCAACCTCGGGCGCCCGAGATCGTCTTCGCTGCCTGCTCGGCTCCGGCCTCCGCCAAGCAGGCGACCCTCTCCTCGTGTTCTACGTGAGCTCCTGATCTTCCTTCCCCTCTCCGTTTTATCTCTAGCCCGTCGTAGCCGCCGCGCCTCTGTCACCCGACAGCGCCGCCGCCAAAGCTTGCCGGCGATGACGCTCCGGTGACCATTTGGTCCCGAGCATGCGTCCAACATCCTCGCCGCAGCAGGCGCTGAGGTGCTAACCCGCATCACCAAGGCGGCTGTAGCCTCGACCCGAGCTCGCACAAACTCCGGTCGCCGCAAAAGTTCCGCCGCCGTCGATTTAGTCCACTCTGGCGCGATTTGTTGCCTCCGTTGGATGTGCGAGACTCCCGACTTTCCGTAGCCGCAAACGCGCCCAAAACCGAGCCACGTGGGCGATTTCGAAGCTTCCCGCCGTCTCGTAAATGCCGCCGGCGACGAGCCGCCGAGTGTTAAACCATTATTGACCAGGGTTTGACCTCCTGGGTCATTGACATGTGGGGCGGCCCTTCTAATTACCTAGGTTTAGGATTAGTTTAGCGTTAACAAATTACATTAATTAGTCTAGCCAGCGACTAGTGGGTCCCAGCGTCGAGTTTGACCTGGTCGATGCCGTTGACCTGATGGCGCAAGCATGGACGCATCTTGACGCGATTAACTATTTTCGGAATTAAAATAAATCGGAAATTCCGAAAATGATTTAAACTTCAAAATTCATAGAAATTCAACCGTAGCTCAGATTGAAATAAATTATATATGAAAAATTATCAGAAAAATTCAAGGAATCCATCTGTACCATTTTCATGCATGTTTGAACAATTGTTGTCCTCTGTTTTGGACAAAACAAATAAAGGGCATTTAAATAATCATATATGGAGTTTGAATTTGGATCATGTATTCAAACCAACTTCATTTAAATCTTAGCTAGGTGCATTAGCTCAAATCACAGCATATTGCCATGTCATGATCATGCATCATATTGTAGCATTGCATTGATTGTGTTCTTTCTCGATTCTTAGGTGTTTGTCCCTCTCGATAGGCGTGGTTCCGACGGCGAGTTCGATGACACCGATGAAGAACTATATTATCTTGAAGTGCCGTGCAAGCAAAACCCCTTGTTCATTCGATATAATCCCACTCTCTCGCTCCTGCTCTATTTTACTACATTAGGACAACAACGATTCATCATTACTTGCTGCATGTAGCTGAACCCTTTATCCTTTGCATGACTGTCATTCCACGGTAAATAGATGAAACCCACTAGCATGAGTAGGAGTTGTTTGAGCCCTGTTGTGCCTACTCATTCATGCTTGTTTGTCATGCCTGCTAATGCTTAGAGTTGTGCCAGGTCTGATTCATCGAGGATGAATCAGAGGTGTGTGAACATGTCCTACTGTGTGTGAGCTAAGTGTGTGAACACGATTTGGAAAAGGTATCGGTGAGAGGCCATGTAGGAGTACATGGTGGGTTGTCTCATTGAAGCCGTCCTCGTGAACTGAGTTACGTGTTTGTGATCCATGATTCAGCTACTACCATACATTGGGCCTGAAATATGACCCCTTCGACTTCTTATTCACCCTTGTCCTCTGTCCGGGGAGTTGCAAGTAGTTTCGTGTTTGTAGTATCTTTGGAGGCCGTCTTGATCTTGACCGTAGGGGTGGGCTGTGATGCGGTAGGCGCGTGGCAGGTAAACAAGGCGCCCGATTGGTGTCACGGAACCTGTTCACATCGTTTGGGGCTGTGAGCGAAACTTGGCGGAACTCCTCATAGATGGAACCCAAATAGGCGATAAACTTGGACTAGAGACTTGAGTGTCTAGGTAGGTCGTGGTCTACACCCACGTCGGCTTTCGCTTGAAGTCTGCCGAGCACATGTCGTGTGCAGACGCTAAGTGGTGGAAACATGTATGAAGAAGTACACCCCTGCAGGGTTAACATCATCTATTCGAATAGCCGTGTCTGCGGTAAAGGACTTTTGGGTTGCCTATAACAGTTCATAGACAAGTGAAAGTGGATACTCTAAAATACGCAAGATAAGTGTGAGTGCTATGGATGGCGTTCTCGTAGGGAGACGTGAAAGCACATTTGCTCCCTGGGTGGTTTTGGTAATTAATGACAACATACTTTGTGGTTGGACTAATGCTTTTATCAAGTATGTTTCAGGAAAGTCAATCACTTTGGCATGGCAAAAGGACTGAAGAGGTGGACCCCTAGGATGCTAAGGAAAGCATTGGTCAAAAGCTCAAGACTCTATTTTTGGTTTAGTGATCCAAGATCACATTGAGTCCATAGGAAAGCCAATACTATTAAAAGGGATGAGGTTATGATAATGAACTGGTTGCTCAAAGTGCTTAGTGATCTATCTCCCAAACTATCGGCAATCTTTCATTCCAACATATACTCATAAGTAATCTCGGTCCCACCGATTCCATAAACTCAGTCACACCGAGATGAACCACCTCACCATATACCCAAACCCTAGTAATTTCGGATTTTCCGATTCCAAACTCGGTCTCACGAAACTAGTGTTGCCAAGCTTCAGAACATACGTAATCATATCGGTGTCACCGAGATGATAAAGTCGGTCCCACCGAGATTGGCAAACCCTAGTCTTTGGAAGAATCGGACTAACCGAGATTGTATTTTCGGTCCCACGAAAATCCCAACGTTCACAAGATTTGAACTTTCGGTCTCACCGAGTTGTCAACTTCGGTCCGACCGAGATTGGTCAAATGTGTGTAACAGTTGGATTTTGTGTGGAGGCTATAAATACCCTCCACCTCCTCTTCATTCGTGGAGAGAGCCATCGAAAGAACTACCACTCCTACCTTACATTTCGAGAAGAAAACTACCTACCCTTGTGTTGAGATCAAGTTGCTCCACTCCCACCATATGAAACTTGATTTCTAGCCTTCCCAAGTTGCTTTCCACTCAATCCTTTCTTCCACCACAGCCAAATCGGTGAGGAGAGTTGAGTGTTGGGGAGATTATCATTTGAAGCACAAGAGCAAGGAGTTCATCATCACCAACACCATCTATTACCTTTTGGAGGTGGTGCCTCCTAGATTGGTTAGGTGTCGCTTGGGAGCCTCCGTCAAGATGTGGAGTTGAACCAAGAAGTTTGTAAGGGCAAGGAGATCGCCTACTTCGTGAAGATCTACCCCGAGTAAGGCTAGTCCTCCGTGGGCGTATGCCATGATGGCATAGACAAGGTTGCTTCTTCGTGGACCCTTCGTGGGTGGAGCCCTCCGTGGACTCTCGCAGCCGTTACCCTCCGTGGGTTGAAGTCTCCATCAACGTGGATTGACGATAGCACCACCTATCGGAACCACGAGAAAAATCTCCGTGTCTCCAAACTGCGTTTGATCTTCTCCACTCCTCTTTACTACTTGTGCAATTTACTTTCCGCTGCCCATACTCTAGAATTGCATGTGTAGTATGCTGCTTGACTTGATCTCCATTATAAATCTGCCAAAAACTTGTCTTTGCCAAAAGGCATAATTTTTATCTTGTCGAGTAGTCTAATCACCCCCCCTCTAGACACTCTTACCTTCAACGATCCTACAATTGGTATCAGAGCATTGGTCTCCATTGCTTTGGTTTGCACACCATTGGAGGAAGATGGACATGTCTACGTTTGGGAGTGTTAGTCATAGAGTGCCTATTCTTGATGGAGTGTCCTATAACTCGTGGAGGATTGAAATGCTTGCTATCTTCAAGATGTACAACTTGCGCAAATATGTTGAAACCCCATATGTATCCCCATTTGACCCCTTGCACCCTACTATGGATGAAGAGCTTGATTTGCTTCGTAACCTTAGAACTGTAAATCTCATCATTAGAGGCTTGCCCGATAACTTGCTTGAGCTTGTCACAAACTTTGAGTGCGCCTATGCTATGTGGAAGTTCTTGGAAGAACTTTATCCAGACTACTCTTTGAGAGGTCTTGATGAAATTCTATACAAGACTATTGAATTTGATATGATGCGCCCCAATGATCCCAACTTTGATAAATGCTTCTTTGAGCTTCGTGATCTTATGAAAAGAAGGGTGATCCGGACTTATCAATGTTCTAATTAGAAATGCTCTTGTATTGCATTCGATGATTATTGTCACATTGACAAAACTAATGCAAGTCATTGTCAAATTGACCTAGGTATTGATGATGAATTATCTATGGGTCAATATGATGATGAGCATGAGCATGATGGCGATTACTCTGATTCGGACACCGAGCTAGACAAGATCATGAAGAGTCTCAGTCTTATGGCAAATCTGAGAGACTACATATCCGGTGGAAAAGAGTGGATTCTTGATAGTGGATGCACCGATCACATGACCGGAGATGAAGACATGTTTCGAGAGCTTGCAAAGAACGATGGTCCACGCAAGTATGTGACTTTTGGAGACAACTCCAAGGGTAAGGTACTTGGCCTTGGTAAGGTGGCCATATCTCATGATAGCTCCATTAAAAATGTCATGCTTGTTGAATCACTTGGATACAATTTACTTTCTGTGTCTAGATTAGCTGACTTTGGATTTAATGTGCTATTCACCGAAGTAGATTGCCAAGTCTTTCGTCGTGACAATCATAACATGGTTTTTACCGTTATCCGTAGAGGTGATCTATACATTGTTGATTTCACTAAGAAAGCTCAACCTAGAACTTGCTTCATTGCTAAATCTGCTAAAGGTTGGTTATGGCATAGAAGGCTTGGACATGTTGGTATGCGTAATCTAGACAAGCTAATCAAAGGTGATCACATTCTTGGTGTTAAAGATGTTTTCTTTGACAAAGATAGACTCTGTAGTGCCTGTCAAGCAGGAAAACAAGTAGGTGGAAGTCATCCTGTGAAGAACATCATGACTACAAGGAGACCGCTTGAGCTTCTTCATATGGATCTCTTCGGTCCCAATGCTTACAAAAGCCTTGGTGGTAACTCCTTTGGTCTAGTTATAGTTGATGATTATTCCAGATTTACGTGGGTGTTTTTCCTTGATGACAAGTCACAGGTTCAGAGGATCTTCAAAACCTTTGCCAGAAAGGCCCAAAATCAATTTGAGGTGAAGATCAAGAAAGTTTGGAGTGACAATGGAACGGAGTTCAAGAACGCCCATGTGGACTCTTTTCTCGATGAGGAAGGGATTCTACATGAGTTCTCAGCTACGTACACACCTCAACAAAATGGAGTTGTTGAGAGGAAGAACCGAACGCTCATTGAGATGGCGAGAACGATGCTTGATGAATACAAGACACCGAAGCACTTTTGGGGTGAAGCCGTCGAGACAGCTTGTCATGCTATCAACAGGCTTTATCTTCACAAGCTCCTCGGCAAGACTTCATACGAGCTCCTCACCGGTAACAAACCCCAAGTGGGATACTTTCGTGTCTTTGGTTCAAAATGCTATATCCTTGATAAGCATCGTCGGTCTAAATTTGCTCCTAAAACTCATGAAGGCTTTTTTCTCGGTTATGGATCAAACTCCCACACCTACCATGTCTACAACAATTTCACCCGAAAGGTTGAAGAGACGGTAGACGTGAAGTTTGATGAATCTAATGGCTCGCAAGTAGAGCAAATGCCTATTGATGTAGGAGACAAAGACCCATCGGAAGCCATTCAAGATCTATCCATTGGAAAGATCCGTCCCATGGAAGTGAAGGAGAGTACCTCATCTACATATGTGGAGCCCCCTACCTCACGGAGAGATGAACCTCAAGGCAACACGGAGGCTTCCACAAGTGGAACTCACCAAGATGAGGAAGTGCGACAAGAAGATCCACCACAACCTCCTTCTCCACCACCTCAAGACAACACCAACAACAATGAAGAAGAAGAGGAAGATGAGGATGATGAGGAAGCTCAGCCGCGACCACAACAGAAGCTATCTCGAGTTCGAGCAAGAGTCAAGAAGAATCATCCCGTGGAACAAATGATGAATGACATCAACTCCGGGAGAATTACTCGCTCTAAAACTCGTTTAGCTAACTTTTGTGAGCATTACTCATTTATTTCTAGTCTTGAACCTATGAAGGTAGAAGAAGCGCTTGAAGACCCGGATTGGGTGAACGCTATGCACGAAGAGTTACACAACTTCGAGAGGAACAACGTTTGGACTTTGGTAGAGAAGCCCAATGATGACCAAAACGTCATTGGAACCAAATGGGTGTTTCGGAACAAGCAAGATGAAGATGGACAAGTCATCCGCAACAAGGCTCGTCTCGTAGCTCAAGGTTACACACAAGTCGAAGGTATGGACTATGGTGAGACCTATGCCCCCGTTGCTAGACTTGAGTCCATTCGCATTCTTCTTGCTTATGCCAACCACCATGATATTACTCTCTATCAAATGGACATTAAAATTGCTTTCCTAAATGGTGAAATTGAGGAGGAAGTATTTGTGAAACAACCTCCCGGATTTGTGAATCCTAAAAAGCCTAATCATGTTTACAAGTTGCACAAAGCTCTTTATGGTCTTAAACAAGCTCCTAGAGCTTGGTACAAATGCTTGACTAGCTTTCTTCTTGAAAAAGGATTTGAGATTGGAAAAAATAGACTCAACACTATTCACGAAAAGGGTTGATGGTGAACTATTTGTGTGCCAAATATATGTTGATGATATTATCTTTGGTTCATCTAACCCTCATTTTAGTGAGAAGTTTGGAAAGCTTATGTCGGAGAAGTATGAGATGTCCATGATGAGTGAACTCAAATTCTTCCTTGGGTTGCAAATCAAGCAATCTATGGAAGGTACCTTTGTCTCACAAACAAAGTACACCAAGGATCTCTTCAAGAAGTTCAACATGCAAGAAAGCAAAGGTATGAAAACCCCCATGCCTACTAGTGGACATAATGACTTGACAAAAGATGGAGAACCTGTTGATCAAAAGGTTTACCGATCCATGATTGGTTCCCTACTATATCTCTGTGCTTCTCGTCCTGACATAATGTTGAGTGTCTGCATGTGTGCTCGATATCAAGCAGCCCCTAAAGAATGTCATCTTAAAGCTGTTAAAAGAATTGTGAGATATTTGATACACACACCTAACTTTGGCATTTGGTATCCTAAGAGGGCCTCTTTTGATCTTGTTGGCTATTCCGACTCGGACTATCTTTGGAGACAGGATTGATAGAAAGTCAACTTGGTGCGTGTCAATTCCTTGGTCGATCCCTTGTATCTTGGTCCTCCAAGAAACAAAATTCGTATCATTATCTCTCGCCAAGCAGAATATATTGCTGCTGGTTCATGTTGTGCTCGATTGCTATGGATGACACAAACGCTTAAGGATTATGGGATACATGCGAGACATGTTCCTTTGCTTTGTGACAATGAGAGTGCGATTAAGATTGGACACAATCCGTGCAACACTCTCGCATACGAAACACATTGAAGTTCGTCACCATTTTATTCGAGATCACATTGCTAAGGGTGACATCGATCTTAAGCATGTTCATCTTGACAAACAGCTTGTCGATATCTTTACAAAACCACTTGATGAGAAAGTGTTTTGTCGCTAAGGAGTGAGTTGAACATCATTGATGCTTCAAACTTGGAGTGAAAACTCCATTGATGCATGCAAGGCATGAGCCTACTTGACTAATCCTTGATATCTCTCTTATGATGATGATCATATGTCTTGGACACATTTGCCCCTTGTATTGCATCTAACTCCTTGCAGGTACTTGGATGATCTACATTCCACAAGATTACCACTCACTCGAATCATGAGTAATCTTGTCATTGACCAAGTATCTAGCCCTTTGGGATGTTGAGTTCAAGGAACAAAATTCCACATATCCTTTTTGACATCTAATACATCTAGTACTTCACTCTTGTCATCTTGGATATTCTTGAGTATTTCCTTGCTTGCCTAACCCATGTAGGAAGATGAACTACACGAAAGGAAAAGATGTTCCAACTTCACATTCTATGAGCATCTACATCAAGTTCACCTACATGAGTACAAGCAACAACAAGCCCAAGGTATGTTCTTCACATCTTGAAGAAGCTTTGCTCAAAGTCATGAGTACAAGCAGCTTCATAAGATGTGATCACATCAAATGCTTAATCGAAAAATGGCAACCCCATTTTGAGCTTAAACGATGAGTATGACCTATGATCAAATGCTCTCATTTGACTCCTAAGTCAATATACTCAAACATAGGTGACTTAGTCGCCGACCCCTATGTAGATGAAGTACATATGATCTGGAGTTTTTCTATTTTCTCTCATGTTCTCTCATTAAGTTTCCTTTTAATCAAAAAAAAAACTTCATCTAGCAATCTTTTTCATTTCTATTTCTTCTGTTCTTGTGAATATCCTTTTGGCTCTGATCAATTCCTTGAAAATCCTTTACAAATTTATTGCAAATCTGTTGAAACATTCCTTGCAAAGTGAGCTGAACTATTTCTATATTTCCTTGGAATTAAACTCGGCGTCACCGATTTAATTACTTCGGTCTGACCGAAAAGGGATCTGCCCTAAGTCCCAGACTTTCGGACCCACCGATCCATCTCACATCGGTGTCACCGATTTTCTTTCAGGATAGCATCTTCTGCAGCTCAACTCAATGATTTATTCTGCATACTTAGTACTCAACTCAAAGATTTCTATATTTCCTTGTGATTCTTAATGATCCCACTTCTTTCCTTCCATCTTTCCTGACCTTCCTAGTTTACTGTCCTTTTCGGCACTTGATGTCAAAGGGGGAGAAGATTTAGGGGGAGCCTAGGGGGAGATTGGAAGATAAGGGGAGAAGAGAAGATTTAAAGGGAGAAGAAGAACAATCTTACCTTAAGGGGGAGAGGATCACATCAAAGCTTTGCCGTGTTTCACATTGGATATTACATTTGGCATCATTCTTTTGATTTTGCTTTCTCCGCTCTCACAATTGATATCTTATGGAAAGCAAAATCTCTCAGAGCTCATTGAAAATCTTTTAGTCTTGGGAGACATGTTTGCTGATTCAAGCTAGTGCTCAACATGAGACACTCTTTATACATGTCATCCCTGGCTTGGTACTCTTGATGTTCTTGCAGTTGGATGAAGAAATACTCTTGTGTTATCTAACCTTGTTTTCCCAAGCTTATTTCTTCAGGTACAATGCCAAGGAACTTCAAGGTAAGTATATGCATCTTGCAGAATGTGCATGATGGTGACTTGCTTGTGAATACTTGTTTGCAAGAAATCACCATGCACATATGCATCACCACTCACTTATCCTCATCTCTCTCGATGCATATAGCCAAGCTGCATGTAGCACATCTTGTTCTTCTCTCTTGTGTGCTTGTGATAGTCCAAAACCATAATCTATTAAAATCTTGCACACTTGTAGGGGGAGCCTGTGTACTACATGTTTGTCAAAGCTTTAGTGATAATTCTGTCTTTATTTGAAGCTTTGATGTCCTGTTTTGTGTGTTGCCATCAATTACCAAAAAGGGGGAGATTGAAAGCACATTTGCTCCCTGGGTGGTTTTGGTAATTAATGACAACATACTTTGTGGTTGGACTAATGCTTTTATCAAGTATGTTTCAGGAAAGTCAATCACTTTGGCATGGCAAAAGGACTGAAGAGGTGGACCCCTAGGATGCTAAGGAAAGCATTGGTCAAAAGCTCAAGACTCTATTTTTGGTTTAGTGATCCAAGATCACATTGAGTCCATAGGAAAGCCAATACTATTAAAAGGGGATGAGGTTATGATAATGAACTGGTTGCTCAAAGTGCTTAGTGATCTATCTCCCAAACTATCAGCAATCTTTCATTCCAACATATACTCATAAGTAATCTCGGTCCCACCGATTCCATAAACTCACCACACCGAGATGAACCACCTCAGCCATATACCCAAACCCTAGTAATTTGGATTTTCCGATTCCAAACTCGGTCTCACCGAAACTAGTGTTGCCAAGCTTCAGAATCTTCAGAATCATATCGGTGTCACCGAGATGATAAAGTCGGTCCCACCGAGATTGGCAAACCCTAGTCTTTGGAAGAATCGGACTAACCGAGATTGTATTTTCGGTCCCACGAAAATCCCAACGCTCACAAGATTTGAACTTTCGGTCTCACCGAGTTGTCAACTTCGGTCCGACCGAGATTGGTCAAATGTGTGTAACGGTTGGATTTTGTGTGGAGGCTATAAATACCCTCCACCTCCTCTTCATTCGTGGAGAGAGCCATCGAAAGAACTACCACTCCTACCTTACATTTCGAGAAGAAAACTACCTACCCTTGTGTTGAGATCAAGTTGCTCCACTCCCACCATATGAAACTTGATTTCTAGCCTTCCCAAGTTGCTTTCCACTCAATCCTTTCTTCCACCACAGCCAAATCGGTGAGGAGAGTTGAGTGTTGGGGAGATTATCATTTGAAGCACAAGAGCAAGGAGTTCATCATCACCAACACCATCTATTACCTTTTGGAGGGTGGTGCCTCCTAGATTGGTTAGGTGTCGCTTGGGAGCCTCCGTCAAGATGTGGAGTTGAACCAAGAAGTTTGTAAGGGCAAGGAGATCGCCTACTTCGTGAAGATCTACCCCGAGTAAGGCTAGTCCTCCGTGGGCGTATGCCATGATGGCATAGACAAGGTTGCTTCTTCGTGGACCCTTCGTGGGTGGAGCCCTCCGTGGACTCTCGCAGCCGTTACCCTCCGTGGGTTGAAGTCTCCATCAACGTGGATTGACGATAGCACCACCTATCGGAACCACGAGCAAAATATCCGTGTCTCCAAACTGCGTTTGATCTTCTCCACTCCTCTTTACTACTTGTGCAATTTACTTTCCGCTGCCCATACTCTAGAATTGCATGTGTAGTATGCTGCTTGACTTGATCTCCATTATAAATCTGCCAAAAACTTGTCTTTGCCAAAAGGCATAATTTTTATCTTGTCGAGTAGTCTAATCACCCCCCCTCTAGACACTCTTACCTTCAACGATCCTACAAGACGGGAGTGGATCCATAGTGGTGTATTGATATGGTGAATATGTGGACTCGTGTGCGCCACCTCAAAAGAGTTACTTGCAGTCGTAGTTTAGGATAGCCATCGAGTCAAAGCTGGCTTGTCTGCAGCTTAAACCCCACCATCCCTTTGTTGATAATGATGCATATGTAGTTAGTTACGATGTAAGTCTTCTGGGTACATTTGTACTCACGTTTGCCTATTTTATGTTTTTGCAGAGAGACTTGGTCTCGCTAGTAGTTCCACGTGGACTTGACGCTTAGCTTGTTACCTCAGCTACGATCTTGTGCCCTCGGCAGATCTGGTAGATAGTCGCTTTTCAGCCTTTTTCATTTATAGATGTCTCGTATCGCACATGATAGCTTCCGCTTGTGTTTTGACTTGTATGCTCAATGTTGGGTCATGAGACCCTGTTTGTAATATCTTGCTCCTCGAGCCTAATGAATAAATACTTGAGTCGAGAGTCATGTTGTGATGCCATGTTGTATTTGCACATATCGAGCATATTGTGTGTATGTTATTGAAATGCTTGGTATGTGTGGGATCGACTATCTAGTTGTTTATCTTTAGTAGCCTCTCTTACGGAAATGTCTCCTAGTGTTTCCATCGAGCCATGGTAGCTTGCTACCGCTCCGAACGCTTAGGCTGGCCGGCATGTGTCCTTCTTCGTTCTCGTGTATGTCCTCACGGGAAATGTCACACGTTGAGTACCGGAGTCTGTTAGCCCGCCTGGCCGGTTTATCGAGTCTGCTAGCCAGTGCTACAGCCCGGAACTTACTCGCTGATGACCGACACGCTCGATCTTTGGGTCATGGATGCTGTCCTGTAAGTTTGTGCCGATTTGGGTTTACGACTAGCCATGTCAGCCGGGCTCCTTATCATATGGATGCTAGCGACACTATCATATACGTGTGCCAAAAGGCTAAACGGTCCGGGAAAAGGTAAGGCGACACCGTGGGAATACCGTGCGTGAGGCCGCAAAGTGATATGAGGTGTTACATGCTAGATCGATGTGGCATTGAGTCGGGTCCGACAGCTTTGGTATCGAGCTTGATTGCTCAGAGGATTACCAAGCCAAACCGGTCGAAGTTGTGTCTAGAAATGCTTTAGTTATGTAAGGGAATTGATTGTGGGATGGAACGTAAGGCTCTTTTTACTCCTTATATCTCATGGCCTTCTGATCTGAGTCATCCTCTTCTCTTCTACGGGGATCAAGAACTAGGCCTTCTCATCTATCTATCAGGATGACGTGTTACTAATCCATAGACTTATAGAATTGCTAGTTTCAAATCTCAGTTCAGTTTTACTACTTCCGTATGTTCATAACTGTTGATCTCGAAACCTTGATATTGTGCTTCGGAGTGGTTATGCCACCATTTTTGTAGCATGTCTTCAATCGTTTTGAGCATTACAGCCGTTATGCTGTCCGAGTCATCCCAGGTTTCTAAACAAACTGATGCACTTGCAAATCCTTTCCCTCTGGTTTTGATGTTCCTTTGGGCCAGGTTAATCACACTAATTCTTTGAGTTGAGGTATTCTATTGCCTCGACATATATGTTGGAATTATTATTATGACCCTAGGTGTTTTAGGAGTCATCTAGTAATTTAGCCATGATTTGTGTCCCAGTGTGATGATTACGGCCTTTATTCTCTAAAGCATCCGTGATGCTACTTAGTAGTAGGTATTCTATTCACGGGTCCTTGAACCCGAGATTCACTCTACTTACTTCATGTTGATAGTGTTGCTAGTTCCTTTAGGTTATTAGTAACCTTTGCATTATTCCTCGTGGTCCGTGGTATTTCCTTCTTCCAAATACTATGAACCGCTTATGGCGAAGTTTGTTGGATCAAAAGATCACAACAGAGTGCTCGTGTGTGAGTTCTCCAATTTATATTGTGACTCTGCCGGTTCTACCTTTCTGCATGGATTATCCGGAAGAAATTTGTTGAACTTGGTTCGACATACTAATCTATGCATCCACAACTCAGGAAATCATATGTTCCTTTGAGTTGTTCCCCTTTAGTTGTATCCTGACCTTCGTCTATCGCTTGATAGTCAAGAGTAGTTGTGCACTCGAGCTCATCGATGCTTATTATTCTTGTGGTCCGTCAAAGCCATTCTATCCGGAATGACTTGGAGAAACAAACTCCAGTACCTTGTCCATTTCCAGGATTGGGTCAAAGCAATTGTACTTCGCAGATCAAAATGCTAATCCAGCTTTTGTTCCGTTCTACCTTGGAGTATTACCATCTTTATATCAAGAATGTCATGGGAATTGCACACCATCCTATGAACTCTTGATACAGTGATACTTTTTGCCATCATTGTTCATTCCTCGGTTTCCGTGTTATTGTAACCGGAATGCCGACAAGTGAACCATGATGTGTGAAATCAATACTGCTAGCAACTCCGTTGCCTGGTAGTTAAAGGACAATAATTTCACTCTTAGCGTATGGATTGTTGAACCATCACCCTAAGATTGATTGTGCTATCTAGTCCTTACTTCTGGTGCACTCTTCGATCAATGAGTTAGGATTGTGCCAATCCCTCGCTCTTGTGATCATATCGTCTTGCCCTGAAAAGCAAGGTTGTTCTCGAGCTTAGAAACATATCGGTGGTTCGTGATTTTCCGAATATCTTCTCGGAAGTATCACCAGATCGTCACCTGACCGCTATGATGAGTTCGTGATCAAGTTGATATCTTGTAAACCACCCCTTCTCCAAGAGTCTGTGTTGGGTACCCCTGAGCTAGTTGGTCAAGCTAAACAACAACTTGGAGAGTTGGAAGATAAAAGCTTGTCCGACTTAGCTCATGTTAAAGGATATCTTTTTGTGTGCATGTGATGAAGAAAGATGATATCTTCATCAATTGATCCTCGAAACCAGTTGTTGGAGCTATTGATCTTGCCAAAAACTTTGATTTGAGTATGGGCTATTCTCAAATCAAATCAGAACCAACGATGTTCGTAATGTTGTCTTACTCGTGGATTTTCCTCGAGCATACACCATTATGTCTTTTGGGTCTGACCAATACTATCACCTTGTTCACATAGTTATGGAATTCCATCTTCATGGAAAACCAGGATGAATTGTTGTTGAGCCCATCGACAACATCCGTGTCCTCTCCATAATTTTGTTGAACATTAAGCTAGTGTTGGAAACTTTTTAAAGCATTTGTTCATGCTAGCTCATGAAGCATATGTTCAGATGTAAGAAGTGACTTCCTCTAGTTCATGTGCATTAGATGTAAGTTGCCGCCGTGGATTCGATAAAGTCAATGTTGCTTCCTTGGAATCATCCCAAGTTAGTCACACATGTGCAAAGTATACTATGGTTTGGTAGATTAATTACCTCCACTCCATATGTAATCCGTAGCACACCAAGCCACTGATTGATTTGTTCAAGGAGAAGAAGTTCCTTCTTAAGAGCAAGACTTATGCAAGGACTTCGATATCCTTGATGATGGTTCCCCTCCTGAACTCGATAGTGTTTTATTATAAGACTATTGTGTAGTCATGCTTGTCTGGGACAACGTGTTCACATGTTTGTAGCAGAACCGGCTCATGTTTTGGAGCTTGCTATCGTAGTTCATTTCCCGAGAATCACGCAACATCATCTCGTCGGTTTGTGTTGCAAACTCTCATTTTTCTTTCTAGACTCGATGAGTCTAGATTATTCTAACACCAACCAGATCTGAATCTAAGGCAGATATGATGGTTGGAACGTTTCCCAAGAATTATAATATTGGTCTCTCTGTAACCGGTAAAGTGAATGTCGTGGCCGACACACCCAACCGGAAGACCTGTTATTGTAGTATCTTGATTGAAGAAGTTGGCCACCTTCCCATAAGGACTTTGTAGGATTTACTCCCTAGCTGTGCCTTATGATTTTTGTGTTCCCGAAGTCCGACCTTTTACTTGATGTTCTAGATATCAAACCATATCTATGAATGGGATACGCTAGTACATCAAGGAGAACATTAGAAGCGGAGTGCTAAATGTCTCTCGGTCGATCATCCAGATTTTGTTTCCTTGGCTTCGCTAAGATGAAATCTGAGAAAGTGTTATCTTCCTTTGCATCTGCATTATCCATCGCTATTCATCATGGTAGTATGTTGTGTTGTCAGCACCCTTGACACGGATGTTGGTAAAACCTTGATGAATATGGAAATGCTCAAGTTCTTGAGAGCACGCACAAGCACTATGTATTATCACCGGCACTAACTGGAATTGTTCCTAGTCTTTTCGGTTATGCTATAACCGCTCCAATAGTGGAATCACTCTCTACTGTTGAGCTTCTCCCCAGTTACCAAAATCATTCCTTATGTTGTCTTCAACAAGGTAATGCACATCATCCAACCTGGCCGAGAATGTCATTCCTTCGGACTCCTTCAAATGATCGATTGTGAATTGCCTTAGGCTGGTATAAAGAGTTTCAATGATCTTTGAATCAAAGGTAATTCTTTTTGCCACTTGAGGGGATATTTCTGCGAGTCACCTTCTCTAAAGTGCATCGTTATGGAATCATGGCAGTTTATTCTTGCTACTTGAAACCCTCGTCAAATTGCTTCTTCGGTCCCTTCTGATGCATGTCTTGCCTCTCAGCTCAAGAGATGCTCTACATCTCATTCCGTGAGTTGATCTTGTGATCACTAAATGATCCATCCTTGCAGAGTGTTTCTATCCTCGTGTTGGATGAAGATCTCAAAAGCAAAGACGTCAAAATCAGTTGGAGCACTAAATCAGCATCCTCGAGAAAGACATCAGGATCGTGAAGTTGTGTTAGCTTGTGTTCCCTTTTGTCTTCTTACCTCACGTCTTGAATCTCGGGACGAGATTCTTGTTTAGTGGGGGTGAGCTGTCACATCCCTAGTTCTGACAATGCCTAGTGCATGCATTAGAGTGTTGCATCATGTTTAAATTTCATTTAAACATGAAATGGGGATTGTTTCAAACCCTAGCATCAAGAGGAATTCAAATAGGTTCAACCAAAATATTTTCAATGACCTCAAAATATCCTTTTAAAATGTTCATCATTTATGGGAAAAGGTGAAAGCCTCTACCAGAGATAATGCATATTTTTCTAGGACATTTTGGTCACTGAATTAAATCATATGTACTTTGCATTTGGGCATTTAAATGCTATTAAATATTCTAAATGCTCAAATAGTCATAAACTAAAATGTTTACTCTGGTATATATCCTAAACAGTAGCCATTATTAGTTTCATGATTTTTGGATCTATTTTTGTATTTTTAATAAAGCCACAAAGTCATGAAATAAATAGAAAACAGTAATTAAAATAGAAAAGCAGAGAGAGAGAAGAAACTACGGCCACTTACGGCCTCTCATCAAGCAGCCCACCGGGCAAAGCCAGCCCAGCCCGCCACCGCCAACTCCTGTCGCCTTCCTCCTCTCGCCAGAGGGGCAGCGTGGCGCGTCAGCCAGCCAAGACGCGCCCTGCCACCTCCACCTGCACGCCTGTGTCCCCGTCACTGGATCTCCTGCCGCCACGCACCCCCAGAGCCCTCTCACTCTCTCCCGAGCTCCTATCCCCTCTGCTCTCTCTCCTCCCATGATCGAACGGAGCTCGTCGCCGCCGTTCACTTGTAGCCATGGCCACCGCCCTCCCTAATCCACCCAGCATGTCCGGGAGAACCGCCTCGGCTCCGTCATCCTCCTCGACGCCACACGAATCGGAGGCGCACCACAAGTGCTCAGATCGCCCTCGTCTTCAACCTCGGGCCCGAGATCGTCTTCGCTGCCTGCTCGGCTCCGGCCTCCGCCAAGCCAGGCGACCCTCTCCTCGTGTTCTCGTGAGCTCTCGATCTTCCTTCCCTCTCCGTTTCTCTCTAGCCCGTCGTAGCCGCCGCCTGTCTGTCACCCGACAGCCGCCACCAAAGCTTGCCGGGCGATGACGCTCCGGTGACCATTTGGTCCCGAGCATCGCCCAACATCCTCGCCGCACCGCGTAGATCTGTAGGTGCTAACCCCGCATCGCCAAGGCAGCTGTAGCCTCGACCCGAGCTCGCCACGAACTCCGATCGCCGCAAAAGTTCCGCCGCCGTCGATTTAGTCCACTCTGGGCGAGTTGTTGCCTCCGTTGGATCGCGAGACTCGACTTTCGTAGCCGCAAACCGCGTCCAAAACCGAGCCCTGTGGGCGATTTCCGAGCTGCCCCGCCGTCTCTGTCGTCGCCGGCGACGAGCCGCCGGCGTGTTAGGCACTGTTGACCAGGGGTTTGACCTCCCCTGGGTCATTGACATGTGGGGCCAGCCCCTTCTAATTACCTAGGTTTAGGATTAGTTTAGCGTTAACAAATTCTGTTAATTAGTCTAGCCACTGACTAGTGGGTCCCAGCGTCAGGTTTGACCTGGTCGATGCCGTTGACCTGCTGACGCAAGCATGACGCAGTGCTGACGCGATTAACTATTTTCTGGAATTAAAATAAATCAGGAAATTCCAGAAAATGATTTAAACTTCAAAAATTCATAGAAATTCAACCGTAGCTCAGATTGAAATAAATTATATATGAAAAATTATCAGAAAAATTCAAGGAATCCATCTGTACCATTTTCATGCATGTTTGAACAATTTTGTCCTCTGTTTTGGACAAAACAAATAAAGGGCATTTAAATAATCATATATGGAGTTTGAATTTGGATCATGTATTCAAACCAACTTCATTTAAATCTTAGCTAGGTGCATTAGCTCAAATCACAGCATATTGCCATGTCATGATCATGCATCATATTGTAGCATTGCATTGATTGTGTTCTTTCTCGATTCGGTGTTTGTCCCTCTCGATAGGCGTGGTTCCGACGGCGAGTTCGATGACACCGATGAAGAACTATATTATCTTGAAGTGCGTGCAAGCAAAACCCCTTGTTCATTCCGATATAATCCCACTCTCTCGCTCCTGCTCTATTTTACTACATTAGGACAACAACAATTCATCTATTACTTGCTGCGGTAGCTGAACCCGTTTATCCTTTGCATGACCTGTCATTCCACATAAATAGATGAAACCCACTAGCATGAGTAGGAGTTGTTTGAGCCTGTTGTGCCTACTCATTCATGCTTGTTTGTCATGCTGCTAATGCTTAGATTTGTGTCGGTCCGATTCATCGAGGATGAATCGGAGGTGTGTGAACATGTCCTCTTGTGTGTGAGCTAAGTGTGTGAACACGATTTGGA
Source organism: Aegilops speltoides (assembly GCA_021437245.1). Classification (NCBI taxonomy): domain Eukaryota; kingdom Viridiplantae; phylum Streptophyta; class Magnoliopsida; order Poales; family Poaceae; genus Aegilops; species Aegilops speltoides. The sequence goes on from CM038142.1 coordinate 492,672,322, forward strand.
AAAGGTATCGGTGAGAGGCCATGTAGGAGTACATGGTGGGTTGTCTCATTGAAGCCGTCCTCGTGAACTGAGTTCGTGTTTGTGATCCATGATTCAGCTACTACCATACATTGGGCCTGAAATATGACCCCTTCGACTTCTTATTCACCCTTGTCCTCTGTCCGGGAGTTGCAAGTAGTTTCGGTGTTTGTAGTATCTTTGGAGGCCGTCTTGATCTTGACCGTAGGGGTGGGCTGTGATGCGGTAGGCACGTGGCGGTAAACCGGCGCCGATTGGTGTCACGGAACCTGTTCACATCGTTTGGGGCTGTGAGCGAAACTTTGGCGGAACTCCTCATAGATGGAACCCAAATAGGCGATAAACCTGGACTAGAGACTTGAGTGTCTAGGTAGGTCGTGGTCTACACCCGTCGGCTTTAAGCTTGAAGTCTGCCGAGCACATGTCGTGTGCGGACGCTAAGTGGTGGAAACATGTATGAAGAAGTACACCCCGCAGGTTAACATCATCTATTGAATAGCCGTGTCATGTAAAGGACTTCGGGTTGCCTATAACAGTTCATAGACAAGTGAAAGTGGATACTCTAAAATACGCAAGATAAGTGTGAGTGCTATGGATGGCGTTCTCGTGAGGGAGGCGGAGTGGATCCATAGTGGTGTATTGATATGGTGAATATGTGGACTCGTGCGCCACCTCAAAAGAGTTACTTGCAATCGTAGTTTAGGATAGCCACCGAGTCAAAGCTGGCTTGCTGCAGTTAAACCCCACCATCCCTTTGTTGATAATGATGCATATGTAGTTAGTTACGATGTAAGTCTTCTTTGGGTACATTTGTACTCACGTTTGCCTATTTTATGTTTTTGCGAGAGAGACTTGGTCTCGCTAGTAGTTCCACGTGGACTTGACGTTTAGCTTGTTACCTCAGCTACGATCTTGTGCCCTCGGCGGAGATCAGTAGATAGTCGGGCTTTTCAGCCTTTTTCATTTATAGATGTACGTACTCGGACATGATAGCTTCGCTTGTGTTTTGACTTGTATGCTCTGAATGTTGGGTCATGAGACCCTGTTTGTAATATCTCGCTCCTCGGGCCTAATGAATAAATACTTGAGTCGTAGAGTCATGTTGTGATGCCATGTTGTATTTGCACATATCGAGCATATTGTGTGTATGTTATTGAAATGCTTGGTATGTGTGGGATCGACTATCTAGTTGTTTATCTTTAGTAGCCTCTCTTACGGAAATGTCTCCTAGTGTTTCCATCGAGCCATGGTAGCTTACTCTTTGCTCCGGAGCGCTTAGGCTGGCGGCATGTGTCCTTCTTCGTTCTGTATACATCCCGGGAAATGTCACGCGTTGAGTACGGAGTCTGTTAGCCGCTACAGCCCGGTTTATCGAGTCTGCTAGCCCGATGCTACAGCCAGAACTTACTCGTGATGACCGACACGTTCGATCTTTGGGTCATGGATGCTGTCCTGTAAGTTTGTGCCACTTTGGGTTTACGACTAGCCATGTCAGCCGGGCTCCTTATCATATGGATGCTAGCGACACTATCATATCGTGTGCCAAAAGGCATAAGCGGTCCGGGCAAAGGTAAGGCGACACCCGTGGGAATACCGTGCGTGAGGCCGCAAAGTGATATGAGGTGTTACATGCTAGATCGATGTGGCATTGAGTCGGGGTCCTGACATTTATCCCTTTCAGGGGCGACATCTTCCTCAGCCGCTTTGTCCAGGCGGGCTTTCTTGCTCGGTTTAGGTTTAGCCCTAAAAGAGAAACAAAGAGTCAAGAAACAGCATAAGTTATAACACAGTATACCAGAAGCATATGTTCAGCCTAGCTTACCCAAGGACCGTTTTCAGTGGCGGCAGTTGAGTGGCCGATGATTCACCAGAGGAAGAATGAGAAGTAACCTAATAATAGGAGTCGGACGGATTACGAGGTTGTGGATGAAACCCGCTTTAGGATATAAATTAATAAAAGGTCGGAGACCTCGGATGGCGTTCGAACGGATGTTTGGTAAACCGGCGGAGGTAACTACTGCATTGTCTTGCGGGTTGTGCGGCGAGCTTCATGTTCTTGAGTCTTCACAAGAAATTTGGGATCCAAGTAAGCAAGAGGATGAGAAAATTTAACTTTCGGTTTGCTGGCGAAATTTTGGCAAAGACAAAGTGCGAATCGGAAGAGAATAGTTACCTCGGCGACATCGGCATTACTGGCTTCAGCGTCGTCCTGACAAGTATCATCATCAATAAGGCGTGTAAAAAGTAAGCCTAGTGAATCAAGTTCTACCTCAAGGTCCGAGTTACCCACATCATCATCAACGGGTGGATCAGATGAAGCAGTGGTTTTCCTCTTTTTAGCAGGCTTCTTCATGACCTTGGTCTTTGGCCGGGTTGGCCGGGTTGGCCGTTCTTCTTGCTCCAAAACGGATTATCACCCTGGTTAAGCAGTAATTGATGTCAGATGGAGATAGCGATAACAGGTTCAATAAAAGAACAATCAAAATCTTACAGCTGGCGGTTTGTTGGTAGTGCAGAAAGGGAGCAGGCCAGTTTGAGCGCAGAGATGCTCCGGTTCGTTCAGCATTTTCTTCACAGCCTCTGTGACTTCATCATCGAAGAGCTGGATTTTAGTGTGTCGGAGTGGGTCATCGACGCTATCAGTATACTTGCACATCAAACCGGAGCGCCGGCTGAGAGGCAGTACGCTCCATGATATCCAACAACGCGCAAGATCTATTCCTGTTAAACAGTTGGCCATGAAGGCTCGGAGCTTGGACAGTTGCGGAGCATATTTACTTCTCTCCTTGGCACTTAATCTTTGTGGAAAGGGGTGAGTATTGCTGAGCCGCTCCGGACGAAAGCCAGGTAAAGGATTTTCATTGTCAGGAGAAGTGTCTTTGCAGTAGAACCATGTTGCATTCCACTCCTAGGGGTGAATGTGTAGTCTGGCGTGGGGATAAGTGATCTCTTTTCTTTTCTGAATTGCCATACCGCCCAATTCGGTATTGGGGCCATCAGTGAATTCTGTGCGGTGGTTTAAGTGGAAGCAGTCTCTAAACAATTCAACTGAATGCTCCTCTTGAAGGTATACCTCAGAGAGCACTTGGAAGTGACATAGGTTGGTAACAGAGTTGGGGCCGATATCTTGCGGGCGGAGCTGAAAATTGGCTAATACATCCCGGTAAAATTTAGAACCGGGCGGCTTGAAGCCCCGGGCTAAATGATCTGCAAAGATCACAACCTCTCCCTCTTGAGGTGTGGGAGGACATTCATCACCAGGAACCCTCTAGTGGATAGTATCTTTGCTGTCTAAAGCGCCGATCAAGACTAAATCGTCCTGCTGAGTTTCTGTGACGCGAGAAGGAACTCAATTGCATTCATATACTTGTTTGGCCATGGTGAGATCTACAAGAAATAGATGATTCCGGTTCAAGAATATGTTGGATTAAAGAAGGTGCTGGTCTGAACAATGCTAAACCGGAGGCAGTATATTTAAGCCGGATTTCTATGAGGTGGCATCATATGGATAAAGAATTCTGGCGGTTCAACAAGGGGACTAATGGTGTATACCGGTTTACTAACTTTTTCTATATTAAGTTAAACCGCCTGATCTAAACATTGGAGGCAATTGCGGATGGCTAAGTATGCAGAAACAGGTTTCACAAAGTCTTATTGCAGCAATGGATCTAAAGCAAGTTCAAAAAAAAAACAGAAAATATTCAAAAGAGTAAAGCGGAACGGAAGTAAATCAATGGGCAGGTATGTGGATGAGATCTATAAACTTGAGTGAGAAACTACAAGCGGATGCTACAAAGTTACTGCTAGTCAGAGCAGGGTTTCACAGATCTATCCAGGTGTCTGGGTACGAGCATGAACAAGTTATGAATACGGCAAGAACACGAACCCAAGAACAGATCTATGTTCAGAAGAACAGAGGGCTTACCAAGATCAACGAAGACGCGGAAGGCTACCGCGGTGCTCTGGTGCATTCAGGTTGATGCAGTGGCCCAAGACAGTGCAGAGGTCAACGGCGGCGGAGGAGCTCCAAGGCGGGCGACGCGAGGAAGACGAAGAGAAAGAGACGAAGGGGAGAAAAGGAAATGACCCTTCGGTCCTATTTATAAAGCGGGGGCGTGTGTCGGTAGCGAATCCAGGAGCCAAAAATTTCGAAAGTGGAGCTGTTGCTTTGGGCATTGCAGATCTATTAATAAAAGAAGGCGTCATAAATGTTAAACTTCGTGATGACGTCATGCCGGTTTACAGCAACCAGAGATGATGATGACATGGCAGTTTATCGATTACCAGAAGATGTTGAAGACAAAAGATTTTTGTGAAGGATTGACATGAACCAGTTCAAATCAATATGGGGCCTAATGTTGGGGATATTACCACTGGGCGTGAACCGGCCTACCTGGGCCGGGTTAACTTCAGTAGTAGTATAAGCAGATGAAGGCCCAAGGCCTGTAGTCGGTTTAGAACCTGTAGCCGTAAACCGGCTTGATATGTAAACTTGCATTGTAAGTTAGGAATAGAAAGAGACCAACCGGGATACGAGTATGAACCGGTATGGGACTCCATGGACCGACGGGCGTCACACATGTATATAAGGGGCGACCGGCGGCGGTTCAAACAGACAACAACAACTCGAGCCTAGGCGAAGCTTGTTTGCTCCCTAGCCATCGAGACCACATCAATTCCATCACAACTAGACGTAGGCTTTTATCTTCATCGAAGGGGCCGAACTAGTATAAACCCTCGTGTCTTTGTGTCCGCTTTAACCCCTTCAAGTTAACCCGTAGTGATGGCTCCATGACTAAGTCCTTTCACTAGGACATCTGCCGTGACAAATCCACGACAGTCACCAAATCACATAACTTATATAATACAAAATCGTCATCGAACGTTAAGCGTGCGGACCATACGGGTTCGAGAACTATGTAGACATGACCGAGACACCCCTTCGGTCAATAACCAATAGCGGAACCTGGATGCCCATATTGGCTCCCACATATTCTACGAAGATCTTTGCTGGTCGAACCGTTATGACAACACATGTTATTCCCGTTGTCATCGGTATGTTACTTGCCCGAGATTCGATCGCCGGTATCTTCATACCTAGTTCAATCTCATTACTAGCAAGTCTCTTTACTCGTTCCATAATGCATCATCCTACAACTAACTCATTAGTTACTTTGCTTGCAAGGCTTATTATGATGTGCATTACTGAGAGGGCCCAGAGATACCTCTCCGATACTCGGAGTGACAAATCCTAATCTCGATCTATGCCAACCCAACAAACACCTTCAGAGATACTTGTAGAGCATCTTTATAATCACCCAGTTACGTTGTGATGTTTGATAGCACAAAAGGCATTCCTCCGGTATCCGGGAGTTGCATAGTCGGAGGAGTATGTATTTGACATGAAGAAAGTAGTAGCAATAAAACTGAACGATCATAATGCAAAGCTAACGAATGGGTCTTGTCCATCACATCATTCTCCTAATGATGTGATCCGTTCATCAAATGACAACACATGTCTATGGTTAGGAAACTTAACCATCTTTGATTAACGAGCTAGTCAAGTAGAGGCATACTAGGGACACATAGTTTTGTCTATGTATCCACACATGTATCAAGTTTCCGGTTAATACAATTCTAGCATGAATAATAAACATTTATCATGAATAAGGAAATATAACATAACAACTTTATTATTGCCTCTAGGGCATATTTCATTCAGTCTCCCACTTGCACTAGAGTTAATAATCTAGATTACATTGTAACGATTCTAACACCCATGGAGTCTTGGTGCTGATCATGTTTAGCTTGTGGAAGAGGCTTAGTCAACAGGTCCGCTACATTCAGATCCGTATGTATTTTGCAAATCTCTATGTCTCCCTCCTTGACTAGATCACGGATGGAATTGAAGCGTCTCTTGATGTGTTTGGTCTGTTTGTGAAATCTGGATTCCTTCGCTAAGGCAATTGCTCCAGTATTGTCACAAAAGATTTTCATTGGACCCGATTTACTAGATAATACACCTAGATCGGATATGAACTCCTTCATACAGACTCCTTCATTTGCTGCTTCCCAAGCAGCTATGTACTCCGCTTCACACGTAGATCCCGCACGACGCTCTGCTTGGAACTGCACCAATTGATTGCTCCACCATTCAATATAAATACATATCCGGTTTGTGACTTAGAGTCATCCGGATCAGTGTCAAAGCTAGCATTGACGTAACCATTTACGACGAGCTCTTTGTCACCCCCATAAATGAGAAACATATCCATAGTCCTTTTCAGGTACTTCAGGATGTTCTTGACCGCTGTCCAGCGATCCACTGCTGGATTACTTTGGTACCTCCCTGCTAAACTTATAGCAATGCACACATCAGTCTGGTACACAACATAGCATACATGATAGAACCTATGGCTGAGGAATTGGGAATGACCTTCATTTTGTCTCTATCTTCTGCGGTGGTCGGGCATTGAGTCTGACTCAACTTCGCACCTTGTAACACATGCAAGAACCCTTTCTTTGACTGATCCATTTTGAACTTCTTCAAAACTTTATCAAGGTATGTGCTTTGTGAAAGTCCTATTAAGCGTCTTGATCTATCTCTATAGATCTTGATGCCTAATATATGAGCAGCTTCACCAAGGTCTTTCAATGAAAAACTTATATTCAAGTATCCTTTTATGCTATCCAGTAATTATATATCATTTCCAATCAACAATATGTCATCCACATATAATATTAGAAATACGACATATCTCACACTCACTTTCTTGTAAATACAGGCTTCTCCGAAAGTCTGATAAAACCATATGCTTTGATCACCTCATCAAAGCGTATATTCCAACTCTGAGATGCTTGCACCAGTCCATAAATGGATCGCTGGAGCTTGCACACTTTGTTAGCACCTTTAGGATCGACAAGACCTTCTGGTTGTATCATATACAACTCTACTTTAAGAAATCCATTAGGAATGCAGTTTTGACGTCCATTTGCCAGATTTCATAATCATAAAATGCGGCAATTGCTAACATGATTCAGACAGACTTAAGCATCACTACGGGTGAGAAAGTCTCATTGTAGTCAACTCCTTGAACTTGTCGAAAACATTTTGCGACAAGTCGAGCTTTATAGACAGTAACATTACCATTAGCGTCAGTCTTCTTCTTGAAGATCCATTTATTCTCTATGGGTCGTCGATCATCGGGCAAATCCACCAAAGTACACACTTTGTTCTCATACAACTCAAGCCATTTATCGGAATCTGGGCTCATCATAGCTTCTTCATAGTTCGTAGGTTCGTCATGGTAAAGTAACATGACTTCCAGAACAGGATTGCCGTACCACTCTGGTGCGGATCGTGCGCTGGTTGACCTATGAGGTTCAGTAGTAACTTCATCTAAAGGTTCATGATCATCATCATTAGCTTCCTCTCTAGTTGGTGTAGGCATCACGAGAACGGATTTCTCGGATGAGCTACTTTCCAAATTGAGAAAAGGTCCAATTACCTCACCAAGTTCTACTTTCCTCCCACTCACTTCTTTCGAGAGAAACTCCTTCTCTAGAAAGGTTCCATTCTTGGCAACAAAGATCTTGCCTTCAGATCTGTGGTAGAAGGTGTACCCAATTGTTTCCTTAGTGTATCCTATGAAGACACACTTCTCCGATTTGGGTTCAAGCTTATCAGGCTGAACTCTTTTGACATAAGCATCGCATCCCCAAACTTTAAGAAACGACAGCTTAGGTTTATTACCAAACCACAGTTCATACGGTGTCGTCTCAACGGATTTTGACGGTGCCCTGTTTAACGTGAATGTAGCCGTCTCTAATGCATAACCCCAAAATGATAGTGGTAAATTGGTAAGAGACATCATAGATCGCACCATATCTAATAAAGTACGGTTAATACATTCGGACACACCATTACACTGTGGTGTTCTAGGTGGCGTCAGTTGTGAAACTATTCCACATTGTTTTAAATGAAGGCCAAACTCGTAACTCAAATATTCACCTCCGCGATCAGATCATAGAAGCTTTATTTTCTTGTTATGATGATTCTCCACTCCACTCTGAAATTCTTTGAACTTTTCAAATGTTTCAGACTTGTGTTTCATTAAGTAGATTTCCCCATATCTGCTCAAATCATCTGTGAAGGTCAGAAAATAACGATACCCGCCGCGAGCCTCAACACTCATCGGACCACATACATCAGTATATATTATTTCCAGTAAGTCATTGGCTTGCTCCATTGTTCCGGAGAACGGACTTTTAGTCATCTTGCCCATGAGGCATGGTTTGCAAGTATTAAATGATTCATAATCAAGTGATTCCAAAAGTCCATCTGCATGGATTTTCTTCATGCGCTTTACACCAATATGACTTCAACGGTAGTGCCACAAATATGTTGCACTATCATTATCAACTTTGCATCTTTTGGCATCAATATTATGAATATGTGTATCACCACAATCGAGATTCAACAGAAATAGACCACTCTTCAAGGGCGCATGACCATAAAAGATATTACTCATATAAATAGAACAACCATTATTCTCCGATTTAAATGAATAACTGTCTCGCTCTAAACAAGATCTAGATATAATGTTCATGCTCAACGCTGGCACCAAATAACAATTATTCAGGTCTAAAACTAATCCCGAAGGTAGATGTAGAGGTAGCGTGCCGACGGTGATCACATCGACCTTGGAACCATTCTCGACGCGCATCATCACCTCATCCTTAGCCAATATTCGTTTAATCCATATTCCCTGTTTCGGGTTACAAATATGAGCAACGGAACCGGTATCAAATACCCAGGCATTACTACGAGCATTAGTAAGGTACACATCAATAACATGTATATCAAATATATCTTTGTTCACTTTGCCATCCTTCTTATCCGCCAAATACTTGGGGCAGTTCTGCTTCCAGTGACCAGTCCCTTTGCAGTAGAAGCACTCAGTTTCAAGCTTGGGTCCGGCTTTGGGCTTCTTCCCGGGAATGGCAATTTGCTTGCCATTCTTCTTGAAGTTCCCTTCTTTCCCCTGCCCTTTTTCTTGAAACTAGTGGTCTTGTTAACCATCAACACTTGATGCTCCTTCTTGATTTCTACCTCCATAGCTTTGAGCATTACGAAGAGCTCAGGAATAGTCTTTTCCATCCCTTGCATATTATAGTTCATCACGAAGCCTTTTTAGCTTGGTGGCAATGATTGGAGAACTCTGTCAATGACACAATCATCTGGAAGATTTACTCCCAGCTGAGTCAGGTGATTATGATATCCAGACATTCTGAGTATGTGTTCACTGACAGAACTGTTCTCCTCCATCTTGTAGCTATAGAACTTGTTGGAGACTTCATATCTCTCAACTCGGGAATTTTCTTGAAACATTAACTTCAACTCCTGGAGCATCTCATATGGTCCATGATGTTCAAAATGTCTTTGAAGTCCTGATTCTAAACTGTAAAGCATGGCACACTGAACTATTGAGTAGTCATTGACACGCGACTGCCAAGCGTTCACAACATCTGCAGTTGCTTGGGGGGGTTGGTACACCTAGTGGTGCATCAAGGACATATGTCTTCTATGCAGCAATGAGGATAATCCTCAAGTTACGGACCCAATCCGTGTAGTTGCTACCATCATCTTTCAACTTAGCTTTCTCTAGGAACACATTAAAATTCAAGGGAGCGGTAGCACGGGCCATTGATCTAAAACATAGTTATGCAAAAACTATTAGGACTAAGTTCATGATAAACTAAGTTCAATTAATCATATTACTTAAGAACTCCCACTTAGATAGACATCCCTCAAGTCATCTAAATGATACGTGATCCAAATCAACTAAACCATGTCCGATCATCACGTGGGATGGAGTATTCATCAATGATGATCATTCTATGTTGATCATATCTACTATATGATTCATGTTCGACCTTTCGGTCTCCAGTGTTCCAAGGCCATGTATGTACATGCTAGGCTTGTCAAGTTTAACCCGAGTATTCCACATGTGCAAAACTGGCTTGCACCCATTGTATGTGAACGTAGAGCCTATCACACCTGATCATCACGTGGTGTCTCAGCATGAAGAAGTTTCGCAACAGTGCATACTTGGGGAGAACACTTATACCTTGAAATTTAGTTGAGGGATCATCTTATAATTCTACCATCGTACTAAGAAAAATAAGATGCATAAAATATAAACATCACATGCAATCAAAATATGTGACATGATATGGCCATCATCATCTTGTGCTTTTGATCTCCATCTCCAAAGCAACGCCATGATCTCCATCATCATTGTCTCGACACCTTGATCTCCATCGTAGCGTCGTGGTTGTCTCGCCAACTATTGCTTCTACAACTTTCGCTACCACTTAGTGATAAAGTAAAGCAATTACATGGCGTTTGCATTTCATACAATAAAGCGAGAACCATAAGGCTCCTGCCAGTTGCCGATAACTTTTACAAAACATGATCATCTCAATAATGTATATAACATCATGTCTTGACCATATCACATCAGAACATGCCCCGCAAAAACAAGTTAGACGTCCTCTACTTTGTTGTTGCAAGTTTTACATGGCTGCTACGGGCTTCTAGCAAGAACCGTTCTTACCTAAGGCACAAAACCACAACGATGATTTATCAAGTTTGCTGTTTTTACCTTCAACAAGGACCGGCCACAGTCAAATTCGATTCAACTAAAGTTGGAGAAACAGACACCCACCAGCCACGTTTATGCAAAACTAGTTGCATGTCTGTCGGTGAAACTGGTCTCATGAACGTGGTCATGCAAGGTTGGTCTGGGCCGCTTCATCCAACAATACCGCCGAATCAAAATAAGACATTGGTGGTAAGCAGTATAACGATCACCACCCACAACTCCTTGTGTTCTACTCGTGCATATCATCTACGCATAGACCTGGCTCGGATGCCACTGTTGGGAAACGTAGCATGCAATTTCAAATTTTTTCCTACGCTCACGCAAGATCTATCTAGGAGATGCATAGAAACGAGAGGGGGAGAGTGTGTACACGTACCCTCGTAGACCAAAAGCTGAAGCATTTGTGAACGCGGTTGATGTAGTTGAACTTGTTCTTGTTTCGACCGATCAAGTACCGAACGTACGACACCTCCAAGTTCTGCACACGTTCAGCTCAATGACATCCCTTGAACTCTTGATCCTGTAGAGTGTTGAGGAATTAGAAGAGTTCTGTGAGCACTATGGCGTGGTGACGGTGATGGTGAAGTTATCCGCGCAGGGCTTCGCCTAAGCACTACGTGAATATGACCAGAGGCGTAAACTATGGAGGGGGTGCCGCACACGGCTAACAATCATTGGCGTGTGTTCTAGGCGCCCCCTCCCCATGTATATATAGGTGGGAGGGGGAGAGAGGCAGCCTAGGGCGCGCCCAAGTAGGAGGAATCCTACTTGGGCCACTAGTCCAATTCGGCCTCCCCCCTTTCCTTTTACCGGAAGGGGGAAAAGAAGGAAGAGGGAAGGAGGATGGAAAGGGGGGCCGAACCCCCACCTACTTCTCCTATTCGGCCTCCTACCATAAGGGGGGAGCCACCTCTTGTGGGCTGGTGTGCTCCCCTCCTGTGGTCCATATGGCCCATATCTTCCCCCGGGGGGTTCCGATAACCCCCCGGTACTCTGATATGTACCCGATACACTCCGAAACACTTCCGTCCGAATACTATCATCCTATATATCAATCTTTACCTATCGACCATTTCGAGACTCCTCATCATGTCCGTGATCTCATCCGGGACTCTGAACAACATTCGCTCACCAAATCACATAACTCATATAATACAAAATTGTCATCGAACATTAAGCGTGCGGACCCTACGGGTTCGAGAACTATGTAGACATGACCGAGACACCTCTCCGGTCAATATCCAATAGCGGAACCTGGATGCTCATATTGGATAGCACATATTCTATGAAGATCTTTATCGGTTGAACCATTATGACAACATACATTATTCCCTTTGTCATCGGTACGTTACTTGCCCGAGATACGATCATCGCTATCTTCATACCTAGTTCAATCTCATTGCTGGTAAGTCTCTTTACTCGTTCCGTAATGCATCATCCTGCAACTAACTCATTTGTTACTTTGCTTTCAAGGCTTATTATGATGTGCATTACCAATAGGGCCTAGAGATACCTCTTGGATACTTGGAGTGACAAATCCTAATCTCGATCTATGCCAACCCAACAAACACCTTCAGAGATACCTATAGAGCATCTTTATAATCACCCAGTTACATTGTGATGTTTGATAGCACACAAGGCATTCCTCCGGTGTCCGGGAGTTACATAATCTCATAGTAGGAGGAATATGTATTTGACATGAAGAAAGCAGTAGCAATAAAACTGACCGCTCATAATGCTAAGCTACATAATGGGTCTTGTCCATCACATCATTCTCCTAATGATGTGATCCCGTTCATCAAATGGCAACACATGTCTATGGTTAGGGAACCTAACCATCTTTGGTTAATGAGCTAGTCAAGTAGATGCATACTAGGGACACGTTGTTTTTTCTATGTATCCACACATGTATCAAGTTTCCAGTTATTACAATTCTAGCATGAATAATAAACATTTATCATGAATAAGGAAATATAAAATAACAACTTTATTATTGCCTCTAGGGCATATTTCATTCACTTCCAGCCGTCACCTACGCAGACAACCATCTGGGCGTAAACCCGGATGACAAAACTTCCCTGCTCTACCATGACATCAGAGACAAAGTCGCAGCAACGGGGGTAGAGCAGAAGGAGAGACACACCTGAAGGGGTCGACACTGATGCCTCGTTGATACTATCCATGAACACTAACACCACCGATCTGAAGGATCGGCAAACACACTTTTTGGCATCAACTTTGAGACGCCGCCATGGAGGACATTGAGGGAGTCCTGGATTAAGGGGTCCTCGGACAGCCGGACTATATACTTTGGCCAGACTGTTGGACTATGAAGATACAAGATTGAAGACTTCGTCCCGTGTTCGGGTGGGACTCTCCTTTGCGTGGAAGGCAAGCTTGGCAATTCAGATATGTAGATCTCCTTCTCTTTAACCAACTCTGTGCAACCCTAGCCCCCTCCGGTGTCTATATAAACTGGAGGGTTTAGTCCATAGGACAACAACAATCAGAATCATAGGCTAGCTTCTAGGGTTTAGCCTCTACGATCTCATGGTAGATCAACTCTTGTAATACTCATACCATCAAGATCAATCAAGCAGGAAATAGGGTATTACCTCCATCGAGAGGGCCCGAACCTGGGTAAAACATCGTGTCCCCTGTCTCCTGTTACCATTAGTCTTAGACGCACAGTTCGTGACCCCCTACCCGAGATCCTACGGTTTTGACACTGACATTGGTGCTTTCATTGAGAGTTCCACTGTGTCGTCACAGTAAGGCTTGATGGCTCCTTCGATCATCATCAACGATGCAGTCCAATGGGAGGTTTTCCTTCCCGGACAAATCTTCGTATTCGGCGGCTTCATACTGCGGGCCAACTCGCTTGGCCATCTGGAGCAGATCGATAGCTACGCCCTTGGGCGTCAGGTCAGGTTTGGAAGCTTGAACTATACTGCCGACATCTGCGGAGACTTGACCTTCGACGGATTCGAGTGAAGGAAATATGCCCTAGAGGCAATAATAAAGTTATTGTTTATTTTCTCATATCATGATAAATGTTTATTATTCATGCTAGAATTGTATTAACCGGAAACATGATACATGTGTGAATACATAGACAAACATATAGTCACTAGTATGCCTCTACTTGACTAGCTCATTAATCAAAGATGGTTATGTTTCCTAACCATAGACATGTGTTGTCATTTGATTAATGGGATCACATCATTAGGAGAATGATGTGATTGACATGACCCATTCCGTTAGCCTAGCACTTGATCGTTTAGTATCCGCTATTGCTTTCTTCATGACTTATACATGTTCTGTAACTATGAGAATTATGCAACTCCGTTTACGGAGGAACACTTTGGTACTACCAAACGTCACAACGTAATCGGGTGATTATAAAGGAGTACTACAGGTGTCTCCGAAGGTACATGTTGAGTTGGCGTATTTCGAGATTAGGTTTTGTCACTCCGATCGTCGGAGAGGTATCTCTGGGCCCTCTCGGTAATGCATATCATTATAAGCCTTGCAAGCAATGTGACCAATAAGTTGGTTAGGGATGATGCATTACAGAACGAGTAAATAGACTTGCCGGTAATGAGACTGAACTAGGTATTGGATACCGACGATCAAATCTCGGGCAAGTAACATACCGATGACAAAGGGAACAACGTATGTTGTTATGCGGTTTGACCGATAAAGATCTTCGAAGAATATGTAGGAACCAATATGGGCATCCAGGTCCCGCTATTGCTTATTGACCGAGAATAGTTCTAGGTCATGTCTACATAGTTCTCAAACCCGTAGGGTCCGCACGCTTAACGTTACGATGACAATTTTATTACGAGTTTATAAGTTTTGATGTACCGAAGTTTTTTCGGAGTCCCGGATGTGATCACGGACATGACGAGGAGTCTCGAAATGGTCGAGACATAAAGATTGATATATTGGACGACTATATTCGGACACCAGAATTGTTCCGGGTGATTTCGAGAAACCGGAGTCTTGGGGGGTTACCGGAACCCCCCGGGAGAGTATTGGGCCTTATGGGCCTTAGGGGAAAGGAGAGAGGGGGGGCCAGCATGGGCCGCGCTCCCCCTCCCCCTTCTGGTCCGAACTGGACTAGGAGGGGGGGCGGCGCCCCCCTTTCCTTCCCCCTCCTAGTAGGAGTAGGAAAGGAGGAGTCCTACTCCTACTGAGGAGGATTCCTCCTCCTTGGCGCGCCCCAAGGGGCCAGCCGACCTTCCCCCTTGCTCCTTTATATACGGGGGGGGGCACCCATAGACACACAAGTTGATCTACGGATCGTTCGTTAGCCGTGTGTGGTGCCCCCCTCCACCATATTCCACCTCGGTCATATCGTCGCGGAGTTTAGGCAAAGCCCTGTGCCGGTAGAACATCATCATCGTCACCACGCCGTCGTGCTGACGGAACTCATCTCCGGAGCTTTGCTGGATCGGAGGCCGGAGATCGTCATTGAGCTGAACGTGTGCTGAACTCGGAGGTGCCGTACGTTCGGTGCTTGGATCGGTCAGATCGTGAAGACGTACGACTACATCAACCGCGTTGTGCTAACGCTTCCGCTTACGGTCTACGAGGGTACGTGGACAACACTCTCCCCTCTCGTTGCTATGCCATCATCATGATCTTACGTGTCTGTAGGAAATTTTATGAAATTACTACGTTCCCCAACAGTGGCATCCGAGCCTAGGTTTTATGCGTTGATGTTATATGCACGAGTACAACACAAGTGAGTTGTGGGCGATACAAGTCATCTTGCTTACCAAAGATGTCATACTTTGGTTCAGCGGTATTGTGAGATGAAGCGCCCGGACCGACATTATGCGTGACGCTTACGCGAGACTGGTTTCACCGCTATGAGCACTCATGCTTAAAGGTGGCTGGCGGGTGTCTGCTCTCTCACTTGTAGCTGAATCGAGTGTGGCTATGCCGGTCCTTGCGAAGGTTAAAACAGCACCAACTTGACGAACTATCGCTGTGGTTTTGATGCGAGGTAAGAACGGTTCTTGCTAAGCCCGTAGCAGCCATGTAAAACTTGCAACAACAAAGTAGAGGACGCCTAACTTGTTTTTGCAGGGCATGTTGTGATGTGATATGGTCAAGACGTGATGCTATATTTTATTGTATGAGATGATCATGTTTTGTAACCGGTTATCGGCAATGGCATGAGCCATATGGTTGTCGCTTATTGTATGAAATGCAACGCCTGTAATTGCTTTACTTTATCACTAAGCGGTAGCAATAGTCGAGAAGCAATAGATGGGTTAACGACAACGATTCTACGATGGAGATCAAGGTGTCGCGCGGTGGCGATGGTGATCACGACGGTTGCCGAAGATGGAGATCACAAGCACAAGATGATGATGGCCATATCATATCACTTATATTGATTGCATGTGATGTTTATCCTTTATGCATCTTATCTTGCTTTGATGGACGGTAGCATTTTAAGATGATCTCTCACTAAATAATCAAGAAGTGTTCTCCCGAGTATGCACCGCTATGAAAGTTCTTCGTGCCGAGACACCATGTGATGATCGGGTGTGATAGGCTCTACGTTCAAATACAACGGTGCAAAACAGTTGCACACGCGGAATACTCAGGTCATACTTGACGAGCCTAGCATATCTGATATGGCCTCAGAACATGGAGACCGAAAGGTCGAGCGTGAATCATATAGTAGATATGGTCAACATAGTGATGTTCACCATTGAAACTAGTCCATCTCATGTGATGATCGGACATGGTTTAGTTGATTTGGATCACGTGATCACTTAGATGACTAGAGAGATGTCTGTCTAAGTGGGAGTTCTTAAGTAATATGATTAATTGAACTTAAATTTATCATGAACTTAGTACCGATAGTATTTTGCTTGTCTATGTTTGTTTGTAGATAGATGGCTCGTCTTTGTTGTTCCGTTGAATTTTAATGTGTTCCTTGAGAAAGCAAAGTTGAAAGATGATGGTAGCAATTACACGGATCGGGTCCGTAACTCGAGGATTATCCTCATTGCTGCCTGTAAAATTTACGTCTGGAAGCACCGCTGGGTGCCGAACCCTTTGCTAATGCTGGCGGCGGCGTTAAGAATGTCCGCGAGCAAAGCTGATGACTACTCGATAGTTCGATGTGCCATGCTTTACGGCTTAGAACCGGGTCTTCAACGACGTTTTGAACGTCATGGAGCATATGAGATGTTCCAGAGTTGAAGTTAATATTTCAAGCAAATGCCCGAATTGAGAGATATGAAGTCTCCAATAAGTTCTATAGCTGCAAGATGGAGGAGAATAGTTCGTCGGTGAACACATACTCAAAATGTGCGGGTATAATAATCACTTGATTCAAGCGGGAGTTAATCTTCACGATGATAGTGTCATTGATGTAATTCTTCAATCATCGCCACCAAGCTACAAGAGCTTCGTGATGAACTATAATATGCAAGGGATGAACAAGACTATTCCCGAGCTCTTCGCAATGCTAAAAGCTGCGGAGGTAGAAATCAGAAGGAGCATCAAGTGTTGATGGTTAACAAGACCACCAGTTTCAAGAAAAAGGGCAAAGGGAAGAAGAAGGAACTTCAAAAGAACGGCAAGCAAGTTGTTGCTCAAGAGAAGAAACCCAAGTCGGACCTAAGCCTGAAATCGAGTGCTTCTCTCGCAAGCGATCGACATCGAAGCGGAACGCCCCAAGTATTTGGCGGATAAGAAGGATGGCAAAGTGAACAAACGTATATGTGATATACATGTTATTGATGTGTACCTTACTAATGCTCGCAGAGCTTTTGGGTATTTGATCTCGGTTACATTGCTAATATTTGCAACTCGAAATAGGGACTACGGATTAGCGAAGATTGGCTAAGGACGAGGTGACGATGCGCGTGGGAAATGGTTCCAAAGTCGATGTGATCGCGGTCGGCACGCTACCTCTACATCTACCATCGGGATTAGTTTTAGACCTAAATAATTGTTATTTGGTGCGGCGTTGAGCATGAACATTATATCTGGATCTTGTTTGATGCGAGACGGTTATTCATTTAAATCAGAGAATAATGGTTGTTCTATTTATATGAGTAATATCTTTTATGGTCATGCACCCTTAAAGAGTGGTCTATTTTATTGAATCTCGATAGTAGTGATACACATATTCATAGTGTGAAACCAAAAGATGCAGAGTTGATAACGATAGTGCAACTTATTTGTGGCACTGCCATTTGGGTCATATCGGTGTAAAGCGCATGAAGAAACTCCATACTGATGGGCTTTTGGAATCACTTGATTATGAATCACTTGGTACTTGCGAACCGTGCCTTATGGGCAAGATGACTAAAACGCCGTTCTCCGGAACTATGGAGTAGGCAACTGATTTCTTGGAAATCATACATACTGATGTTTGTGGTCCAATGAATGCTGAGGCTCGCGGCGGGTATCGTTATTTTCTTACCTTCATAGATGATTTGAGCAGATATGGGTATATCTACTTAATGAAACACAAGTCTGAAACATTTGAAAAGTTCAAAGAATTTCAGAGTGAAGTGGAAAATCATCGTTACAAGAAAATAAAGTTTCTACGATCTGATCGTGGAGGAGAATATTTGAGTTACGAGTTTGGTCTACACTTGAAACAATGCGGAATTGTTTCGCAACTCACGCCACCCGGAACACCACAACGAAATGGTGTGTCTGAACGTCGTAATCGTACTTTACTAGATATGGTGCGATCTATGATGTCTCTTACTGATTTACCGCTATCGTTTTGGGTTATGCTTTAGAGACGGCCGCATTCACGTTAAATAGGGCACCATCAAAATCCGTTGAGACGACGCCTTATGAACTGTGGTTTGGCAAGAAACCAAAGTTGTCGTTTCTTAAAGTTTGGGGCTGTGATGCTTATGTGAAGAAACTTCAACCAGATAAGCTCGAACCCAAATCGGAGAAATGTGTCTTCATAGGATACCCAAAAGAGATTATTGGGTACACCTTCTATCACAGATCTGAGGGCAAGATTTTCGTTGCTAAGATCGGATCCTTTCTAGAGAAGGAGTTTCTCTCGAAAGAAGTGAGTGGGAGGAAAGTAGAACTTGATGAGATAACTGTATCTACTCCCTTATTGGAAAGTAGTTCATCACAAGAACCGGTTCCTGTGACAACTACACCAATTAGTGAGGAAGCTAATGATATTGATCATGAAACTTCAGATCAAGTTTCTCTTGAACCTCGTGGGTCTACGAGTAAGATCCGCACCGAGTGGTACGCTAATCCATTGCGGAAGTCATGTTACTTGACCATGATGAACCTACAAACTATGAGGAAGCGATGATGAGCCCAGATTCCATAAAATGGCTAGAGGCCATGAAATCGAGATGGGATCCATGTATGAAAACAAAGTATGGACTTTGGTTGACTTGCCCGATGATCGGCAAGACATTGAGAATAAATGGATCTTTAAGAAGAAGACCGACGCTGATGGTAATGTAAGCGTCTATAAAGCTCGACTTGTTGCGAAAGGTTTTCGACAAGTTCAAGGAGTTGACTACGATGAGACTTTCTCACCCGTAGTGATGCTTAAGTCTGTCGAATCATGTTAGCTATTGCTGCATTTCATGATTATGAAATTTGGCAAATGGATGTCAAAACTGCATTCTTGAATGGATTTACGGAAGAAGAGTTGTATATGATGCAGCCGAAGGTTTTGTTGATCCAAAAGGTTCTAACAAAGTGTGCAAGCTCCGGCGTTCCATTTATGGACTGGTGCAAGCATCTCGGAGTTGGAATAAACGCTTTGATAGTGTGATCAAAGCATATGGTTTTATCTGACTTTTGGAGAAGCTTGTATTTACAAGAAAGTGAATGGGAGCTCAGAGCATTTATGATATTATATGTAGATGACATATTATTAATTGGAAATGATATAGAATTTCTGGATAGCATAAAGGGATACTTGAATAAAAGTTTTTCAATGAAAGACCTCGGTGAAGCTGCTTACATATTGGGCATCAAGATCTATAGAGATAGATCAAGGCGCTTAATAGGACTTTCACAAAGCACATACCTTGACAAAATTTTGAAAAAGTTCAAAATGGATCGAGCAAAGAAAGGATTCTTGCTGTGCTACAAGGTGTCAAGTTGAGTCAAACTCAATGCCCGACCACAGCAGAAGATAGAGAAAATGAAAGATGTTCCTATGCTTCAGCCATAGGCTCTATCATGTATGCAATGTTGTGTACTAGACTCGACGTATGCTTAGCAATAAGCTTGGCGGGTAGGTTCCAAAGTAATCCAGAGTGGATCATCGACAGCGGTCAAGAACATCTGAAATACGAAAAGGACTAAGGATATGTTTCTCGTATATGGAGGTGACAAAGAGCTAGTCGTAAATGGTTACGTCGATGCAAGCTTTGACACCGATCCGGACGATTCTAAATCGCAAACCGGATCGTATTTTTATTAAGCAGTGGAGCTGTAAGTTGGTGCAGTTCTAAACAAAGCGTCGTGGCGGGATCTACATGTGAAGCGGAGTACATAGCTGCTTCAAGCAGCAAATGAAGGAGTCGGATGAAGGAGTTCATTTCGATCTAGGTGTCATACCTAGTGCATCGGGACCAATGAAGATCTTACGTGACAATTGGTGCAATTGCCTTGGCAAAGGAATCCAGATTTCACAAGAGGACCAAGCACACCAAGAGACGCTTCAATTCCATTCGGGACCAAGTCCAAGTGGGAGACATAGAAATTTGCAAGATACATACGGATCTGAATGTTGCAGACCCGTTGACTAAGCTTCTCTCACGAGCAAAACATGATCAACACCAAGACTCCATGGGTGTTAGAATCATTACTATGTAATCTAGATCATTGACTCTAGTGCAAGTGGGAGACTGAAGGAAATATGCCCTAGAGGCAATAATAAAGTTATTATTTATTTCCTCATATCATGATAAATGTTTATTATTCATGCTAGAATTGTATTAACTGGAAACTTGATACATGTGTGAATACATAGACAAACATATAGTCACTAGTATGCCTCTACTTGACTAGCTCATTAATCAAAGATGGTTATGTTTCCTAACCATAGACATATGTTGTCACAGCCCTAGCTTAGCCTTTGCCTATCCTTGCATGATCATCATGTCATCATGTCTAAAATTTCATTTAAGTTGAAATGGGGATTGTCCAAACCCTAGCATTAAAGGAATTCACTAGGTTCACCTGAAATATTTTCAGTAAGTCCAAATGGCTTTCAAAAATGTTCATCATTTATGGGAAAATCATGCTTGATGAGCTGAGGTGATGCACATTTTTCCATGATACATTTGGGCTCTGAATTAAATCATACTCTATTTGAATTTGGGCATTTAAATACTATAAAATATTTAAAATGTCCAAATAATCCTAAACTGAAATGTTCCATGTTGGATATATTCCAGACAGTGTCCATGAGCAGTTTGGTGATTTTTGAGTGTGCCCAAGTATTTTTAATAAAGCCATCAAGTTGCAGAAAAATAGAAAACTGAAACAAAAGGAAAAGAGAGCTTACCTGTAACTTACCTGGACCTACTGCTGTGCAGCCCACTTGGCAGGCCAGCCAACTGGCCCAGCCCACTAGAAGCCCCACCGTCTTCAACCTCTGCGCCGGTGGAGGGGAGGGCGTGTTCGACGCAGCACGCACGCTTGACGGCCACCTCACGCTTGCCGCCGCCTGCCCTCCCAGCATCGCCACGCAGCACCCTGGACCCCCTGGACCGCTCCCCTCTCTCCCTGCCTCACCTCTTTCGCTCTCTCTCCCGCCAACCAAACGCATCGGAGAGCGCTGACAAGCTCCACAGCGGCCATCGTGCAGCCCTTGCCTCGCCGACGCTTCCAGAAGAACGGCCTCGACTTCCTCTTCTTCCTCGCCGAGCCACGCAAGCCGAGGATCTCCACGCCGTCGTCTTCGAGCTCATCACCCCCGCATCTCCTCGCCGGACTTCGCCGGTCGATTCGCCGTCTCCGACGCCTTCCCGAGCCCACTGATCTGCTCTGCGTGCCCACTGTGAGCTCCTCTATCAACTACCCCTCTTCCCCGGCCTCTCCATGGTCCCTAGCCGCGGCTCCAACTCCGGCCGAAGCTCTGCTCCGCCATGGCCGCAGCCCACGCACTCCCTGTGCCCCGCTCGTTGCCCCCGTGAAACAGGCGTGCTCCAGAGCGCCTCCCCTCGTCGCTTCCCTGCTCAGCTCCCTCGCCTGCGAGTTCTAGCCCTCCCAGCCGCAACCACCGAGCTCCGGCCGCCGCCTCGCTCGCCGCAGTTGCCGCTACCGGCTACCCCAGCCGCAGCCGCAACCACCGTTGGACGTGCCGCGTCGCGGCTGTTTCAACGAGACCAGCCGCGCGTCCTCCCGATGTCGGAGTTGGCCGGACGGCGATCGCCGTCGTGCTCCGGTCATCGCCGTCGCTAACCGCTGACGTGGCTCATTAGTTTAGCACTAATGATGCCATTAGTTAACCGTGTACCATTGACAGATGGGCCCCACGTCTCATTAACCCAGGTTAACTTTATTTTTTAGATTAGCTTATAAGCCAGCAGGACCCACGCGTCAGTGTTGATTACGCCGGCGTGGTCGTTAACTCGACCCCTTTGTCTCGTGACTCGAGCAAGATTGCAGATTGACGGTGGACCCCACTTGTCAGGTTTGACCTGGACCGGCCTGTTGACCTGCTGACGTCAGCATGATGTCATGCTGGCGCAGTAATTATTTTCTGGTTTAAGTCTAATTTAAAATAACCAGGAAATTCCAGAAAATAGTATAAACTTCTAAAATTCATAGTAATTCAACCGTAACTCCAAATGAAATAAATTATATATGAAAAATGATCAGAAAAATCCAATCTATCCATCTGTACCATTTTCATGCATGTTAGAGCAACTTTTGTTCACTGTTTAGGTCAAATCAATTAATCGGCATTTGAATAATCACATATGGAGTTTGAATTTGAATCTTGTATTCAAACCAACTTCATTTAATCTGTTGCTAGTTGCATTAGCTCAAATCACAGCATATTGCCATGTCATGATCATGCATCATATTGTGCATTGCATTGTTTGTGTTCTTCCTTATTTGCCGGTGTTTGTCCCCTCTCGATAGATGTGGTTCCAGCGATGACTTCGATGACACCGATGAAGAACTATACTATCTTCAGAAGTGCCAGGCAAGCAAAAACCCCTTGTTCATTCTGATACAATCCCACTCTCTCGCTCCTGCTCTATTTTACTGCATTAGGACAACAACGATACAACTGTTACCTGCTGCGGTAGTTGAACCCCTTTATCCTCTGCATGACCTGTCATTGCCACAGTAAATAGATGAAACCCACTAGCATGAGTAGGAGTTGTTTGAGCCCTGATGTGCCTAGTCATTCATGCTTGTTTGTCATGCCTGCTATTGTTTAGAGTTGAGTCAGGTCTGATTCATCAGGAATGAATCGGAGGTGTGTAAACATGTCCTACTGTTGAGAGCTAAATGTGTGAACACGATTTGGTAAAGGTAGCGGTGAGAGGCCATGTAGGAGTACATGGTGGGTTGTCTCATTCAGCCGTCCTCAGGAACTGAGTTCTGTGTTTGTGATCCATGAACAGCTACTACCACACATTGGGTTCCGGTAACTCGGCCCCTCTCGACTTATTAATCAACCTGATCTCTGTCCAGGAGTTGCAACTAGTTTCTGGTGTTTGTAGGTAGTGTTAGTAGTCTACCAAGTGGCACCGTGCAGGTGGGCTTGGGACAGACTAGGCACAAGTGGCACGGTGTACCAAGTGGCCCCGGATGGTGGGCTTGGGAACCCTGCTCACATCGTTTGGGGCCGTGGCGACACCCGGCCGGATCTCCTTGCGGATGGAACCCGAATAGGCGATAAACACGGGACGAGAGACTTGTGTGGTTATTCAGGTCATGGCCGACTCCTCGCCCAACTTTCGCTTGAAGGTTGCCGAGGTACATAGCGTGTCTGAGGCGATAAGTGGCGAGCGTGTGTGAAGAAGTACACCCTGCGGGGTTATCATTATCTATTGAATAGCGATTCCTCGGATATGGAAACTTGGACCCTTGCATAGTTCATAGATAAGTGAAAGTGGATACTCTAAAACTCGCAAGATAAGCGTGAGTGCTATGGATGGCGTTCTCGTGAGGGAGATGGGAGCGGATCCATAGTGGTGTATTGATATGGTGAATATGTGGACTCGTAGCGCCACCTCAAAAGAGTTGCTTGCGATCGTAGTTCAGGTTAGCCACAGAGTCAAAGCTGGCTTGCTGCAGTTAAACTCCACCACCCCTTTATTGATAATGATGCATATGTAGTTAGTTACGATGTAAGTCTTCTTTGGGTACATTTGTACTCACGTTTGCCTATTTTATGTTTTTGCGAGAGACTTGGTCTCACTAGTAGTTCCGTGTGGACTTGACGTTTAGCTTGTTACCTCAGCTACGATCTTGTGCCCTCGGCGGAGATCTGGTAGTTAGTCAGGCTTCTCAGCCTTTTTCATTTGTAGTTGTCTGTACTCAGACGTGTTAAGCTTCCGCATGTGCTTTTGACTTGTATGCTCTGAATGTTGGGTCGTGAGACCCATGTTTGTAATATCTCGCTCCTCGGAGCCTATTGAATAAAATACTTGAGTTGTAGAGTCATGTTGTGATGCCATGTTGTATTTGCACATATCGAGCATATTGTGTGTATGTTATTGAAATGCTTGGTATGTGTGGGATCTGACTATCTAGTTGTTTATCCTTAGTAGCCCCTCTTACCGGGAAATGTCTCCTAGTGCTTCCACTGAGCCATGGTAGCTTGCTCTTGCTCCGAACACTTAGGCTGGCGGCATGTGTCCTTCTTCGTTCTGTGTACGTCCCTTCGGGAAATGTCACGCGATGAATATTGGAGTCCTGTTAGCCGCTTCTGACCTGGTTCATCGGAGTCTGTTAGCCCAGTGCTACACTGGATTCACTCGTGATGACCGACACGTTCGATCTTTGGGTCATGGATGCTGTCCTCGTAAGTTTGTGCCACTTTGGGTTTACGACTAGCCATGTCAGCCGGGCTCCTTATCATATGGATGCTAGTGACACTATCATATACGTGTGCCAAAAGGCGCAAACGGTCCCGGGCAAAGGTAAGGCGACACCCGTGGGGATACCGTGCGTGAGGCCGCAAAGCGATATGAGGTGTTACATGCTAGATCGATGTGGCATTGAGTCGGGGTCCTGACAACTTTGGTATCAGAGCTTGACTGCCTGTAGGATTACCAAGCCAAACTGGTCAAAGTTGAGTCTAGAAATTCTTTAGTTATATGTAGGGGAATTGATTGTGGGATGGAACGTAAGGCTCTTTTACTCCTTTACCTTATGCCCTTCTGATCTGAGTCATCTTATCTTTTCCTACGGGGTTAAGGAACTAGGCTCTCTCCTTCTTCTATCAGGGTCACGTGTTACTAATCCGTAGACTTATAGGATTGTTGGTTTCAAGCCTCAGTTAAGTTCCTACTACTTCCGTATGTTAATTGCTGATCTCGAAACCTTGATATTGTGATGTTGAGTGGTTATGCCACTGTCGGTGTCAAAACCGGCGGATCTCGGGTAGGGGGTCCCGAACTGTGCGTCTAGGCGGATGGTAACAGGAGACAAGGGACACAATGTTTTACCCAGGTTGGGCCCTCTCGATGGAGGTAAAACCCACGTCTGCTTGATTAATATTGATGATATGGGTAGTACAAGAGTAGATCTACCACGAGATCAAGGAGGCTGAACCTAGAAGCTAGCCTACGGTATGATTGTTGTAATGTATGTTGTCCCACGGACTAAAGCCCTCCGGTTTATATAGACACCGGAGGAGGCTAGGGTTACAGTCGGTTACAATGGTAGGAGATCTACATATCCGCATTGCCAAGCTTGCCTTCCACGCCAAGGAAAGTACCATCCGGACACGAGCCGAGTCTTCAATCTTGTATCTTCGTAGTCTTGGAGTCCGGCAGATAATGATAGTCCGGCTGTCCGGACACCCCCTAGTCCAGGACTCCTCGGTAGCCTGAACAAGCCTTCAATGATGATAAATCCAGCGTTAATAGTCTTGGCGTTGCAAGGCGGGTTCTCCTTCAAATTCCATGTACCTGCCGAATAGTGTTTGGCTTCATCTTGAATACTGTGTTCCTCGGCTTCTACGCCAAATAATGGCCCTCTTCCACACGTCGCACGAATGCGAAAAGCCAGGGTGTCTTTTGCATTTCACCCCCTAATTGTGCGAGTCGTCCGCCTATAAAAGAGGCAAGAATCAGATCCAAACCACACCATCTTCCTCCCGCGAATACTCCATCGAAGCGCCTTTGACCTAGAAATCCATTCCATCATGGATCGTCGACGCGGCTCTTCTTCACGCGCTCCCAGCCCACCGCCGGGGAATTGGAGGAGGTGCTCTATTTCGCACAACGAGCTAGTGAAGCTCCAAACGGAGGGAATTTTCCCTCCGGCCTTCATGGTTCCAGTCCGGGCCGGACTGGTTACTTATCAAGGTGGGAGGCAGGCGGAGGACACTCCAAGCCCCAATAAGGGGGAGCGGGTGTGCTTTGTCCCCTATCTGATAAGGGGCTCGATTTCAATACATCCATTCCTCCGGGCTCCTCGAAGTTCTCGGACTCCGGCTCCACCACCTCACGCCCGCCTACATGCTGCATATCGCTGACTCACGAGCCCTTTGTGAGCTATTCACTGGGCATCGAGCCCCATTTTGCATTGTGGAAGAGGCTGTTTTGCCTCGCACCCCATTCTCACGAGGGGTCCATATATCAAGTGGGCGGCGCGAAATATGGCGATCGCGGGACGGATACCTATCCGGTACTCCTAAGAAAGCGTCCAAGATGGCCCTCGAGTGGTTTTATATAGGAGGCGCTCGCTGCGGACCAGTCCGGATCGGCCTCCGGAGTTTAGTGCTGCTCCCTTGAAAAAGCGCCTCGGTGGCGCCCATGAGCCCCGATTGAGGAAGACAAGAGCGTCCATTATTTGATGGGCGGATAAGATTAATGGCTCATTCCGCTTGACCATGATCGAGTCATGGCGACATGCATCAAGCGAGGGTACAGCCACTACAATCTGAGGCCACCCCATGTGGGATTTCAGCGGGAAGACGATGCCACCGACGGCCAAGAAGGGCGGATTCGACCGAGGATCTGGTAAAGATCTGTCCGGCTTGTACAAGGGGATAAAGAGCACTTCCTTGAGCGAACTCCTTGAATGGGTTTTCCATGATCAACCCTAGAGGATGGGTAAGTGAACACCTTGAAGGGCTCTACTCATGCTTTGAAGTTTAAGCTTCTTTCATTATGTCTTGGCGCGGGATCTCGCCGGATGTGGAGGAAATGGTGAGTCTGCTCCCAACCCGAGGATCGAAGGATCCTGGATCCGACCTCCAAGAGGACCCGGACATCGAGGTGGAGCTGATCGGCGGGTGTATCACCAGCTCAGCATAGACAATGCTTTGGTCGCCATTACGGCAGACTACCCGGACTAAGTCCGGCTTCCTGTGACCGCGATCAAGTCCGGACACCGTTATCTCTTCCCCGCCCATTTCGACCTTCGCGGATGATGGTATTTTGCAGAAGCGCCTTCTGATAGGAAGCGAGCCAGCGGCGGCCGACCAACAGAGGCCATCCGAACCAGAAGCGGAAAAGGAGCGATCGCGGACGGAAGCGTCGCCGCAAAGGTATAGCTTCGTATTCGAATTTTGAGCAACGCTCCGAGAAACGCTGAGTGCTCATGATCTTTTTGTAGAGAAAAAGCGCTCGCCGGACTGCGAGTGCAGGAATTGCCGATCGACCAACACCGGCCAGGCTCCAGCGCCCGGCCTGGAGGGGGAGGCAAGCACAAGACGCGAGCCGGATCCTTCTCCAACGGAGGATACCGACAGATCGTCCGCCACCAAGTGCGAGGTGGGAGCGCCATGAACCATAGGCACCGCCGACAAGATTTCGTGAAGCGTGCTTTTCCCTGAGGCATTGGATGCCTTTAACACGGGGACACGCATCTCGTGCTGCTCAAAATGGTTTTACGAGCCACGGAGCAGTATGTGAAAGACATACAAGTAAGGGAATTTTAATGGTTGTACATACCGGTAGCCCCGAGACTTAAAGTAGTTATGCTAACTGATTTAAGGATCATTTGAAACATGAGCTCTTACCGAGAAGAACTCCCAGCTGTCCCAGGAGCTGCAAGATTGCAAGGCCCAACTGGAGGCCGCACTTGCTGCCGCAGGAGGAGATGCAAAGACCTCTCCTGGTAACACATTTTTATTAATAAACATAAGCGCTGTGCGGCGTGCGCGCAAGTCTAATAATGACATTGCAGGTACCGCCGGACAAGATCCGGACAGGCAAGCATTGCTGCGCCAGCTAAAGGCCGGCGAGAGTGTGCTGAATAGAGTTTAGCAAGAAAGGAACAAACTCCAGGATGCCAACGCCAAGCTCGGAGAAGAGCTGAAAGGCGTTCAGGCCGAGTTGTCCGGCTCCGTTAAGGAGAATCAGCGGCTTCATCGCGGCATTTATAGTAAGTGCTTGAGCGGACTCTTTTGAAAAGAAGAGTTCGGCGAGGAAGCATTTTGACATGATATGTCTTGTAGGTATACTCACGGGTCGTCCTGCAGAGGAGATGCCCATATCAACGGGTGATCAACTTCCCGAACTATTGCAGCTACTCGAACGAGTTCGGCAGGCAATGAGCGGCGTCGTTCAGGCTTTATGGCCGGCCCTCACCCTACCCGAGAGCCTCGGGGAGCTTGCGGAGAAGCTGCAAGGAGTGCGGCAGCGCTTCCGTTTGTGGAAGATTTAGGCTTGCCGTCAAGGTGCCAGGGAGGCTTGGGCCATGGTGAAGACGCGGTACAAGAAGGCGGATCCCAACCACATGGCCGAAGTTGGACCGGTGGGACCCGATGGAAAGGAGATCCCTGTGAGTTTAGTGTACAGCCAAGTAGAGGTGGCTGCTAAATTTTCCCAACGGGACTGTAAACTAGACAGCCTGTTAGACGGGATTGAAGAGGAATACAATCAGTAAATTTGACAATGTATGTTATCCTTTAAATTGACATGTGAAATGCCTTCTAGCCGGATTGTAGATCGTTTGTCTTTGCCGACCTTTTCGCTTCAATCTCGGGACCCTAGAGTCCGGAGTGTGTCCGAATACCTCTTTGGTTGAGACACAACCGTGGTATGCATGGAGACCAGGCGTAGGGGTCATTAGTGCTTTATCAGACAAGTGCCCAACTAGTTATGTTATATTACATGGTTAGTAAGAAACATCTTCCAGGGAGAATAGTTCCGTTAAGGGTTCCTTTCGCTGGGAGGCATGCCCTAAAGTGCATGTCCGGACTGCGAAGAAAGCAGTAAAACATCTGGGGGCAGATGGATAAAATAGGCAAAAAGTCATCTTTTAAATCACCGACCGAATATTCCCTTAAGAACGCTAGCTTTCGGCTTCACCCAGTCTGAGGTACACATCCGGTTGACCAGCGCAAGTAATAATCGCAGAGGTGCTCCTTTACCTCCTAGCCGAACAATCGGGAACGACGGGTAAGCACAGAGCCAGCAACCCAGCTTGGCCAAAACTTAAGTCATATCGATGCATATAATGGCGAGTAAAAGGTACATGTGGAAGCTTGACACATGTCTTTGGGTATGAAACCGTATAATTGAGCTTCTGTAAAAGAAGCCCCCAGGAATAATGAGTGCGGATGGCACATCATGTGTATGCAAAGAATGCGGAAATATGCCCGTAAGGGTTTTCAAATAAAAAGGATAAAAAGAGAAACAAAAGACAGCCGAAGTGTAAAATTTTGGACGGGGGAAGGGGACTAACTCTTAGTCCGGCGCTATGCATAGAATCGTCGGAGGCGGGCTGCGTTCCATTGGTTCGGCTCGAGTCGGTTATCCGATGCATTTCGCAGACAGTATGCTCCACCGGTCAGTACTTGATCGATAATGAAGGGCCCCTCCCATTTGGGCTTGAGCTTGTCCTTTTTCTTGTCCGGCAGGCGTAGAACTAGTTCACCAACATTGTAAGTCTTGGCCCGTACTTCTCTGCTTTGATATCTTTGGGCCTGTTGCTGATAGAATGCGGAACGAGCCTTCGCGACGTCACGTTCTTCCTCCAATGTGTCCAAGCTGTCCTGCCGATTGAGCTCGGCTTCTCTTTCCTCATACATGCGCACTCGAGGTGAGTCATGAATAATGTCGCAGGGCAAAACTGCCTCTGCGCCGTATACCATAAAGAATGGTGTGAATCCGGTAGTACGGTTGGGCATTGTCCGCAGCCCCCAGAGTACAGAGTCGAGCTCCTCGAACCATTGTGTGTCGGATTTAGTAAGTGACCTTACTAGTCTGGGTTTAATGCCGCTCATTATTAGACCATTTGCTCTTTCCACTTGACCGTTGGTTTGAGGGTGATAGACTGACGCGTAGTCGAGCTTGATGCCCATGTTTTTGCACCATGACTTAACCTCATCGGCTGTGAAGTTCGTGCCGTTGTCGGTGATGATGCTGTGGGGGACTCCGTAGTGGTGTACCACCCCTGATATAAAGTCTATCACTGGTCCGGACTCTGCCGTTTTGACCGGTTTGGCCTCTATCCATTTGGTGAATTTATCTACCATGAACAATAGGCACCTTTGCTTGTAGGTTCCCCCTTTAAGGGGTCCAACCATGTCAAGCCCCGGACATGACGGCGGGTAATGGGTATAGTTTTGAGGCGGT
The DNA here is from genome assembly GCA_021437245.1 of Aegilops speltoides. Lineage (NCBI taxonomy): Eukaryota > Viridiplantae > Streptophyta > Magnoliopsida > Poales > Poaceae > Aegilops > Aegilops speltoides. Next base: position 492,702,782 of record CM038142.1, read on the forward strand.
GGGTGGCATGTGGCTCGATTAGCAAAGAGCGACAACCAACGCATCGCTGGACCAAGTCTGCTGGCGCGCTGCCGAGCCGTCGGCCAATAAAATCTGTGACGGAATGCCTTTCCTACAAGGGCCGGGCTGCTGCGTGGTGTCCGCCTAGTCCGGCATGAATTTCAGCCAGGAGGTTTCGCCCTTCCTCTTCGGAGATACACCTCTGAAGGACTCCGGTTGTACTTTTCTTATAAAGTTCTCCCTAGTGGACCTTGTAGGCTTTTGATCGCCGGACTATGCAGCGGGCCTCGTTTTGGTCTTCTGGGAGTTCCTGCCTAAGTAAGTAGGCTAGGAAAGGTTCTGTCCATGCGGCGATTACTGCCATAATGACGTGGGCTAAAGGTGTTATGTCTTCTGCCGAATCACCGGTTGGTGCGGTTTTCTCTGGTTTGTTACTACCGGGCTCCTCTTCCCATAGTACGGATGGCTTGAAGAGCCGTTCCAGGAAGATATTTGGAGGGACAGCATCACGTTTCGCACCGATGCGTGCCAGTACGTCGGCCGCTTGGTTATTATCTCAGGCTATGTGATGGAATTCAAGTCCTTCAAACCGGGCTGACATTTTTTGGACAGCGTTTCGATATGCTGCCATTTTCGGATCCTTGGCATCGAAGTCTCCATTTATTTGTGATATTGCAAGGTTTGAGTCCCCGCGCACCTCTAGGCGTTGAATGCCCATGGAGACTGCCATCCGGAGACCATGTAACAGGCCTCGTATTCGGCTGCATTGTTGGAGTCCGTGCACATTATTTGAAGTACATCTTGGATGTGTGTCTCGGTTGGGGACGTCGATCGATGCTAGCCCCATCCGCCAACATTTTGGAGCCATCGAAATGCATAGTCAATTGGAGTATCGCCGTACTCTTTAGGAGTTGGCTTGATCCATTCGGCGGCAAGTCAGCCAAAACTTGTGACTTTATAGCTCATCGAGGTTTGTAAGTTATGTCGAATGGTAAGAGCTCGATGGCCCATTTGCAATCCTGCCCGTTGCATCGCGGTTATTTATAATGTCATTGAGTGGTACTTGAAGCCATTGTTATCAAACACTCTTGAAAGTAGTGCGGAGCTTCGAGGCGCCATGAACACCGCATATGCTATCTTACGATAGTGCGGTAACGGATTTGCAAGGGTTAACACGGTGGATACATAATACATCTGGTTTTGAAGAGAATTTATGCCCTTCATCTCTCGTTCAACGACGAGGACCGCGCTTACAACTTGATGTGTTGCTGCGATGTATAACAACATTGGTTCGCCCAGTGGGAGCAGCCAGGACGGATTTGTTGCGGTATGGCCTTTATTTCTTCGAGTCGGCGGTGGCGGCATCCGTCCACTCAAAGTGTTGGTGCGCCGAGGAGGCGATAAAGGGCAGCGCCTTTTCTCCTAGACGGGAGATAAAGCGGCTTAAGGCTGCCACGCATCCTGTTAATTTTGTATTTGTTTGAGGTCCTTTGGAATATCCAAGCTGTGTGAGCTCGGATTTTAGCGGTTGCTTCAATTCCTCTACGGATACAATGAAGCCCAACAACTTTCGGTTGGTGCGCCGAAAACATTTTTTCGGATTCACTTGATGTCATATGCTCTTAGGTTTTGAATGTGAGCCTCAAATCGTCTACTAGAGTTTCGGCGTGTTTTGTTTTGACGACACGTCGTCTCGTATGCCTCGATTGTTTTGCCGATCTGGGTGGCCAGACATGTTTGAATCATGCGATGATATGTTGCGCCGGCGTTTTTAAGTCCGAAGGGCATCGTGTTGAAGCAGAATGGTCCATATGGAGTGATGAATGCCATTGCGGCTTGGTCTGCTTCCGCCATCTTAATTTGATGATAGCCAGAGTATGCGTCCAGGAAGCACAACGAATCGTGCCCTGCTGTGGCATCGATAATTTGATCGATGCGGGGGAGAGAGAAGGGATCCTTTGGGCAAGCCTTGTTGAGGTCTTTAAAATCGACACAGAGGCGCCAGGATTTATCCTTCTTTGGTACCATCACCAGATTTGCTAGCCAATCCGGATGTTTGATGTCTCTAATGAATCCGGCTTCCAATAGTTTGGCTAGCTCTTCTCCCATTGCCTGTCTTTTGGGTTCGGAAAATCGCCGAAGAGCCTGTTTGTGAGCTTAAATCCTTTAGGATGTTTAGGCTGTGTTACGCCAACCTGCGTGGGATTCGGGCATGTCGAAGGATGCCAGCGAAGATATCCCAATTTTCCCGAAGGAATTAGCGCGATCTGGCGTCTCCTACGGGGTTCAATTGTGCCCCGATGGAGGCCGTCTTTGTTGGGTCCGTTGGATGGACCTGGAATTTTATTATTTCATCTCTGGTTTGAAGGAGGTGGACTTGGATCTTTTATCGAGTATCACGTCGCCCCTGTTCACCGTAGAGCGCTTGTGTGATGAGTTCTTCTGCCGCTAAGGCTTGGATAGTGCCTCGAGGGCTAGTGCGGCTGTCTTGTTTTCGGCGCGAGTGCTATGTCCGGATCACTAGCGAGTGATTATTCCGCTGGGCCTGCATTTTGAGCTTCATGTACCCGTAATGAGGTCTTGCTTGAAAAATTGTGAATGCCTCTCGCCCTAATATGGCGTGATACCCGCTGCTGAGCAGGGCCACCTAGAGCGTGACTTCTTGGATCTGTAATTGTCCGGAGAGCGAACACCACATCGAGTGTGATTTTTCCGGTCTGCAGCGCTTCGGTAGGGATTATTCCTCTAAAGGTTGTGCTGCTTCGCTCAATACGGCTCCAATCGATTTCCATTTTTCGCAGAGTTTCCTCGTAAATGAGGTTTAGTCCGCTGCCGCCATCCATGAGGACTTTTGTCAGTCGAAAGCCGTCCACTATGGGACTAAGTACCAGTGCCGCTGGTGCTCTGGTTGTTCGGAATTTAGGCTCGTCGCTGGCGTTGAAAGTAATAGCTGTGTCACTCCATGGATTTGCTGTTGCTACTTGGTAGACTTCGGCGAGCCCGCGGATTGTTCGCTTTCGCATATTGTTTGATGCGAAGGTCTCGAAGACTGTAGATACCGTGTTGGTATTGTTGGAGTGGTTTCCCGGAGCTAGAAGCTCTTCGCCACTTTTGGCCACCTGCCGTAATATCCAACATGCTCTAAGGCTATGTGTTGGGATGGCTCCCACTGCACTATGAAGTTTACAGGGCTCATTGAGCCATCCCTCCAGTACGGTTGTGTTTCCCTTATTGGGTTTCTGTTTTTTCTTTTTTGCATTTGGGGCCTGAGAGTAGGGCGCCCTTTTACTACGGACTGGGTTTGGGGCCGGATTATCCCAAAATTGATTTTCGGTTTTCCGGAAACTTTCCATCGCACAGTACTTTCGTACTATGGACGCCAGATCGGTGAAGCGTGTAATTCTGCGACGATCAACGGCGTTTAGGATTCCCTTGTCCGTGCAGTTATTGCAGAAGATTGAGATTGCGTTTTACTCTCGGCAGTCCTTTATCCTGTCCATAACCAGGAGGAATCTGGCCCAATAATGATGTACTGTTTCTGAAGGCTCTTGCCGTATCAGAGATAGATCGCATATGTCTGGGCGGGTGGGTGGACTAAAATCCGGGTCCCTGCCCATCTTGGGGCTCAAAGGCCGAGGGGTTTCCAAATTCGGAAACTTGGTTTGCTGGACACAGTCCAGCAAGTCCGGAGCGATGCATGATTTTAATTTCAATGCTCGATCGACGTCCGTCCCCCCGCGGGAATCCGGCGTGGAGGGTTCGGGAATCCGGACAAGAATTGTTTTTAACACAGGCAAAGAGTTGCCGTGTTGCTCTTCCACCACTGCGATGCGGTGGGTGGCCTGGGGAAAGTTAATCTCTCTCAGATCAGTTTTAAGCCCAATCTGGTTGTAGTCCGTAGCGACTCCCAGGGCAGCAATGCGATCCAAGAGCTCGTTAACAGACAAGAGCTCTATTGGGTCCAACTGTTCGGCAGCTTTAGGGCTGGCGCGAAGATTGCTTCTGACGACTTGCGAGGTCATTGTCGAAGCGGCGGCCGGATAGGCGGTCATAAGAAAACCATGGAGCCTGATAGTTTGGCCGGCGGCCAAGGCCCCTTCGGCGAAAACACCGTCTTTGAAGACGGGTGGAGGCATCTGCTCTATCGGTGACGACACAGAGGAACTCTCAATGAAAGCACCAATGTCGGTGTCAAAACCGGCGGATCTCGGGTAGGGGGTCCCGAACTGTGCGTCTAGGCGGATGGTAACAGGAGACAAGGGACACAATGTTTTACCTGAGTTGGGCCCTCTCGATGGAGGTAAAACCCCACGCCCTGCTTGATTAATATTGATGATATGGGTAGTACAAGAGTAGATCTACCACGAGATCAAGGAGGCTGAACCTAGAAGCTAGCCTACGGTATGATTGTTGTAATGTATGTTGTCCTCACGGACTAAAGCCCTCCGGTTTATATAGACACGGAGGAGGCTAGGAATTACAGAGTCGGTTACAATGGTAGGAGATCTACATATCCGCATTGCCAAGCTTGCCTTCCACGCCAAGGAAAGTACCATCCGGACACGAGCCGGAGTCTTCAATCTTGTATCTTCGTAGTCTTGGAGTCCGGCAGATAATGATAGTCCGGCTGTCCGGACACCCCCTAGTCCAGGACTCCCTCAGTAGCCCCTGAACAAGCCTTCAATGATGATAAATCCAGCGCGTTAATAGTCTTCGGCGTTGCAAGGCGGGTTCTCCCTTCAAATTCCATGTACCTGCCGAATAGTGTTTGGCTTCATCTTGAATACTGTGTTCCTCGGCTTCTACGCCAAATAATGGCCCTCTTCCACACGTCGCACGAATGCGAAAAGCCAGGGTGTCTTTTGCATTTCACCCCCTAATTGTGCGAGTCGTCCGCCTATAAAAGAGGCAAGAATCAGATCCAAACCACACCATCTTCCTCCCGCGAATACTCCATCGAAGCGCCTTTGACCTAGAAATCCATTCCATCATGGATCGTCGACGCGGCTCTTCTTCACGCGCTCCCAGCCCACCGCCGGGAGCTAGCCTATGGTATGATTGTTGTAATGTATGTTGTCCTACGGACTAAAGCCCTCCGGTTTATATAGACACCGGAGGAGGCTAGGGTTACACAGAGTCGGTTACAATGGTAGGAGATCTACATATCCGTATTGCCAAGCTTGCCTTCCACGCCAAGGAAAGTACCATCCGGACACGAGCCGGAGTCTTCAATCTTGTATCTTCGTAGTCTTGGAGTCCGGCGGATAATGATAGTTCGGCTATCCGGACACCCCCTAGTCCAGGACTCCCTCAGCCACCATTTTGCAAGATGTCTTAAATCATTTTAAGCATTTACAACCGTTATGCTGTCCGAGTCATCCCAGGTTTCTAAACAATCTGATGCATTTGCAAATCCTCTTCCTCGGTTTTCAATGTTCTTTGTGCCAGATTAGCACACTAATCGGTGTGTTGAGGTACTCTATTGCCTCGACATATATGTTGGAGTTATTATTATGACCCTAGGTGTCTTAGAGGATCACCCAGAATTTAGCCATGCTTTGAGTTCCCGATGTGAAGATTACGGCCATCAGTCTTGAAAGCATCCGTGATGCCACTTAGTATGTAGGTATTCCACTTCTGGGTTTTAAACCCGAGATTCACCCTACTTACTTCATGTTGATAGTAATTGCTAGCTCCCTTAGGTTATTAGTAACCTTTGCGATAGTCCTCGAGGTCCGTGGTATTCCCTTCTTCCAAATACCATGAACCATTTTGGCAGAAGTTCGGGAACCAAAAGATCACAACAAGAGTGATATCGATGAGTTCCCCCTTCTATATTATGATTCTGCCAAACCTACCTCTCTGCATGGGTTATCCGGAAGAAATATGCTGAATTTGTTCGGCATACTAGTCCATGCATCCACAACTCAGAAAAACATATGTTCCTTTGAGTTGTCCCCCTTTAGTTGTTTGTTGGCCCTCATCTATCAATTGATAGTGAGGGGTATGTGTGCATTCCTTCATCGATGCCTATTACTCTTGTGGACCGTCAAGCCATCCTATTCCGGAATGACTAGGAGAAACAAACTCCAGTGCCTCATCCATATCCAGGATTGGGTCAAAATAGTTGTGCTCCGCAGATCAAAATGCCAACCCAGCTTTTGATTCTGTTCTACCCTGAAGTATTATCGTCTTTATGTCAGGATTTTCATGAGAATTGCACCGACTCTCGTGAATTCTTGACGTAGTGATACTTCTCGCCATCATTACTCATTCCTCGGTTCCGTGTTGTCGCAACCGGAATGCCGACAAGTGAATCGTGATGTGTGGAATCTATACACCTAGCAACTCCGTTGCTTGGTAGTTAAATGGACGATAACCTCATTCTTAGCATGTTGATTATTGAATCATCACCATTCTAAGTTTAATTGTGCTACCTAGTCCTTATTTCTGGTGCACTCTTGATCCATGAGTTAGGATTTTGGCAATCCCTCGCTCTTACGGTCATATCGCCCTGCCTACGAAAAGCAAGATTGTTCTCGATCTTAGTAACATATCGGTGGTTCGTGATTCTCCGAATGTCTTCTCGGAGGTATCACCAGGATGTCACCTGACCGCTATGTTGAGCTCGTGATCAAGGTGGTTTTCGAAACCACCCTTTCTCCAAGAATCCGTGTTGGATACCCCTGAGCTGATTGGTTAAGCTAAACAACAACTTGGAGAGTTGGAAGATGAAAGCTTGTCCGACTCAGTTCATTCCAAAGGGATATCTTTGTTTGTGTGTGTGTGTTGAAGAAAGATGATATCTTCATTGATTGATCCTCGTGGTCAATTGTTGGATTTATTGTCTTACCCCAAACCTTTGATTTGAGTATGGGCTATCATCAAATCAAGTCAGAACCAACGATGTTCGTAATGTTGTCTTACTCATGGATTTTCCTCGAGCATACACCATTATATCTTTTGGGTCTGACCAATACTATCACCTTGTTCACATAGTTATGGAATTCCATCTTCATGGAAATTCCGAAGAGTTACTGTTGAGCCCATCAGCAGCATTTTGTCTCCCCCATGACTCATGTTGAACATCAACCTAGTGTTGGAAACTTTTATAAGCATTATCTTCATGTCCCATTCGTGAAGAATATGTTTTGATGGAAGAAGTGACTTCCTCTCATTCACGTGCATCTGGTGCAAGTTGCCACCGTGAGCTTGAGAAAGATTGTTTTTGTTTCCTCTGGTACCATCCCAAGTCAGTCATGCACGTGCGAAGTATGCTATGGTTTGATAGGCTCGCTACCTCCATTCTATATGTGTCCCAAGCACACCAAGCCACTGACTGATTTGTTCAAGGAGAAGGAGTTCCTTCTTAAGAGCAAGACTTATGCAAGGACTTCGATGTCCTCGATGATGGTTCCCCACCTGAACTCGGTAGTGTTTTATTATAAGACTACTACGTGGTCATGCTTGTCTGAGACGGCGTGTTCACATGTTGTAGCAGAACCAGCTCATGTTTTGGAGCTTGCTATTGTAGTTCATTTCCCGAGAATCTCGCGGCGTCATCTCGTCGGTTTGTGTTGCAAACTTTCATTTCTCTTTCTATACTTGATGAGTCTGGAATATCATGTTACCAACCAGATCTCAATCTCAGGCAGATATGATGGTTGGAACTTCTCCCAAGAACTATGATATAGGTTCTAGTGAAGTGGATGCACCTAGCTGGAAGCACTATTATTGTAGTATCTTGTTTAAGTCGTTTGGTCACCTCCCATGAGGATCACGCATGACTTATTCTAGAAGTTGATCCTTATGGATTTTGTGCTCCTGAAGTCTGACCTTTTACTTGATGTCCTAGATATCAAACCATATCTATGAATGGGATACACTAGCACATCAAGGAGAACATTAGAAGCGGAGTGCTAAATGTCTCTCGGTTGATCATCCAGATTTTGTTTCCATGGCCTCGCTAAGGTGAAATCTGAGAAGGTTATCCTCCTTTGCATCTGCATCGTCCATCGTTGTTCATCATGGTAGTCCATTGTGTTGCCAGGATCCTTGACACGGATATTGGTAAGACCTTGATGAATATGGAAATGCTCAAGTTCTTGAGAGCACGCTCAGTCACTGGGTTATATCCTTGGCATGAGCTGGAATGTACTTTCCGTTTGCCGAGTTGTCTTATAACTCTAGTTCTCTTTCCGATCTGAGTATGCCATTTCTTCAAACTCCTTCAAATGATCATTTGTATTTTTTTCCTTGGGCTTGTATAAAGTGTTTCAACGATCTTTGTATCAAAAGTAATTCTTTTTGCCACTCAAGGGAATACTTCTACCAGTCACCTTTCCCAAGGTGTCCCGTTATGGAATCATGGAAATTGTCTCCTCACTACTTTGAAACCCTCGTCAAATTGTTTCTTCCGTCCCTCCTGACGCATGTCTTGACTCTCAGCTCTAGAGATGTTTCTACGTCTCACTCCGTGAGTTGATCTCGTGATCATTGAGATGATCGTGAGTTGCTCGATCTTCGAGAGGATCGAATCCTGTAAAGTTTATTCCTGTCGTCATGTTGGATGAAGATCTCGAAAGCAAAGATGTCAAGATCAAGATGATGATCGAATCAACGTTCTTATGAAGTGCAACCTGGATCATGAAGTTTGAGCTAGCTTTGTATCCCCTCTGCCTTCTTACCTCATGTCTTGAATCTCGGGACGAGATTCTTGTTAGTGGGGGTGAGTTGTCACAGCCCTAGCTTAGCCTTTGCCTATCCTTGCATGATCATCATGTCATCATGTCTAAAATTTCATTTAAGTTGAAATGGGGATTGTCCAAACCCTAGCATTAAAGGAATTCACTAGGTTCACCTGAAATATTTTCAGTAAGTCCAAATGGCTTTCAAAATGTTCATCATTTATGGAAATCAGAACATGAGATGGCAAGACGAGCCGAAGATACCAAAGCAGAAATACGGGCCAAGACTTACAGCGTTGGTGAACTAGTTCTACGCCTGCGGACAAGAAAAAGGACAAGCTCAAGCCCAAATGGGAGGGCCCTTCATCATCGATCAAGTCGACGGCGGAGCGCACCGTCTCATTTAAATCGTCGGATAACCGACCCGAGCTGAACCCATGGAACGCAGCCCGCCTCTGAAGATTCTATGCCTAGCGCTGGACTAAGAGTTCGTCCCCTTCCTCCGTCCAAATCTTTACACTTCGGCTGTCTTTTGTTTCTCTTCTCATTACGTTTTTACTACAAAGCCCGTAAGGGCCTACTTTCGCATTGTTTGCATACACTTGATGTGCCATCCGCACTCATTATACCTGGGGGCTTCTTTTACAGAAGCTCAATTATAAGGGTCTCATGCCCAGCACATGTGTCAAGCTTCCATGTGTACCTTTTACTCACCATTATATGCATCGATATGACTTAAGTTTTGGCCAAGCTGGGTTGCCTGGCTCCTGTGCTTACCCCTACGTTCCCGATTGTTCGGCTAGGAGGTAAAGGAGCACCTCTGCGATTATTCTTGCGGGTCACCGGATATGTACCTCGGTAGGTGAAGCGAAAGCTAAGCGTTCTTAAGGGAATATTGATTCGGTGACTTAAAGATGATTTTTACCTATTCATTTATCCGCCCCGGATGTTTTTTGCTCTTTTCGCAGTCGGACATGCACTTTAGGGCATGCCTCCCGAGGAAAGGAACCCCTAACGGAACTATTCTCTCGGAAGATGTTTCTTACTAACCATGTAATATAACATAACTAGTTGGGCACTTATGCGATAAAGCACTAATGACCCCTCGCCTAGTCTCCATGCATACCCGGTTGTTTCTTAACCAAAAAGGTATTCGGACACACTCCGGACTCTAGGGTCCCGAGGTTGAAGCGAAAAGGTCGGCAAAGACAAACGATGTACAATCCAGCTAGAAGGCATTTCACGTGTCAATTTAAAGGAAAACATACATTGTCAAAATTATTGATTGTATTCCTCCTCAATCCCGTCTAACAGGCTGTCTAACTTACAGTCCCGTTGGGAAAATTTAGCAGCCAACTCTACTTGGCTGTATACTAAACTCACAGGGATCTCCTTCCCATCGGGCCCCACCGGTCCAACTTCGGCCATGTGGTTGGGATCCGCCCTCTTGTAATCGTCTTCACCATGGCCCAAGCCTCCACAGCACCTTGGCAGCAGGCGAAATCTTCCATAAGCAGAAGCGCACTCCTGAAGCTTCTCCATAAGCTCCCCAAGGCCCTCGGGTAGGGAGAGGGCTGGCCATAAAGCCTGGATGACGCCGCTCATTGCCTGCCGAACTCGTTCGAGCAGCTGCAACAGCTCGGGAAGTTGATCACCCGTTGATATGGGCATCTCCTTCGCGGGGCGACCTGTGAGTATACCTACAAGACATAATTTGTCAATTGACTTCCTCGCCGAACTCTTCCTTTCAAAGGAGTCCGCTCAAGGACTTACTATAGATGCCGCGACGAAGCCGCTGAGTCTCCTTAACGGAGCCGGACAGCTCGGCCCGAACACCTTTCAGCTCTTCTCCGAGCTGGGCGTGGGCATCCTGGAGCTTGTTCCTTTCTTGCTGCACCCTAGTCAGCACCCTCTCGCCGGCCTTTAGCTGGCGTAGTAATTCTTGCCTATCCGGATCTTGTCCGGCGGCACCTGCAATGTCACTATTAGACTTGCGCGCACGCCGCACAGCACTTATATTTATTAATAAAAATGTATTACCGGGAGGTCTCTGCGTCTCCTCCTGCGGCAGCAAGTGTGGCCTCAAGTTGGGCCTTGCGTTCTTGCAGCTCCGAGACATTTGGGCATTCTTCTCGGTAAGAGCTGCGTTTTAAATGATCCTTAAATCAGTTAATATAACTACTTTAAGTCTCGGGGCTCTTGGTGTATATAACCATTAAAATTCCCTTACAGTATGTCTTTCACATCTTGCTCCGTGGCTCTGGTAAAACCATCTTGGCGGCACGCAGTGCGCGTCCCTGCGTTAAAGGCGTCCAATGCCTCGGGGAGAAGCACGCTTCCTGGCTCTTGTCGTGGCGCCTATGGTTCATGGCACTCTCCACCTCAGACTTGGTGGCGGACAGTCTGTCGGTGTCCTCCGTTGGAGGAGGATCCGCCCATGTCTTGCGCTTGCCTCCCCTCGGGCCGAACCTGGAGCTGGCAGTATAGGTTGGATCGGCAACTTCGCGCCTGATCCGTGGCGCTTTTCTCCTATAAAGGTCATGAGCACTCGGCGCTTCCTAGGGCGTTGCTCTGAAAATTTAAATCTGAGTTATACCTTTGCGGCGATGTTTGATCCGTGCAGCGCTCCTTTTCCGCTTTGCTGGCCCGGATGACCTTTGTTGGTCGGCCGCCCTTGGCTCGGCTTCCCGCCTTGGGCGCTTCTGTAAAATACCATCGTTTGCGAAGGTCGAAATGGGCAATGAAGAGATAATGGTATGCGGACTTGGTCACGATCGCTGGGAAGCGGATCTGATCGGGGTAGTCCGCCGTAATGGCGACCAAAGCATTATCCATGCTGAGCTGGTGAAACACCCCATCGATCAGCTCCACCTTGATGTCCGGATCCTCTTCGGAGGTCGGATCCAGGGATCTTTCTGGATCCTCGGGTTGCGGAGCGGGACTTACCATGTCCTCCACAGTCCGGCGTAGATCCTGCGCCGAAGACGTAATGTAAGAAGCCTAAACTTCGAAGGCAGGGGTCGAGCCCTTGAAAGTGTTTGCTTACCCATCCTCTGGGGTTGTTCATGGAAAACCCATTCAAAGGGTTCGTTAGAAGGAAGTCCTCCTTCTCCCCCTTGTACAGGCTGGACAGGATCTCCACCAGATCCTCGGTCGAATCCGGCCCTTTGCGGCCATGACGGGTGGCATCGTCTTCCTCGTTGAAATCCCACATGGGGTGGCCTCTGTATTGCAATGGCTGTACCCCCCGCATGATGCATGTCGCCATGATTCCAATCACGGTCAACCCGAAATGGGCCAGTAATCTTATTCGGCCCATCAAGTAATGGACACTCTTGTCTTCCTCCAATCGGGGGCTCCGTGGGCGCCAGCTGAGGCGCTTCTTTAGAGGAGCAGCACTAAACTCCGGGAGGCCGATCTGGACTGGGTCCGGCAGCGGAGCGTCTCCTATATAAAACCACTCTGAAGGCCAGTCTTCGGACGCCTTCTTGGGAGTACCGGATGGGTATCCGGTCCCGGCAATGCGCCATATTTCAGCGCCGCCCACTTGATATATGGAACCCTCGTGAGAGCGAAGTGCAAGGCGAACAACCTCTTCCACAATGCAAAATGGGGCTCAATGCCCGGAATAGCTCAGAAGAGCTCGTAGCTCGCGATATGCGGGGCCAGGCGGGCGTGAGGTGGTGGAGCTGGAGTCCGTAGAACTCCGAGAGCCCGCGGAGGAACGGATGTATTGGGAATCCGAGTCCCCTTATAAGATAAGGGATGAAGCATACTCGCTCCCCTTTATTGGGGCTTGGGGTAGCCTCCGCTTGCCTCCCACCTTGATAAGTGACCAGTCCGGCTCGGACTGGGACCATGAAGGCCGGAGGGAGATATCCCCCCGCTTGGAGCTTCGCTAGCTCGTTGTGCAAAACAGAGCACCTCCTCCAATCCCCTGGCGGTGGGCTGGGAGCGCGAGAAGAGGAGCCGCGTCGACGGTCCATGATGGAATGGATTTTTTAGGTCAAGGGCGCTCCGATGAACTATTTGCGGGAGGAAGATGGTGTGGTTTGGATCTGGATTTTTGCCTCTTTTGTAGGCGAACGACACGCACGACTAGGAGGTGAAACATAAAAAGACACCCTGGCTTTTCGCATTCGTGCGACGCGTGGAAAAAGGCCATTATTGGGCGTAGAAGCTGAGAAACATAGTATTTATGATAAAGCCGGACACTGTTCGGCAGGTACATGGAACTTGAAGGGAGAACCCGCCTTGCAACGCCAAAGACTATATCTGCTTGGACTTATCGTCATTGAAGCCTGGTTCGGGGCTCTTGAGGAGTCTGGACTAGGGGTGTCCGGACAGCGGACTATCATCGTCGCGGACTCCAAGACTCGAAGATACAAGATTGAAGACTCCGTCCGTGTCCGGATGGGACTTTCCTTGGCATGGAAGGCAAGCTTGGCGATACGGATATGTAGATCTCCTACCATTGTAACCGACTACTGTGTAACCCTAGCCTCCTCCGGTGTCTATATAAACCGGAGGGCTTTAATCCGTGGGACAACATACATTACAACAATCATACCATAGGCTAGCTTTAGGGTTTAGCCTCCTTGATCTCATGGTAGATCCACTCTTGTACTACCCATATCATCAATATTAATCAAGCAAGGCGAGGGTTTTACCTCCATCAAGAGGGCCGAACACAGGTAAAACATCGTGTCCCTTGTCTCTGTTACCATCCGCCTAGGCGCACAGTTCGGGACCCCCTACCCGAGATCCGCCGGTTTTGACACCGACAAGCCCGCTCAACGCCTGGTGCTGTTCCGGATCAAACTCCCACAGATTGAATGCCCGTTCTTGGCATGGGAGAATCCAGCGGACGAGCATGACTTGGACCACGTTAACCAGCCTGAGCTTCTTATTCACCGGCTTCGGATCTGAGCTTGGAGTCCCGTCAGCTCCTTCGAATTACCCCACAGCAAGCCCTTCTCTTTCCAGGAGGTGAGCTGCATAGGGATTCCAGATCTGAACTCGGGGGCCGCCACCCATGTAGGGTCACGCGGCTCGGTGATATAGAACCACCCCGACTGCCACCCCTTGACGGATTACACGAAGGCCCCTTCGAACCAAAGGACGTTGGGCATCTTGCTCAACATGGCGCCTCCGCACTCCGCTTGAGTGCCCTTCACTACCTTCGGCTTGACATTGAAGGTCTTGAGCCACAAGCCAAAGTGGGGCTCGATGCAGAGGAAGGCCTCGCACACGACGATAAACGCCGAGATGTTGAGGATGAAGTTCGGCGCAAGATCATGGAAATACAGGCCGTAGTAGAACATGAGCCCCCAGACAAAGGGGTGAAGTGGAAAGCCCAGTCCGCGGAGGAAGTGGGAGAGGAAAACGACCCTCTCATGGGGCCTGGGGGTGGGGATGAGTTGCCCCTCGTTGGGCAGCCGGTGCGCGACGTCGCTGGAGAGGTATCCGGCGCTGCGCAGCCTTGTGATGTGCTCCTCCTTAACGGTGGAGGCCAACCATTTGCCTCCCGCTCCGGACATGGTCGGAGAAGGTCGAGACGAGATGCACGAACTTGGGCGTTGGAGCTCGAGTGCACGGAGATGGATAAGCAAAGGAGGAAGAAGGCGTAGGTGAAAAGGTGAATCCTTATCCCTTATATTAGGCGGGCGAAGACTATTCGTCCCCCACGAGCCTGGTAAAACTCGCTTATCTCCCAAGCGCCACCATCAATGGCGCGGCTGGGTTACCCACGTCCGTATTGATGAGAATCCCGGAATAAGGGGAACACAATCTCTGCTTCGACAAGACGTGCCAAGGAAACCGCTTCGCTAAACGCGCTGAGGCGGTATAATAAAAATGATTCAAGTAAAGGCTTGGTAGTGGTGTGACGTCATGCCGCAAAATACGTCAGCAGATTGAACTTGTGTACATTTTATTCTCTCTACGGTGGAATGTGGAATTTATTTTGCAGAGCCGGACACTATCCTGGTGTTCACAATCTTCTTTGGATTATTCGGAGGAGGAACCCGCCTTGCAATGCCGAACATTATGCGCGCCGGACTCATCGTCATTGAAGCCAGGTTCAGGGGCTACTGAGGGAGTCCTGGACTAGGGGGTGTCCGGACAGCCGGACTATCATCGTCCGCCGGACTCCAAGACTACGAAGATACAAGATTGAAGACTCCGTCCCGTGTCCGGATGGGACTTTCCTTGGCGTGGAAGGCAAGCTTGGCGATACGGATATGTAGATCTCCTACCATTGTAACCGACTCTGTGTAACCCTAGCCCTCTCCGGTGTCTATATAAACCGGAGGGCTTTAGTCCATAGGACATAACCTCCATTACAACAATCATACCATAGGCTAGCTTCTAGGGTTTAGCCTCCTTGATCTCGTGGTAGATCCACTCTTGTACTACCCATATCATCAATATTAATCAAGCGGGGCGTAGGGTTTTACCTCCATCAAGAGGGCCGAACACTGGGTAAAACATCGTGTCCCTCGTCTCCTGTTACCATCCGCCTAGGCCACATTCGGGACCCCTACCGAGATCCGCGGTTTTGACAGCGGTATCCCTTGATCTCTTCGAAGCTGCCTCTAAGAACTTGAAACCATCGTGCGATAGCCCCACGGTGGGCGCCAACTTTCATGGAATTGTGACGGCAGATGTCCTTAGTACGATGACTTAGTCATGAGGCCAACGCATTTATGTGCTAGCTTGAGAGGAGTTGAATGGGACGAGATACGTGAGGTTTTACCCAGGTTCGGCCCCTCACGATGGAGGTAAAAGCCTACATCCTGCTTCATTGATATTGATGATGATGATCACTATTACAAGGGTGCTCTATCTCGAGAGCTATTGACTTGTCTGTCTAAAGCTAACTTGTGAAACTTGTCCCTCTTGGGGTGCCCTGCCCCTCCTTATATAAGTTGAAGGGGCGGGTTACATGACTAGTACTAGTAGGATTAGGATTACTCTATTACAAGTGGAGTCCTAGTCTTGCTTCCTTTGTAAGGGAATATTCCTTATGCTTTCATCTTAAGCCAGCCCACCATGGCACGAGCCGGCCTTCCATGAACCGCCTTCTGGGCCTCTAGGTCTTGTCGCTCTTCTGACCCGCCTGCCGGTCACTAATGAACCGCCAGCCCTGGGCGGGTTACTAGTCAGTCGCCGGGTCAGGGCAGGTCACCAGTAAGTCGCCGGGTCCGGCCGGGTCATACATTTGGCTGGGTTACACCGCGGGATATATTCCCGACATATAGTGTGCTGAAATTTACTGGCATTTGTTACAATGGAAAATAATCCTTTGAGGGGCTTGTTCGGGGTATCTTCACCTCGACCGGAAGAGCAAAGAGTTGCTCCTCAACCTACTGAACCTACTGAAAAAATTATTATGAAATTTCTTCAGGTATGATAGAGAAACTGCTAGCTAATCCTTATGCAGGAGATGGAACATTACATCCTGATATGCACCTAATCTATGTGGATGAAGTTTGTGGATTATTTAAGCTTGTAGGTTTGCCCAACGATGTTGTCAAGAAGAAGGTCTTCCCTTTATATTTGAAGGGAAAGGTATTGACATGGTATAGGCTATGTGATGATATTGGATCATGGAACTACAACTGATTGAAGTTGGAATTTCATCAGAAGTTTTATCCTATGCATCTGGTTCATCGTGATCAGAATTATATATGTAATTTTTGGCCTCGTGAAGGAGAAAGTATTGCTCAAGCTTGGGGGAGGCATAAGTCAATGTTATATTCATGCCCCAATCATGAGCTCTCAAGAAAATTATTATTGAATTTTTATGCTCGGCATTCTCGTAATGATCGATCCATGCTCGATACTTCTTGTACTGGTTCTTTTATGAAGAAGGATATTGAATTCAAATGGGATTTATTGGAAAGAATTAAATGCAACTCTGAAGATTGGGAACTCGACGAAGGTAATCAGTCAGGTATAAACCTTAAGTTTGATTGTGTTAAATCTTTTATGGATACCAATGCTTTCGTGATTTAGCACTAAATATGGACTTGACTCTAAGATAGTAGCTTCTTTTTGTGAATCATTTTCTACTCATGTTTATCTCCCTAAGGAGAAGTGGTTTAAATATAATCCTCCCATTGAAGTGAAAGTAGTAGAACCTATTTAAGTTGTAGAAGAAACTATTACTTATAATGTTGATACTATTGTTCCTACTGCTGATATTGAGAAACCACCTTTTCCTACAAGAATAAAGGATCATGCTAGAGCTTTAATGGTGGTTCGTAAGAGTTATACTAGAACACCTACATCCCCTGAGAAAAATAAAGTTGAAGCTAGTATTGCTATGGTTAAAGATCTCGTGGTTGATAATATTGATGGACATGTTATTTATTTTTGTGATGAAGCTGCTAGAATTGCTAAACCTGGTATTAAAGATAAACATAGACCCGTTGTTGGCATGCCTGTTGTTTCTGTTAAAATAGGAGATCATTGTTATCATGGCTTATGTGATGTGGGTGCTAGTGTGAGTGCAATTCCTTTTTCCTTATATCAAGAAATTATGAATGATATTGCACCTACTGAGATAGAAGATACTGATGTTACTATTAAGCTTGCCAATAGAGATACTATATCACCAATTGGGTTGGAGATGTGGAAGTCTTGTGTAGGAAAATAAAATATCCTACTGATTTTCTTGTTCTTGCTTCCCCACAAGATGACTATTGTCCCATCATATTTGGTAAACCTTTCTTGAATACTGTTAATGCTAAGATAGACTGCGAGAAAGATATTATTACTGTTGGTCTAGGGGATATGTCTCATGATTTTAATTTCTCTAAATTTCATAGACAACCCCATGATAAAGAATTTCCTAGTAAGGATGAAATTATTGGTCTTGCTTCTATTGCCGTGCCTTCTACTGATCCTTTAGAACAATATTTGCTAGACTATGAAAATGATATGTTTATGAATGAAAGAAAGGAATTAGATGAAATATTCTTTAATCAAGGGCCTGTTTTGAAACACAATTTGCATGTTGAAATCCTTGGGGGTCCTCCTCCACCCAAGGGTGATCCTGTGTTTGAGCTTAAACAATTACCTGATACTTTGAAATATGCTTATCTTGATGAAAAGAAGATATATCCTATTATTATTAGTGCTAACCTTTGAGAGCATGAAGAAAAGAAATTATTGAAAACTCTGAAGCAGCACCGTGCCACTATTTTATATACTCTTGATGATCTTAAGGGCATTAGTCCCACTCTATGTCAGCACAAAATTAATTTGGAGCCTGATGCTAAACCAGTTTTTGATCATCAACGACGGTTGAATCCTAAGATGAAAGAAGTGGTAAGAAATGAAATATTAAAGCTTCTGGAGGCAGGTATAATTTATACTATTGCTACTAGTAGATGGGTTAGTCCTGTTCATTGTGTCCCTAAGAAGAGGGAGGTATTACTGTTGTTCCTAATGATAAGAATGAGTTGATTCCACAAAGAATTGTTACAGGTTATAGAATGGTAATTGATTTCCGTAAATTAAATAAAGCTAATAGAAAAGATCATTACCCTCTACCTTTTATTGATCAAATGCTAGAAATATTATCTAAACATACACATTTTTTGCTTTCTAGACGGTTATTCTGGTTTCTCTCAAACACCTGTGTCAAAAGATGATCAGGAAAAGACCACCTTTACTTGCCCTTTTGGTACTTTTGCTTATAGACGTATGCCTTTTCATTTATGCAATGCACATGCTACCTTTCAAAGAAGTATGACTGCTATATTCTCTGATTTTTGTGAAACGATTGTTGAGGTTTTCATGGATGATTTCTTCATTTACAGAACTTCTTTTGATGATTCACTACTGCATGATGCTGCTAACGCGACACTAGCTACAATCAGTGACCCTTTGATGAAACTATGCGCGATGCATTAATCGCAAACAGTGATGTAAAAAACCCGTCAAAAAAGACGCAAAATGTTTGCGATGAATGATACATCAAATACGATTCAGATTTTACTTGCGTGTGCGATGCTGGGCATACGGTTGATGCATATGAACTATTTGTGATGAGACAGAACAATAAAAACGGGCAGCCATTTCAAGGTGTGTGCGATATACGGCATACAGTTCGCTCCGATGAACCGTTTGTGATGATCGAGGTGAAAACAAATGATTCGGCGTAACAAGATGTGTGTGATACCCGACAAACAGGTCAGTAATCAGAATTGTGTGCGATCATTATAGACAGCACATACGATCTTTTTTGTGAATTGTGTGCTCGTCAAGGCACATAGTTCAACAAACCAACCTGTGGGCGATAATATAGAAGATCTCTGTCGAATATGTGTTACTAACCGTCTACGATGAGATTGACAGGATCAACAGAGATAACAAATTAATATGAGCAAACGAAAACAGAGATATATACAGTCTGCTTAATTTGGTCCTTCTTCTTGTTACTGTTGTTGCATGGCCCTGCGACATCGTCTTGGCGAGGACGCTTCTTGCCGCTGACCGTTGGCGTCATCGTTGTTGTTGTCGTCGTCGTCCTCCTCCTCCTCGTTCGACCATTCCTCCTCCTCATCATCGTAGTTCTCTTCTTCGTCCTCCGACGGCTCCTCATCCGTCTGGTTGTCGTCTGACGACTCCGGAGGCGGCGTCCCTTCCATGGTCCGGATATAATCGAGGTCTGGGCTCGACGACGGACTCATGGAAGGTGAGCGGGATGATTCCGATTTGACCTATCATCGGGCACTAGACTGCTGGCAGAACTGTTGTCCTCGCTGTCGCTCGACATGCAGAGTGTGTGCCAGTGTGTAGCGCGGCCTGCCAGGGACAATGAAGATGGTGGACACTTAAGCGGGGTATGCGGAGAAGAGGAACTGCCAACTGAAGTGGGGGTTGAGGTATTATCTAACCGCTGATATAATCAATGGCAATTATTTGTACCCAGTCGCTCCAAATTCCCAGGGTTGTGTAGGACTCCTATTGGCTATTTGGCTAGTTTCTTTTTTTAGAACAAAAACAAGGAGAAACTTTTGGGATTACGCACCGGTACCGGTACGAACGGAGTAGGACAGTTGGCAAGCAATACAATGAGCTCTTCTTATTGATAAAGCCAATAATAATCAAACTACAAAGGAAAAGAAAAAAAGACAAAGGAAAATATCTACATGAATCTTCATGTAACATCAATAGCATAGGACCTAGATGTGCAGTACTTAGAGCACATCTAGATGTCCTTTAGCAATATTGTCAAACAAAACCCCTAATCATCATTGCAAATAGCACATAGAACGTGGCTAATGCGACAACCACAACTACACATGCTAGTTCCTTCTTGTCTCTTGCTTTCGTATGTTGCCTGTGATTGATTCTTTCTTGCTTCATCGTATTGATTGTACATTCCAGATCAGCCAGTTTCTTCTTCAGCTTTACATTATCTTCTGCGAGCTTGGTGATAACACTCCGAGCCCTGCCATGCCATTCTTCATCCAGTCAGTTAGCAAAGGCACAAGCCTCATATCCCTGCCAATGTTAAATAGTATTCAGGATGAGCGGTGGCATTAACTCAAGTAAAATTATGAACTTAGCACTAACCTCTAAGGGGCAACTTAGAAACCGCTAATGTCGCTTGACGCTACATCGGTATTTCCGCAAAGAGGAAGGGATGATGCAGCACAGCGGCCGTAGGTATTTCCCTCAGATATGAAACCAAGGTTATCAAACCAGTAGGAGAACCAAGCAACAGAACGTAAACAACCCCTGCACACAAATAACAACACCTCACAACCCGACGTGTTAAAGGGGTTGTCAATCCCTTTCGGGTAACGACGCTAGAAATGGTGCGTGGACGGGAGAAAATTGTAATAGATTGAAATAATAGATCACAAATAAAATGAAGTGCAGCAAATTATTTTTATATTTTTGGTTTAATAGATCTGAATAAAAGTGCAAAGGAAAAGTAGATCGCAAGCAAATATATGAGAAAGAAGACTGGGGGGCCGTAGGTTTCACTAGTGGCTTCTCTCGAGAAAATAGCAACCAGTGGGTAAACAAATTACTGTTGGGCAATTGATAGAACTTCAAATAGTTATGACGATATCCAGGCAATGATCAATACATAGTCAGCACGTCCAAGATTAGTAGACCGACTCCTGCCTGCATCTACTACTATTACTCCACACATCGACCGCTATCCAGCATGCATGTAGTGTATTAAGTTCATGGAAAAATGGAGTAATGCAATAAGAACGATGACATGATGTAGACAAGATCTGTTTATCTATGGCGGTAGATATAGATCCCATCTTTTTATCCTTAGTAGCAATGATACATACGTGTCGGTTCTCTTTCTGTCACTGGGATCAAGCACCGTAAGATCGAACCCACTACCGGGCACCTCTTCCCATTGCAAGATAAATAGATCAAGTTGGCCGAACAAAACCCAAATATCGGAGAAGAAATACGAGGCTATAAGAGATCATGCATATAAAGAGATTAAAGAAACTCAAATAACTTTCATGGATATAAAAAGATATAACTGATCATAAACTCGAAGTTCATCAGATCCCAACAAACACACTGCAAAAGATTTACATCATATGGATCTCCAAGAGACCATTGTATTGAGAATTCAGCGAGAGAGAGGAAGCCATCTAGCTACTAACTACGGACCCGAAGGTCTACAAAGAACTACTCAGGCATCATCGGAGAGGCATGAATGGAAGTGGTGAACCCCTTCGCGATGGTTTGTAGATTGGATCTGATGGTTCTGGATTCTGCTGCGGTTGGATGAATATTTCGTCGATGTGCCTAGGGTTTCTAGATTTTGGGGTATTAATAGAGCAAAGAGGCGGTCCGGGGGCACCCGAGGTGGGCACAACCCACCATGGTGCGCCAGGGCCTCCTGGCGCTCCCTGGTGGCTTGTCCCGTCCTCGGGACTCCCCCCAGGTGCAACCAGGGCCCAACTTCTTCTTTCTGGCCCATAAAAAATCATCGTGGAGTTTTGTGGCATTTGGACTCCGTTTGATATTGATTTCCCGCGATGTAAAAAACATGAAAAAAACAACAACTGGCACTTGGCACTATGTCAATAGGTTAGTACCAAAAAATGATATAAAATGACTATAAAATGATTATAAAACATCCAAGATTGATAATACATGGAACAATAAAAAATTATTGATACGTTGGAGATGTATCAGCATTCCCAAGCTTAACTCCTGCTCGTCCTCGAGTAGGTAAGTGATAAAAATAGAGTTTTTGATGTGGAGTGCTGGTTATCAAGTCATATCATATTCTTTTCTTTATAGCATGGACATTTGGACTTTTATGTGATTCAAAGCAATAGTCTAGTTTTGACATAATAATTTAGATACTCAAGCATATCAACAAGCAACTATGTCTTTCAAAATATCAAAGCTAAAATAAGTTATCCCTAGCCCATCATGCTCAAACATTGATCCATTCATAAAACACACTCGAATATTAGCTACGCCTAATACTTAAGTACGATCATATTGCCTCTTAGTTGGTGCTTTTGTAAGAGAAGATTGAGACTCAAAAACCAAAATTGCATAAAGTAAAGAAAGGCCCTTCGCAGAGGGAAGTAGGGATTTGTAGAGTTGCCAGAGCTAAAAACATTTTGGGAGGTGTATCCATCCCACCAAAGAAAACGATGTAGAGTTACGAATACTTTCCATGCTAGATATGCCATAGGCGATTCCCAAACAGAAAATAAAGTTTATTCCTTTTTCCACCGTACTTTTACTTTCCATGGCTAACTGTATCCACGGGTGCCTTCCGTACCAACACTTTCCAGGAATTTATTATTTGACAACATAAACTAAATTCATTTTTGCATTTTGGGGCTGGGCATCCCTAAAACCTTTGCCTTACTCTCGTTCAATGACAAGTGAATAAACACTCATCATGAGAATAACACATCCAACATGTAAAATATTAGCCACCCGTTACCATTCCGCGAGCGAAACAAACACACAAAAGGGAAGTTTATTTTAAAAATTAGAGATGGCACATGCAAATTTGCTTAGAAGGCAAAAGAATACCGCATATAGGTAGATATAGCGGACTCATGTGGCAAAACTGGTTTAAAGGATTTTGGATGCACAAGTAGAGGTCATACTTGGTGCAAAATGAAGGCTAGCAAAAAGATTGAGAAGCGACCAACCAAGAAACGAATACTCTCATAAGCAAGTATTAAGCATAATTAACACCGAATAATGCACCACAAGTAGGATATAATTTTCATTGCATGATTATTGACTTCCGTGCATGCATAGGGAATCACAAACCTTAACACCAATATTCTTACTAGAGCACAATTACTCATCAACATAACTCACATATCACATCATCATATCTCAAAACTATTACTAAGAATCAAGTTTATTTTGTCCAATGATCTTCATGACATTTTTTTACTTTATCCTTCTTGGATATCTATCACTTTGGACTAATTTTCATTTGTTTCTTTTCGTAAGCTCAAACAAATATAAGTGAAGATCATGAGCATAACAAAATTTTCTTTCTCTCAAAATAATTTAAGTGAAGCAAGAGAGAATTTCTTAAATTTTTTACTAACTCTCAAATAAATCTAAGTGAAGCAAGAGATCATTTCTTCAAAAATACTAAGCACACCGTGCTCCACAAGATATAAGTGAAGCACTAGAGCAAGTCCTAGCTCATAAAAGATTTAAGTGGAGCACAGAGAGCAATTCTAACAAGTCATGGTATAATTTTGGCTCTCTCAAATAGGTTTGTCCAGCAAGGATTAATGACTTAAAACACAAAATGAAACAAGAAAAGACTCATATCATACAAGTTGCTCCAAGCAAAACACATATCATGTGACGAATAAAAATATAGCTTCGAGTAAAATATCGATGGTCGTTGGAAGAAAGCAGGGATGCCACTCGGGGGCATCCCCAAGCTTAGTAGGTTGCTCATTTTTGGATAATAGCTTGGGATGCCGGGGCATCCCCAAGCTTAGGCTCTTACATCCTTCCTTCATCCATCGTAAGATAACCCAAACCTTGAAAACATCAATCACATAAAACTCAACAAAACCTTTGTGAGATTTTTAGTATAAGAAAGCAAACCACTTCATACTTTTTTTGTATTATATCTACTGTTAAAGGGGTTGTCAATCCCTTTCGGGTAGGAGAACCAAGCAACACAACGTAAACAGCCCCTGCACACAAATAACAACACCTCGCAACCCGACGTGTTAAAGGGGTTGTCAATCCCTTTCGGGTAACGGCGCCAGAAATGGTGCGTGGATGGGAGAAAGTTGTAATAGATTGAAATAATAGATCGCAAATAAAATAAAGTGCAGCAAAGTATTTTTATATTTTTGGTTTAATATATCTGAATAAAGGTGCAAAGGAAAAGTAGGTCGCAAGCAAATATATGAGAAAGAAGACCGGGGGGCCGTAGGTTTCACTAGTGGCTTCTCTCGTGAAAATAGCAAACATTGGGTAAACAAATTACTGTTGGGTAATTGATAGAACTTCAAATAATTATGACGATATCCAGGCAATGATTAATACATAGGCATCACATCCAAGATTAGTAGACCGACTCCTGCCTGCATCTACTACTATTACTCCACACATCGACCGCTATCCAGCATGCATCTAGTGTATTAAGTTCATGGAAAAATGGAGTAATGCAATAAGACTGATGACATGATGTAGACAAGATATGTTTATCTATGTCGGTAGATATAGATCCCATCTTTTTTATCCTTAGTAGCAACGATACATACGTGTATGTTCCCTTTCTTTCACTGGGATCAAGCACTGTAAGATGGAACCCACTATCGGGCACCTCTTACCATTGTAAATAGATCAAGTTGGCCAAACAAAACCCAAATATCGGAGAAGAAATATGATGCTATAAGAGATCGTGCATATCAGAGATCAAAGAAACTCAAATAACTTTCATGGATATAAAAAGATATGATTGTTCATAAACTCAAAGTTCATCAGATCCCAACAAACACACTGCAAAAAGAGTTACATCATATGGATCTCCAAGAGACCATTATATTGAGAATTCAGAGAGAGAGAAAGCCATCTAGCTACTAACTACGAACCCGAAGGTCTTCAAAGAACTACTCACGCATCATCGGAGAGGCACCAATGGAGGTGGTGAACCCCATCCAGATGGTGTCTAGATTGGATCTGGTGGTTCTGGACTCTGTGGCGGCGGATGAATATTTCATCGACCGTACTCGGGTTTCTGGAATATTGGAGTATTTATAGAGCAAAGACGCGGTCCGGGGGCCACCCGAGGTGGGCACAACCCACCAGGGCGCGCCTGGGCCTCCTGGCGCCCCCTAGTGGGTGTCCCCTCCACGGGACTCCCCCAGGTGCAACCAGGGCCCAACTTCTTCCTTTTGGCCCATAAAAAATCACCGTGGAGTTTCGTGGCATTTGGACTCCATCTGATATTGATTTTCCTGTGATGTAAAAAACATGGAAAAATGATATAAAATGACTTTAAAATGATTATAAAACCGCCTACCAATGTCTAATCCCTCCGTGCATACACGTCGAGCGGGAGTGTGCCCGTGCACACAACTCATCTTTTGGTACTTCTCGATGGCGCAAAACTCGGAGTCGAACTCGTGTTGCAGGAGTCGGTAGTCATGCTTTGGATCCGGTGGCAGATCAGTTTCCTGGGGGGGTTCATTTAGGACGGATTCAGTAAGGAGCTACTTTGGACATGCTAAGAAAGTTCGGGATAGATTGAAACCTGATAGGACGATTCAGATCCGTAGTAAACCTGCCTTTTGATGACCTTAGGTAAGTGCTTGGCGGCGACCGCCGTCGTGGTGGCGATACGAGCAGGAGCAGCCGCACTGAAACCATCAGCACCACTCGTCCGCATTCCCCGAATGTCAGCGCCACGCGAGGGAATTTGGAGGCTATGTAGGGATTTGCGGGGAAATGGGGAAACTGTGGGGATAAGCTAACGGTGGGGAACTACTTATGGAACTATATGTTGTATACGGCACACTGTTTATACATGTCGTTTGTGTTAGTATTACAATGTCACACACAATTTCCGCACCAAACCGTGTGAGAAGACAACATAGGTGAGACACGGTTGCCGTTACATAACCATGTGTGATGTACTACCCTGTACATATAATTGAGTTACAGCTATACCGTGTAAATAGCCGCTCTGTGGATATCCGTAAAAAAAGCAACCGCTCTGCATATAGAGATGGCGGCAGCGGCCTAGGCAGCGACTACCGGAGAAGAGATCAATCCTTGGTCGGTGGGTGGTGGCGGCATCATAGGAGGTCAATCCTCGGTCTGCGGCGGGAGATAGGAGGAGCTCACCATCGAGGTCGGCAGCGGCGTGATTCGAGCACATCCATCGCGGTCGATGGCGGGATAGTGGAGGTCGAACTTCAGGTGGCAGCCGCACTAAGATTTTCTCCTCGACCCTACTGTCTCGGCGTGATGCCGCATCACGCTTCTCTATCTGCTGGGTGGAGGTCGCCGCACGGCTAATTAATTAAGGTATTCTTTTTGTGAGTGGCTTAATTAAGGTATTCAAATCCTAAGGGTAGTGATGTACTAGTACTCTGCATGTAAATTGGTTGGCCATTAATTTTTGTCATTGCACATCTGGATAACAATATGGAGCGCCCTCAGTAATTATGAAAATAAAACCTTGTGATTTATGCACACATCTTTGGGCAAGCATGCATGATACAAGCACAGGAGAGCAAAGGATAAGTACAAATTAGACGACGAGATCAAGACAGGATTCCCGTTCAAGGTTGATTGGTACTTGCCTTCAATTCCAAGGTTGAGGCATTTGTTTGCAAACCCTAGAGA
This sequence comes from Aegilops speltoides, assembly GCA_021437245.1. NCBI lineage: Eukaryota > Viridiplantae > Streptophyta > Magnoliopsida > Poales > Poaceae > Aegilops > Aegilops speltoides. The sequence continues at coordinate 492,729,343 of CM038142.1, forward strand.
GGCAAAGAGGTTGCGGTGGCATCATGATGAGCGAATTGCGCATAAGTATATGAGGCATGCGAAAGATGGGGCCCATTGGGAATTAATCGACAACAAGTTTCAAGACTTTGCCAAGGATCCTTGAAGTATAAGGCCCGTGGAGTGTACTGACAGGATGAATCCTTTGGTGATATGAGCACCAATCACAACACATGGCCGGTGCTTCTATGCATATAAACCTAGCTCCTTGGTTGTGTATGAAGAAAAAATACATTATGATGTCAATGATTATCCAAGGCCCGAAGCAACCTGGAAATGAAATCGACATTTACTTTCAGCTACTCGTGGAAGAACTGCCGACAGTGTGGATAGATGCACCTGCTGTAAAATGTTATGATGCTTACAGAAAGGAGATTTTTGATCTACATGCAATGCTGGTGCACACCATTCAAGATATGCCAACATTAGGCAACACATCGTGGCAGAAAACAAAGGGAGCTGTAGGGTGTGTCACATGCATGGATAGGACAGCTAGCAGAAGACTTCCCAACTCGCGCAAAACCGTGTATTTGCATCATCGTAGGTTCTTACGGAAAAAACACCCATACCGAAAGATGAAATCTGAATTTGATGGTACGGCAGAGGTAGGTGTGGGCCCAAGACCCTATAATGGGGAGGTGGTCCACAACATGGCTAAACAAATTAATGTTGTGCTTGGTAAGAATCATGCTTTAACGGTGAAACAAGCACCCAAGGGTCAAGTGTTTAAGAAGAAATCAGTGTTCTGGAAATTACCTTACTGGGAGATTCTATGTGTACGTCACTGCATCGATGTCATGCACATAGAGAAGAACGTATGTGAAAGCATCATTGGTACTCTGCTCAAGATTAAAGGTAAAAGAAAGGATGGTGAGGGTTCATGGCTTGATATGCTTGCTGATCAATCAAAAGGCAAGAGTGAAGTAGAAGATGATGAAAAATTCATCAAAGCTCGCTAGAGTTACAATTTCAGTACAAAATAAGCAACACAGTTCTTCACCTATTTGTTGTCAGTTAAGACACACTCTTCCTACTCCGCAAACATCAAAAGTATCATGGATGTGAGCTCAGGTAAAATGAAGTTGGGAAACATGAAGTCACATGATTGCCACGTAATGTTGACACAAATCCTCTCGGTGGCTATCAAGAATCTGATGGACAAAGATATAAGAAACACACTCATTGAGATTCGTGATTTCTTCAACCAACTATGGCATAAAGTTGTAGATCCTGAAGACTTGGATCAAATGCAAGATGATATTGCAAGAATATCGTCGAACCTAGAGATGTATTCCCACCATCATTCTTTGATGTCATGGTCCATCTCACTGTGCACCTTGTCGATGAGATAAAGTATTGTGGTCTTGTGTTTCTTTGCAACATGTATCCCTTCGAGCGGTTCATGGTCCATCTCACTGTGCACCTTGTCAATGATGTTGCCGATGAGGACGAGTACGATGAATTTGCTGAGTTGCCAGCCAAGGGATCACGCACCCGTGTAACAGAGAAGCGTAAAATCATTAGAAAACTCAACTTCATTCGGGGTCAACGTAATGACCACCGTTCCCCCGTGTACAAGGGAATTAAGCCATAAGACTAGTCTTTATGCCTACACTGCAACTTAATTCATTCAATTTAGAACTGTCACGTGTACTGAATTTGTGAGTTATGCCCTGTTTTCTATTCATGTAAGAACCGTTAATATGTTGACCTTGATATGCTGTTAGCTCGGGTAGTGAATATGAGCTATTTTTTGTTATTATTATATCATAGAGGTAGCACACTCAATTGATCGCACTACAGTATGTGTGAACAAAAATATGCAATCTAGTTTGCGAATAGCACACAGTTTATTGATGTAAGCCATGTGCCGACCAAACCCCGCCCGCGATCTGAGTCGTGCTTTCTGACTGGCCAGAACCCAAACCCGACGGATCATACGTCTGCACCGTTGGATGCTCCTAGATCGAACGGTGATCATCATCCTTTTCGACAGCACAGGCAGTTCCGGTAGTAATTTTATTTATATGCACAAAATGCATGTTAAACTCAAAAAATGCCTTAAATATAGCTAACGATACCTGAAATGCGCCAGAAAATCAAACCCGTGGTATAATGGTGATTGCATACCGTGGAAATTTTTATGAGGCCAAACGATGAAGTCACCGGCCACTGGAGTTTGAATTGACACGTCTCATTTTGGAAACCATGATCCTTCGTGTGAAATGCTCTGGTTTGGAGTGAGCGATCATCGAAACTTGTGCCAAACTTTACCAATTTTTTTCCATGGGGCCGTGAGAGCATGCCACGGGCACACATCGATTTTGATGATGTCCGGACTTCATCTAAATTTCCAGTAATTAAAATACCAACTAGGCCTACGCCAGTGGCCGCACCTCACGGCCGAAATGTTTGAAACTTCTCCCCGTTCTCGAAAAAACGGATGAAAACTCGCAAAGCGATGCACAAATGATTTGTACACCTTCTTTGCTAGGATGATTGTAATGGGAGTATCATAGCTAGTATCATGCATGCCAACTAGGCAATTTTGATGAGCTGTCATAGAATTACATGAAGAAAGAGAAGGTTAAGTATCATATCATGATACTGTATCATAATAAATGCTATGATACTATGTGTCATGCATGACAATAAATAAAATACTACATGATACTAACTTATGATACTATGCGCGCATTACGGAGGTAGTTGTTGGGGAACGTAGTATTTCAAAAAAATTCCAACGATCACACAAGATCTATCTAGGAGAAGCATAGCAATGAGTAGGGAGAGTGTGTCCACATACCCTCATAGACCGGAAGCGAAAGTGTTTAGTAACGCAGTTGATGTAGTCGAACGTCTTCATGGTTCAACCGATCCAAGTACCGAACATATGGCACCTCCGTGTTCAGCACACGTTCAGCACGATGACGTCCCTCGAGCTCTTGATCTAGTTGAGGACGAGGGAGAGTTCCGTCAGCACGAAGGCATGGCGACGGTGATGATGAAGTTACCGGCGCAGGGCTTCGCCTAAGCACTACGACGATATAACCGAGGTGTGAAACTGTGGAGGGGGGCACTGCACACGGCTAAGAGAAGACTTGGTGTGCCTTTGGGGTGCCCCCCTCCCACGTATATAAAGGAGGGGGAAGTGGAGGCCGGCCCTATAGGGGGCACGCCAAGGTGGGAGTCCTACTTGGACTCCCGGTCCAAGTAGGATTCGTCCCCCCTTTCCTATTCCAACTAGGAGAAAGAGGGAAGGAGGAAAAGGGGAGAAGGAAGGAGGGGGGCGCCACCCCCTCCTAGGCCAATTCGGACCAGCCCATGGGGGGGGGCGTGGCCACACCTTGAGGCCCTTCTCTCCTTTCCCCTAAAGCCCATTAAGGCCCATTACCTCCCGCGGGGTTCCGATAACCTCCCGTTACTCCGGAAAATACCCGAAACACTTCAGAACCATTCCGGTGTCCGAATATAACCTTCCAATATATCGATCTTTACCTCTCGACCATTTCGAGACTCCTCGTCATATCCATGATCTCATCCGGGACTCCGAACAAACTACGGTCATGAACTCACATAACTCATAATACAAATAATCATCGAACGATAAGCGTGCGGACCCTACAGGTTTGAGAACTATGTAGACATGACCGGGGAGCATCTTCGGCCAATAACCAGTAGCAGAACCTGGATGCTCATATTGGCTCCGGCATATTCTACGAAGATCTTTATCAGTCAAACCGCATAATAACATATGTTGTTCCCTTTATCATCGGTATGTTACTTGCCTGAGATATGATCATCGGTATCATCATACCTAGTTCAATCTCGTCACCGGCAAGTCTCTTTACTCGTTTTGTAATGCATCATCCCACAACTAACTCATTAGTCACATTGCTTGCAAGGCTTATTGTGATGTGCATTACCGAGAGGGCCCAGAAATACCTCTCCGATACACAGAGTGACAAATCCTCATGTTGATCTATGCCAACTCAACAAATACCATTGGAGACACCTATAGAGCATCTTTATAATCACCCAGTTATGTTGTGACATTTGATAGCACACAAGGTGTTCCTCCGGTATTCGGGAGTTGCATAATCTCATAGTCAAAGGAACATGTATAAGTCATGATGAAAGCAATAGCAAAAATACTAAATGATCATTAATGCTAAGCTAACGGATGGGTCTTGTCCATCACGTCATTCTCTAATGATGTGATCCCACTCATCAAATGACAACACATGTCTATGGCTAGGAAACTTAACCATCTTTGATTAACGAGCTAGTTAAGTAGAGGCATACTAGGGACACTTGATGTCTACTATGTAATCTTCTTCTTGTAGACATTGTTGGGCCTCCAAGTGCAGAGGTTTGTAGGATAGTAGCAAGTTTCCCTCAAGTGGATGACCTAAGGTTTATCAATCCGTAGGAGGCGTAGGATGAAGATGGTCTCTCTCAAACAATCCTGCAACCAAATAACAAAGAGTCTCTTGTGTCCCCAACACACCCAATACAATGGTAAATTGTATAGGTGCACTAGTTCGGCGAAGAGATGGTGATACAAGTGCAATATACATAGTAGATATAGGTTTTTGTAATCTGAAAATATAAAAACAGCAAGGTAACTATTGATAAAAGTGAGCGTAAACGATATTGCAATGCTAGGAAACAAGGCCTAGGGTTCATACTTTCACTAGTGCAAGTTATCTCAACAATAATAACATAATTGGATCATATAACTATCCCTCAACATGCAACAAGGAGTCACTCCAAAGTCACTAATAGTGGAGAAAAAACAAAGAGATTATGGTAGGGTACGAAACCACCTCAAAGTTATTCTTTCCAATCAATCTGTTGGGCTATTCCTATAAGTGTCACAAACAGCCCTAGAGTTCGTACTAGAATAACACCTTAAGACACAAATCAACCAAAACCCTAATGTCACCTAGATACTCCAATGTCACCTCAAGTATCCATGGGTATGATTATACGATATGCATCACACAATCTCAGATTCATCTATTCAACCAACACATAGAACTTCAAAGAGTGCCCCAAAGTTTCTATCGGAGAATCAAGACGAAAACGTGTGCCAACCCCTATGCATAGGTTCATGGGCGGAACCCGCAAGTTGATCACCAAAACATACATCAAGTGGATCAATAGAATAACCCATTGTCACCACGGTTATCCCACGCAAGACATACATCAAGTGTTCTCAAATCATTAAAGACTCAATCCGATAAGATAAGTTCAAAGGGAAAACTCAATCCATTACAAGAGAGTAGAGGGGGAGAAGAAACATAAGATCCAACAATAATAGCAAAGCTCACGATACATCAAGATCATGCCAAATCAGGAACACGAGAGAGAGAGAGAGAGAGAGAGAGAGAGAGAGATCAAACACATAGCTACTGGTACATACCCTTAGCCCCGAGGGTGAATGTCGGTGTCAAAACCGGCGGATCTCGGGTAGGGGGTCCCGAACTGTGCGTCTAGGCGGATGGTAACAGGAGACAAGGGACACGATGTTTTTACCCAGGTTTGGGCCCTGTCGATGGAGGTAAAACCCTACTCCTGCTTGATTAATATTGATGATATGGGTAGTACAAGAGTAGATCTACCACGAGATCAAGGAGGCTAAACCCTAGAAGCTAGCCTATGGTATGATTGTTGTTCGTCCTATGGACTAAACCCCTCCAGTTTATATAGACACCGGAGAGGGCTAGGGTTACATAGAGTCGGTTACAATGGTAGGAGATCTACATATCCGTATCGCCAAGCTTGCCTTCCACGCCAAGGAAAGTCCCATCCGAACACGGGACGAAGTCTTCAATCTTGTGTCTTCATAGTCTTGGAGTCCTGCCGACGGTGATAGTTCGGCTATCCGAACACCCCCTAGTCCAGGACTCCCTCAGTAGCCCCCGAACCAGGCTTCAATGACGATGAGTCCGGCGCGCATGTTGTCTTGACATTGCAAGGCGGGTTCTTCTCAAATTCCATGTACTCGCGAATGGTGTCGGCTTTTTATAAATGATCGCTCCTTGGCTTCCACGTCCAATAATGGCCATCTTCCACGTGTCGCATTGAATGCGAAAAGCAGGCGTTTTACATTCCACCCCTAGGTGCGTGAATGAGCTGCCTATAAAAGAGGCGAGGATCTAGATCCGAATCACACCATCCTCCTTCATGCAGTATTCATCGGAGCCCCTCGACCAAAAATCCATTCCATCATGGACGATCGACGCGTCTCCTCCTCTCGCGCTTCCAGCCCTCAGCCAGAAGATTGGGGGAGATGCTCGGTCCCGCATAGTGAGCTGGTGACGCTCCAAGCCGAGGGATTTCTTTCCCCAGCCTTTATGGTTCCGGTTCGAGCCGGGCTTGCCACCTACAAGGGAGGAAAGCAGGCAGAGAGCATCCCCAATCCCTCCAAAGAAGAGCGGGTATGCTTCGTCCCTTATCTAATAAGAGGACTCGGATTTCCCATACATCCGTTTCTCCGGGGGCTCCTGGAGTTCTATGGGCTCCAGCTTCACCACCTTATGCCTGCCTCCATCCTGCACATCGCGGGCTTTGTGGCCCTTTGTGAGCTATTCTTGGGCGTCGAGGCCCATTTTGCGCTGTGGAAGAGATTATTCTGCCTCGTACCCCGTTCTCATGAGGGGTCGATATATCAAGTGGGCGGAGCCGAGCTATGGCGCATCGCCGGGACCGGATATCTATCCGGAACCCCGAAGAAGGTGTCCGAAGACTGGCCTTCGGAATGGTTTTATATGGAAGACGCCCTGCTTCCGGACCCAGTTCAGATCGGCCTCCCGGAGTTCAGCAATGCTCCTCTGAAGAACCGCCTGAGTTGGCACCCACGGAGTCCTCAACGGGAGAATGATGGGGACGTCCAATATCTGATGGGCCGAATAAGGTTATTGGCCCATTCCGGATTGACCATGATTGGGGTCATGGCCACATGCATCATGAGAGGGGTGCAGCCGCTTCAATATAGGGGCCACCCCATGTGGGATTTCAACGGGGAGGATGATGCCACCCGTCATGGCCGCAAGGGGCCGGGATCGGTAGCCGATCTGGCGAAGATCCTGTCCGGTCTGTACAAAGGGGAGAAGGAGGACTTCCTTCGTGCTAGTCCATTGAACAGATTTTCCATGAACAACCCTCGGAGCTGGGTAAGCGTATGTTTGTCTAGCTGATCCATATTCCCAAAGTTAAGTGTCTTACTTTATGATTTTGACGCAGGAACTGCACCGGGCTGTAGAGGACATACACAGCCCGGCTCCACAACCCGAGGATCCGGAACGATCCCTCGATTCGGCCTTCGAAGAGGATCCGGACATAAAGGTGGAGCTGATCGATGGGGTGTTCCACCAACTTAGCATCGACAATGCTTTGGTTGCCATTACGGCCAACTACCCCAGAATATCTCCGGTTTCCCAGGTAACTGTGACTGGAGTCTTGATACCATTACTTATCCATGCTTCTCTGACCACCGCATACCAATGGTGTTCTGCAGGAGGTTCCTTCGAGGCGAGAAGCCAAACCCGCGATGGCTGGCCAACAAGGGGCACCTCGGCCCAGCAGGCAGAAAAGAGATGCGGCGTGGATCGAGACGTCGCCACAATGGTATGTCGCGCCACCACGTTTCCAGGAAAGATTCCTGGAAGGCATATTAATGTTCGTGGTTTTTTCAGGAGAAAGAGCGCTCGCCAGACTGTGTCCGGAGAGATTGCCAATCAAGCCTCCGCCAGCCATGCTCAACGCCCAGTCGGGGGGAGGCAAAGCATAAGCGTCGTCGGTGCTCCTCCAACGGAGGACGCCGATCGGTTGGCCGCCACCATATCTAAGGTGGAGAGCGCCATGAATCACAGGCGTCGCCGGACAGTTCTTCGTGACGCATGCTTTTCCCGGGAGGCATTAAATGCCTTCAATTCGGGAGATGCGCACCTCCGTGCCGCTCAAGATGGTCTAGCCAGAGCCACGGAGCAGTATGTGAAAGACATACGGGTGAGAAATTTTGATAGTTATATATGCCAGTAGCCCCCGAGACTTAAAATAGTTAGGATAACTGATTTAAGGATCATTTGCTATGCAGGATCTTACGGAGAAGAATACCCACCTGTCCCAGGAGCTTCAAGGGTGCAAGGCCCAACTTGAGGCCGCACTAGCCGCCACGGGAGGAGCCACAGAGACCCCCTCCGGTAATATATACTTTCGAAAGAGAAGTAGTTTGTGAAGTGCGGCGTGTACATGGGTCTGACAATAATATTGCAGATGGTGTCGGACTAGATCCGGATATGCAGCAGCTACTTCGCCAGCTGAAGGCCGGCGAGAAGGTGCTTACAAGAGTGCGGCAGGAGAAGAATAACCTCCAAGATGCCAACACTCAGCTGGGCGAGGAACTAAAAGATGTTCGGGTCCAGCTGTCTTACTCCGTGAAGGAGAATCTGCGGCTTCGTCGCGGCATTTATAGTAAGTGCTTGAACGAACTTTTGAAAAGAAGAGTTCGGCGAGGAAGTCGATTAACATGAATATGTCTGTATGTATGCTCACAGGCCGTCCTGCAGAGGAAATGCATGGTTCAACGGGTGACCAACTTCCCGAGCTGCTGCAACTGCACGAACGAGTTCGGCAGGTGATGAGTGGCGTCGCCCAGGCCTTATGGCCGTCCATCTCCCTACCCGAGGGTCTTGGAGGGCTTGCGGAGAAGCTTCAGGGAGCACGGCGGCGCTTTCGTCTGTGGAAGATATCGGCCTGCCGTCAAGGCGCCAGGGAGGCTTGGGCCATGGTGAAGACGCGGTACACGAAGGCTGATCCAAACCACATGGCCGAGGTCGGACCTGTGGGGCCCGATGGAAAGGAGATCGCTGTGAGCTTAATGTACGGCCAGGTAGGGTTGGCCGTGAAGTATTCCCAGTGGGACTGTAAGCTAGACAGCCTGTTAGATGGGATTGAAGAGGAATACAATCAGTCAATTTGACTATGTAATATAAAATGACATGAAAAAAGCCTTCTAGCCAGATTGTAGATCGTTTGTCTTTGCAGACCTTTTCGCTTCAACCTCGGGACCCGACAGTCTGGAGTGTGTCCTAATACCCTCACGGTTATGTAAAAACCGGGGCATGCATGGAGACCAGGCGTAGGGGTCATTAGTGCTTTATCAGACAAGTGCCCAACTAGTTATGTTATATTACATGGTTAGTAAGAAACATCTTCCAGGGAGAATAGTTCCTTTAGGGGTTCCTTTCCCTGGGAGGCATGCCCTAAAGTGCATGTCCGGACTGCAAAAAGAGCAGAAAAGCATCTGGGGGCAGATAAATAAATAAGTAATAAACCATCTTTCAAGTCACCGACCGAATATTCCCTTAAGAACGCTAGCTTTCGGCTTCACCCGGTCGAGGTACACATCCGGTGACCCAGTGATAACAATCGCAGAGGTGCTCCTTTACCTCCTAGCCGAACAATCGGGAGCGTGAGGGGTAAGCACAGGAGCCAGGCAACCCAGCTTGGCCAAAACTTAGGTCATATCGATGCATATAATGGTGAATAAAAGGTACATGCAGAAGTGTGAACATGTGTTGGGTATAAAGCCCGTATAAATAAAACACATTAAAAAGCCCCCAGTATAATGAGTCGAGTAGCACATCAAGTGTGTGCGAACAATGCATAAACGAGCCTCAAAGGCTTTATGAAAAGGGAGGAAGAAAGAGAGAAATAAAAGACAGCTAAAGTATAAAATGTAGGCGGGAAGGAGACAAACTCGAGTGCGGCGCTAGGCGTAGAATCTTGGAGGCGGGCTGCGTTCCATGGGTTCGGCTCGAGTCGGTTATCGATCGTTTGCAGACGGTATGCTCCGCGGTTAGGACTTGGTCAATGATGAAGGACCTTCCCATTTGGGCTTGAGGTTGTCCTTTTCTTGTCCGTGAGCGTAGAACTAGTTCGCCAACATTGTAAGTTTTGGCCCGTGCTTCTTTGCTTTGATATCTTGAGCTCTTTGTTGATAGAATGCGGAGCGAGCTTTTGCCACGTCGCGCTCCTCCTCTAAGGCGTCCAAACTGTCCTGCCGATCCAGCTCGGCTTCTCTTTCTTCGTACATGCGCACGCGAGGTGAGTCATGAATTGTGTCGTAGGGCAAAACTGCCTCTGCGCCGTACACCATGAAGAATGGTGTGAATTCGGTAGTGCGATTCGGCGTTGTCCGCAGCCCCCAGAGTAAAGAGTCGAGCTCCTCTACCTAGTGCGTGTTAGATTCCTTAAGGGACCGCACTAGTCTGGGTTTGATGCCGCTCATAATTAGACCATTTGCTCTTTCGACTTGGCCATTAGTTTGAGGGTGACAGACTTAAGCGTAGTCGAGCTTGATGCCCATGTTTTTGCACCAGAGCTTAACTTCGTCGGCCGTAAAGTTTGTGCCGTTATCAGTGATGATGCTATGGGGGACACCATAACGGTGTACTGCCCCTGATATAAAGTCTATCACGGGTCCGGATTCGGCCGTCTTAACTGGCTTGGCCTCTATCCATTTGGTGAATTTATCCACCATGACCAATTGGTATTTTTGCTTGTGGGTTCCTCCTTTAAGGGGTCCAACCATGTCAAGTTCCCAGACCGCGAATGGCCAGGTGATGGGTATAGTTTTCAGGGCGGTGGGTGGCATGTGGCTTTGATTAGCAAAGAGCTGGCAACCGACGCATCGTTGGACTAAATCCTGAGCGTCTGTCCGGGCCGTTGGCCAATAAAATCCTGTACGGAAGGCCTTGCTTACAAGGGCCCGTGCTACGGCGTGGTGCCCACCGAGTCCGTCATGAATTTTAGCAAGAAGATTTCGCCCTTCCTCTTCGGAGATACACCTTTGAAGGACTCTGGTTGTGCTTTTCTTATAGAGCTCTTCCTCATGGACCTTATAGGCTTTAGATCGCCGTACTATGCAGCGGGCCTCGTTTTGGTCCTCGGGAAGTTCCTGCTTAGTTAGGTAAGCTAGGAATGGCTCGGTCCATGGGGCAATGGCTGCCATTATCTCGTGGGCTGAAGGTGTTGTTTCATTGGCAGAACCGTCGATTGTGTCAGAATGTGCGGTGTCGGGTGGTGCGGTTGTGTCCGGATTGTTGTTTCCGGACTCCCCTTCCCATAGTACGGATGGCTTGAAAAGCCTCTCCAGGAAGATGTTGGGAGGGACGGCATCGCGCTTTGCGCTGATGCGTGCTAATACGTCTGCCGCTTGATTATTGTCCCGGGCTATATGGTGAAATTCGAGCCCTTCAAACCTAGCTGACATTTTCAGAACGGCGTTATGGTAAGCTGCCATTTTCGGATCCTTGGCGTCGAAGTCTCCGTTTATTTGGGATATCGGGAGGTTCGAATCCCCTCGCACCTCTAGGCGTTTAATGCCCATGGAGACCGCCATCCGGAGGCCGTGTAGAAGGGCCTCATATTCGACTGCGTTGTTAGAGTCCGTGGAGTACGTATTGGACTGTGTCTCCGGTTGGGGACGCCAGGACGACGCCAGCCCCTAGGCCGGCTAGCATTTTGGAGCCGTCGAAGTGCATGATCCAATTAGAGTATGCGCCATACTCTTTAGGGAGTTCGGCTTCAGTCCATTCGGCGATGAAGTCGGCCAAAACTTGCGACTTAATAGCTCGTCGTGGTTTACAGGTTATGTCGAATGGTAGGAGCTCGATGGCCCATTTTGCAATCCTGCCGGTCGCGTCGCGGTTGTTTATAATGTCATTGAGAGGTACTTCAGAGGCTATTGTTATCGAACACTCTTGAAAGTAGTGTTGGAGCTTCCGGGATGCCATGAACACTGCGTACGCTATCTTCTGATAATGTGGATACCGGATTTGCGGAGTTAGGGACGGTGGATCGTAGTACAATTGGATTTTGAAGAGGGAACTTGTGTCCGTCGGTTTCTCGTTCGACGGCGAGCACGCGCTTACCACTTGATGTGTTGCGCGATGTATAATAGCATTGGCTCGCCCAAGTTGGGCGGCCAGACGGTTGTTGCCAATATGGCCTTTATTTCTTGAGTCGGCCGTGGCGCATCCATCCACGAAGTGTTCGGTGCGCCGAGGAGGCGATAAAGGGTAATGCCTTTTCTCCTAAGCGGGAGATGAAGCGGCTTAGAGCCGCGCCACATCGATTAATCTTTGTATTTGCTTGAGGTCTTTTGGGATATCCAATTGTGACAGAGCTCGGATCTTGGCTGGGTTTGCTTCAATTCCTCTACCGGATACAATAAAGCCCAAGAGCTTTCCGGTCGATACGCCAAAAATGCATTTTTCTGGATTGAGCTTAATGTCATATGATCGGAGGTTGTCAAATGTGAGCCGCAAGTCGTCTACTAGAGTTTCGACCTGTTTGGATTTGACGACCACATCGTCTACGTATGCCTCCACTGTTTTGCCGATCTGGTTTGTCAGACATGTCTGAATCATGCGCTGATATGTTGCGCCGGCGTTTTTGAGCCGAAGGGCATTGTGTTGAAGCGAATGGCGCGTATTGAGTGATGAATGCCGTTGCTTGGTGCAGCTCCGCCATCTTGATTTGATGGTAGCGGAGTATGTGTCGAGAAGCACAATGAATCGTGCCTGCGGTAGCGTCGATAATTTGGTCGATGCGGGAAGGGGAAGGATCCTTTAGGCAAGCCTTGTTAAGGTCCTTGAAATCGACACACAGCGCCAGATTTGTCCTTCTTTGGTACCATTACCAGGTTTGCTAGCCAGGCGGATGTTTTATATCTCTTATGAATCCGGCTTCTAATAGCTTAGCTAGCTCCTCTCCCATTGACTGTCTTTTGGGTTCGGAAAATCGCCGAAGAGCCTGTTTGACTGGCTTGAATCCTTTTCGGATATTTAGGCTGTGCTCTGCCAGCCGTCGTGGGATTCCTGGCATGTCTGAAGGGTGCCAGGCAAAAATGTCCCAATTTTCCCGTAGGAATTCTCGTAGTGCGGCGTCTACATCAGGGTTTAATTGTGCCCCGATGGAGGCCGTCTTTGTAGGGTTTGTTGGATGGACTTGGAATTTGACTATTTCGTCCGCTGGCTTAAAAGAGGTGGACTTGGATCTTTTGTCAAGTATCACGTCGTCCCTGTTCACCGTGGAGCGCAGCGCTGTGAGTTCCTCGGCCGCTAGGGCTTCGGATAGAGCCTCTAGGGCTAGTGCGGCTGTCTTATTTTCGGCGCGGAGCGCTATGTCCGGATCGCTGGCAAGGGAGATGATTTCGTTGGGCCCGGGCATTTTGAGCTTCATGTACCCGTAATGGGGTATAGCTTGAAAAATTGTGAATGCCTCTCGTCCTAATAAAGCGTGATATCTGCTGCTGAACGGGGCCACATGGAACGTGATCTCCTCGGACCTGTAGTTGTCCGGCGAGCCGAATACCACATCCGGTGTGATTTTTCCTGTGCAGCATGCTTCCCGACTAGGGATTATTCCTCTGAAGGTTGTGTTGCTTCGCTCGATGCGGCTCCAGTCTACTTCTATTTTTCGAAGAGTTTCCTCATAGATGAGGTTTAATCTGCTGCCGCCATCCATGAGTACCTTAGTAAGGCGAAAGTCGTCCACTATTGGACTGAGGACCAATGCGGCTGGTGCTCGGGTTGTTCGGAATCTAGGTTCGTCACTGGCGCCATGTCACTCCATGGATTTATTGTTGCTACTTGGTAGACTTCGGCGAGGCTGTGGAGTGTTCATTTCCGCATGTTATTTGATGCGACGGTCTCGAAGACTGTTAGTACCGCATTGGTACTGCTGGGCTGGTTCTCTGGGGCTAGAAGCTCTTCACCACTTTTGGCCACCTGCCGTAGTATCCAACATGCTCGAAGGCTATGTGTTGGAGTGGCGCCCTCTGTACTATGGATTTTGCAGGTCCATTGAGCCATCCCTCGATGCGGTTCCGTGCCCTTTAGGGGATTTTGCTTTTGGTTTTAAACCGGTGCACGAATATGATGCACCCTTTTATTTCGGACTAAGTCGTGTTGGAGCCGGATTGTACCAAAATTTGGTTTCGGTTTTCCAGGCACTCTCCATTGCACAGTACTTTCGTACTATGGACGCCAAGTCGGCGAAGTGTGTAATTTTGCGACGACTTATGGCGTTCATGATCCCCTTGTCCGTGCAATTATTGCAGAAAACTGAGATTGCGCTTTCCTCACGGCAGTCCTTTATCCTGTCCATAACTAGGAGGAACCTGGCCCAGTAATGGTGTACTGTTTCAGCGAGCTCTTGCCGGATTTGGGATAGATCGCTTGTGTTTGGGTGGGTGGGTGGAATAAAATTCGAAACCCCGTCCAATCTAAGACTCAAGGGCCGGAAAGTTTCCGAACTTGGAAGCCTGGCTGCTAGATGTTATCCAACGAATCCGGCCCGCTGCCTGACTTTAGGTTCAGGGCTTGATCGGCATCCGTCCCTCCGTGGGAATCCGGCATGGAGGGGTCGGGAATTCGGGCATAGCTTGTCCTTAATGTAGAAGAAGAGTCACCATGCTGTTCCTCCACCACAGCGACATGGTGGGTAGCCTGGGGAGAGTTGATCTCTCTCAGATTGGTTTTAGGCCCGATCTGATCGTAGTCTGTAGCGACTCCCAAGGCGGCGATGCGATCCAAGAGCTCGTTTACGGAGGAGAGATCCATCGGATCTAGCTGCTCGGCGAGTTCCGAGTTGACGTGAAGATCGCTTTGGATGACCCAAGAGGTCATCGTCGGCACGGCGGCCGAACAGGCGGTCAGAAGAAAACCGCCTAGCCGGATAGTTTGGCCGATGGCCAAAGCTCCTTTGGCAACGGTGCCGTCTTTAAATACGGGACGAGGCATCCTTCCTGATGGCGACAGCATAGAGGAACTCTCAATGAAAGCACCAATGTCAGTGTCAAAACCGGCGGATCTGGGGTAGGGGGTCCCGAACTGTGCGTCTAGGCGGATGGTAACAGGAGACAAGGGACACGATGTTTTACCGAGTTGGGCCCTCTCCATGGAGGTAAAACCCTACTCCTGCTTGATTAATATTGATGATATGGGTAGTACAAGAGTAGATCTACCACGAGATCAAGGAGGCTAAACCCTAGAAGCTAGCCTATGGTACGATTGTTGTTCGTCCTACGGACTAAATTCCTCCGGTTTATATAGACACCGGAGAGGGCTAGGGTTACACAGAGTCAGTTACAATGGTAGGAGATATACATATTCGTATCGCCAAGCTTGCCTTCCACGCCAAGGAAAGTCCCATCCGAACACGGGACGAAGTCTTCAATCTTATATCTTCGTAGTCTTGGAGTCCGACCGACGGTGATAGTTCGGCTATCCAGACACCCCCTAATCTTGGACTCCCTCAGTGAACTACTCACTTCTTGTCATGGAGAGCACCGGGATGATGAAGATGGCCACCGGTGAGGTTCCCCCCCCTCCGGCAGGGTGCCGGAACAGGGTCCCGATTGGTGTTTGGTGGCTACAGAGGCTTGCAGCGGCGAAACTCCCGATCTCTTCTGTTCCCCGATCGTTTTAGGGTATATGGATATATATAGACAGAAGAAATACGTCTGGGGAGCCACAAGGGGCCCACGAGGGTGGAGGGCACGCCCCTACCTCGTGCCTTCCTCGTTGCTTCCTTGACGTGGACTCCAATTCTCCCGGGTTGCTTTCCTTCCAAAAATAACTTCTCCAGAAGGTTTCATTCTGTTTTGACTCCGTTTGATATTCCTTTTCTTCGAAACACTAAAACAAGGGAAAAAACAGGAACTGGCACTGGGCTCTGGGTCAATAGGTTAGTCCCAAAAATAATATAAAAGTGCATAGTAAAGCCCATAAAACATCCAAGATGGATAATATAATAGCATGAATACTTCATAAATTATAGATACGTTGGAGACGTATCAGCATCCCCAACCTTAATTCCTGCTCGTCCTCGAGTAGGTAAATGATAAAAGAAAGAATTTATGAAGTGTGAATGCTAGCAGGTGCACAAGTTTGATCAATGATAATTTCAATCACCTTTTCTAGCATCATTATATGTCATAACAGTAGTCAACTCATAGAACTTTTCATGATCAAGTAACAAAACTATTCACATGTTAAAGTATAGATCACAAACTTTCTTGAAAACTAACAAACCGTGTTATTAGTCATCAAACAATTACAATTCATCTTACTTTCAGGAAGAGTCTATGTCAGAGCTTTGATTCAGCAAACTTCACATACTCAACTATCATTTAGTCTTCCATGATTGCTACCACTCAAAGCATATTTTTAGAACAAATAGTCTTCATCCAACATAGAGAAAGATAGGGGCTTAATGTTTCGCCTCCCAACCTTTTACCTCAGGGCTAATGTCAATAGTAATAATTCATGCTCAAATATATTTGAATGGCCATATATGCCTAGATCTTTCCATCACATGATGCTTGCCAACTAAAGAGTAGGTTGGAATGAGAAGGAATATTATTGACTCTTGCATAAAAGTGAAAGATAGGCCCTTCGCAGAGGGAAGCAGGGATTTGCAGATGTGCCAGAGCTCGGAGCAAAAACAGAGATGAAAATAATTTTGAGAGGTATGCTTTCATTGTCAACATAACGACCAAGAGTTCCCAATATCTTCCATACTACATACATTTTAGGCGGTTCCCAAACAGAAAGGTAAAGATTTTTACTCCCCCTCCACCAACAATCATCAATCCATGACTTGCCCGAAACAACGGGTGCCTCCAACTAACATCAAACCTGGGGGAGTTTTGTTTGCAATTATTTTTGATTTGATTTCGATCTTTTGATCATGGGACTGGGCATCCTAGTTACCAGACATTTTCTCATGAATGATGAGCGGAATCCACTCATTGTGAGAATAACCCACCTAGCATGGAAGATACTGCTAGCCCCTAGTCGCTACATGAGCGATTCGGGCATACAAAACAGATTATTATTTGAAGGTTCAGAGTTCGGCACATGCAAATTTACTTGGAACGGCAGGTAAATACCGCATATAGGTAGATATGGTGGACACTCGTGGAAGAAACTTGGTTCAAGGAGTTTGGATGCACAAGCAGTATTCCCGCTTAGTACAGATATTTTGGCTAGCAAAGGATTCTAGATAGCAAGCACCACATGTTAGAGGATCCATAACAATATAACTTCTATACAAATATACCCAAGCATGAGTCATTATGTTGTCTTCCTTGTCCAACTTCGACTAATTGGCTCAGGTTTGAAAAATAATTAATGGGGCTCACAATCATAGAAGATGTCCAAGATAGTATTATATGTGAAACCTCTCTTCCTTCAATATTCTTTCATGAATTGTTCAAGTGACCAATACAATGTTTGCTAACCTTCAATAAATTTACCACCTCTACTTCTTATATGTGAAGTCATTACTCCCCATGGGATAAGCATATGAAACATATATAATTTCAGATTTATGATATTCAAATCATTCAACCATTTACTCATAGGATATAAGTGAAGCACACGAGTAAATGACAAACTACTCCAAAAAGATATAAGTGAAGATCAATGAGTAGTTAAATAATTATGTAGCTATGTGAAGACTCTCCCATTTAATAATTTCAGATCTTAGTATTTTATTCAAACAGCAAGCAAAGCTAAAGAAAATGACATGATGCTCCAAGCAAAACACATATCATATGGTGAATAAAAATATAGCTCCAAGTAAAGTTACCGATGAATGAAGACGAAAGAGGGGATGCCATCCGGGGCATCCCCAAGCTTAGGCTCTTGGTTATCCTTGAATATTACCTTGGGGTGCCTTGGGAATCCCTAAGCTTAGGCTCTTGCCACTCCTTATTCCATAGTCCATCGAATCTTCACCCAAAACTTGAAAACTTCACAACACAAAACTTAACAGAAAACTTGTAAGCTCCGTTAGCGAAAGAAAACAAAACACCACTTCAAGGTACTGTAATGAACTCATTCTTTATTTATATTGGTGTTAAACCTACTGTATTCCGACTTCTCTATGGTTTATAAACTCTTTTACTAGCCATAGATTCATCAAAATAAGCAAACAACACACGAAAAACAGAATCTGTCAAAAGCAGAGCGATGCAGTAGTAATCTGTAACTAACGCAAACTTCTGGAACTCCAAAAATTCTAAAATAAATTGGTGGACCTGAGGAATTTGTCTAGTAATCATCTGCAAAAATAAGCTAATCTCGTGAGTGCTAAAGTTTCTGTTTTTTTACAGCATGATCATAAAGACTTCACCCAAGTCTTCCCAAAGGTTCTACCTGGCACAAACACTAATTAAAACTCAAACCACATCTAAACAGAAGCTAGATGGATTATTTATTACCAAACAGAACCAAAAAGCAAGAAACTAAAATAAAATTGGGTTGCCTCCCAACAAGCGCTATCGTTTAACGCCCCTAGCTAGGCATGATGATTTCAATGATGCTCACATAAAAGATACGAGTTGAAACATAAAGAGAGCATCATGAAGAATATGGCTTAGCACGTTTAAGTCTAACCCACTTCCTATGCATAGGGTATTTTGTGAGCAAACAACTTATGAAAACAATAATCGACTAGCATAGGAAGGCAAAACAAGCATAACTTTAAAACTTTAAGCACATAGAGAGGAAACTTGATATTATTGCAATTCCTACAAGCATATATTCCTTCCTCATAATAATTTTCAGTAGCATCTTGAATTAATTCAACAATATAACCAGCACCTAAAGCATTCTTTTCATGATCTACAAGCATAGAAAATTTACTACTCTCCACACAATCAAAATTCTTCATATTCGGAATAGTGGGAGTATCATAAGAAACTTGAATACTATAAATTGTTTCCACATTAAAAGAGTAATGTTCAGAGAAAGGGTACTCATAATCATGATAAGTTTTATAAATATAATCATCACTACTTTTTATAGCATAAGTTTCATCACAATAATCATCATAAGTAGCAACTTTGTTCCCATCATAATCAATTGAAACCTCTTCCAAAATAGTGGATTCATCACTAAATAAAGTCATGACCTCTCCAAATCCACTTTCATAATTATCACAATAATATTCAACATCATCCAAAGTGGTGGGATCATTACGTCCTAGAGTTGACACTCTTCCAAACCCACTTTCGTCAATATAATCATCATAAATAGGAGGCATGCTATCATCATAATAAATTTGCTCATCAAAACTTGGGGACAAAACATATCATCTTCATCAAACATAGCATCCCCAAACTTGTGGCTTTGCATATCATTAGCATCATAGGTATTCAAAGAATTCATACTAACAACATTACAATCATGCTCATCATTCACATATTTTATGCCAAGCATTCTATGTAATTCTTCTTCTAGTACTTGAGCACAATTTTCCTTCCCATCATTTTTGCGAAAGACATTAAAAAGATGAAGCATATGAGGCAACCATAATTCCATTTTTTTGTAATTTTCTTTTATAATATAAACTAGTGATAAAACAAAAACTAAAAGATTCGATTGCAAGATCTAAAGATATACCTTCAAGCACTCGACCTCCCCGGCAACGGCGCCAGAAAAGAGCTTAGTTGACGGGGTGTGAGTGCCGCATACCTAGCCTCCCCGGCAACGGCGCCAGAAACTGCTTGATCTCTACTACGTAACCTTCTTCTTGTAGACGTTGTTGGGCCTCCAAGTGCAGAGGTTTGTAGGACAGTAGCAAGTTTCCCTCAAGTGGATGACCTAAGGTTTATCAATCCGTAGGAGGCGTAGGATGAAGATGGTCTCTCTCAAACAACCCTGCAACCAAATAACAAAGAGTCTCTTGTGTCCCCAACACACCCAATACAATGGTAAATTGTATAGGTGCACTAGTTCGGCGAAGAGATGGTGATACAAGTGCAATATAGATAGTAGATATAGGTTTTTGTAATCTGAAAATAGAAAAACAGCAAGGTAACTAATGATAAAAGTGAGCGTAAACGGTATTGCAGTGCTAGGAAACAAGGCCTAGGGTTCATACTTTCACTAGTGCAAGTTCTCTCGACAATAATAACATAATTGGATCATATAACTATCCCTCAACATGCAACAAAGAGTCACTCCATAGTCACTAATAGCGGAGAAAAAACGAAGAGATTATGGTAGGGTACGAAACCACCTCAAAGTTATTCTTTCCAATCAATCTGTTGGGCTATTCCTATAAGTGTCACAAACAGCCGTAGAGTTCATACTAGAATAACACCTTAAGATACAAATCAACCAAAACCCTAATGTCACCCAGATACTCCAATGTCACCTCAAGTATCCGTGGGTATGATTATACGATATGCATCACACAATCTCAGATTCATCTATTCAACCAACACATAGAACTTCAAAGAGTGCCCCAAAGTTTCTACCGAAGAATCAAGACGAAAACGTGTGCCAACCCCCATGCATAGGTTCATGGGAGGAACCCACAAGTTGATCACCAAAACATACATCAAGTGGATCAATAGAATAACCCATTGTCACCACGGTTATCCCACGCAAGGCATACATCAAGTGTTCTCAAATCATTAAAGACTCAATCCGATAAGATAACTTCAAAGGGAAAACTCAATCCATTACAAGAGAGTAGAGGGGGAGAGGAAACATAAGATCCAACTATAATAGCAAAGCTCGCGATACATCAAGATCGTGCCAAATCAAGAATACGAGAGAGAGAGAGATCAAACACATAGCTACTGGTACATATCCTCAGCCCCGAGGGTGAACTACTCCCTCCTCGTCATGGAGAGCACCGGGATGATGAAGATGGGCACCGGTGAGGGTTCCCCCCTCCTGCAGGGTGCCGGAACAGGGTCCCGATTGGTTTTTGGTGGCTACAGAGGCTTGCGGCGGCAGAACTCCCGATCTCTTCTGTTCCCCAGTCGTTTTTGGGTATATGGATATATATATATATATATATATCGGAAGAAATAGGTCAAGAGAGCCACGAGGGGCCCATGAGGGTGGAGGGCGCGCCCAGGGGGGTGGGCGCGCCTCCTGCCTCGTGCCTTCCTTGTTGCTTCCTTGACGTGGACTCCAAGTCTCCCGGGTTGCTTTCCTTCCAAAAATAACTTCTCCATAAGGTTTCATTCCGTTTCGACTCCGTTTGATATTCCTTTTCTTCGAAACACTGAAACAAGGGAAAAAAAGGAACTGGCACTGGGCTCTGGGTCAATAGGTTAGTCCCAAAAATAATATAAAAGTGCATAGTAAAGCCCATAAAACATCCAAGATGGATAATATAATAGCATGAATACTTCATAAATTATAGATATGTTGGAGACGTATCAACACTCTGTTTGTCTATGTATTCACACATGTACTAAGTTTCTAGTTAATACAATTCTCGCATGAATAATAAACATTTATCATGATATAAGGAAATATAAATAACAACTTTATTATTGCCTCTAGGGCATATTTCCTTCAGTCTCCCACTTGCACTAGAGTTAATAATCTAGATTACATAGTAATAATTCTAACACCCATGGAATCTTTGTGCTGATCATGTTTTGCTTGTGGAAGAGGCTTAGGCCCTGTTTGGTTCAGATTTTATCGACGGATTCCGCTGCCGCGCAGCAGAATCTCAACCAAAGGGCGAACCCAGCATTATCTGATTCCAGAAATCCGCTGCCAAAATTTGAACCAAAAGCGGAAGCAGCCCAGGACGTGCTTTCCAAAATCTGATTCCGCCACGGGCCAAAATCTGATTCCGCCGCGGGCCAAAATCTAAAAAATCTGTATCAGCTGGTTTGCCAAATGACCAACATATTTTTCACATCAGATTTCCCACTGCTGTTTTTCCACAACTGCTTTTAGAAATATACAGCCGAACCAAACATGGCCTTAGTCAACGGGTCTGCAACATTCAGATCCGTACCTATTTTGCAAACTTCTATGTCTCCGTCCTTGACTAGATCGCAGGTGGAATTGAAGCGTCTCTTGATGTTCTTGGTTCTCTTGTGAAATTTGGATTCCTTCGCTAAGGCAATTGCTCCAGTATTGTCACAAAAGATTTTCATTGGACCCGATGCACTAGGTATAACACCTAGATCGGATATGAACTCCTTCATCCACACTCCTTCATTTGCTGCTTCCGAAGCAGCTATGTACTCCGCTTCACACGTAGAGCCTGCCACGACGCTCTTCTGGGAACTGCACCAACTGACAGCTCCACCATTCAATATAATTACGTATCCGGTTTGCAACTTAAAGTCATCCGGATAAGAGTCAAAGCTTGCATCGACGTAACCATTTATGATGAGCTCTTTGTCACCTCCATAAACGAGAAACATATCCTTAGTACTTTTCGGGTATTTCAGGATGTTCTTGACCGCTGTCCAGTGATCCACTCCTGGATTACTTTGGTACCTCCCTACTATACTTATAGCAAGGCACACATCAGGTCTGGTATACAGCATTGCATACATGATAGAACCTATGGTTGAAGCATATGGAATGACTTTCATTTTCTCTATATCTTCTGCAGTGGTCGAGCATTGAGTCTCACTCAACTTCACACCTTGTAACACAGGCAATAACCCTTTCTTTGACTTATCCATTTTGAAGTTCTTCAAAATTTTATCAAGGTATGTGCTTTGTGAAAGTCCAATTAAGCGTCTTGATCTATCTCTATAAATCTTGGTGCCCAATATATGAGCAACTTCACCGAGGTATTTTTCATTGAAAAATTCTTATTCAAGTATCCTTCTATGCTATTCAGAAATTCTGTATTATTTCCAATCAACAATATGTCATCCACATATAATATTAGAAATGCTAGAGAGCTCCCACTCACTCTCCTGTAAGTACATGCTTCTCCAAAAGTCTGTATAAAACCATATGCTTTGATCACACTATCAAAGCGTATATTCTAACTCCGAGAGGCTTGCACCAGTCCATAAATGGATCGCTGGAGCTTGCATACTTTGTTAGCATCTTTAGGATCGAAAAAACCTTCTGGTTGCACCATATACAACGGGTGAGAAGGTCTCATCATAGTCAACTCCTTGAACTTGTCGAAAACCTTTTGCAACAAGTCGAGCTTTGTAGACAGTAACATTACCGTCAGCGTTAGTCTTCTTCTTGAAGATCCATTTATTCGCTATGGCTTGCCGATCATCAGGAAAGTCAACCAAATTCGTTCTCATACATGGATCCCATCTTAGATTTCATGGCCTCAAGCCATTTCACGGAATCTAGGCTCATCATCGCTTCCTCATAGTTCGTAGGTTCGTCATGGTCTAGTAACATTACGTCCAGAACAGGGTTACTGTACCACTCTGGCGGGAAACGTACTCTGGTTGACCTACGAGGTTTGGTAGTAACTTGATCTGAAGTTTCATGATCATCATCATTGACTTCCTCACTAATTGGTGTAGGAATCACTGGAACTGATTTCTGTGATGAACTACTTTCCTATTCAAGAGAAGGTACAATTACCTCATCAAGTTCTACTTTCCTCCCACTCACTTCTTTCGAGAGAAACTCCTTCTCTAGAAAGGATCCATTCTTAGCAATGAATATCTTACCTTCGGATCTGTGATAGAAGGTGTACCCAATAGTATCCTTTGGGTATCCTATGAAGACAAATTTCTCCTATTTGGGTTCGAGCTTATCAGGTTGAAGCTTTTTGAGATAAGCATCGCAGCCCCAACCTTTAAGAAACGACAACTTGGGTTTCTTGCCAAACCATAGTTCATATGGTGTCGTCTCAACGGATTTAGATTGTGCCCTATTTAACGTGAATGCAGCCATCTCTAAAGCATAACCCCAAAAGGATAGCAGTAAATCAGTAAGAGGCATCATAGATCGCACCATATCTAATAAAGTGCGGTTACAACGTTCGGACACACCATTGCGCTGTGTTGTTCCAGGTGGCGTGAGTTGCGAAACTATTCCACATTGTTTCAAATGAAGACCAAACTCATAACTCAAATATTCTCCTCCACGATCAGATCGTAGAAACTTTATTTTCTTGTTACGATGATTTCCACTTCACTCTGAAATTCTTTGAACTTCTCAAATGTTTCAGACTTATGTTTCATCAAGTAGATATACCCATATCTGCTCAAATCATCTATGAAGGTCAGAAAATAACGATACCCGCCGCGAGCTCAACACTCATTGGACCACATACATCAATATGTATTATTTCCAATAAATTAGTTGCTCGCTCCATTGTTCCAGAGAACGGAGTTTTAGTCATCTTGCCCATGAGGCATGGTTCGCAAGCATCAAGTGATTCATAATCAAGTGATTACAAAGGCCCATCAGCATGGAGTTTCTGCATGCGCTTTACACCAATATGACCTAAACGGCGGTGCCACAAATAAGTTGCACTATCATTATTAGCCTTGCATCTTTTGGCTTCAATATTATGAATATGTGTATCACAACAATCGAAATTCAACAAAAATAGACCACTCATCAAGGGTGCATGACCATAAAAGATATTACTCATATAAATAGAACAACTATTATTCTATGATTTAAAGGAATAACCGTCTCACATCAAACAAGATCCAGATATAATGTTCATGCTTAACGCTGGCATCAAATAACAATTATTCAGGTCTAAAACTAATCCCGAAGGTAGATGTAGAGGTAGCGTGCATCGTCACCTCGTCCTTAGCCAATCTTCATTTAATCCGTAGCCCCTGTTTCGAGTTGCAAATATGAGCAATAGAACCAGTATCGAATACCCAGGCGCTACTACTAGCATTATTAAGGTACACATCAATAACATGTATATCAAATATATCTATCACTTTGCCATCCTTCTTATCCACCAAATACTTGGGGCAGTTCCACTTCCAGTGACTAGTCCCTTTGCAGTAAAAGCACTCAGTCTCAGGCTTAGGTTCAGACTTGGGTTTCTTGACTTGAGCAACAACTTGCTTTCTATTCTTCTTGAAGTTCCCTTTCTTCCCTTTTCCCTTTTTATTGAAACTAGTGGTCTTGTTAGCCATGAACACTTGATGCGGCTTCTTGATTTCTATCTCCGCAACCTTGAGCATCGCCAAGAGCTCGGTAATTGTCTTATCCATCCATTGCATATTATAGTTCATCACAAAGCTTTTGTAGCTTGGTGGCAGTGATTGAAGAACTCTGTCAATGACACTGTCATCAGGAAGATTAGCCCCAGTTGAGTCAAGTGGTTGGGGTACCCAGACATTCTGAGTATATGTTCACTGACAGAACTATTCTCCTCCATTTTGCAGCTATAGAACTTATTGGAGACTTCATGTCTCTCAATCCGGGCATTTGCTTGAAATATTAAGTTCAACTCCTGGAACATCTCATATGCTCCATGACGTTCAAAATGTCACTGAAGTCCCGATTCTAAGCCGTAAAGCATGGCACACTGAACTATCGAGTAGTCATCAGCTTTGCTTTGCCAGACGTTCATAACGTCCGGAGTTGCTCCTGCAGCAGGTCTTGCACCTAGCGGTGCTTCCAGGATGTAATTCTGTTGTGCTGCAACAAGGATAATCCTCAAGTTACGGACCCACTCCATATTGTTGCTACCATCATCTTTTAACTTAGCTTTCTCTAGGAACGCATTAAAATTCAAGGGAACGGTAGCACGGGCCATTGATCTATAACAACATAGACATGCAAAATACTATTAGGTACTAAGTTCATGATAAATTAAAGTTCAATTAATCATATTACTTAAGAACTCCCACTTAGATAGACATCCCTCTAGTCATCAAAATGATCACGTGATCCAAATCAACTAAACCATGTCCGATCATCAGGTGAGATGGAGTAGTTTTCAATGGTGAACATCGCTATGTTGATCATATCTACTATATGATTCACGTTCAATCTTTCGATCTCACTGTTCCGAGGCCATATCTGCATATGCTAGGCTCGTCAAGTTTAAACCAAGGATTCTGCGTGTGCAAAACTGGCTTGCACCCATTGTATGTGAACGTAGAGCTTATCACACCCGATCATCACGTGGTGTCTCGGCACGATGAACTGTAGCAATGGTGCATACTTGGGGAGAACTCTTATAGCTTGAAATTTAGTGAGGGATCATCTTATAATGGTACCGCCATACTAAGCAAAATAAGATGCATAAAAGATAAACATCACATGCAATCAAAATATGTGACATGATATGGCCATCATCATCTTGTGCCTTTGATCTCCATCTCCAAAGCACCATCATGATCTCCATCGTCACCGGCTTGACTCCTTGATCTCCATCGTAGCATCGTTGTCGTCTCGCCAATTATTGCTTCTACGACTATCGCTACAGCTTAGTGATGAAGTAAAGCAATTACATGGCGATTGCATTTCATACAATAAAGCAGCAACCATAAGGCTCCTGCCAGTTGCCGATAACGGTTACAAAACATGATCATCTCATACAACAATATATATCTCATCACGTCTTGACCATATCACATCACAACATGCCCTGCAAAAACAAGTTAGACGTCCTCTACTTTGTTGTTGCAAGTTTTACGTGGCTGCTACGGGCTTTTAGCAAGAACCGTTCTTACCTACGCATCAAAACCACAATGATTTTTCGTCAAGTTTGCTGTTTTAACCTTCAACAAGGACCGGGCGTAGTCAAACTCGATTCAACTAAAGTTGGAGAAACAGACACCCGCCAGCCACCTGTGTGCGAAGCACGTCGGTAGAACCAGTCTCATGAATGCGGTCATGTAATTTTGGTCCAGGCCGCTTCATCCAACAATACCACTGAATCAAAGTAAGACATTACTGGTAAGTAGTATGACTATTATCGCCCACAACTCTTTCTGTTCTACTCGTGCATATAACATCTACGCATAGACCTGGCTTGGATGCCACTGTTGGGGAACGGTATTTCAAAAAATTTCCTACGATCATGCAAGATCTATCTAGGAGAAGCATAGCAACGAGCGGGGAGAGTGTGCCCACATATCCTCATAGACCGAAAGCGGAAGCGTTTAGTAACGCGGTTGATGTAGTCGAACGTCCTCACGATTCAACCGATCCAAGTACCAAACGTACGGCACCTCTGTGTTCAGCTCAAGTTTAGCACGATGAGGTCCGTCGAGATCTTGATCCAGTTGAGGACGAGGGAGAGTTCCGTCAGCATGATGGCGTGGCGACGGTGATGATGAAGTTACTGGCACATGGCTTCGCCTAAGCACTACGACGATATGACTGAGGTGTGAAACTGTGGAGGGAGGCACCGCACACGACTAAGAGAAGACTTGGTGTTCCTTTGGGGTGCCCCTCCCATGTATATAAAGCAGGGGGAAGAGGAGTCCGGCCCTAGAGGGGGCGCGCCAAGGCGGGGAGTCCTACTTGGACTCCCGGTCCAAGTAGGATTCAACCCCCCTTTCCTATTCCAGCTAAGAGAAGGAGGGAAGGAGGAAGAGGGGAGAAGGAAGGAGGGGGCGCCGCCCCTCTTAGTCCAATTCGGACCAGCCCATGGGGGGTGGGGGCAGCCACCCCTTGAGGCCCTTCTCTCCTTCCCCCTAAAGCCCATTAAGGCCCATTACTCTCCCACGGGGTTCCGGTAACCTCCCAGTACTCTGGGAAATACCCGAAACACTTCGGAACCATTCTGGTGTCCGAATATAACCTTCCAATATATCAATCTTTACCTCTTGACCATTTCGAGACTCCTCGTCATGTCCGTGATCTCATCCGGGACTCCGAAGAAACTTCGGTCATCAAATCACATAACTCATAATTCAAATCATCGTCGAACGTTAAGCGTGCGGACCCTACGGGTTCGAGAACTATGTAGCCATGACCGAGACACATCTCTGGTCAATAACCAATAGCGGAACCTGGATGCTCATATTGGCTCCTACATATTCTACGAAGATCTTTATCGGTCAAACTGCATAACAACATACGTTGTTCCCTTTGTCATCGGTATGTTACTTGCCCGAGATTCAATCGTCGGTATCATCATACCTTGTTCAATCTCGTTACCGGCAAGTCTCTTTACTTATTCTATAATGCATCATCCCGCAACTAACTCATTAGTCACATTGCTTGCAAGGCTTATTGTGATGTGCATTACCAAGAGGGCCCAGAGATACCTCTCCTATACACGGAGTGACAAATCCTAATCGATCTATGCCAACTCAACAAATACCATTGGAGACACATGTAGAGCATCTTTATAATCACCCAGTTACATTGTGACATTTGATAGCACACAAGGTGTTCCTACGGTATTCGGGAGTTGCATAATCTCATAGTTTGAGGAACATGTATAAGTCATGATGAAAGCAATAGCAATAAAACTAAACGGTCATTAATGCTAAGCTAACAGATGTGTCTTGTCCATAACATCATTCTCTAATGATGTGATCACGTTCATCAAATGACAACACATGTCTATGGCTAGGAAACTTAACCATCTTTGATTAACAAGCTAGTCAAGTAGAGGCATACTAGGGACACTCTGTTTGTCTATGTATTCACACATGTACTAAGTTTGCGGTTAATACAATTCTCATATGAATAATAAACATTTCTCATGATATAAGGAAATATAAATAACAACTTTATTATCGCCTCTAGGGCATATTTTCGTCAGTAGTATCATATGCATGATACTAGTATATGATACTCTCCATTACAACCAGCCTTAGGGAAAGAAGTCGTTTTGAGAGAGATATGAACCACCATATTTATGAGTATTATAATATATGCATTTGACTTCTACATATTGAAGGTGTTGCGTATGTGCATATACATTTGCTACAGATACTTCATTAATATGAACTACTTGTCACAGTCAGCATGATCAATTGTTAGAGCAGATTCATCAAGATTTACATTCATCATCTACCAAGCTGATTGCAATCAGTTTTGACTCGTTTGTAAATCCAATCAATTCCTCCAAGACCCATGTTTCTTATTAAATCCATTTATCTACACTAAGTCCCTCAAACAATTTGCGCACACCCCTTATTACGGAAACAACTTGTTCTTAGGAACTTCAAGCACCCACAGAATGTATGTTTATACCAGCATCAACATTGGATGTCAGATCCTTGACTAGGTCTATTGAATTTGTACTACCGATGCAGTTTTCATGGTTAAAATCGCCATCCTCGACCTCGTGTTCTCATCTATTAGGACCACACATTTTCTAGCGATTACAACATATAAAAAACAACTCAGTAGGGTCTACAGTAAAAAAAATCTACACATTCATATGAATGTATTCTACATGTGTATAAAATCTCACAATGAAAAACATTATGGTGAGAGCTACACAAAATAGAGAAAATCCTACATTTCTAATAGTGAACAGTGTTTGTACTCTTCTTTAGTTTCAAAATTGTGATTTTTCTTTTTGTGTAGCTCTCAACATAACGTATTTCAGCATCAAAATTTAAATTTAAAATACATCCATGTAAACATGTATGATTTTTTCAGATTTTTTAATACTTAAAATAACTTTTTCGATTTTTTAAAGTGACCACCATGGAAGTCACCTGGCATTGGCACTTTGTCAGAGCCCCTGATCATTCCCTTTCTCAGGAGGGTTTCATGTCCGCAAGCACCCACCACCGTCTCCCTTCCCTCGACCTTGACAATATTTGGAGCTCTCACCCCCGCTGCTCCTTGAAACGAGCACCACCGATGCCGGCCTCCGCTCATGCCGCCCCGTAGATCTGGTCCCGACAGTCCCATCCATGGTCTGGGTTATACACGTTGGCCACCCTGCAGGTCAGTATCATGAATAAACCTCTCTTTGTGTTGCTTTATTTTGTGCCAAAAACACTCGACTAGGAGTTAGTTTACATAGTAGAGAAATAGGATTTGTCTGCCAACTGAATCGACATAATAACTGAGTTGAGCTAAATACATGTGATGTGTGTTTCAGTATCTGAAATTTACCTATTCGATTTTCTATAGGTGTTTGGTTATCTTTAGAGTAGTTACTCAAGGTGGTGAGTCCATAGTGTCAGTCCTCAAGCTCTCCAGCCATTGTGAACTTTAGGCCAACTCTATCCAATCCCCAGCTATACTGCAGAAAATCCTATGTGTACAATGCAAAAAACACTAAGGAACACATGATTCAAAATCACATCATCAAGATTACATGATGCACCACCAAAGGGAAGGACATACGGTAGATAAGTTGATTTGAAAAAAAATTGGTGGACGGTTGTGATCAAAGTAATCACATCTCCTATTCTAGCTAAGATGTTATTTTTAGCACTTTAAAATGTGTTAGATATTCATATATCTTGAGCAGCCGTCTTTGTACTTTAAGCCAAAAATTAAGGAATGTTTGGTAGAGCCGCAATTTCGGCCATTGCTCATTGTCAATTCATCATAGTACACAACCTTATTTTTTGTTACATCACACATCATACAACAGTTGCAAGATTTTTCTTATTAACACTCTTTTTAGTAGTAACAAATTTTGCCGAACAGGTAACAAAACCCACTGGTATATCCCTCCTTGTGGCAGGCCTCAACCCATTTGTGTTTCTTGCATAGAATAGTGATATAGGTCATGCACTCATAAGTGCAGGTCTCGGCTTCTGAGCCTACAAAACATCCACACAATATGATGTACATAAAAAATTAAATCCTACGATATTCCACATAGAAACAAGAATAGAAATAAGTAGCATGGATTAAAAAATTCACATATGAGTGGCAACTGTATAAAAGTGCACTAAGGAAGTTCCTTTTTCTTCCTGTGGAACTTTTAGACAACACTTCCCAGGAACTAAAAGAAGAGGCATGAGCAGTAGCAGGCATAACAGGCTTGGCACCTTGACAACTCCCATTTCTTCACAAAACAATCAAGAAGCAAGCTTGGAAGAGATGCACATAAAAATGGGTCATATATATAGCATATAACATGGAAAGATGAGACCTAGAAAAGTCAAAGATATGCATGGAACCCATTCTAAAAGAAGATATGAACCACCAAATTTATGAGTATAATAATGTAGTCATTTTAACTTCTAGCTGCATGCTGCTATTTTGATACTTTATCTACAACATGTGGCTCTATCAGCATGAAAGTCCTTCTGAAAGAGATATGAACCACCATATTTATGGAGTATAATAATATATGCATTTAACTTCTACATATTGAAGGTGTTGCGCATGTGCATATACATTTGCTACAGATACTTCGTTAATATGAACTACTTGTCACAGGCAGCATGATCAATTGTCAGAGCAGATTCATCAAGATTTACATTCATGATCAACCAAGTTGAATGATTGTAATCAGTGTTGACTCGTTTGTAAATTCAATCAATTCCTCCAAGGCCCATGTTTCTTATTCAATCCTTTTGCTCTACACTAACTCCCTCAAACAATTTGTGCACACCCATCATTACGGAAATAACTTGTTCTTTGGAACTACAAGCACCCACAGAATGTATATTTATGCCAGCATCGACATTGGATGTCAGATCCGTGACCAGGTCTATTGAAATTGTACTCTGATGCAATTTTCATGGTTCAAATTGCCATGCCCGACCTCGTGTTCTCATCTTTTAGGACCACAAGTTTTCTAGCGATTACAACATATAACCAAAAATAGCTCAGTAGGGACTACAGTCAAAAAAATAAAAAAAATCTGCATAATTATATGAATGTATTCTACATGTGTATAAAATTTGACAATAAAAAACATTATGGTGAGAGCTACACAAAATACAAAAAATCCTGCATTTCTAATAGTGGGTAGTGTTTGTACTGTTCATTAGTATGAAAATTGTGAATTTCCTTTTTGTGTAGCTCTCAACATAATGTATTTCATCATCAAATTTACATTTAGAATACATCCATGTAAACTTGTATTATTTTTTTCCAGATTTTTAATACTTTAAAATAACTTTTTGGATTTTTTAAAGCGACCACCATGGAAGTCGCTTGGCATTGGCATTTATGCTCCTTCCCTTTCTCGGGAGGGTCTTGTCTCCGCGAGCACCCACTGCCGTCTCCCTCCCCTCGACCTCGACAATATTCTAAGAGCTCTCCCCCCAGTGCTCCTCAAAATGAGCACCACCGATGTCGGGCTCCGCTCGTGCCGCCCTGCAAATCTGGTCTCGACAGTCCCATCCATGGTCTAGGTCATACTGGTTGGCCACCATGCAGGTCAGTATCATGAATCAACCTCTCTGTGTGTTGCTTTATTATTGGGCCAAAAATATTCAACCAGCAGTCAGTTTACATAGTAGACAAATAGGATTTGTATGCGAACTGAATCGATATAATAACCGAGTTGAGCTAAATACCTGTGATGTGTGTTTTAGTATCCGGAACTTACATTTTTGATTTTGTATAGGTGGTTGGTTATCTTTAGAGTAGTTACTCAAGATGGTGAGTGCATAGTGTCAGTCCTCGAGCTCTCCGGCTATTGTGTACTTTAGGCCAACGCGAACCAATCCCCTGCTATAATGCAGGAAATCGTATGTGTATGATGCAAAAAACACTAAGCAAAAGATGATTCAAAATGACATCATCAAGATTCCAAGATGCACCATCAAAGGGAAGTACATACACTAGATAAGATGATATGAAAAAAATGGTGGATATTTGCGATCACAGTAATCACATCTCTAATTCTAGCTAGCATCTGATTTTTTTAGCACTTTAACATGTGTTAGATATTCCTATATCTTGAGCAGCCGTCTTTGTACTTTAAGCCAAAAATTATGGAATGTTTGGTCGAGCCGCAACTTCCACCATTGCTCATTGTCAATTAATCGTAGTACACAACCTTATTTTTTGTTACATCACACATACTACAACAGTTGTAGGATTTTTCTTATTCAACACTCTTTTTGGCAGTAACAAATTTTGGGGAACAGGTAACAAAACCCACTGGTATAGCCCTCCTCGTGGCAGACCTCAACACATTTATGCTTCCGAGCCTACAAAACATCCATACAATATGATGTACATAAAAAATTAGATCCTACAATGTTCCACATAGAAACAAGAATAGAAAGAAGTATCATGGATTAAAAATTTCACATATGAGTGCCAACTATATAAAAGTGCACTGAGGAAGTGCCTGTTGCTTCCTGTGGAATTTTCAGACTACACTTACCAGGAACTAGAAGAAGTGGCATGAGCAGTAGCAGGCATAACAGATTTGGCACCTTGACAACTCCCATGGAAAAGATGCACATCAAAATGGGTCATATATATATAGCATATAGCCTGGAAAGATGAGACCTAAAAAAGTCAAAGATATGCATGGAACCTGATCTGAAAGAAGATATGAACCACCAAATTTATTGAGTATAATAATGTAGTCATTTTAACTTCTAGCTGCATGTTGCAATTCTGATACTCTATCTACAAGATGTGGCTCTATCAGCATGAAAGTCGTTCTGAAAGAGATATGAACCACCATATTTATGGAGTATAATAATATATGCATTTAACTTCTACATATTGAAGGTGTTGCACATGTGCATATACATTTGCTACATATATTTGTTAATATGAAATACTTCTCACAGTCAGCATGATTAATTGTCAGAGCATATTCATCAAGATTTACATTCATCATCAATGGAGCTGAATGATTGCAATCAGTGTTGACTCATTTGTAAATCCAATCAATTCGTCCATGGCCCATGTTTCTTATTAAATCCTTTTGCTCTACAATAAGTCCCTCGAACAATTTGCGGACACCCCTCGTTACAGAAATAACTTGTTCTTTGGAACTACAAGCACACACATAATGTATGTTTATACCAGCATCAACATTGGATATCAGATCCTTGACTAGGTCTATTGAGTTTGTACTACTGATGCAGTTTTCATGGTTCAAATCCCCATGCTTGATGTCGTGTTCTCATCTTTTAGGACCATGTGTTTTCTAGCGATTACAACATATAACGAAAGACAACTCAGTAGGGACTACAGTCAAAAAATTTAAAAATCCGCACATTCATCTGAATGAATTCTACATGTGTATAAAATTTGACAATGAAAAACATTATGGTGAGAGCTACACAAAATAGAGAAAATCCTGCATTTCTAATAGTGAATAGTATTTTTACTATTCATTAGTTTGAAAATTGTGATTTTTTTGTGTAGCTCTCAACATAATGTATTTCATCATCAAAATTTACATTTAGAATACATCCATGTAAACTTGTATGCTTTTTTTCTTCAGATTTTTTAATACTTGAAAATAAATTTTTTGATTTTTTTTAAAGCGACCACCATGGAAGTCGCCTGGCATTGGCATTTTGTCAGAGCCCCTGCTCCTTCTCTTTCTTAGGAGGGTTTCGTGTCCACGAGCACCCACTGAGGGAGTACTGGATTAAGGGGTCCTTGGATGTCCGGGCTATTTGGTGTGGGCCGGACTGATGGGCGGTGAAGATATAAAGCGGAAGACTTTCCCCCGTGTTCGGGTAGGACTCCCTATTCGTCGATGGCAAGATTGGTGTCCGGATGTGTAATTTCCTTCCTCTACAAGCCGACTTTGTACAACCCTAGGCCCCTACGTTGTGTATATAAACCAGAGGGTTTAGTCCGTAGGGGCTATCATAATTCACATAGGCTAGACAACTAGGGTTTACCATTACGATCTCGAGGTAGATCAACTCTTGTAACCCCTATACTCATCAAAGACAATCAAGCAGGATGTAGGGTTTTACTTCCATTAAGAGGGCCCAAACCTGGGTAAACATCGTGTCCCCTTTGTCCCTTGTTACCTTTGATCCTCAGACGCATAGTTCGGGACCCCCTACCCGAGATCGTCCGGTTTTGACACTGACATTGGTGCTTTCATTGAGAGTTCCACTGTGTCGTCGGTAGAAGGTTCGTTGGCTCGTTTGATCATCGACAACGATTCTGCTTCCGAGGAAACTTTCCTCCATGGTCAACTTTTTGTGTTTGGCGGCTTCGCGCTGCGTGCCAACTCAGTTGGTCACCTTGAACAGATCGATAGCTACACCGTTGGTCATCAGATCAGGTTCGGAAGCCTGAACTACATCGCCGATATCTGAGGAGATTTGATCTTCGAAGGGTTCTCGGCCTTGACCGTTGTTCCTCATCTACAAGAGGGAAACCTGTCGGATCCACCATCAGGCTCCGTTCAAGAATCAACTATCGTTCGTTCCCTGGCCTTAGATCTAGGGCGGACCACCCTGTCCAAAGACGGAAGTATGAACCCCACCGGACCCTCTCCTACTACGGAGCTCCCTGCCGGAGACCCAGAGGTGACTTTATTATTGGCAGGACTGGAATCAAGCAGGACTCTCCGTGTTATCAGAAAGCCGGACTCACCTCTAGATGCTAACTCCAAACTCTCGAGACCTACGTTCATTGAGCACTGGAAGGTGGCGTTCACCATGCCCTGCTCCGCAGGTCCTCAGTCACCCGTCCAGCCTTCGCTCCTAAACGAGGCTCTGGACCTAATGCAATCGCTCGCCATGATGGAAGTATCACCTCTGAACTATTCCCAGCCCGAACTAGGGGCTGAGAGCGGGGAATTTTGCGTCCCACCCACCACCCACTTGGTAGCCATTGTCGAGGACTTAACCGACATGCTAGACTACGTGTCCAAAGACATTGAAGGTATGGACGACGATGCAGGAGCTGACCCAGGCCAAAACCTGGCTATCACCGGGCGTTGGACGGCCACCTCTAGATACGACGTGTATATGGTGGATACACCCAAAAAGGACAACAGTGAGGGCATGCGAGACCCGATTGAGGACAAGCCCGTCGAAGCACCACCAAAGCGCGGATGTCAGCTGGGCCGATCACGATCGCGTAGGGAAAAGGACAGTAACATCAGCACCGGAGACAATAACACCCCGTACAACGCCGAAGACTCCGACCGCCCCGTCGAGCCTGCTCTCGAGTAGGATGAGTGGGAAGAAGGATAAGTCTACCCAGATGAACCTATCGATCGCGAAGATTCAGAGGATATTAACTATTTACCGGTCTCCGAGGAGGATGTTAGCCTCGGTAACAAGGATTTCATCATAACAGAGGAACCCCTCGAACAAGAACGCTTCAAGTGGTAGCTCATCGCCACCGCGAGGAGCCTGAAAAAGAAACAACAACAGCTTGAAGCTGAACAGGATACACTCAACGACAGATGGACCAAGGTCCTGGCTGCCGAAGAATACGACCTCGAGCGTCCAACAAAGAGCTATCCAAAACAATGGCTACTCCCACAATTCGATGACGAGGCCCTTGAGCCAATACCGTCAAAAGTATAATCATGCTGACGAGCCAGACCGACCACCACGCGGACGGGACAAAAGGGCTACCTACGCTGAACACCAGCCCGCGCCACCTCACCATCGAGGGAAAGAGGTAGCGGCTCCGGGCTATACCTATGACCTACGACAGGACCTGGACAATAGAGCCGGCCAAACTAGATCAATCTATGGATCACGAGGACGTGCTCCAACACGAGACGACGGCCATCAAGCTTGGCGTGATAAGCATAACCAAACTCGGGCCGAACATCGAACACGGATGTCATCCGAACTCCGTCGTGATGTTGCTCGATTCAGAGGCACCGCACACCCCTTATGCTTTACCGACGAGGTAATGCAGCACCAGTTTCCAGAAGGATTTAAACCCGTAAACATTGAGGAATACGACAGAATGACAGATCCTATTGTATGGATTGAAGATTTCCTTCTCCATATTCACATGGCTCGCGGTGGAGATCTCCACGCCATTAAATACCTCCCCCTAAAGCTAAAAGGACCATCATGGCACTGGTTGAATAGCCTCCCAGAGAACTCTATTGGCACCTGGGAGGAGATGGAGGATGCTTTTCGAGACAACTTCCAAGGTACATATATCCAGCCACCGGACACTGATGACCTTAGTCACATAGTCCAGCAACCTGGAGAGTAAGCTCGCAAACTTTGGAATCGGTTCTTAATTAAAAAGAACCAAATCATCGATGGTCTAGACGCCAAAGCCTTAGCGGCCTTTAAACACAGCGTCCGTGATGAATGGCTCGCCCGACACCTCGGTCAGGAAAAGCCGAAGACTATGGCAGCTCTTACCGCACTCATGACCCACTTCTGCTCGGGCGATGATAGCTGGTTGGCTCGTAGAAGCAACAGTACCAGCGACCCTGGCACCTCTGAAACACGGGATGGCAACGGAAGGCCACGACGTAACAAAAACAAGCGTAGAAACAACAATGAAGAAACTGACGATACGACGGTCAACGCTGGATTCAGTGGCTCCAAACCCGGTCAGCGGAAGAAGCCATTCAAAGGAAATAGAGACGGTCCATCTAATTTGGAAAAAAATACTCGATAGGCCTTGCTAGATTCATGGCACCCCCGACAAGCCTGCCAACCATTCCAACAGAAACTACTGGTTTTTTAAACAAGCTGGTAAGTTAAATACCGAACACAAGGGGAAGGGGCCTCAAAGCAAGGACGATGATGAGCCCCGCCCACCAAACACAGGGGGACTGAAGAAATTTCTCCCTGAGGTGAAAACAGTGAACATGATATATGTTACACATATCCCCAAGAGGGAGCACAAGTACGCACTAAGGGACGTCTACGCCGTAGAGCCTGTCGCCCCAAAATTCAACCCATGGTCGGCCTGTCCGATCACCTTCGATCGCAGGGACCACCCAACCAGTATCCGTCACGGAGGTTCAGCGGCCCTGGTACTCGACCCAATCATTGATGGATACCATCTCACTCAAGTCCTGATGGACAGCGGCAGCAGTCTTAACTTGATTTATCAAGATACTGTCCGTAAAATGGGTATTGACCCTTCAAGAATCAAGCCTAGTAACACCAGATTTGAAGGAGTAATACCACGGGCTCACTAACATTGGAAGTAGTCTTCGGTTCGCTGGATAACTTCTGAAGCAAAGACTTGATTTTTGACATTGTCCCCTTTCCCAGCGGTTATCACGCGCTGCTTGGACGAACTACCTTCGCCCGCTTTAATACAGTCCCGCACTATGCGCATTTAAAGCTCAAAAAATCCGAACAAGTAATTGCGGAGATTCGTGCCGGAACGTCCATTTTACAATTTAAAGAAAGGGTACAAAAGCATATTTATTCTGAATCAGACGGCGAAATGCACTGGAGCCTTTCCAATATTTTTCTATTGGGGGTTCTCTCATTCCTTTTATTGAGCACAATGATGCGAATCGGGCAATGCCCGGACCGCGTGGCATTTTCAAAGTCGATGGAAACATGGAGCGCTCCCTCCGTACTAAGGAGCATACCGTGGTGCTTATAGCTGAGGTACAGAGCGGCCTCATCAAGTTGAACACTTCATCGGTCATCAAGACCCCGGACACCGCTAAGCGAGTCCGACCTACTCTGCATAACGACAACTCGGTAGACCCAGAGCCTGACTAGCAGTTTCGCCTCCGCCGAGCGCGCCATAAAACTGCGGCATACATGCCGCGTGTGCATAATTACACACTTAAAATACCCTGGGCTACGACGGAGGCACACTGCGGACAAGGTCTATAGTGCGGTTGGACCCTATTCGGACCTTAACCTTTTGTCCTTCCCTTTTTCTCTCTTAGGTTCATTATAACCCAGCTACCCTACAATCGTGCCAGGGCTCTTTTCCAGGCCCCTTTTTTTATAGACAGCCGTTGGCTGCTCCTCTAAAAGGATTCTTTACCAAGGAGAAACGGCGCAGACCTGCGGCAGGGCATCAATGGGATCTTCAAGACTACCTCTTCTCTTTAGGCCTTGTATACAGCTTCCCCTTGTGTACAAATTCTTGGCATGTAAAATAGCCTTGATGTTTACAGCATTATCTGTAATAGCACGTCTTGACATATTAATAAGAGTATAAAGGAAACAGTTGATTGCCAACCCCTGTTTGGTATTGGTCTGTTTACCTCCTATATCCCCTCTGTGCTTCAGATTGCCACATATGCTTTGGCCCGGCCTAAGTGTCGGGGGATTTATTCAGCAATGTATATTTCCAAAAGTCCGAACACCTTTAGGGCATACTTCGGTGTCCCGAATATTGCATTATATGCATCAGCTCCGAATCATGTCTTTGGTCCATAGTTGGGTTGCCCGGCTCTTGTTTTTACCACCTTACGTTCTGCTAGTTCGGCTAAGGTAGTAAAGGGAGAACTACTGCGATTGTGTTTCCGGTTTGTCCAGTCAAACACCTTAGTAGAGAAAGCCAAAAACTGATTGTCATGATATGATGAGAGCTGGTCGGCGATTCGGCGACTTACTACAAATCTTTCGTGATTTACTTCGTGTTATGCGAAGGGCTGGTCTTCACCCAGTCATGCGATAAAGGCATCCTAGTTCAGACGGCCGCATACGCACTAGGGGCTAGTACTTTGCCCCACTATCAAACGCCTATGTCTAAGTGAAAGTAATAAAGTCACATAGTCTGATTGCCTCGTTCGCTGCGCAGCCACCTCCTTTACAGACCAAGATGTTGGGTCAAGTGTGATCACACGCTATACTGAACACCCTTGTAGCATCTACGTGGGGGCTAAAGCCGACGACTGGCAAACTTTCAGAATTAAAATAGCCGCACAGGAGGAAAATAATTCCAGGTAAGGCATAAATATATTACAAGCCTTGGTTCATAAAACAAAGTTTCAATAGCCCTAATACATTCACTCAAACATAACATCCTTTGAGCATTGGCCCTCTACTATTCGAGCACCCGCTAGGACATCTTCAAAGTATCTCTCCGACTTGCGGTGGTCCTTGCCTTCGGGTGGGCATGCAGTTGCCACGTCGGTAGCCTTCATCTTCGCCCAGTGCATCTTGACACGGGCAAAGGCTGTCCGCCCACCCTCTATGCACGCCGAGCGCTTCACAGCTTCAACTCGGGGCAGCGCATCGACGAGTCGCCTCACCAAGCTGAAGTAGCTGCTTGGAATGGGTTTGGTTGGCCAAAGCCGGACTATGATGTCCTTCATGGCTAAGTCAGACACCCTATGCAGCTCCGACAGTTGCTTCATCTGGTTGTTCAATAGCGTTAGGTGCTCCGGCGCCAGGAACTGTGACCAGCACAGCTTCTCTGTTGAGTCCCCCTCCTGGGCTCGAAAGAACTGTGTGGCGTCGGCAGCACTCCTCGGAAGATCCGCAAATGCGTTTAGAGAACTCCACAGTTGAGTGAGCAAGGCATATCTTTGACCTCCAAATATACTCTACAAAAGAAAGGGCTTACTAGCCGCTATTTGTTTGGCCTGCCGGATCTCTTCATTAGCACCCCGGGACTCGGTCCGCGCCTCTTTTGCTTCCTGGAGGGCCTTGGCGAGTTTGGCCACTTGGGCCGTAATCTTCTCCTCCAAGGCTTCGCACTTGTCGATGGCGTCCTTCAGCTCTTGCTCCACTTCAGCCACCCTCTCGTCATGCTGGCGGCGGGCGACCTGTTCGGTCTTTAATTCCGTAGGCGCTTTGTCAGTGGCTACTTTATTCGCCTTCGCCTCCTCCTTGGCTTGGGCAAGGGCGCTCTTGAGGGTCTCGACCTCGACCGCTCCAACTGCACTCATAGTCACAACAGTACATGAGTTAAACTTTGAACTTGCATAAAAATTCAGATATATGATAAAACTCCTTAAAGTACACGCATACCTTGTGCCTCATCAAACAGCTTGTTAATACGGTCGATTTCTTCATCAGCCAGCTTTAGTTTCCGATTAAGCTTGGAGATTTCGGCGGCCTGGGATGTTGCCGCCAACAGGGAAGCCTGTTATAGAATAGAAAAGTACGTCTCCTCTTCCGAATACTATGTGATCCTCTGTCCAGCTTTCTTAAAAAACCAGACAGAGTCTCAGGGTCTACTATCTATATACAGGTATATTTCCCTGATATAAAAAAACGTATAGAGCATTACATCGCATACCTCGAAGCCTGTCAGTAGGCTCGTGAAGGCTCCGTTCAGCCCACTCTTGGCAGACTGAACCTTCTCTACCCCCACACCCATCAGGGTGCGGTGCTCCTCGACGATGGAAGCACGTCGTAGTGCTTCCACCAGAGTATTTGGTGCGTCCGGATTAGTGGAGGTCGCCGTTGGGGCTGATGATCCTCCCTCCCTCAAAGGGGGCTGCTCGCCCGATACTAGAGCCATTAGGGTCTCCGGAATGATGTTCGGTTGGGGGCCGAATTGATCAGGGCCCTCGATGTCAGTCGCCATGGGGGTCGCACCCTCCGTGTCTTCGGCAGCCGAGGTATCACGGTCGGGCGCCTTCTCGGCATCGCTCACCCCACTGCGGCCAGGAGAGGTCCTTCGGGAACACCTTGTTGTCATCTGTGATGGTTGGTGAAAGAGCTCGCGGGGGCGTCTCGCTCTCTGCCATCTCTGGTAGTAGAGAACTCCCTTCAGATAGTGAAGGGTTGGGGACGTCGCGAGCAGGGCTGAAAGACACAAAATGTAATATGTTATACAAAACATAGAGAACCAAAGACATATAATAAATCCTTCGATACTTACGATCCAGCCAGGGGGGCAGTCTCTAGGGGATGGGTTCGGTTTCTGAATCCGAACCATCCAAGAGGTCCATCCTCCCCCTCTTAGGCGCCTCCTCCTTCGGGTCTGTGGAGGCTGCCCTCTTCTTCTTCCTCCCCTTAAGAGGGGAGTCGCTTTCCGCTTCCTCCTCATATTCTTCCTCATCTCCCTCATGGGAGGAGGGGGTTTGGGTCTCTCCGGACACTGCGTTCGAAGGACCCTTGTGGCGGAGGCCGCCCTAGGCCTCCTTGCCCTTCTTCTTCTTGGTCTTCTTCTACGACGCATTATAGGGCGCCAGGACCATAATCTTTGTCAGCTGGGGTATGGCCGGGTCTGCAGGCAGCGGGGCCGACCACTTAATCCACTCTGCCTTTGTTATCCAACCTGTACAAGGGACAAAAAATCATTCTGTT
Source organism: Aegilops speltoides (assembly GCA_021437245.1). NCBI lineage: Eukaryota > Viridiplantae > Streptophyta > Magnoliopsida > Poales > Poaceae > Aegilops > Aegilops speltoides. The sequence goes on from CM038142.1 coordinate 492,771,191, forward strand.
TAAAAAACTTATGACTGAATATATATTTGGGAAAATCATACTTACCGGTGTGGCCGGATTCTTGCTGACGAGACAGATGTCTTTGGTCTTCTCCGGCCACGCTTTTTGGGCCTTGAACAACAGGTTCCAGATGTCTTCGTGTGTTGTGCCAAACAAGTGCTTTAGGGTCTGTGGATCTTCTAGATTGAACTCCCACATGTGAGAGGCCGGAGTTGGCAGGGAAGAATCCGGTGGAAGAGCATCACCTGAATCATGTTAGTGAGACTGGTGTTCTTGCCTATCATGTTTGTGTTGCGCTTTTGCAGCATCATCACTTCTGCCATGGATCACCAGTCCAGACCCTTAGCGGTCCATGAGGTGAGCCGCATAGGGGGTCCGGATCTGAACTTAGGAGTGGCCGCCCACTTGGCGCCGTGGGGTTCGGTGATATAGAACCACTCCTGCTGGCACACCTTGACAGTCTCCACGAAGGCCCCCTTAGGCTAAACGATGTTGGGAAGCTTGCACACCATGGCACCGCTGCAGTCCGCATGCTGCCCGTCGACCACCTTCCGCTTCAGATTGAAGACCTTGAGCTATAGGCTGAAGTGTGGGGGGATGCGGAGCAATGCCTCGCACACAACGATGAACGCTGAGATGTGGAGGAATGAATTTGGGGCCATATCATGGAAATCTAGCCCGTAGTAGAACATAAGGCCCCGGACAAAGGGGTGGAGGGGAAACCCTAGCCCACGAAGGAAGTGGGGGATGAATACGACCCTTTTGCTGGGCTTCAGAGTGGGAATGACTTGATCCTTGGCAGGGAGCCTGTGCGCGATCTTCGCGGACAGATATCCTGCCCCCGGAGCTCCTTGACATCCTTCTCTGCGACGGAGGAGGCCTCCCGCTTGCCCTTTGAACCAGATCCTGACATGGCTGGGGAGGTGGTGGCGGTGGGAGAGATTGAAGTTTGAGCGTTGGAGCTTGAAGATGGGAAGGCAGGAGAAGGAAGAATATGTGGGAAAAAAAGAGGAATCTTTACCCTCTTATATAGGCAGTGAATATCAAACGCCCCCCTCAAGCCTTAAAACTCGCATGTTCCCCAGTGGTCGTGCGAATGCCACGGTTGGATTACCCAAACCCGTATTGATGAGGGTCCCATAAAGGGCGGACACGATCTCTATTTTGACAAGACGTGTCAATGGAGGTTGTGCCTCGAAACGTGAATCGGGAGGGGTAAAAATGGTTCGAAATGTTAAAAGGGCAGACGTGACATTTCACCAAAAAAAGTTGTCAGGGGAAAGGCACTGTTTTGTTTGATATCTTACCTTCGTGACCAAGTGTTGCCACAATTACACAGAGCCGGATATAGTTATTTTGAAGATTGCTTCGAAGTACTCAGGAGGAGGAACCCACCTTCCAGTGTAGAAGACAATCCGTGTACCGAACATATCGTCATTGAAGACTGTTTCAGGGGCTACTGTGGGAGTCCTGGATTAAGGGGTCCTCGGATATCCAGGCTGTTTGGTGTGGGCCGGACTGATGGGCCGTGAAGATATAAAGCGGAAGACTTTCCCCCGTGTTTGGGAAGGACTCCCCTATGCGTGGATGGCAAGATTGGTGTCCGGATATGTAATTTCCTTCCTCTACAAGCCGACTCTGTACAACCCTAGGCCCTCTCCCGGTGTGTATATAAATCGGAGGGTTTAGTCCGTAGAGGCTATCATAATTCACATAGGCTAGACAGCTAGGGTTTAACCATTACAATCTCGAGGTAGATCAACTCTTGTAAACCCTATACTCATCAAAGACAATCAAGCAGGACATAGGGTTTTACCTCCATTAAGGGTACCTGAACCTGGGTAAACATCGTGTCCCCTTTGTCCCTTGTTACCTTTGATCCTTAGATGCATAGTTCGGGACCCCCTACCCGAGATCATCCGGTTTTGACACCGACACCCATCACCGTCTCCCTCCCCTCAACTTCGACAATATTCTATGAGCTCTTGCCCCCGCTACTCCTCCAAACGAGCACCACCGTTGTCGGCCTCCACTCGTGCCGCCCCGCAGATCTGGTCCCGACCATCCCATCCATGGTCTGGGTCATACTCGTCGGCCACCATGCGGGTCATTATCATGAATCAACCTCATTGTGTGTTGCTTTATTATTGTGCCAAAAACATTTGACCAGGAGTCAGTTTACGTAGTAGAGAAATAGGATTTATCTGCGAACTGTATCGATATAATAACTGAGTTGAGCTAAATACCTGTGATGTGTGTTTTAGTATCCGAAATTTACCCTTTCGATTTTGTATAGGCGGTTGGTTATCTTTAGAGTAGTTACTCAAGATGGTGAGTGCATAATGTCAGTCCTCGAGCTCTCCTGCTATTGTGTACTTTAGGCCAACACTAACAAATCCCCTCCTATAATGCAGAAAATCCTATGTGTATGATGCAAAAAACACTAAGAAAAACATCATTCAAAATGAGATCATCAAGATTCCATGATGCACCACCGATGGGAAGGACATACACCGGATAAGATGATATGAAAAAATTGGTGGACGGTTGTGATCAAAGTAATCACATCTCCAATTCTAGCTAGCATGTGATTTTTTAGCACTTTAACAATGTGTTAGATATTCCTATATCTTGAGAAGCTGTCTTTGTTTGTTAAGCCAAAAAGTATGGAATATTTGATCGAGCCGTAACTTCAGCCATTGCTCATTGTCAATTAATCATAGTACACAACCTTATTTTTTGTTACATCACACATCCTACAACAGTTGCAGTATTTTTCTTATTCAACACCCTTTTTGGCATTAACAAATTTTGGGGGACAGGTAAAAAAAACCCACTGGTATAGGCCTTCTTGTGGCAGGCCTCAACACATGTATGCTTCTTGCATAGAAGAGTGCTATAGGTCCTGCACTCATAAGTGCAGGTCTCGGCTTCCGAGCCTATGAAACATCAACAAAATATGATGTACATAAAAAATTAGATCCTACGATTTTCCACATAGAAACAAGAATAGAAAGAAGTTGCGTGGATTAAAAATTTCACATATGAGTGGCAATGGTATAAAAGTGCACTTATGAAGTGCCTTTTTCTTCCAGTGGAATTTTCTGACGAGACTTACCAGGAACTAAAATAAGAGGCATGAGCAGTAGCAGGCATAGCAAGCTTGGCACCTTGACAACTCCCATGTCTTCAGAAAACAATCAAAAAGCAAGCTTGGAGGAGATACACATCAAAATGGGTCATATATAGGCCCTGTTTGGTTCGGCTGTTGATTTCTAAAAGCAGCTATGAAAAATCTTCTTTGGAAAAACAGCTATGGAAAATCTGATGTGAAGAAGATGTAGGTCATTTGGCAAACCAGCTGATACAACTTTTTTAGATTTTGGCCCGCAGCGGAATCAGATTTTGGAAAGCACGTCCTGGGCTGCTTCCGCTTTTGGTTCAGATTTTGGCATCGAATTTCTTAAATCGGATTCTGCTGGGTTCGCCCTTTGGTTTAGATTCTGCTGCGCGGCAGCAGAATCCATCGATAAAAGCTGAACCAAACAAGGCCATATAACATATAGCCTGGAAAGATGAGACCTAAAAAAGTCAAAGATATGCATGGAACGCGTTTTGAAAGAAGATATGAACCACCAAATTTATTGAGTATAATAATGTAGTCATTTTAACTTCTAGGTGCATGCTGCAATTCTCATACTCTATACAAGATGTGGCTCTATCAGCATGAAAGTCGTTTTGAAAGAGATATGAACCACCATATTTATGGAGTATAATAACATATGCATTTAACTTCTACATATTGAAGGTGTTGCACATGTGCATTTTCAATATGCTACAGATACTTTGTTAATATGAACTACTTGTCACAGTCAGCATGATCAATTGTCACAGAAGATTCATCAAGATTTACATTCATAATCAACCAAGCTGAATGATTGCATCAGAGTTGACTCATTTGTAAATCCAATCAATTCCTCCAAGGCCCATGTTTCCTATTAAATCCTTTTGCTCTACACTAAGTCCCTCAAACAATTTGCGCACACCACTCGTTACGGAAATAACTTGTTCTTTGGAACTACAAGCACCCACGGAATGTATGTTTATACCAGCATCAACATTGGATGTCAGATCCTTGACTAGGTCTAATGAATTTGTACTACCGATGCAGTTTTCATGGTTTAAATCGCTATGCTCGACCTCGTGTTCTCATCTATTAGGACCACACATTTTCTAGTGATTACAACATATAACGAAAGACAGCTCAGTAGGGACTACAGTCAAATTTCTTAAAAAATCTGCACATTCATATGAATGTATTCTACATGTGTATAAAATCTGACAATGAAAAACATTATGGTGAGAGCTACACAAAAAAGGAAAATCTTGCATTTCTAATAGTGAACAGTGTTTGTACGGTTTTATTTTCAAAATTGTTATTTTCTTTCTTGGTAGCTCTCAACATAATGTATTTCATCATCAAAATTTACTTTTAAAATACATCCATGTAAAAATTTATGATTTTTCTCAGATTTTCTAATACTTAAAAATAACGTTTTCGATTTTTTTAAAGTGACCACCATGGAAGTCGTCTGGCATTTGGCATTTCATCAGAGCCCCTGCTTCTTGCCCTTCACCGGAGGTTTTCGTGTCCATGTGCACCCACCACCGTCTCCCTACCCACCACCGTCTCACCCCCGATACTCCTCGAAACATGCACCACTAATGTCGGCCTCCGCTCGTGCCGCCCCGCAGAACTAGTTCCGACAGCCCCATCCATGGTCTGGGTCATACTCGTCGGCCACCATGCAGGTCAGTATCATGAATCAACCTCTCTATGTGTTGCTTTATTATTGTGCCAAAAACATTCGGCCAGGAGTCAGTTTACATATAGTAGAGAAATAGGATTTGTCAGCAAACTGAATCGATATAATAACTGAGTTGAGCTAAATACCTGTGATGTGCGTTTTAGTATCCGAAATTTACCTTTTCAATTTTGTATAGGTGGTCGGTTATCTTTAGAGTAGTTACTCAAGATGGTGAGTGCATACTGTTAGTCCTCGAGCTCTCCTGCGATTGTGTACTTTAGGCCAACTCTAACCAATCCTCGGCTATGCTACGTCTTGAGCTTGCGTTGGTTTTCCTCGAAGAGGAGAGGGTGATGCAGCAACTGTAGCGTAAGTATTTCCCTCAGTTTTGAGAACCAAGGTATCAATCCAGTAGGAGGCTCCTCAAATGTCCCACGAACCTACACAAACAAACTGAGAACTCGCAACCAACGCAATAAAGGGGTTGTCAATCCCTTCACGGCCACTTGCGAAAGTGAGATCTAATAAAGATAGTATGATAAGATAAATATATTTTTGGTATTTTATAATATAGATGCAAAAAGTAAAGATGCAAATAAAAGTAAATTGGAAGCAAATATGATAAGAGACAGACCCGGGGGGCATAGGTTTCACTAGTGACTTCTCTCAAGATGCATAAGTATTACGGTGGGTGAACAAATTACTGTCGAGCAATTGATAGAAAAGCGCATAGTTATGAGATTATCTAGGCGTGATCATGTATATAGGAATCACGTCCATAACAAGTAGACCGACTCGCCTCGCATCTACTACTATTACTCCACACAACCGACTCTGCCGCATCTAGAGTATTAAGTTCATAAGAACAGAGTAACGATTAAGCAAGATGACATGATGTAGAGGATAAACTCATGCAATATGATATAAACCCCATCTTGTTATCCTCGATGGCAACAATACAATCGTGCCTTGCAACCCTTTACATCCTCGGGTAAGGACACCGCAAGATTGAACCCAAAGCTAAGCACTTCTACCATGGCAAGAAAGACCAATCTAGTAGGCCAAACCAAACCGATAATTGAATAGACTTGCAAAGATAACTCAATCATACATAAAAGAATTCAGAGAAGATTCAAATATTATTCATAGATAAACTTGATCATAAACCCACAATTCATCGGATCTCGACAAACACACGCAAAAAGAGTTTACATCGAATAGATCTCCACAAGAGAGGGGAGAACATTGTATTGAGATCCAAAAGAGAGAAGAAGCCATCTAGCTAATAACTATGCACCGTGAGGTCTGTGGTAAACTACTCACAACTCATCGGAGGGCAAGAATGTTGATGTAGAGGCCCTCCGTGGTTGATTCCCCCTCGGCAGAGTGCGGTGAAGGCTCAAGATGGGATCTCGCGGATCTGAAGCTTCTGGCGGTGGAAATTGTGTTTCGTGGTGCCGCTGGATGTTTTCGGGGTACGTAGGTATATATAGGAGGAAGAAGTACGTCGGTGGCCGCCCGAGGGGCCCACAAGACAGGGGCGCGCCCTACAAGGGGGGGCGGCCTGCTATCTCGTGGCTTCCTCAGAAGCTTCTTGACTTGCACTCCAAGTTCTTCGGATCACGTTCGTTCCAAAAATCACGCCCCCGAAGGTTTCATTCCGTTTGGACGCTGTTTGATATTCCTTTTCTTCGAAATACTGAAATAGGCAAAAAAACAGCAATATGGGCTGGGCCTCCGGTTAGTAGGTTAGTCCTAAAAATGATATAAATGTGTAAAATAAAGCCCATAAACATCCAAAAGGGGTAATATTATAGCATGGAACAATAAAAAATTATAAATACGTTGGAGACGTATCATGCTATAATGCAGAAAATCCTATGTGTATGATGCAAAAAACACTAAGCAAAACATGATTCAAAATGACATCATCAAGATTCCAAGTCTAGCTAGCATGTCATTTTTTTGTCACTTTAACATGTGTTAGACAGTCATATATCTTGAGCATCCATCTTTGTACTTTAAGCCAATACGTATGGAATGTTTGGTCGAGCCGCAACTTCGTCCATTGCTCATTGTCAATTAATCATAGTACATAACCTTATTTTTTGTTACATCGCACATCCTACAAGAGTTGCGTGATTTTTCTTATTCAATACTCTTTTTGGTAGTAACAAATTTTGGGGAACAGGTAACAAAAACCCATTAGTATAGCCCTCCTTGTGGCAGGCCTCAACACAATTATGCTTCTTGCATAGAAGAGTGCTATAGGTCCTGCACTCAGAAGTGCAGGTCTCGGCTTCCAAGGCTACAAAACATCCACACAATATCATGTACATAAAAAATTATATCCTACGATGTTCCACATAGAAACAAGAATAGAAAGAAGTAGCATGGATTAAAAATATCACATATGAGTGGCTATTGTATAAAAGTGCACTGAGGATGTGCCTTTTTCTTCCTGTGGAATTTCTAGACAACACTTACCAGGATCTAAAAGAAGAGTCATGAGCAGTAGGCATAATAGGCTTGGCACCTTGACAACTCCCATGTCTTTAGAAAACAATCAAAAATCAAGCTTGGAAGAGATGCACATCAAAATGGGTCCTATATATAGCATATAGCTTGGAAAGATGAGACCTAAAAAAGTCAAAGATATGCACGGAACCCGTTCTGAAATAAGATATAAACCACCAAATTTATTGAGAATAATAATGTAGTCATTTTCACTTCTAGCTGCATGATGCAATTCTGATACTCTATCTACAAGATGTGGCTCTATCAGCATGAAAGTCGTTCTGAAAGAGATATGAACCAACATATTTATGGAGTATAATAATATATGCATTTAACTTCTACATATTGAAGGTGTTACGCATGCGCATATACATTTGCTACATATACTTCATTAACTAGCGGTTGGGGCGCCACCGGGTGGCGCCGCCTGAGAGAAAGTTGGCATGGTGCCAGGTGGGAGGCATTGTTGGGGAACGTAGCAGAAATTCAAAATTTTCTACGCAACACCAAGATCAATCTATGGAGATTCTAGCAACAAGATAGGGAGAGGATGAGAATCTTCATACCCTTGAAGATCGCTAAGTGGAAGCGTTTCAAGAACGTGGATGATGGAGTCGTACTCGCGGCGATTCAAATCGCGGAAGATCCGATCTAGCGCCGAACGGACGGCGCCTCCGCGTTCAACACACGTACAGCCCGGGGACGTCTCCTCCTTCTTGATCCAGCAAGGGGATAGGAGAATTTGAGGGAGAGCTCCGGCAGCACGACGGCGTGGTGGTGGAGCTTGCAGTTCTCCGGCAGAGCTTCGCCAAGCACTACTACGGAGGAGGAGGTGTTGGGGAGGGAGAGGGCTGCGCCAGGGGCAAGGGTGAAGCTCCCATGCGCCTCCCCACTATATATAGGGGTGTAGGGGGCTGGTTTCTTGCCCTCCAAGTCCATTGGGGCGTTGGCAAATGTGGGAGGAAAGAAATCCCATCACTTCCTTCCCCACTGATTGTTATCCCCCTTTTTTAGGGATCTTGATCTGATCCCTTCGGGATATGATCTTATTCCTTCTAACGGGGGGATCTTGGTGCACCTTGACCAGGGGTGTGGGGCCTTTCCCCCACTACCCACGTTCATATGGGTCCCCCCATGCAGGTGGGCCCCACTCCGAAACCTTCTAGAACCTTCCCGGTACAATACCGAAAAATCCCGAACATTTTCCGGTGGCCAAAATAGGACTTCCCATATATAAATCTTTACCTCCGGACCATTCCGGAACTCCTCGTGACGTCCGGGATCTCATCCGGGACTCCGAACAACATTCGGTAACTGCACACTAATTCCCATAACAACTCTAGCGTCACTGAACCTTAAGTGTGTAGACCCTACGGGTTCGGGAATCATGCGGACATGACCAAGACAGCTCTCTGGCCTATAACCAACAACGGGATCTGGATACCCATGTTGGCTCCCACATGTTCCACGATGATCTCATCGGATGAACCACGATGTCAAGGATTCAAGCAATCCCGTATACAATTCCCTTTGTTTACCGGTATAGTTCTTGCGTGAGATTCGATCGTCGGTATCCCGATACCTTGTTCAATCTCGTTACCGGCAAGTCTCTTTACTCGTTCTGTAACACATCATCCCGTGATCAACCCCTTGGTCACATTGTGCACACTATGATGATGTCCTACCGAGTGGGCCCAGAGATACCTCTCCGTCACACGGAGTGACAAATCGATCTCGATTCGTGCCAACCCAACAGACACTTTCGGAGATACCCGTAGTGCACCTTTATAGCCATCGATTCGTTGTGGACGTTTGGTACACCCAAAGCATTCCTACGGTATCCGGAGTTGCACAATCTCATGGTCTAAGGAAATGATACTTGACATTAGAAAAGCTTTAGCATACGAACTACGATCTTTGTGCTAGGCTTAGGATTGGGTCTTGTCCATCACATCATTCTCCTAATGATGTGATCCGTTATCAACGACATCCAATGTCCATGGTCAGGAAACCGTAACCATCTATTGATCAACGAGCTAGTCAACTAGAGGCTTACTAGGGACATGGTGTTGTCTATGTATCCACACATGTATCTGAGTTTCCTACAATTATAGCATGGATAATAAACGATTATCATGAACAAGGAAATATAGTAATAATAACTAATTTATTATTGCCTCTAGGGCATATTTCCAACAGTCTCCCACTTGCACTAGAGTCAATAATCTAGTTCACATCGCCATGTGATTAACACTCACAGGTCACATTGCCATGTGACCAACATCCAAAGAGTTTACTAGTGTCTAAACTAGTTCACATCATCATGTGATTAAGACTCAATGAGTTCTGGGGTTTGATCATGTTTTGCTTGTGAGAGAGGTTTTAGTCAATGGGTCTGCAACATTCAGATCCATATGTACTTCGGAAATCTCTAGGTCATATTGTAAATGCTGCTTCCACGCTCCACTTGGAGCTATTCCAAATGGTTGCTCCACTATACATATCCGGTTTGCTACTCAGAGTCATTCGGATAGGTGTTAAAGCTTGAATTGACGCAACCCTTTACGCCGAACTCTTTATCACCTCCATAATCGAGAAACATGTCCTTATTTCTCCAAGTAAAATTTTGACCGCTGTCTGGTGATCCACTCCTTGATCACCTTTGTACCCTCTTGCCAGACATGTGGCAAGGCAAACATCAGGTGCGGTACTTAACATAGCATATTGTAGAGCCTACGTCTAAAGCATAGGGGACGACCTTCGTCCTTTTCTCTCTCTTCTGCCGTGGTCGAGCTTTAAGTCTTAACTTCATACCTTACAATTCACGCAAGAACTCCTTCTTTGACTGATCCATCTTGAACACCTTCAAGATCATGTCAAGGTATGTGCTCATTTGAAAGTACCATTAAGCGTTTTTTATCTATCCTCATAGATCTTGATGCTAAATGTTCAAGCAGCTTAATCCAGGTTTTCTATTGAAAAACACTTTTCAAATAACCCTATATGCTTTCCAGAAACTCTACATCATTTCTGATCAACAATATGTCAACAACATATACTCATCAGAAATTCTATAGTGCTCCCACTCACTTCTTTGGAAATACAAGTTTCTCATAAACTTTGTATAAACCCAAAATCTTTGATCATCTCATCAAAGTGTATATTCTGACTCCGAGATGCTTGCTCTAGTCCAAGGAAGGATCGCTGGAGCTAGCATACCTTTTAGCATCCTTAGGATCGACAAAACCTTTCTGATTGTATCACATACAACCTTTCCTTACGAAAACTGGTAAGGAAACTCGTTTTGACATCCATCTGCCAGATTTCATAAATGCAGCTAATGCTAACATGATTCTGACGGACTTAAGCATCGCTACGGATGAGAAAATCTCATCGTAGTCAACTCCTTGAACTTGTGAAAAACTCTTTGCCACAAGTCGAGCTTCATAGACGGTGATATTACCATCCACGTCCGTCTTCTTCTTAAAGATCCATTTATCTCAATGGCTTGCCGATCATCGGGCAAATCCACCAAAGTCCATGCTTTGTTCTGATACATGGATCCTATCTCGGATTGGCTTCTAACCATTTGTCGGAATATGGGCCCACCATCGCTTCTCCATAGCTCGTAGGTTCATTGTTGTCTATCAACATGACCTTCAAGACAGGATTATTGTACCACTCTGAAGTAGTACGCATCCTTGTCACCCTACGAGGTATGGTAGTGACTTAATCCGAAACTTCATGATCACTATCATAAGCTTCTACTTCAATTGGTGTGGGCGCCACAGGAACAACTTCCTGTGCCCTACTACACACTAGTTGAAGTGACGCTTCAATGACCTCATCAAGTCTCCACCATGCTCCCACTCAACTTTCCGAGACAAACTTTTCCTCGAGAAAGGACCCGATTCAAGAAACAATCCCTATTGCTTTCGGATCTGAATTAGGAGGTATACCCAACTGAAGATGCATTTTATCTGCTTTGGGTTTGAGGTTATCAACCTGAAACTTTTTCACATAAGCGTCGCAGCCCCAAACTTTTAAAAAACGACAACTTAGGTTTCTCCAAACCATAGTTCAAACGGTGTTGTCTCAACGGAATTACGTGGTGCCCTATTTAAAGTGAGTGCGGTTGTCTCTAATGCCTAACCCATGAACGATAGTGGTAATTCAATAAGAGACATCATGGTACGCACCATATCCAATAGGGTGCAACTATGATGTTCGGACACACCATCACACTATGGTGTTCCAGGCGGTATTAATTGTGAAACAATTTCCACAATGTCTTAATTGCGTGCCAAAGCTCGTAACTCAGATACTCATCTCGATGATCATATCATAGACATTTTATCCTCTTGTGACGATGCTCTTCAACTTCACTCTGAAATTACTTGAACCATTCAATAATTCAGACTTGTGTTTCATCAAGTAAATATACTCAGTATCTACTCAAATCATCCGTGAAAAGTAAGAACATAATGATATCCACTGCGTGCCTCAGCACTCATTGGACTGCACACATCAAAATGTATTACTTCCAACAAGTTGCTTTCTTGTTCCATTTTACTGAAAACGAGGCTTTCAGTCATCTTGCCCATGTGGTATGATTTGCATGTCTCAAGTGATTCAAAATCAAGTGAGTCCAAACGGTCCATTTGCATGGAGTTTCTTCATGCATATACACCAATAGTCATGGTTCGCATGTCTCAAACTTTTCCAAAACGAGTGAGTCCAAAGATCCATCAACATGGAGCTTCTTCATGCGTTTTATACCAATATGACTTACATGGTAGTGCCACAAGTAGGTGGTACTATCATTACTATCTTATATCTTTTGGCCTGAACATGTGTATCACTACGATCGAGATTCAATAAACCATTCATTTTAGGTGCAAGACCATTGAAGGTATTATTCAAATAAGCAGAGTAACCATTATTCTCCTTAAATGAATAACCGTATTGCAATAGACATAATCCAATCATGTCTACGCTCAACGCAAACACCAAATAACAATTATTTAGGTTTAACACCAATCTCGATGGTAGAGGGAGCGTGTGATGCTTGATCATATCAACCTTGGAAACACTTCCAACACATATCGTCAGCTCACCTTTAGCTAGTCTCCGTTTATTCCGTAGCTTTTATTTCGAGTTACTAACACTTAGCAACCGAACCGGTATCTAATACCCTGGTGCTACTAGGAGTACTAGTAAAGTACACATTAACATAATGTATATCAATATACTTCTATCGACCTTGCCGGGCTTCTCATCTACCGGTATCTAGGGTAATTCTGCTCCGATGGCTGTTCCCTTATTAAAGAAGCACTTAGTCTCGGGTTGGGTTCAACCTTGGGTTTCTTCACTAGAGCAGCGGTGACTTTGCTGTGTCATGAAGTATCCTTCTTGCCCTTGCCCTTCTTGAAACTAGTGGTTTCACCAACCATCAACAATTGATGCTCCTTCTTGATTTCTACTTTCGCGGTGTCAAACATCGTGAACATCTCAAGGATCATCATATCTATCCCTGATATGTTATAGTTCATCACGAAGCTCTAGCAGCTTGGTGGCACTGACTTTGGAGAAACATCACTATCTCATCTGGAAGATCAACTCCCACTCGATTCAAGTGATTGTTGTACTCAGACAATCTGAGCACAGGCTCAACGATTGAGATTTTCTCCCTTAGTTTGCAGGCTAAGAAAATCGTCGGAGGTATTATACCTCTTGACGTGGGCACGAGCCTGAAATCCCAATTTCAGCCCTCGAAACATCTCATATGTTCCGCGATGTTTCAAAATCGTCTTTGGTGCCTCAACTCTAAACTGTTTAACTGAACTATCACGTAGTTATCAAAATGTGTATGTTAGATGTTCGCAACACCCACAGACGACGTTCGAGGTTTAGCACACTGAGCGGTGCATTAAGGACATAAGCCTTCTACGAAGCAACAAGGATAATCCTTAGCTTACGGACCTAGTCCGCACAATTGCTACTATCAACTTTCAACTAAATTTTTCTCTAGGAACATATCTAAACAGTAGAACTAAATCCTGAGCTTACGACATAATTTGCAATGATCTTTTGACTATGTTCAGGATAATTAAGTTCATCTTATGAACTCCCACTCAGATAGACATCCCTCTAGTTATCTAAGTGATTACATGATCCGAGTCAACTAGGCCGTGTCCGATCATCACGTGAGACGGACTAGTCAACGTCGGTGAACATCTTCATGTTGATCGTATCTTCTATCGACTCATGCTCGACCTTTCGGTCTTTCGTGTTCCAAGGCCATGTGCGTACATGCTAGGCTCGTCAAGTCAACCTAAGTGTATTGCGTGTGTAAATCTGGCTTACACCGTTGTATTGAACGTTAGAATCTATCACACCCGATCATCACGTGGTGCTTCGAAACAACGAACCTTCACAACGGTGCACAGTTAGGGGGAACACTTTCTTGAAATTTTAATGAGGGATCATCTTACTTACTACTGTCGTTCTAAGCAAATAAGATGCATCAACATGATAAACATCACATGCAATCAAAAGTGACATGATATGGCCAATATCATTTTTCTCCTTTTGATCTCCATCTTCGGGGCTCCATGATCATCATCGTCACTGGCATGACACCATGATCTCCATCATCGTGTCTCCATGAAGTTGTCTCACCAACTATTACTTCTACTACTATGGCTAACGGTTTAGCAATAAAGTAAAGTAATTACATGGCGTTGTTCATTGACACGCAGCTCATACAATAAATTAAGACAACTCCTATGGCTCCTGCCGGTTGTCATACTCATCGACATGCAAGTCGTGATTCCTATTACAAGAACATGATCAATCTCATACATCACATATCATTCCTCACATTCTTTTGGCCATATCACATCACATAGCATACCCTGCAAAAACAAGTTGGACATTCTCTAATTGTTGTTGCATGTTTTACGTGGCTGCTATGGGTTTCTAGCAAGAACGTTTCATACCTACGCAAAAACCACAACGTGATATGCCAATTGCTATTTACCCTTCATAAGGACCCTTTTCATCGAATCCGATCTAACTAAAGTGGGAGAGACTGGCACTCGCTAGCCACCTTATGCAACAAGTGCATGTCAGTCGGTGGAACCTGTCTCACGTAAGTGTATGTGTAAGGTCGGTCCGGGCCGCTTCATCCCACAATACTGTCGAAACAAGATTGGACTAGTAACGTTAAGCATATTGAACAAAATCAACGCCCACAACAACTTGTGTTCTACTCGTGCATAGAAACTACACATAGACCTAGCTCATGATGCCACTGTTGGGGAACGTAGCAGAAATTCAAAATTTTCTACGCAACACCAAGATCAATCTATGGAGATTCTAGCAACAAGAGAGGGAGAGGATGAGCATCTTCATACCCTTGAAGATCACTAAGCGGAAGCGTTTCAAGAACGCGGATGATGGAGTCATACTCGCGGCGATTCAAATCGTGGAAGATCCGATCTAGCGCCGAACGGACGGCGCCTCGGCGTTCAACACACGTACAACCCGGGGATGTATCCTCCTTCTTGATCCAGCATGGGGAGAGGAGAAGTTGAGGGAGAGCTCCGGCAGCACGACGACGTGGTGGTGGAGCTTGCAGTTCTCCGGCAGAGCTTCGCCAAGCACTACTACGGAGGAGGAGGTGTTGGGGAGGGAGAGGGCTGCGCCAGGGGCAAGGGTGAAGCTCCCATGCGCCTCCCCACTATATATAGGGGTGGAGGGGGCTGGTTTCTTACCCTCCAAGTCCATTGGGACGTTGGCAAAGGTGGGAGAAAAGAAATCCCATCATTTCCTTCCCCACCGATTGTTATCCCCCTTTTTTAGGGATCTTGATCTTATCCCTTCGGGATATGATCTTATTCCTTCTAAGGGGATCTTGGTGCACCTTGACCAGGGATGTGGGGCCTTGCCCCACTACCCACGTTCATGTGGGTCCCCCATGCAGGTGGGCCCCACTCCAGAACCTTCTAGAACCTTCCGGTACAATACCGAAAAATCCCGAACATTTTCTGGTGGCCAAAATAGGACTTCCCATATATAAATCTTTACCTCCGGACCATTCCGGAACTCCTTGTGACATCCGGGATCTCATCCGGGACTCCGAACAACATTCGGTAACTGCACACTAATTCCCATAACAACTCTAGCGTCACTGAACCTTAAGTGTGTAGACCCTACGGGTTCGGGAATCATGCAGACATGACCGAGACAGCTCTCTGGCCAATAACCAATAGCGGGATCTGGATACCCATGTTGGCTCCCACATGTTCCACGATGATCTCATCGGATGAATCACGATGTCAAGGATTCAAGCAATCCTGTATACAATTCCCTTTGTCTACCGGTATAGTACTTGCCCGAGATTCGATCATCGGTATCCCGATACCTTGTTCAATCTCGTTACCGGCAAGTCTCTTTACTCATTTCGTAACACATCATCCCGTGATCAACCCCTTGGTCACATTGTGCACATTATGATGATGTCCTACCGAGTGGGCCTAGAGATACCTCTCCGTCACACGAAGTGACAAATCCCAGTCTCGATTCGTGCTAACCCAAGAGACACTTTCGGAGATACCCGTAGTGCACCTTTATAGCCATCCGATTCGTTGTGACGTTTGGTACACCCAAAGCATTCCTATGGTATCCGGAGTTGCACAATCTCATGGTCTAAGGAAATGATACTTGACATTAGAAAAGCTTTAGCATACTGAACTACGATCTTTGTGCTAGGCTTAGGATTGGGTCTTGTCCATCACATCATTCTCCTAATGATGTGATCCCGTTATCAACGACATCCAATGTCCATGGTCAGGAAACCATAACCATCTATTGATCAACGAGCTAGTCAACTAGAGGCTTACTAGGGACATGGTGTTGTCTACGTATCCACACATGTATCTGAGTTTCCTATCAATACAATTATAGCATGGATAATAAACGATTATCATGAACAAGGAAATATAGTAATAATAACTAATTTATTATTGCCTCTAGGGCATATTTTCAACAGACATCCCTTCCACTTTCCTTATACTATGTTGTGTTATTGCATCATAGGCATATTAAGCAGTAGGGAGCAAGGATAAACCAGGGATTTTAGCGCCTCTTTCACTTTCCTTCTTATACTATGTACTGTTATTGCATCATAGGCATATTAAGCAGCAGTGAGCCAAGATAAACCAGGGACTTCAGACCATCAGGAACAGGAACAAAGTTGAAAGTTCATCACACACTTGATGGAACGAGCGGCACATGCATCTTGGTTCTAACATCACATTAATAAAGAGTTGTACTAAAATCATCTCCTCGAAGAGAAACAAAAAAACAGTGATCGTGATGGAGTGTCTGATCTTCACCTCGAACTCAGTGCATCCACCATCTTAGATCCCGGGCTAGTCTTCATCGTCGTCGTAGAGAGGTAGTGGATCAAGAGGACGGGGATGAAGAGAGGCATACCTGGCCACAACAGATCCCACACTGGTGCTCCTCCTGGATCGAATCGGCATTACTCCCATGGCCCTCGAGGCTACGAAATCAACAAGTTTAGTGCTTCTGTGGAATCTACAATAGAGACCGGATCAGTATGATTGTGGGCATCTAAATGCAAGAGAGCAGAACATAAATTGGTTCGTTATGACCCACTTTTTGGAAAGCCAAGTGATATGACTTCATTACCTGTGCTGAGCGCAGTGAGAGATCTACCTAATACACTATAAAACTTCAGTTCTGTAAACATATGTTGGAAAGCTAAATAAAGTCCCAAATCAATACTCATTATTAAGCATGGATGATTAGGGCTGCTATTAATTCAACAAGCAGCACATAAGTACAGTGTACCACATCATTTGCTAGATTTGCATGGACAAGAAAAAGTGCAGATAACAAGGTGGGGATGGATGTTCAAAAAGGCAAGAAATATGTTTAGTTAAAACAAGTATAAAAAGTTTGTTGTCATTTTTCTTTTCTTTTCCCCTTGCACACATATGTAGTTCTAACTATGAGCAAGCATGATGAGTATCTCCAACAGAAAAAAAAGATTAAGCTTCACACTTGAGCAGTATGTTCCTTGTAGTTCTTCCAATAGCTTCACCATTAGCTAAATCCTTAAGGATCCAATCACGCCGAGTACCGACCTTTCCATCAGCTTGCCACCATGTTTCGATCTCAACAACATCACCCCTATACGTAGCAGAATTAGCCCAATCAGGATTAAATCCTGCTTCAAGGAGAACGGTGGGAACAAAGATTATCATTATCTTTCAAATTTACCAAGAGGGGTACATGCAGATCTCATAGCTTCAACCGATTTCAGATGCATTCATGGCTTCAGATTGGATGTTCAGAGTAGCCACAGACAGATTCATAATTAAAACTCATGCTAAACTGAGAATTTGCATATCCTACATTACATCTCACATATAGTAAAGTTAAACAAAAATGCAATAAAACTACATGATAACCACAAAAATGCAACAAAAATACAGGGGAGGTAAACCGGAAAATTAAATGACTACATGCAAGTATATGCAGAATGCAAATTTTGTAGATTTTGGACCACGATAACTCTTTATTTTAATCTGTATCTTTTTACCAGTAATAGGAATTGGTATTTATCCAGATTTTGTTCTCTCCCTATCAGTTGACAGGGTAGAGGCTCTCTTATCCAGTTATTATCCTAAATAGGTTTGTTTACTCGTCTACTCTATTAATGCAGAAATAAGTAAAAAAGTATAATTAGATCTATCTCAAATTTTTGAGAACCCTTTGAGAAGGTGTTCAAGGGGTTCTCAAATAAAACATAAATGTAAACGAACCATAACTATGTAAGCCTATTCCTAACAAACACATATATAATAACATAAAACAGTTGAAATATTTTGTTAAACCAAAATAACAAGTTCATTGCAAAGTCTCTAACTTCATAATGAATATCACATGATCATAATAGATTTCATAAGAAACTCAATGTTATTGAATATAACATCTACTTCTCATCATGTGTTTGCTCTTAAAATTAACCCGTATACATTATACTCTCGTTCAGTATTTTCACAGATTCTCACAAGGTTCACATCATCATATTGTCTAGTAGCCAGGAAGGCTGTTGCAAGGTCTCATATTGGAGTAGACTCACACCACACATCCAGCACACACGCACACCTCCAGCCAGCACGAACACCACACGCACAACAACTAATCTGGGCATGTTCTAACAAGATGTTTTTCAGGAGGAAGATCTCAAAATACTTCTCGTCGCCTTTTGAAGAGCTCAATGTCATAAAGCAAACAAAGGCTCAAGAAAAGCTCCCAGCCACATGACCAGAAACAACAACTTAGTTGCTTCGACAAATCAAATCGATGGAGTCCTAATTCATATTTTTTTTACAGAAAGTATAGTACAGAGCTATCAACTAAGCAATTTAGTTCGACTCAGATCTTAAAATCAGAAGTACATATTAATGCTTATTATCAGTATGCATTAGTTGTGTTTTGTTATGCCGATAAGTATGTACGGTGTTCTAATAAAAACATTTTGCCTTGGACAACAACGAACTGACATAGATCAGATGTGTAACTAATATATTATCAAAAATATACTAAACTTGTGTTGGCATACAATTTAGTAAATAGTTCCAATACAAATATGAAAATTAAGAAGCATAAATAGCCAAATTCCCAGCCAATCAATGCCCTCAACATTAACAACACAAAGAACACTACAATGTTGTCAAGGCTATACAATGCATAATAACAGGACATTCACAGTTTCATACCCGCCTAAAAATGAAATCTTTATTTCCTTCAAGAAATTTAATCAAATTCTCCTTCTTAGTTGCCTTCATGAACAAGCAGAAGCCACCCTCAAACACATCCTGCAGTTCATTCCAAATCAAATCTGATTAGTTAACATAAGAGAGAAAAGCCCAAGAAAAGCAAGAAAAGAGAATAACCTGCAAATTAAAACGTGGGTGGAGGCACAGGCGATATGAAGCAGACAACTCCTATCCTTATTATTGATGTTGTCGGGGGCCTATGGGGTCATAAACGACTCTAAGACCTTGTTCGGTCGATGGCTTGATGCTCTCCGATGCAGTCTTCCACAACCCATCTTTGGTGCCACCGATCCAGCGATGCCTGATCCCGGCCACCAAGCCAAGCCATACGTAGGAGCCATTGTACTCCACACTGCAATGACTATTTTAAAGATGTTCAATGGATATAGGGACTGCTACAACCCACATGTATTACATTTTCGAAACTGCCTAGCGTACAATGATTTTTCGTACGATTTCATACGACAAGACACATGCACATTTCCCTAGGTTTGGGCCCACACCACCAGATGAGTCTGGTCGTACAAAAATTGGATGGATTTCTGTCGTACGTATAGCAGCTCTCTTACATTTTAGATGGAGTTTTAATATCTCTTTTTTCTTCACATTTTTAATGAATGTTGGACGTATCCAACTCCATTCTCTACAAATTAATATCTTCGCCTGCACCCTTTATTGAGAAATCAGATTCTATAGTTGCTTAGAAAAAACATATGCATCACTAATTTATTTTCAGATTCTATGCTTGCTGCACGTATACCAACTCCTTTTTTTTATCATGTATGCTTCTCGATCCTAACAATAGCAAATTATGTTTCTTTTTAGAAACAGTATTTTGAAGAAAACATTGAGACGTGAGAGCAAGATAACATAAAAACTTTGCTTCATGGAGAAAGGTTTGATAAATTCTTGGACAAAAGAGTAGAAGGATCATAAAGATTCATACTTGTATAATATCAGGGTTTTCACTTGTGCAGGCTTTGAACAGAGAAGGAAGATATGCGTCATAATACCTGAGAAGTGAGAACCAGATAACATAAAAACTATGCTTCATGGAGATAGGTTTAAATAATAAATTCTTGGACAAAAGAGTAGGAGGAGCATAAAGATGTTACCTAGTTGTTGCTTCTCAAGAGTGTTCTGCAACATCACCAAAAACACATAGGGTAACTCTTCTTTGTCCTGATGTCTTATCCTTGCCTTGATAGATAATTAAAAATTGTTAAAAAAATACCGTGCGTCAAACTGAAATCATATATGATATGAACTAAACAGAAAGTATCTTGAGCTGTATATTTTTACCAATCGGTTATGGCTTTGAAAATATACTTCAGAGCACTGCAATATAGAAGTAGCATCGCATGCAATTGTAGCATGATTATCCCAGTTGTCTAAAGTGTAAACCCTACTTGGCAGATAAGCTGCAGAACAACTAAGGATATGGACAACCAGCACAATTAACTGGATATTCTAAAAAGCTTCTTGAAGCATGCAAAGCAAGGCAAGGCAAAGGTAAGAAATTCTACAATTAGTTTAGCGAAGAAGCTGGGTATGAAAGGTTAAGCATAGCAAAACAAGGAACAAGAAGTTAAAACACATATATGCTGGCACCATAGTTGAAGGACAATAACAAGCTGCACCTTTTGGATTAGGAAAACAGAGCACCGGTACTTGTTCTTAGAAGGATAATACTACGAAACATATATCAGCGTATTATGTGCACAACAGCTGTAAAATCAGTCAATGTCTTTTAAGTCAAGATTGTAAATCATAAGGAAATGCATTAGTTCTACCAAGATACCACCAATTAAGCATAGATTTGCAGGGAGGAGAGCAAAAGAAACTTTCTGGTTTCGGCGTACCTATGGGCATCTTTAGCTAACCTTTGTTGCTAAACTGGAAAAGAAATAAACCTTAAGAACGAAATACATATGGACCACTTACACATAGAGAACTGTTCATATAGAGCTTCAGCAAAAGAAAGGAAGAAAAACATGAGATTGGCGTTAACACATGTAAACATTATTTTGGGAACAGATTGCTCCATGCCAACTTATTCTGCAGTAGGGATAATTTCATCATTACAATTCATGCTAACGTTATAGTTAGAACAAATCATTAACGGGAGGAGAAAACACAACACTATTTTTGTATCACTGACTCATTTCATTTCAGAGAAAGAGCATAACTATTCTGGAAACGGAGTAGTATAAACACTGAATTTTCTCTTGGGTCCTTCAAATAGAAGTACATACTGAAGAAGGGAGCTATTCATCTAGCGTACAGAAAAATGACCCGCGCTCTTGAAATAAACTGATCAATACGTGAAATTCAAAATATCTCCGTTGTTGCTTTACCCCTACATTGAATCACACATTGGCAGGTGCTCAATTTTCAGAGTATCTCAACTGAATCAGGATTAAAAAACTGCAGTTTAAGTGCCCATTAGATAGACAGACTAAAAAACATAGACATTTAACCTTTGAACTATTACCTTACAAATGAGATATATGAGGTCCATGTGTAAAGCTGTTGACAATGAACAAGTCCAAATAGGAGGTGTAAATGATAACTAAATCATATGATGCATCACAAAGGATTTTTGTTGGTACATGACGAATCTGCAATACATATTATCAATGAATCATGAGAGTATATATCTGCAAGAGAAAATTTCCTTTGAACAAACAGTAAATGTCCAATTTTTAAAACGTGTCCCAAATTTCAAAACATAAAGGTTTAGTTTTTACCTGCTAGAACAAGAAGAGTTCGGCAGTCTTTTATACAGCTTCATCCTCTTACTCTAGAATGCACCTGAAGCGAAAAAGCAAAGGGCAAAATCAGATGCACCAGAACCAAACAAGAATTTATCTGCTCTAGATATTCAACATTTTGCCTGGGAAGGGGGCGGACCATGACCACAACCAGCCTTACTTCTAGAAAAAAACACAACCAGCCTTTTCGCCAGTCATCTTCCTCATTGGTTTCCCACGTCCTCATGTACCAACCTCCTTCATGAAACCAGTGAGAACCTTAGGGGTGCATACCAGAACCCATAGTGAACTCTAAGAGGTAGAGAGGGACCTGGATCCTCTAAATGCGTGTTCATGCTGCCTTCCCGACGGGACAATCACAACGGCAAGGACGCGGACGGTGCAGCTGGGCATCCTTGCCCTTCGCGACATCGTAGATGAGCGCCAGACCAAACTACGCCTGTATGGTTGAATGAAGGGAGATGGGCAGCGCCAGAGGAGATGGGATGGGGACGACGATGGCGGGGGCAACCCTAGCAGCCTCTTGGGAGGGGAAAAGACGAGGAGTTAATTGCACGTTGCTACCACACTTCGGCACCTACTCATGGATTGGTACCACTACTCAAAAGTTTTACAGTTCAGTACCAATTCAGGGCGTAAATGTTGCAAAACGGTCTAAGCTGCGTATAAACGCGTATTGACGGTGTATTTGACCGCCGGGACCCGTTGTCAGGGGCTGATGTGGCATGCTCTTTTACACAAAGAACCCTTACCTTGTATTTAATCACGCATATATCCTCTGTTTGTCAAAAAAAGTCTTGCCGCAAAAAATATTTTTCTCGATAACGACGAAGTTTTACAGTTCAGTACCAATTCAGGGCGTAAATGTTGCAAAACGGTCTAAGCTGCGTATAAACGCGTATTGAGGGTGTATCTGACCGCCGGGACCCGTTGTCAGGGGCTGATGTGGCATGCTCTTTTACAAAAAGAACCCTTACCTTGTATTTAATCACGCACATATCCTCTGTTTGTCAAAAAAAGTCTTGCCGCAAAAAATATTTTTCTCGATAACGACGACACGCGCGACGCGCGCTTGCTGCCGGGTTTTGAACCCACGCCGAGCGGTTGGAAGCGCTAGCTGGCTGCCGCTGAGTTGCTGCTGCTACTACTCCCTCCGTTCGAAATTACTTGTCTCGAAAATGGATGTATCTAGAACTAAAATACGTTACATCCATTTCTGCGACAAGTAATTCCGAACGGAGGGAGTATTACTTTAACAGGGACGCCTAAATATTTTATACCTTGCGACGTTCGATTTTTTTTACGAAGTACAAAAATGCGTGCCTGTCCGCCGGAAATCGATCCGCGCCGAGTCGTTCGCAGCGCGCGCTCGCTTGCCTATGCGTCAACTCGTTCGTATACGTCTTTAAACTCCGAGCAGTTTCGATTTTTATACGATATAAAAAATATTATCTGACATTAAAAAAAATGTCATCACGTCGTATAATTAAAAATATGTTCATTGCATCATATATTAAAAGTTCATCGTATAAAAGCGTATCTTATATTAGAAAATGTTCACCACATCTTTTATATATATATATATATATATATATATATATATATATATATATATATATATATATATATATATATATATTAAACATTTGTTAATATACAATGATCTTATTTAAATATATGATTCCGTATTACAGAAATTTTATCGTTTATATGTTGAACAACTTATAATATACGATATCTATATATATGTGTGTATAATTTTTTCAATATACGTTGTGTACACTGCGTTCGGTGTGAATAATAGACCTGCTGGTCTCCGCTTTGTTTTTGGGTTGACGTTCAAAAAATTTATAATTAATCTGAAAGGTAAATAAAGTGTTTGTGCATTTGAAAAAAAAGTTCAGAACATTTTTGGAAAAAGTTGAACGCGTATTTAAAAGTTGTAAATGTATTTTCTAAAAATCATGCATTATAAAATCTATTACGATAACACAATAAATTTTACTACATGTTATCATTTTTCTGAGTAACTATGCATTAAAAATACAACAAATATACACAGTAACTCTGAGTTGGGCATATAATTTTTTAAACTGTGTATTTGAAAATTACAATGAGGATGCATAATAATTGTTCATGCATGTGGTCTTGAGTGAAGACACATATTCTTACATTTGTTTTTTTAATCCACATAAATTTTAGAAAAAAGTTCATGCTTGGCACTAAATAATACTCCACATAAAATATTGCCGTGCGTGGGTGTTTGTCACTAAATAGTACTAACATATAATTACAAAAAAAGCTGATAAGAATTATCCTTTTTTAGGAATATATATGTGTGTGATCCAGGGCCGCGGTTGGGCCGTCCTGCAGCCCATGCGAAGCTGCATCTTGTAGCTCGATCGGATCTGGGATTCGTGGACGAACCACACAGGCAGCGGGGTTTGACTCCAGCGGCTGTTCCCGTTTGGCCGCCGGCGACCATGCCGCCCTCAGCCCTCGTCGCCCACACCTGCACCATCACCCACCTGTGCAACCCCACCAGCGTCGCCGACCACCACCGCCCCGGCGAGCCAGCAAACAGGAGAGGAAATGACGGAGATGGGAGAGGAGCACCGTGCTCTGGCGAGCCAGCCGCTGCTCCGACGAGCCAGCGACTGGGCTCCGGCGCCCGGCAACGGGGCTCCGGCGAGCAAGCCCGGCAAGGTAGAGGCGGTGGGGCACAGGTGAGGATGCTGGGAATGATTTAATTTAAAACAAAGGTGTTTTCTGCAAAAAAAATATGCAAACTTGGCTCCGGGCACGCGGGTCCCAGCGGTCAGATACGCCGTCAATACGTCTTTATACGCAGCTTACACCATTTTGCAACACATAGGCCCTGAGTTGGTACTGAACTGCAAAACTTTCGAGTCGGCTGGTGGTTAGCAACAGATCCGCACAACCTTCGATCGATCCTTCCGCTCGTCCCGCTGCGTCGTTCCTCCCGCTTTCACTGATTTTTTCCTTCTCTCAAAAACCGTAGTAAATTGCTAGTGGTTTTTTCTGGTTTTTCGCTGCATAATATGAAAAGAAAAATAAAAGTGCTTGAAAGAGGATTCGAACCCAGGTCTATGTAATACCTATCGAGCCTAATAACCAACTAAGACACCTTTTGTTGTTGTCTATTGTAGAATGACAATGTTATTTGAACCTTTCTTATTTCTGCCATATCAAAAAAAAAAAGTTTGGCTTGGTAACTTTGGCAATGACCAGCGTGATAAATATGGTCTGAGTAACATGATAACTATACCATGATAAAATTTGGTAACTACTGAGACGAGAAGGTTAAAAGCATGGAAAAGTATGGTAATTTAACATAGAAATTACCGGTGGAATGTTTCAAAAACTTTTTTCCCTTGGATGAAAGACACCATGGTGTTTAAACGTAAAATATTAGTTATCAAGTCTGCGATGATATATCATCATGTTATTTACACGAAATTATCGGTGTATGTTTTTCAACAAAAAGTTTGGTCAAAAGTTACGAGTGGCGTTTGTATGGGAGTTATCAATTTTGTATGTTTCTATTACCATGTTATTTACACGAAATTAGCGGGCATCACCCCCTCGCCACGATCGCCGTATTACTGGGATCGGTACATAAGTTATCAAGTCTGCGATGTGTGAGTTATCATGTTACTTGCATAAGAGTTATCGTGGTATGGTTCAACAACTCCTCCCACCCTACCCCCACCGACAAAGTTACGGGATCGGGTACATAATTTATCATGTCTACGATGTGTGATTTATCATGTTATTTGCATGGAAGTTACCGTGGTATGTTTCAACGACTCCCCACCCCTACCCCCCCGTCAAAGTTACGGGATCGGGTACATAATTTATCATGTTTACGATGTATGAATTATCATGTTATTTGCATAAAAGTTATCGGAGACGTTGATCGTAAACTATCATCATATTTACGAAGTTATCGAGTATATTTCATCAAAACCCTCCCTCGTGGAAGGAAAAGTTATCATGTTTGCGGTGCGTAAATTATTGGGGTATATTTCAGCACCCTTCTCGCCAAAGTTACCGGGACGGGGTGCATAAGTTATCGGGTCTCGATGTCCGAGTTACCATGTTGTTCACATCGAGTGGCGGGGATATTTCATCAACACCACTTCCTCAAAGTTACCAGGATCGAGGTACATAAGTTTATCGGGCATGTGATGTGTGAGTTATCATGATATTCACACAAAATGACCGGGATATTTCATCAGCGCCTCCTCCCGATCGCCAAAGTAATCGACTCGAGTACATAAGTTATCAGGTATGTGATGTGTGAGTTACCATACTATACACACACAAAAATTACCAACGGTATATTTTATCAACCTCCCCCACCAAAATTACCATGGTATCATCAACTCGAGACGAGTTGGTAAAATAATCTACTTAAGTACGGAAAAGATCGGATATTGCATTCACTTTTGTGCAAACATAGAAAAGGAGACATGTTAAAAAGCCTATTTGCTTTCATTTTTACAAAAGAGGAATGTAGGTGAGGTGGTTGGCTAGTGGGTTACCTTGTAAAAGTTACAAGGATCGAATCATGTTGGCACACTATTTTTTGACGAGAAAAATTCATGTCCCTCGTCACAATTCTTTGATTTTGGAGTTTGACTCTAGCTCCTAGCAAAAAAATTCTGGAATTAGCACAACTTTTATTTTGATGCTATGAGGTATAAAAGGTTAAGTTCTTATGATGATGTAGCTTGTTGGTCGAAGGGAGCATGCTTAGCTTGTGTGTCCTGGGTTCGATTCCCGTCGGGTGCTTTATTTTTTTCCTCGAAAAATAAAGTAGCTAGCGATCTATCGGGAGGTCGAGCGAGTCATGCGTGCCTGTCTATCGCTAATGACCAGTCGGCAGGTATTTAGCTTTGTCGTTAACTCAAAGACGAGCATGGGGGGGATGTGTGCGCATCGGGGATGACCTCCTCGCCTTCAGCCAATCCGCTCATCGGCCGATCCGGTGGAAGGGGCCGTGGCGAACTGGCGCGGGAGCATCGCAGGATCGAGTAAATTTTTGCAGGAGGGGAGGAGAGGTAGAGTGCGATGATAGAGAGGGGAGATGAGACAAGAGGGAGGATGAGGCGTGCCTACGAAGGAAGGGTCGTGTGCGTGGGGAGGAAAGGAAGGTGGGGCGTCGGGCTCGATGTGCTTTTCCGCTTTATTTTTTTTACTTCGACACAGTAAAAATGAGGACGTGGCTCTCGCCAGGGTTCGCCCTTTGCGCCACCGTTAATGTGTTTAATTAATATGAACTACTCCCTCCGTTCCAAAATAGATGACCCAAATTTTGTACTAAAGTTAGTACAAAGTTGGGTCATCTATTTTGGAACGGAGGGAGTACTTGTCACAGTTAGCATGATCAATTGTTAGAGCAGATTCATCAAAATTTACATTAATCATCAACCAAGATGAATGATTGCAATCAGTGTTGACTCGTTTATAAATCCAATGAATTCCTCCAAGGCCCATGTTTCTTATTAAATCCTTTTGCTCTACACTAAGTCCCTAAAAATATCTCCGCACACCCTCGTTACGGAAATAACTTGTTCTTTGAAACTACAGGCACGCACAAAATGTATGTTTATACCAGCATCAACATTGGATGTCAGATCCTTGACTAGGTCTATTGAATTTGTACTACCGATGCAGTTTTCATGGTTCAAATCGCCAAGCTCGACCTCGTGTTCTCATCTATTGGGACCACACATTTTCTAGCAATTACAACATATAACGAAAAACTGCTCAGTAGGGACTACAGTCAAAAAATAAAAAAAATCAGCACATTCATATGAATGTATTCCACATGTGTATAAAATCTCGCAATGAAAAACATCATGGTGAGAGCTACACAAAATAGAGAAAATCCTGCAACTCTAATAGTGAACTGTGTTTGTACTGTTCATTAGTTTGAAAATTTTGACTTTCTTTCTTGTGTAGCTCTCAACATAACGTATTTCATCATCAAAATTTACATTTAGAATACATCCATGTAAACATGTATAATTTTTTCAGATTTTTTAATACTTCAAAATAACTTTTTCGTCTGTTTTAAAGCGACCACCATGGAAGTCGTCCGACATTGGAATTTCATCAGAGCCCCTGCTCCTTCCCTTTTGCCGTAGGGTTGTGTGTCCACGTGCACCCACCGCCGTCTCCCTCCCCTCGACCTCGACAATATTCTTGGAGCTCTCACCCTCGCTGCTCCTCAAAACGAGCACCACCGATGTCGGCCTCCGGTCATGCCGCCCCGCAGATCTGGTCCCGACAGTCCCATCCATGGTCTGGATCATACTCGTCGGCCACCATGCAGGTCAGTATCATGAATCAACCTCTCTGTGTGTTGCTTTATTATTGTCCAAAAACATTTGACCAGGTGTCAGTTTACATATAGTAGAGAAATCAGATTTGTCTTCGAACTGAATCGATATAATAACTGAGTTGAGCTAAATACATGTGATGTGTGTTTTAGTATCTGAAATTTACCTTTTTGATTTTGTATAGGTGGTTGGTTATATTTATAGTAGTTACTCAAGATGGTGAGTGCATAGTGTCAGTCGTCGAGCTCTCCTGCTATTGTCTACCTTAGGCAAACTCTAACCAATCCCCTGCTATAATGCAGAAAATCTTATGTGTACGATGCAAAAAACACTAAGCAAAACATGATTCAAAATGACATCATCAAGATTCCATGATGCACCACCGAAGGGAAGGACATACACTAGATAAGATCATATGAAAAAAATTGGTGGACGGTTGTGATCAAAGTAATCACTACTCCAATTCTAGCTAGCATGTGATTTTTTAGCACCTTAACATGTGTTAGATATTCCTATATCTTGAGCAGCCGTCTTTGTACTTTAAGCCAAAAAGTATGGAATTTTTGGTAGAGCCGCAATTTCGGCCATTGCTCAATTTCAATTAATCATAGTACACAACCTTATTTTTTCTTACATCACACATCCTACAACAGTTGCAGGATTCTTCTTATTCAACACTCTTTTTGGCAGTAACAAATTTTGGGGAACAGGTAACAAAACCCACTAGTATAGCCCTCCTTGTGGCAGGCCTGAACACATTTATCCTTCTTACATAGAAGAGTGCTATAGGTCCTGCACTCATAAGTGCAGGTCTCAGCTTCTGAGCCTACAAAACATCCACATAATATGATGTACAAAAAAAATTAGATCCTATGATGTTCCACATAGAAACAAAAATAGAAAGAAGTAGCAATGATTAAAAATTTCACATATGACTGGCAATTGTATAGAAGTGCACTAAGGAAGTGCCTTTTTCTTCCTGTGGAATTTTCACACAACACTTACTAGGAACTAAAAGAAGCGGAATGAGCAGTAGCAGGCATAATAGGCTTGGCACCTTGACAACTCCCATGTCTTCTGAAAACAATCAAAAAGAAAGCTTGGAAGAGATGCACATAAAAATGGGTCATATATATAGCATATAGCCTGGAAAGAAGAGACCAAAAAAAGTCAAAGATATGCATGGAACCCATTCTGAAAGAAGATATGAACCACCAAATTTATTGAGAATAATAATGTAGTCATTTAAACTTCTAGCTGCATGCTGCAATTCTGATACTCTATCTATAAGATGTGGCTCTATCAGCACGAAATTCGTTCTCAAAGAGATATGAGGTGATGCACATTTTTCCATGATACATTTGGGCTCTGAATTAAATCATACTCTATTTGAATTTGGGCATTTAAATACTATAAAATATTTAAAATGTCCAATTAATCCTAAATTGAAATGTTCCATGTTGGATATATTCCAGACAGTGTCCATGAGCAGTTTGGTGATTTTTGAGTGTGCCTAAGTATTTTTAATAAAGCCATCAAGTTGCAGAAAAATAGAAAACTGAAACAAAAGGAAAAGAGAGCTTACCTGTAACTTACCTGGACCTACTGCTGTGCAGCCCACTTGGCAGGCCAGCCAACTGGCCCAGCCCACCAGAAGCCCCACCGTATTCAACCTCTTGCCAGTAGGCATGAGGGCGTGTGCCCGACGCGCGCGCGCACGCGACGGCCACCTCCTGCTTGCCGCTTCGCCCTGGCCCTCCCTGGCATCGCCACGCAGCACCCTGGACCCCCTGGACCGCTCCCCTCTCTCCCTGCCTCGCCTCTTTCGCTCTCTCTCCCGCCAACCGAACGCATCGGAGAGCGCCGACAAGCTCCACCGTGGCCATAGTGCACCCCTTGCCTCGCCGACGCTTCCAGAAGAACGGCCTCGACTTCCTCTTCTTCCTCGCTGAGCCACGCCGTTGTCTTCGAGCTCGTCACCCCCGCATCTCCTCGCCGGACTTCGCCGGTCGATTCGCCGTCTCCGACGCCTTCCCGAGCCCACTGATCTGCTCTGCGTGCCCACTGTGAGCTCCTCTATCAACTACCCCTCTTCCCCGGCGTCTCCACGCTCCCTAGCCGCGGCTCCACCTCCGGCCGAAGCTCTGCTCCGCCATGGCCGCAGCCCGCGCTCCACGTGCCCCTTCGTTGCTCCGTGAAACAAGCGTGCTCCAGAGCGCCCCCTTGTCGCTTCCGCTCAGCTCCTCGCTTGCAGTTCTAGCCCTCCCGGCCGCAACCACCGAGCCCGGCCGCCGCCGCCGCCTAGATTGCCGCTATCGCCACCCCAGCCGCAGCCGCAACCACCGTTGACGCGCGCAGCGTCGCGCGTCCAACAAGACCAGCCGCGCGTCCTCCCGACGTCGGAGTTGGCCGGACGGCGATCACCGTCGTGCTCCGGTCATCGCCGGCGCTAACCGCTGACGTGGCTCATTAGTTTAGCACTAGTGATGCCATTAGTTAACCGTGTACCATTGACAGATGGGCCCCACGTCTAATTAACCCAGGTTAACTTTATTAATAGATTAGCTTATAAGCCAGCAGGACCCACGCGTCAGTGTTGATTACGCTTAACGTGGTGCATTGGCTCGACCCCCCGTGTGTGACTCGAGACAAGACTGCGTGTGGTGACGATGGACCCCACTTGTCGTTTGACTGGACCGCCCGTTGACCTGCCGACATCAGCATGATGTCATGTCAAGCGATAATTATTTTCGGTTTAAGTCTAATTTAAAATAACCAGGAAATTCCAAAAAATAGTATAAACTTCTAAAATTCATAGTAATTCAACCGTAACTCCAAATGAAATAAATTATATATGAAAAATGATCAAAAAAATCCAATATATCCATCTGTACCATTTCCATGCATGTTAGAACAACTTTTGTTCACTGTTTAGGTCAAATCAATTAATCGGCATTTGAATAATCACATATGGAGTTTGAATTTGAATCTTGTATTCAAACCAACTTCATTTAATCTGTTGCTAGTTGCATTAGCTCAAATCATAGCATATTTCCATGTCATGATCATGCATCATATTGTGCATTGCATTGATTGTGTTCTTCCTTATTTGCTGGTGTTTGTCCCCTCTCGATAGACGTGGTTCCAGCGATGAGTTCGATGACACCGATGAAGAACTATACTATCTTCAGAAGTGCCAGGCAAGCAAAAACCCCTTGTTCATTCCGATACAATCCCACTCTCTTGCTCCTGCTCTATTTTACTGCATTAGGACAACAACGATACAACTTTTACCTGCTGCGGTAGTTGAACCCTTTATCCTCTGCATGACTGTCATTGCCACATAAATAGATGAAACCCACTAGCATGAGTAGGAGTTGTTTGAGCCCTGATGTGCCTACTCATTCATGCTTGTTTGTCATGCCTGCTATTGCTTAGAGTTGAGTCAGGTCTGATTCATCGGGAATGAATCGGAGGTGTGTAAACATGTCCTACTGTTGAGAGCTAAATGTGTGAACACGATTTGGTAAAGGTAGCGGTGAGAGGCCATGTAGGAGTACATGGTGGGTTGTCTCATTGCAGCCGTCCTCAGGAACTAAGTTCTATGTTTGTGATCCATGAACAGCTACTACCACACATTGGGTTCCGGTAACTCGGCCCCTCTTGACTTATTAATCAACCTGATCTCTGTCCAGGAGTTGCAACTAGTTTCTGGTGTTTGTAGGTAGTGTTAGTAGTCTACCAAGTGGCACCCAGTACAGGTGGGCTTGGGACAGACTAGGCTGATGCACGGTGTACCAAGTGGCACCGGATGGTGGGCTTGGGAACCCTGCTCACATCGTTTGGGGCCGTGGCGACACCTCGGCGGATCTCCTTGCGGATGGAACCCGAATAGGCGATAAACTTGGACGAGAGACTTGTGTGGTTAGTCGGTCGTGGCCGACTCCTCCCGACTTCCGCTTGAAGGTTGCCGAGGTACATGACGTGTCTGTAGGCGATAAGTGGCGAGCGTGTGTGAAGAAGTACACCCTGCAGGTTATCATTATCTATTGAATAGCCGATTCCTCGGATATGGAAACTTGGACCCCTTGCATAGTTCATAGATAAGTGAAAGTGGATACTCTAAAACTCGCAAGATAAGCGTGAGTGCTATGGATGGCGTTCTCGTAGGGAGACGGGAGCGGATCCATAGTGGTGTATTGATATGGTGAATATGTGGACTTGTGTGCGCCACCTCAAAAGAGTTGCTTGCAGTCGTAGTTCAGGTTAGCCACAGAGTCAAAGCTGGCTTGCTGCAGTTAAACTCCACCACCCCTTTATTGATACCGATGCATATGTAGTTAGTTCTGATGTAAGTCTTGCTGGGTACATTTGTACTCACGTTTGCCTATTTTATGTTTTTGCAGAGAGACTTCAGTCTCACTAGTAGTTCCGTGTGGACTTCGACGTTTAGCTTGTTACCTCAGCCACGATCTTGTGCCCTCGGCAGGATCTGGTAGTTAGTCAGGCTTCTTAGCCTTTTTCATTTGTAGTTGTCTGTACTCAGACATGTTAAGCTTCCGCATGTGCTTTTGACTTGTATGCTCTGAATGTTGGGCCGTGAGACCCATGTTTGTAATATCTCGCTCCTCGGAGCCTATTGAATAAAATACTTGAGTTGTAGAGTTATGTTGTGATGCCATGTTGTATTTGCACATATCGAGCATATTGTGTGTATGTTATTGAAATGTTTGGTATGTGTGGGATCTGACTATCTAGTTGTTTATCCTTAGTAGCCCCTCTTACCGGGAAATGTCTCCTAGTGCTTCCACTGAGCCTTGGTAGCTTGCTACTGCTCCGGAACACTTAGGCTGGCCGGCATGTGTCCTTCTTCGTTCTGTGTTCTGTCCCTTCAGAAATGTCACGCGATGAATACCGAGTCTGTTAGCCGCTACAGCCCGGTTCACCGGAGTCTGTTAGCCAGTGCTAGAGCACAGATTCACTCACCGATGACCGACACGTTCTATCTCGGGTCATGGATGCTGTCCTGTAAGTTTGTGCCACTTTGGGTTTACGACTAGCCATGTCAGCCCGGCTCCTTATCATATGGATGCTAGCGACACTATCATATACGTGTGCCAAAAGGCGCAAACGGTCCTGGGCAAAGGTAAGGCGACACCCGTGGGGATACCGTGCGTGAGGCCGCAAAGCGATATGAGGTGTTACATGCTAGATCGATGTGGCATTGAGTCGGGGTCCTGACATATGTTGTCATTTGATTAATGGGATCACATCATTAGGAGAATGATGTGATTGACATGACCCATTCCGTTAGCCTAGCACTTGATCATTTAGTATACTACTACTGCTTTCTTCATGACTTATACATGTTCCTGTAACTATGAGAATCATGCAACTCCCGTTTACCGGAGGAACACTTTGGGTACTACCAAACGTCACAACGTAACTGGGTCATTATAAAGGAGTACTACAGGTGTCTCCGAAGGTACATGTTGAGTTGGCGTATTTCGAGATTAGGTTTTGTCACTCCGATCCTCAGAGAGGTATCTCTGGGCCCTCTCGGTAATGCACATCATTATAAGCCTTGGAAGCAATGTGACCAATAAGTTGGTTATGGGATGATGCATTACAGAACGAGTAAATAGACTTGCCGGTAACGAGATTGAACTAGTTATTGGATACCGACGATCAAATCTCGGGCAAGTAACATACCGATGACAAAGGGAACAACGTATGTTGTTATGCGGTTTGACCGATAAAGATCTTCGAAGAATATGTAGGAACCAATATGGGCATCCAGGTCCCGCTATTGGTTATTGACCGAGAATAGTTATAGGTCATGTCTACATAGTTCTCGAACCCGTAGGGTCCGCACGCTTAACGTTACGATGACAATTTTATTATGAGTTTATAAGTTTTGATGTACCGAAGTTTGTTCGGAGTCCTGGATGTGATCATGGACATGACGAGGAGTCTCGAAATGGTCGATACATAAAGATTGATATATTGGACGACTATATTTGGACACCGGAATTGTTCCGGGTGATTTCGGAGAAAACCGAGTCTTGGGGGTTACGGAACCCCGGGAGAGTATTGGGCCTTATGGGCCTTAGGGGAAAGGAGAGAGGCGGCCAGCATGGGCGCGCCCCCCCCCCTGGTCCGGTGGACTAGGAGGGGCGGCCCTTTCCTTCCCCTCTCCCCCTTCCTTCCCCTCCTAGTAGGAGTAGGAAAGGAGGAGTCCAACTCCTACTAGGAGGAGGATCCCTCCTCCTTGGCGCGCCCCAAGGGGCCGGCCGGCCTCCCCCCTTGCTCCTTTATATACGGGGGCGGGGGGCACCCCATAGACACACAAGTTGATCTACGGATCGTTCCTTAGCCGTGTGCGGTGCCCCCTCCACCATATTCCACCTCGGTCATATCGTCGTGGAGTTTAGGTGAAGCCCTGCGCCGGTAGAACATCATCATCGTCACCATGCTGTCGTGCTGATGGAACTCATCTCCGGAGCTTTGCTGGATCGGAGGCCGGAGATCGTCATCGAGCTGAACGTGTGCTGAACTCGGAGGTGCCGTACGTTCGGTGCTTGGATCGGTCGGATCGTGAAGACGTACGACTACATCAACCGCGTTGTGCTAACGCTTCCGCTTATGGTCTACGAGGGTACGTGGACAACACTCTCCCCTCTCGTTGCTATGCCATCACCATGATCTTGCGTGTGCGTAGGAATTTTTTTGAAATTACTACGTTCCCCAACATCGAGCCCATGTCAGGAGCACCGAACGGTCATGACGGGCATGACTTTGATCTGCCATCGGACAATGTTCGGGAGATCGCGCCTGCAGTGGCGCCGACAATCAATTCGGAGCAGATCATGCCTTCCAAGGACGGGTGGATAGACCCTGCCATGGAGGTCGCACACTCATCAGCGTCGGAGCTGAACACTGACCCCACCTCCTGTGAGGGTGGTGCCATCAGACCCTCGGACTCGCCTCCGGCTACAGGATCCGAACCGCGTACGTCCGTTCCTATCGAATCTGATTGGGCGCCGGTCAGGGAGTTCACCTCCGCGGATATTTTTTAGCACTCGCCCTTGGGTGATGTGCTAAACTCTTTAAGGTCTGTTTCCTTGACGGGAGATTCTTGGCTGAACTATGTCTGACTCGAATGGGAAGCGGACAATGAAGGAATTCTTTCCCCACCCACCACCCACTTCATAGCCACTGTCGATGACTTAACCAACACGCTCGATTTCGACTCTGAAGACGTCGACGGTATTTACGACGACGCAGGAGAAGAACAGGAACCACCGCCCACTAGGCGCTGGACTGCCACCTCATATATGATATAAATACGGTGGACACACCAAAAGAAGGCGAAGGTGATGATGCAATAAAGGATAATCCCCTCGATAAGCCACCAAAGCAGCGCCGTAGGCGCCGCTCTAAATCCCACCACAGTAAAAACAGCGACAGTAGCGCAAGAAATAACAATACCCCGGTTGACTCCAAAGGAAACGCCGACCCCATGGACCATGTGATGGAGCAGGATGAGCAAGGGGACGATAAACATAGTCCGGAGCCGATGTCAGATGACGCCGATCCCGAGGGTAAAATTCACCAACCTGTCTCCGGAGAGGAAAATAGTCCGGACGATGATGCATTCATCATCCCAGAAAAACTCTTGGAACAAGAGAACCTCCACAGAAGGCTTATTGCCACCGCGAGGAGCCTAAAGACGCAGAAGCAAAGGGTTAAGGCCGCGCAGGATACGCTCAACCGCAGATGGAACAAAGTGCTAGACACAGAAGAAAAATACGGTGGCGATCGTCACACAAAGAGCTATCCAAAGCGCAAGCTGCTGCCAGAATTCGATGACGAGGCCATAAAGCCCATTCAGCCGAAAACGGTTGATAAGCTGGATCGACCACCCCGTGGCCATGACAGAATGACTAAGGATGCCGCACACAAGTCAGCACACGATTTACGTGAACTCCTGGACAAAAAGTCCGGTATGGCTAGGTCCATCTATGGATCTAGGAAGCGCGTTTCGGCATAGGATCAGAGCTACCAAAACGATCACATTGATCAAATACAAGCCAGGAATCAGAACCGAACACAACAACCTTCGACAAAATGCCACAACACGTCCAAATACGGGGGTGCCGCACACCCCCTGTGCTTCACCGATGAGGTGCTGGATCATGAATTTCCAGAAGGATTTAAACCCGTGAATATAGAGGCATACAACGGAACGACAGACCCTGGGGTCTGGATGTTGGGGAACGTAGTAATTTAAAAAAAATTCCTATGCACACGCAAGATGATGGTGATGCATAGCAACGAGAGGGGAGAGTGTTGTCCACATACCCTCGTAGACCGTAAGCGGAAGCGTTATGACAATGCGGTTGATGTAGTCGTACCTCTTCACGATCCGACCGATCCAAATACCGAACGTACGACACCTCCGAGTTCAGCACACGTTCAGCTCAATGACGATCCCCGGACTCCGATCCAGCAGGGTGTCAGGGATGAGTTCCGTCAGCACGATGGCGTGGTGATGATGATGATGTTCTACCGACGCAGGGCTTCGCCTAAGCACCGCTACGATATGACCAAGGTGGAATATGGTGGTGGGGGGCACCGCACACGGCTAAGGAATGATCACGATGATCAACTTATGTCTAGAGGTGCCCCCTTGCCCCCATATATAAAGGAGGGAGAGGGGAGGTGCGGCCGGCCCCCTGGGGTGCGCCTGGAGGAGTCCTACTCCCACCGGGAGTAGGACTCCCTCCTCTTGCCTTGTTGGAGAAGGAAAGGGGGAGGGGAAAGAGGAAAGGGGGGGCGCCACCCCCCTTCCTTGTCCTATTCGGACTAGGGGGGAGGGGGCATGCGGCGTGCCCTGGCCGGCCCTCCTCTTCTCCCTCATGGCCCATGTAGGCCCATTAACCCCCGGGGGGGTTCCGGTAACCCCCCGGTACTCCGGTAAAATCCTGATTTCACACGGAACGATTCCGATGTCCAATATAGGCTTCCAATATATCAATCTTTAAGTCTCGACCATTTCGAGACTCCTCGTCATGTCCGTGATCATATCCGGGATTCCGAACAACCTTCGGTACATCAAAACTTATAAACTAATAATAAAACTGTCATCGTAACGTTAAGCGTGCGGACCCTACGGGTTCGAGAACTATGTAGACATGACCTAGAACTGTTTCCGGTCAATAACCAATAGCGGAACCTGGATGCTCATATTGGCTCCTACATATTCTACGAAGATCTTTATCGGTCAAACCGCATAACAACATACGTTGTTCCCTTTGTCATCGGTATGTTACTTGCCCGAGATTCGATCGTCGGTATCCAATACCTAGTTCAATCTCGTTCGCAAGTCTCTTTACTCGTTACGTAATGCATCATTCCGTAACTAACTCATTAGTCACATTGCTTGCAAGGCTTATAGTGATGTGCACTACCGAGAGGGCCCAGAGATACCTCTCCGACAATCGGAGTGACAAAACCTAATCTCAAATCGCCAACTCAACATGTACCTTTGGAGACACTGAGGGCTCCTTTATAATCACCCGATTCGTTGTGACGTTTGGTAGCACACAAAGTGTTCCTCCGATAAACGGGAGTTGCGTAATCTCATAGTTATAGGAACTTTGTATAAGTCATGAAGAAAGCAATAGCAACATACTAAACGATCAAGTGCTAGGCTAACGGAATGGGTCAAGTCAATCACATCATTCTCCTAATGATGTGATCCCGTTAATCAAATGACAACACATGTCTATGGTTAGGAAACATAACCATCTTTGATTAATGAGGTAGTCAAGTAGAGGCATACTAGTGACACTATGTTTGTCTATGTATTCACACATGTATCATGTTTCCGGGTAATACAATTCTAGCATGAATAATAAACATTTATCATGATATGAGGAAATAAATAATAACTTTATTATCGCCTCTAGGGCATATTTCCTTCATTGGATGAGGACTTTATCCTCCATATCCACATGGCTCGCGGAGATGATCTCCACGCCATTA
The DNA here is from genome assembly GCA_021437245.1 of Aegilops speltoides. NCBI lineage: Eukaryota > Viridiplantae > Streptophyta > Magnoliopsida > Poales > Poaceae > Aegilops > Aegilops speltoides. The sequence goes on from CM038142.1 coordinate 492,809,590, forward strand.
AATACATACCCCTCAAATTGAAAGGACCAGCTCAGCACTGGTTGAAAAGCCTCCCCGAAAACTCAATCGGAAGTTGGGAAGAACTTGAGGATGCTTTTAGGGCCAATTTTCAAGGGACCAATGTCCGACCTCTGGACGCAGAAGACCTAAGTCACATAATTCAACAGCCCGGAGAGTCAGCCCAAAAACTTTGGAACATATTTCTTACTAAGAAGAATCAAATCGTCGACTGCCCGGATGCCGAAGCCTTAGCAGCCTTCAAGCACAGTGTCCGGGATGAATGGCTTGCCAGACACCTCGGCTAGGAAAAGCCAAGGACAATGGTAGCCTTAACGAGCCTCACGACCCGCTTTTGCGCGGGCGAGGACAGTTGGTTGGCCCGTAGTGGCACCAGCGACCCAGGCACATCTGAAGTCAGAGATGGCAACGGGAAGCCGCGACGCAACAAAAACAAGCATCGAAACAATGAAAGCAGCCCAGATAACACGACGGTAAACACTGGATTCAGGGGCTCTCGACCCGGTCAACGGAAGAAGCCATTTAAAGGCAGCAGAGATGGATTGTCCGGCCTAAATAAGATTCTGGACAAATTATGTCAAATTCATGGCACCCCCGAAAAACCTGCAAACCACACCCACAGAGTGTGCTGGGTTTTCAAGCCGGATGACAAGCTAAATGTCAAACACAAGGGGAGGGAGACACCAAGTGAGGACGAGGATGAGCCTCGCCAGCCGAAAACTGGGGGACAGAAAAAATCCCACCAGAAGTCAAAATAGTGAATATGATTTACGCAACTCACATTCCAAAGAGAACGCGCAAATGCACACTCCGAGACATATACGCTGTGGAGCCCGTCGCCCCCAAATTCAATCCCTGGTCGGCCTGTCCGATCACCTTCGATCGCAGGGACCATCCGACTAGTATCCGGCACACAGGGTCGGCTGCACTCGTGCTCAACCCAATAATTGATGGATACCATCTCACTCGAGTCCTTATGGACGACGGCAGTAGTCTAAACCTGATATATCAGGACACTGTCCACAAAATGGGGATAGACCCGTCAAGAATCATCCTAAGCAACACTACCTTTAAAGGAGTGATACCAGGCATCGAGGCCCGCTATACGGGCTCTCTAGTACTAGAGGTTGTATTCGGTTCTCCCGACAACTTCAGAAGCGAAGAACTAACCTTCGACATCACTCCATTCCGAAGCGGCTATCATGCACTACTCGGAAGAACGGCCTTTGCTCGTTTTATTGCAGTACCGCACTACGCCTACCTTAAACTTAAGATGCCCAGTCCACGTGGAGTCATCACAGTTAGCGGAAATATAGAGAGTTCCTTACGCGGGGAAGAATACGTGGTGGCTCTAGCAGCCGAACACTGAGGACCCCTCCTACAAGAATAAACAGTCGTCGAGACCACAAACACGGTTAAACGAGTTTGGCGCCCCACCAAATGTAACAGCCCAAACTGGGATATCCCCATAAATGGTGCTAGGGACTACTCACAAAAAAAGAGGCCCATAGTTTGGCCCAACCCTATGAATACAATAACATATTGCATTTTCATGGTTCAGATTAACGAACTCCTTGCACGAAGTCTTTCACCTGGGTTTTTCCTTTTTACAGATGATCATCGTGCTACACCCTTCCAGGATACGGCACAACGGAGATAAAGGCGCAGACGTGCAGCAGGGCCCCGCTCAAAGGTTTCTTTTTAGATTAAGACCCTGCATAAACCTTTTTAATGTCTCTTATTGCTTCTTCCCCTCCGGAAACTTGATATAACCAGGCGGAATACTGGCGTTTTTGACATTTTTGTCACACCAGACTAATGTACGTACCTGGAAACTCAGGGCTTACTATCGAGGGCATTATTTAGCCCAGTATATGTTGTAAAGTACGAATACCTTAGGGAGTGTTCGGCGTCGCGAGTTTGGCCTTATATGCATCAGCTCCGAATCATGCCTTTGGTCAAATGTTGGGTTTACCCGGCTCCCGTGTTTCGCTACCTTACGTTCCGCTATATCGGCTAAGGCGGCACCGAGAGAACTACTGCGATTGTGCCCTAGTTCATCTAGGTGAGCACCTCAGTAGAGAAAGCCGAAAACTAACTGTCATGATACAACGCGAGACTGGTCAACCACTCGATGACTCAGTGTAATCTTCCCGATTCCTCCGCTTTAAAGAAGGACTGGTTTCCCGGTCATGTACATACGCGCACCATCTCCGGATGAACGCGGAAGTACTAGGGGCTATATAGTAGCCCCACCATCAAACTCCTATGGCTAAGTGAAAGTGTTAAAGCTATATAGTCCAATTGCCTGGTTCGCCGCGCTACCACCTCCTTAATGGACCAAGACGTTGGATCAAGTGTGACTACGCGTTTTCCCGAACACCCCCGCATTATATGCGTGGGGGCTGAAGCCGACGACTGCTAACTTTCAGGCTATATACATACATAAACGGCCACACAGGAGGCACTACAACACTTTTGGGCAAAAGTATAAACATAACCTTTATAATCAAAATAGCATTGTCTTTATAATTGAGATACATGTCACTCGAACATGGCACTCTTCGAGCACCGAGCCTCTATTAAACGGGTGCCTTCTAAGACTTCTCCAAAATAGTGCTCGACCGGGTCCTGGCCTTCCACCGCACCCCGGGTTGCAATAGCGGTGGTCTCCATCCCAGTCCGGTATGTTTTAAGACGGCAAAAGACATCCGTGCACCCTCTATGCATGCTGACCTCTTCACAGCATCGATATGCGACACAACACCAAGGAATTGTTGCACCAATCCAAAATAGCTGTCCGGCCTTGGTCCACGTGGCCAAAGATGATCCACGGCAGACCTCATAGCAAGCCCGGACAACCTATGGAGTTCGGCCCATCCGGCCATCCTTTCATTCAACGGCAACGGACGTGTCGGGGCACTGAATTGCGACCAGAATAACCTCTCTACCTGATGGTCTTTCCGATCTTTGTAAAACTCAGTCGCATCAGCAGCACTCTTTGCCAGGTCCGCATACGCGTCTGCAGCACTCCACAACTAATCCAGAGGGGCATACTTCGGATCTCCAAACTTCATCCGCAACGAATAGGGCCTCCCAGCCGTGATATCTCCGGCTTCCCGAAGCACCTCCCTCATCCCTCTCATTTTAGAGCGGGTTTCCTTGGCTGTATCCAGGGCCTTGTTCAGATCGGCCACTCTCGTTTGGCTGTCCTTTTCAAGGAGCTCATAGCGGTCGGCGGCAACTTTCAGCTCAATAGCCATCTCGGCTATCCTTTTCTCGCTCTGGCGATGAGCAGCCTGTTCGGCTATCAACTCTTCGACCGCCTTGAGGGAGGCCACATCACTTATTCGAGCTTGTTCCTTGGCTCGGGCAAGCTCTGCCCGAAGGGTCTCTACGGCAGCAGCTCCATCTGCAGTCACAATATATTATAAGATACTAGCATAATGCTCCTCTTACAATTTACGGACAAGCCGAACATACATACCCTGGGCCTTGTCAAGCCGCTTGTTAACAAGCACGATGTCGGCATCCGCCACGTCCAGCTGCCGCTTTAGTTCGGCAAAATCAGCAGTCCGGTCAGCCGCCGGACAATCAGCCGCCTGCACACATGTAACAACGCGATTATTACCTGGGATTACGATCCTCTGTTTGCCACCTCCGGGTGGAAACCAAAGTCTCAGGGGCTACTATCTATACAGAGCACACCTAGCATGTGCAGTACTGTCAGAAATACATATATTATTCTGCGTACCTCAAAGCCGCTCAGCAGACTTGTAAATGTTTTGTTCAATCCACTTTTGGCGGATGAAATCCTCTCAATTACCATACCCATTAAAGTATGATGTGTCTCTGAGATGGCCGCTCGCCCTAGCAGACCCATCAGTGTGTCCGGCTGTATGCTGGACATCCCCGGACTCTTTTTATCGTTCTCCTTGGGAGCCGAATAGTCCAAACTTCGGGCAGCCGAAGTGTCAACTTCTGGCCTCAACGGATCGGGAGAGATCCTCCGTGACGACACCTCGGGGTCGTCCGTCCCATGTGACGGGGAGGCAGGGGGAGGCATTTCGTTCTCCATCATCTCCGGAGGAAGATCCCTCGAAGACGAACTCTATGGAGAAGGGCTACGAGCCGGACTGCAGCAAATATGTTTTGGTTATCCTCAGTAACAAAACGAGATATATTTACTAAAGTACTCTTTTACTTACGGCTCGGTGGAGGGCTGGCCCCCTTACGGGCGCTGTGCGGCAAGAACGCCCTCGGGGGCAGGTGAAGGAAATATGCCCTAGAGGCAATAATAAAGTTATTATTTATTTCCTCATATCATGATAAATGTTTATTATTCATGCTAGAATTGTATTACCCGGAAACATAATACATGTGTGAATACATAGACAAACATAGTGTCACTAGTATGCCTCTACTTGACTAGCTCGTAAATCAAAGATCGTTAAGTTTCCTAACCATAGACATGAGTTGTCATTTGATTAACGGGATCACATCATTAGGAGAATGATGTGATTGACTTGACCCATTCCGTTTATCTTAGCACTTGATCGTTTAGTATGTTGCTATTGCTTTCTTCATGACTTATACATGTTCCTATGACTATGAGATTATGTAACTCCCGCTTACCGGAGCAACACTTTGTGTGCTACCAAACATCACAAAGTAACTGGGTGATTATAAAGGTGCTCTACAGGTGTCTCCGAAGGCACTTGTTGAGTTGACGTATTTCGAGATTAGGATTTGTCACTCCGATTGTCGGAGAGGTATCTCCGAGCCCTCTCGGTAATGCACATCACTATAATCCTTGCAAGCAATGTAGCTAATGAGTTAGTTACGAGATGATGCATTACATAACGAGTAAAGAGACTTGCCGGTAACGAGATTGAACTAGGTATTGGATACCGACGATCGAATCTCGGGCAAATAACATACCGATGACAAAGGGAACAACGTATGTTGTTATGCGGTTTGACCGATAAAGATCTTCGTAGAATATGTAGGAGCCAATATGAGCATCCAGGTTCCGCTATTGGTTATTGACCGGAAATGCGTCTCGGTCATGTCTACATAGTTCTCGAACCCGTAGGGTCCGCACGCTTAAGGTTTCGTTGACAGTTTTATTATGAGTTTATGAGTTTTGATGTACCGAAGGTTGTTTAGAGTCCCAAATGTGATCACAGACTTGACGAGGAGTCTCGAAATGGTCGAGACATAAAGATCGATATATTGGACGACAATATTTGGACATCGGAAAGGTTCCGGGTGAGATTGGGACAATACCGGAGCTCCGGGAGGTTATCGGAACCCCCCGGGAGGTATATGGGCCTTATTGGGCCTTAGTGGAGAGGAGGGGAAAGGAGCAAGGGAGGGGGCGCGCCCCCCAAGCCCAATCTGAATTGGGAGGGGGCCCGACCCCCCTTTCCTTCCTCCCTCCTTCCTCTTCCTTCCCTCTCCTTCTCCTAATAGGAAAGGGGGGAGTCCTACTCCCGGTGAACGTTTGACTCCACCCCTAGGGCGCGCCGCCCCCCTTGGCCGGCCCCCTCCTCCACTCCTTTATATACGGGGGAGGGGGCACCCCATAGACACAACAATTGATCTCTTGATCTCTTAGCCGTGTGCGGTGCCCTCCTCCACCATAGTTCTCCTCGATAATATTGTAGCGCTGCTTAGGCGAAGCCCTGCGACGGTAGAACATCAAGACCGTCACCACGCCGTCGTGCTGACGGAACTCTTCCCCGACATTTTGCTGGATCGGAGTACAGGGAACTTCATCGAGCTGAACGTGTGAAGAACTCGGAGGTGCCGTAGTTTCGGTGCTTGATCAGTCGGGCCATGAAGACGTACGACTACATCAACCACGTTGTGCTAACGCTTCCGCTTTCGGTCTACGAGGGTACGTGGACACACTTTCCCCTCTCATTGCTATGCATCACCATGATCTTGCGTGTGCATAGGAATTTTTTTTGAAATTACTATGTTCCCCAATAGTGGTATCAGAGCCTAGGTTTTATGTGTTGATGTTATATGCACGAGTAGAACACAAGTGAGTTGTGTGCGATACAAGTCATACTGCTTACCAGCATGTCATACTTTGGTTCGGTGGTATTGTCGGATGAAGCGGCCTGGACCGACATTACGCGTACGCTTACGCGAGACTGGTTCTACCGACGTGCTTTGCACACAGGCGGCTGGCGGGTGTCAGTTTCTCCAACTTTAGTTGACCCGAGTGTGGCTACTCCCGGTCCTTGAGAAGGTTAAAACAGCACTAACTTGAGGAACTATCGTTGTGGTTTTGATGCGTAGGTAAGAACGGTTCTTGCTCAGCCCGTAGCAGCCACGTAAAACTTGCAACAACAAAGTAGAGGACGTCTAACTTGTTTTTGCAGGGCATGTTGTGATGTGATATGGTCAAGACGTGATGCTATATTTTATTGTATGAGATGATCATGTTTTGTAACCAAGTTATCGGCAACTGGCAGGAGCCATATGGTTGTCGCTTTATTGTATGCAATGCAATCGCCCTGTAATTTCTTTTCTTTATCACTAAGCGGTAGTGATAGTCGTAGAAGCAATAGTTGGCGAGACGACAACGACACTACAATGGAGATCAAGGTGTCGCGCCGGTGATGATGGTGATCATGACAGTGCTTCGGAGATGGAGATCACAAGCACAAGATGATGATGGCCATATCATATCACTTATATTGATTGCATGTGATGTTTATCTTTTATGCATCTTATCTTGCTTTGATTGACGCTAGCATTATAAGATGATCTGTCACTAAATTTAAGATAAAAGTGTTCTCCCTGAGTATGCGCCGTTGCCAGAGTTCGTCGTGCCCAGACACCACGTGATGATCGGGTGTGATAAGCTCTACGTCCATCTGCAACGGGTGCAAGCCAGCTTTGCACACGCAGAATACTCAGGTTAAACTTGGCGAGCCTAGCATATGTAGATATGGCCTCGGAACACTAAGACTGAAAGGTCGAGCATAAATCATATAGTAGATATGATCAACATAGTGATGTTCACCATTGAAAACTACTCCATTTCACGTGATGATCGGTTATGGTTTAGTTGATTTGGATCACGTGATCACTTAGATGATTAGAGGGATGTCAATCTAAGTGGGAGTTCTTAAGTAATATGATTAATTGAACTTCAATTTATCATGAACTTAGTACCTGATAGTATTTTGCTTGTCTATGTTTGTTGTAGATAGATGGCTCGTGCTGTTGTTCCGTTGAATTTTAATGTGTTCCTTGAGAAAGCAAAGTTGAAAGATGATGGTAGCAATTACACGGACTGGGTCCATAACTTGAGGATTATCCTCATTGCTGCACAAAAGAATTACGTCCGAAGCACCGCTGGTGCCAAACTCTGCAGAGAGCAACACCAGATGTTGTGAGCGTCTGGCGAGCAAAGGCGATGACTACTCGATAGTTCGATTGTGCCATGATTTACGGCTTAGAACCGGGACTTCAACGACGTTTTGAACGTCATGGAGCATATGAGATGTTCCAAGAGTTGAAGTTAATATTTCAAGCAAATGCCCGAATTGAGAGATATGAAGTCTCCTTCTGTCAGTGAGCATATACTCAGAATGTCTGGGTATAACAATCACTTGATTCAACTAGGAGTTAATCTTCCGGATGATAGCGTCATTGACAGAATTCTTCAATCACTGCCACCAAGCTACAAGAGCTTCGTGATGAACTATAATATGCAAGGGATGGAAAAGACAATTCCCGAGCTCTTCGCAATGCTAAAGGCTGCGGAGGTAGAAATCAAGAAGGAGCATCAAGTGTTGATGGTCAATAAGACCACCTGTAGGATCGAAGAAGGTGAGAGTGTCTAGAGGGGGGTGATTAGACTACTCGACAAGATAAAACTTATGCCTTTTGACCAAGACAAGTTTTTGGCAGATTTTGCATAACACACAAGTCAAGTAGCATACTACACATGCAATTCTAGAGTATGGGCAGCGGAAAGTAAATTGCACAAGTAGTAAAGAGAAGTGGAGAAGATCAAACGCAATTTGGAGACACGGAGATTTTTCTCGTGGTTCCGATAGGTGGTGCTATCGTCAATCCACGTTGATGGAGACTTCAACCCACGGAGGGTAACGGCTGCGAGAGTCCACGGAGGGCTCCACCCACGAAGGGTCCACGAAGAAGCAACCTTGTCTATGCCATCATGGCTCACGCCCACGGAGGGCTAGCCTTACTCGGGGTAGATCTTCACGAAGTAGGCGATCTCCTTGCCCTTACAAACTTCTTGGTTCAACTCCACATCTTGACGGAGGCTCCCAAGCGACACCTAACCAATCTAGGAGGCACCACCTCCAAAAGGTAATAGATGGTGTTGGTGATGATGAACTCCTTGCTCTTGTGCTTCAAATGATAATCTCCCCAACACTCAACTCTCCTCACTGATTTGGCTGTGGTGGAAGAAAGGATTGAGTGGAAAGCAACTTGGGAAGGCTAGAAATCAAGTTTCATATGGTGGGAGTGGAGCAACTTGATCTCAACACAAGGGTAGGTAGTTTTCTTCTCGAAATGTAAGGTAGGAGTGGTAGTTCTTTCGATGGCTCTCTCCACGAGTGAAGAGGGGTGGAGGGTATTTATAGCCTCCACACAAAATCCAACCGTTACACACATTTGACCAATCTCGGTGGGACCGAAGTTGACAACTCGGTGGGACCGAAAGTTCAAATCATGTGAGCGTTGGGATTTTCAGTGGGACCAAAATACAATCTCGGTTAGTCCGATTCGTCCAAAGACAAGAGCTTGCCAATCTCGGTGGGACCGACTTCATCATCTCGGTGACACCGATTTGATGACGAAGGTTCTGAAGCTTGGCAACTCAAGTTTCGGTGAGACCGAGTTCAGAATCGGAAAATCCGAAATTTCTAGGGTTTGGCTTTGTGGCTGAGGTGGTTCATCTCGGTGTGACTGAGTTTGGAAAATCGGTGGGACCGAGATTACTTATGAGTGTATATTTGTAGTGAGAGTTGCTGATAGTTTAGGAGATGTATCACTAAGCACTTTGAGCAACCAGATCATCAACATAACCTCATCCCCTTTTAATAGTATTGGCTTTCCTATGGACTCAATGTGATCTTGGATCACAAAACCAAAAATGGAGTCTTGAGCTTTTGCCAATGCTTGCCTTAGCATCTTGAGGGTCCACCTCTCCATCCTTTTGCCATGCCAATGTGATTGACCTTCCTGAAACATACTTGATAAAAGCATTAGTCCAACCACAAAGTATGTTGTCATTAATTACCAAAACCACCCGAGGAGCAAATGTGCTTTCAATCTCCCCTTTTGGTAATTGATGGCAACACACAAAACAAGACATCAAAGCTCTTGAAAGAAAGACAGAATTATCACTAAAGCTTTGACAAACATGTAGTACACAGGCTCCCCTACAAGTGTGCAAGATTTTCATAGATTATGGTTTTGGACTACCACAAGCACACAGGAGAGAAAAGCAAGATGTGCTACATGCAGCTTGGCTATATGCATCAGAGCAGATGAAAAGAAGTGAGTGATAATGCATATGTGCATGGTGATTTCTTGCAAACAAGTATTCACAAGCAAGTCACCATCATGCACATTCTGCAAAGTGCATACACTTACCTTGAGGTTCCTTGGCATTGTACTTGAAGAAATAGAACTTGGGAAAACAGGGTTAGATAACACAAGAGTATTTCTTCAACCAACTACAGAAACATCAAGAGTACCAAGCCAGGGATGACATGTATAAAGAGTGTCTCATATTGAGCACAAGCTTGAATCAGCAAACATGTCTCCGAAACTAAAAGATTTTCAATGAACTCTGAGAGATTTTGCTTTCCATAAGATATTAATTGTGAAAGCAAAATCAAAAGAATGATGCCAAATGTAGTATCCAATGTGGAACACGGCAAAGCTTTGATGTGATTCTCTCCCCCTTAAGGTAAGATTGCTCTTCTTCTCCCCCTAAATCTTCTCTTCTCCCCTTATCTCCCCCTAAATCTTCTCCCCCTTTGACATCAAGTGCCGAAAAGGACAGCAGACTAGGAAGTTCAGGGAAGATGGAAGAAAGAAGTGGGATCCTTAAGAATCACAACAGGGCAAAAAAGAAACATGCATATAGAATCATTGAGTGGAGTTGCAGAAGATGATATCCTGAAAGAAAATCGGTGACACCGAATTACATGGATCGGTGGGTCCGAAAGTCAGGGACTTAGGGTAGATCCTTTTTCGGTCAGACCGAAATTTTTAAGTCGGTGACGCCGAGTTTAATTCCAAGGAAATACAGAAATAATTCAGCTCACTTTGCAAGGAATGTTTCAAAGGATTTGCAATGAATTTGTAAATGATTTTCAAGGAATTGATCAGAGCCAAAAGGATATTCACAAAAGGCGTAAGAATAGAAATGAAAAAGATTGCTAGATGAAGTTTTTTTAATGAAAACATAATGAGAAAACATAAGAGAAACTAGAAAGATTGCAAAAACATATGTACTTCATCTAGATAGGGTCGTGACTAGGTCACCTATGTTTGAGTATTTTGACTTAGGAGTCAAATGAGAACATTTGATCATAGGTCATACTCATCGTTTAAGCTTAAAATGGGGTTGCCATTTTTCGATTAAGCATTTGATGTGATCACATCTTATGAAGCTGCTTGTACTCATGACTTTGAGCAAAGCTCCTTAAAGATGTGAAGAACATACCTTGGGCTTGTTGTTGCTTTGCTCATGTAGGTGAACTTGATGTAGGTGCTCATAGAATATGAAGTTGGAGCACCATTTCCAATTGTGTCGTTCATCTTCCTACATGGGTTAGGCAAGCAAGGAAATACTCAAGAATATCCAAGATGACAAGAGTGAAATACTAGATGTATAAGGTGTCAAAAAGGATATGTGGAATTTTGTTCCTTGAACTCAACATCCCAAAGGGCTAGATACTTGGTCAATGACAAGATTACTCAAGATTTGAGTGTGTGGTAATCTTGTGGAATGTAGATCATCCAAGTACCTGCAAGGAGTTAGATGCAATACAAGGAGGCAAATGTGTCCAAGACATATGATCATCATCATAAGAGAAATATCAAGGATTAGTCAAGTAGGCTCATGCCTTGCATGCATCAATGGAGTTTTCACTCCAAGTTTGAAGCATCAATGATGTTCAACTCACTCCTTAAGCGACAAAACACCTTCTCATCAAGAGGTTTTGTAAAGATATCGCAAGTTGTTTGTCAAGATCGAACATGCTTAAGATTGATGTCACCCTTGGCAATGTGATCACGAATAAAATGGTGACGAACTTCAATATGTTTCGCTCGAGAGTGTTGCACGGGATTGTGTCCAATCTTAATCGCACTCTCATTGTCACAAAGCAAGGGAACATGTCTCACATGTATCCCATAATCCTTAAGCGTTTGTGTCATCCATAGCAACTGAGCGCAACATGTTCCAGCAGCTATATATTCTGCTTCGGCAGTGGATAAAGATACCGAATTTTGTTTCTTGGAGGACCAAGATACAAGGGATCGACCAAGAAATTGACACGTACCCGAAGTTGACTTTCTATCAACCTTGTCTCCGGCATAGTCCGAGTCGGAATAGCCAACAAGATCGAAAGAGGCCCTCTTAGGATACCAAATGCCAAAGTTTGGTGTGTGTATCAAGTATCTCACAATTCTTTTAACAGCTTTAAGATGACATTCTTTAGGGGCTGCTTGATATCGAGCACACATGCATACACTCAACATTATGTCAGGACGAGAAGCACAAAGATATAGTAGAGAACCAATCATGGATCGGTAAACCTTTTGATCAACAGGTTCTCCATCTTTTGTCAAGTCATTATGTCCACTTGTAGGCATGGGGTTCTCATACCTTGCTTTCTTGCATGTTGAACTTCTTGAAGAGATCCTTGGTGTACTTTGTTTGTGAGACAAAGGTACCCTCCTTAGATTGCTTGATTTGCAACCCAAGGAAGAATTTGAGTTCACTCATCATGGACATCTCATACTTCTCCGACATGAGCTTTCCAAACTTCTCGCTAAAATGAGGGTTAGTTGAACCAAAGATAATATCATCAACATATATTTGGCACACAAATAGTTCACCATCAACCATTTTCGTGAATAGCATTGAGTCTATTTTTCCAATCTCAAATCCTTTTTCAAGGAGAAAGCTAGTCAAGCATTTGTACCAAGCTCTAGGAGCTTGTTTAAGACCATAAAGAGCTTTGTGCAACTTGTAAACATGATTAGGCTTTTAGGATTCACAAACCGGAGGTTGTTTCACAAATACTTCCTCCTCAATTTCACCATTTAGGAAAGCACTTTTAATGTCCATTTGATAGAGAGTAATATCATGGTGGTTGGCATAAGCAAGAAGAATGCGAATGGACTCAAGTCTAGCAACGGGGGCATAGGTCTCACCATAGTCCATACCTTCGACTTGTGTGTAACCTTGAGCTACGAGACGAGCCTTGTTGCGGATGACTTGTCCATCTTCATCTTGCTTGTTCCGAAACACCCATTTGGTTCCAATGACGTTTTGATCATCCTTGGGCTTCTCTACCAAAGTCCATACATTGTTCCTCTCGAAGTTGTGTAGCTCTTCGTGCATAGCGTTCACCCAATCCGGGTCTTCAAGTGCTTCTTCTACCTTCATAGGTTCAATACTAGAGATGAATGAGTAATGCTCACAAAAGTTAGCTAAGCGAGTTTTAGAGCGAGTGATTCTCCCGGAGTTGATGTCATTGATCATTTGTTCCACGGGATGATTTTTCTTGACTCTTGCTCGGACTCGGGATAGCTTTCGTTGTGGTTGTGGCTGAGCTTCCTCATCATCCTCATCTTCCTCTTCTTCTTCATTGTTGTTGGTGTTGTCTTGAGGCGGTGGAGAAGGAGGTTGTGGTGGATCTTCTTGTTGCACTTCTTTATCTTGGTGAGTTCCACTTGTGGAAGCCTCCATGTTGCCTTGAGGTTCATCTTGCCTTGAGGTAGGGGGCTCCACATATGTAGATGAGGTACTCTCCTTCACTTCCATGGGACGGATCTTTCCAATAGATAAATCTTGAATGGCTTCCGATGGGTCCTTGTCTCCTACATCAATAGGCATTTGCTCTACTTGCGAGCCATTAGATTCATCAAACTTCACATCTACCGTCTCTTCAACCTTTCGGGTGAAATTATTGTAGACACGGTAGGTGTGGGAGTTTGATCCATAACCGAGGAAAAAGCCTTCATGAGTTTTAGGAGCAAATTTAGACCGACGATGCTTATCAAGGATATAGCATTTTGAACCAAAGACACGAAAGTATCCCACTTGGGGTTTGTTACCGGTGAGGAGCTCGTATGATGTCTTGCCGAGGAGCTTATGAAGATAAAGCCTGTTGATAGCATGACAAGCTGTCTCGACGGCTTCACCCCAAAAGTGCTTCGGTGTCTTGTATTCATCAAGCATCGTTCTCGCCATCTCTATGAGCGTTCGGTTCTTCCTCTCAACAACTCCATTTTGTTGAGGTGTGTACGTAGCCGAGAACTCATGTAGAATCCCTTCCTCATCGAGAAAAGAGTCTACATGGGCGTTCTTGAACTCCGTTCCATTGTCACTCTGAACTTTCTTGATCTTCACCTCAAATTGATTTTGGGCCTTTTCGCAAAGGTTTTGAAGATTCTCTGAACCTGCGATTTGTCATCAAGGAAAAATACCCACGTAAATCTGGAATAATCATCAACTATAACTAGACCGGAGGAGTTACCACCAAGGCTTTTGTAAGCATTGGGACCGAAGAGATCCATATGAAGAAGCTCAAGCGGTCTCCTTGTGGTCATGATGTTCTTCACGGATGACTTCCACCTACTTGTTTTCCTGCTCGACAAGCACTACAAAGTCTATCTTTGTCAAAGAGAACATCTTTAACACCAAGAATATGATCACCTTTGATTAGCTTGTCTAGATTACGATACCAACATGTCCAAGCCTTCTATGCCATAACCAACCTTTAGCGGATTTAGCAATGAAGCAAGTTCTAGGTTGGGCTTTCTTAGTGAAATCAACAATATATAGATCACCTCTACGGATACGGTAAATACCATGTTATGATTGTCACGACGAAAGACTTGGCAATCTACTTGATGAATAGCACATTGAATCCAAAGTCAGCTAATCTAGACACGGAAAGTAAATTGTATCTAAGTGATTCAACAAGCATGACATTTTGAATAGAGCTATCATGAGATATGGCCACCTTACCAAGGCCAAGTACCTTACCCTTGGAGTTGTCTCCAAAAGTCACATACTTGCGTGGACCATCGTTCTTTGCAAGCTCTCAAACATGTCTTTGTCTCCGGTCATGTGATCGGTGCATCCACTATCAAGAATCCACTCTTTTCCACGGATATGTAGTCTCTCGATTCGCCATAAGATTGAGACTCTTCATGATCTTGTCTAGCTCGATTGTCCGAATCGGAGTAATCATCATCGTGCTCATGCTCATCATCATGTCGACCCATAGATTGTTCATCATCAATACCTAGGTCAATTTGACAACGACTTGCATTAGTTTTGTCAATGTGACAATAATCATCGGAATGCAATACAAGAGCATTTCTAATTAGATCATTGATAAGCCAAGGATCACCCTTCTTTTTCATAAGATCACGAAGCTCAAAGAAGCATTTATCAAAGTTGGGATCATTAGGGCGCATCATATCAAATTCAATAGTCTTGTATAGAATTTCATCAAGACCTCTCAAAGAGTAGTCCGGATAAAGTTCTTCCAAGAACTTCCACATAGCATAGGCGCACTCAAAGTTTGTGACAAGCTTAAGCAAGTTATCGGGCAAACCTCTAATGATAAGATTTACAGTTCTAAGGTTCTGAAGCAAATCAAGCTCTTCATCCATGGTAGGGTGCAAGGGGTCAAATGGAGGCACATATGGGGATTCAACATATTTATGCAAGTTATACATCTTAAAGATAATAAGCATTTCAATCCTCCACGAGTTATAGGACACTCCATCAAGAATAGGCACTCTATGGCTAACACTCCCAAACGTAGACACGTCCATCTTCCTCCAATGGTGTGTAAACCAAAGCAATGGAGACCAATGCTCTGATACCAATTGTAGGATCGAAGAAGGTGAGAGTGTCTAGAGGGGGGGTGATTAGACTACTCGACAAGATAAAACTTATGCCTTTTGACCAAGACAAGTTTTTGGTAGATTTTGCATAACACACAAGTCAAGTAGCATACTACACATGCAATTCTAGAGTATGGGCAGCGGAAAGTAAATTGCACAAGTAGTAAAGAGAAGTGGAGAAGATCGAACGCAATTTGGAGACACGGAGATTTTTCTCGTGGTTCCGATAGGTGGTGCTATCGTCAATCCACGTTGATGGAGACTTCAACCCATGGAGGGTAACGGCTGCGAGAGTCCACGGAGGGCTCCACCCATGAAGGGTCCACGAAGAAGCAACCTTGTCTATGCCATCATGGCCTACGCCCACGGAGGGCTAGCCTTACTCGGGGTAGATCTTCATGAAGTAGGCGATCTCCTTGCCCTTACAAACTTCTTGGTTCAACTCCACATCTTGACGGAGGCTCCCAAGCGACACCTAACCAATCTAGGAGGCACCACCCTCCAAAAGGTAATAGATGGTGTTGGTGATGATGAACTCCTTGCTCTTGTGCTTCAAATGATAATCTCCCCAACACTCAACTCTCCTCACTGATTTGGCTGTGGTGGAAGAAACGATTGAGTGGAAAGCAACTTGGGAAGGCTAGAAATCAAGTTTCATATGGTGGGAGTGGAGCAACTTGATCTCAACACAAGGGTAGGTAGTTTTCTTCTCGAGAAATGTAAGGTAGGAGTGGTAGTTCTTTCGATGGCTCTCTCCACGAGTGAAGAGGGGTGGAGGGTATTTATAGCCTCCACACAAAATCCAACCGTTACACATTTGACCAATCTCGGTGGGACCGAAGTTGACAACTCGGTGGGACCGAAAGTTCAAATCATGTGAAGCGTTGGGATTTTCGTGGGACCGAAAATACAATCTCGGTTAGTCCGATTCGTCCAAAGACAAGAGCTTGCCAATCTCGGTGGGAACGACTTCATCATCTCGGTGACACCGATTTGATGATGAAGGTTCTGAAGCTTGGCAACTCAAGTTTCGTGAGACCGAGTTCGAATCGGAAAATCCGAAATTTCTAGGGTTTGGCTTTGTGGCTGAGGTGGTTCATCTCGGTATGACTGAGTTTGGAAAATCGGTGGGACCGAGATTACTTATGAGTGTATATTTGTAGTGAGAGTTGCTGATAGTTTAGGAGATGTATCACTAAGCACTTTGAGCAACCAGATCATCAACATAACCTCATCCCCTTTTAATAGTATTGGCTTTCCTATGGACTCAATGTGATCTTGGATCACAAAACCAAAAATGGAGTCTTGAGCTTTTGCCAATGCTTGCCTTAGCATCTTGAGGGGTCCACCTCTCCAGTCCTTTTGCCATGCCAATGTGATTGACCTTCCTGAAACATACTTGATAAAAGCATTAGTCCAACCACAAAGTATGTTGTCATTAATTACCAAAACCACCCAGGGAGCAAATGTGCTTTCACCACCACTTTCAAGAAGAAGGGCAAAGGGAAAAAGAAGGGGAACTTCAAGAAGAACAGTAAACAAGTTTTTGCTCAAGATAAGAAACCCAAGTCTAGACCTAAGCCTGAGACTGAGTGCTTCTACTTGCAAGCAGACTGGTCACTGGAAGCGGATCTACCCCAAGTATTTGGCGGATAAGAAGGATGGCAAGGTGAACAAAGGTATATGTGATATACATGTTATTGATGTGTACCTTACCAGAGCTCGCAGTAGCACCTGGGTATTTGATACTGGATCTGTTGCTAATATTTGTAACTCGAAACATGGACTACGGATTAAGCGGACACTGGCTAAGGACGAGGTGACGATGCGCATGGGAAATAGTTCCAAAGTCGATGTGATCGCCGTCGGCATGCTACCTCTACATCTACCTTCGGGATTAGTTTTAGACCTAAATAATTGTTATTTGGTGCCAGCGTTGAGCATGAACATTATATCTGGATCTTGTTTGATGCAAGACGGTTATCATTTAAATATGAGAATAGTGGTTGTTCTATTTATATGAGTAATATCTTTTATGGTCATGCGCCCTTAAAGAGTGGTCTATTTTTGATGAATCTCGATAGTAGTGATACACATATTCATAATGTTGAAGCCAAAAGATGCAGAGTTGATAATGATAGTGCAACTTATTTGTGGCACTGCCATTTAGGTCATATTGGTGTTGGCTTACAATCGCCACTTCACACAATTACATGAATAAAGCATTACACCATCCAGATACAATCAAGGTCCGACTACGGAACCAAAATAAAAGAAGAACCCCAAATGCGACAAAGGTCCCCGATCGACCCCAACTAGGCTCCACTACTGATCAACTAGAACGAAACAACACAAAGAGCAAGATCTTCAACGAGCACCTCCTTGAGCTTGATTCGTCCACCGCCGGTAACATAGGCACCGCAAACTGGTTTGAAGTATCCGTGAGTCACGAGGACTCAAAGCAATCCCATTACCATGGGTATCAAGACTAGCAAAGCTTAATGGGAAAGGAAGGGGTAAAGTGGTGAGGTTGCAGCAGCGACTAAGCATAATATGGTGGCTAACATACGCAAATGAGAGCGAGAAGAGAAACAAGGAACGGTCGTCAACTAGTAATGATCAAGAGGTGATCCTGAACACCTACTTACATCAAACATAACCTAGAAACCGCGTTCACTTCCCGGACTCCGCCGAGAAGAGACCATCACGGCTACACACTCGGTTGATGCATTTTAATTCGGATCTGGTGTCAAGTTATCTACAACCGGACATTAACAAACTCCCATCTGCCACATAACCGCGGGCACGGCTCTCAAAAGTTTATACCCTGCAGGGGTGTCCCAACTTAGCCCATGACAAGCTCTCGCGATCATCGAAGGAATAGACCTTCACCCGAGACACTCCGATCAGACTCGGTATCCCGATACATCAAGACATTTCGACAATGGTAAAACAAGACCAGCAAAGCCGCCCGATGCGCCGACAATCCCAATAGGAGCTGCACATATCTCGTTCTCAGGGCAACACCGGATAAGTCAAGCTACGAGTAAAACCAGCCCTCGAGTTGCCAACACTTAGACAAGCACTGGCCCGGGGGGGTATAATAAAGATGACCCTTGGGTTAATTACTCCCAAGGGAAAAGTAGGTGGTGGTGAGGCAAATGGTAAAAGTCAATGTTGGGCCTTGCTGGACAAGTTTTATTCAAAGCGAACCGTCGTGGGGGTCCCATAAATCACCCGACCGCGTTAGGAACGCAAAATCCGGGAACATAACACCGGTATGATGGAAACTAGGGCGGCAAGAGTGGAACAAAACACCAGGCATAAGGCCGAGCCTTCCACACTTTACCAAGTATATAGATGCATTAATAATATAAGAGATATTGTGATATCCCAACATAAACCCTGTCCACCATGGAGCAATCTTCAACTTCACATGCAGCTAGCAACGCTATAAGAGGGGCTGAGCAAAAGCGGGAACATAGCCAAACAACGGTTTGCTAGGAATGGTGTCAAAGGTTAGAGGTTCATGGCAATTTGGGATGGCTGGACAAACAGGTAATAGGTAGCGCAGCATAGCGAAAGAACGAGGCAACTAGCATAGCAATGATAGTAGTGAGATCCAGGGTAGCGGTCATCTTGTCTGAAATCCCGCAAGGAAGAAGAACGAGTCCATGAAGAAGATGAAACCACGAAGACGAACCACACGCAGACGAACGCATCCTCACGATCGCAACGAAACGGGAACTATCGAGAAGAAGCACACAACATAGTAAACACACCACACATGAACAACACATGATGCACAACAAGCATGATGCATGTCCGGTTTAATGAGGCATGGCATGGCAAAGTGCAACATACAATACTACAAGTTACGTGGAGCTCAATATGCAACGAGTTGCATATTGACAAAACACCACATGCAATTATTTAGTTTCATCTCGTTTAGGTACACAACAATGTTAAATGTTGTTAAACATGGCAAGGGGTGAAGCATAATGGAAACTAACTATTTAGTCAAGTTAAAATGAGGCTGGAAACAACGAACAACAAGTCCGTAAATCCTCATGAGCATATTATGAATTTGCTACTGTTCTGCCCTAAAACATATTTTAAAGTTGTTAAACAGGAAAATAAAGTGGACCATGTTAATCTAGGCATTTTTCCACCCCATTTACATATAAAGTTTATTTAAAACGGAGCTACGGTTATTTAGTTATGAAATAAATCATTTTAACATGGCATTTATACAAATTTAAACAAACAGCAAGTTTAAACATTTTTAACATGGATGACAATGGCATATTATTAAACTAGATGAAAAACTAAGCATTTTACATATATAAAGTTTTTACATATGATGCATGGTTATTTAGTTATTAAATGCATGAAGTATAAGGGGTTTTCTGCAATTTTGTAAATCACTGGATAATGCTAAAATCGCAGTGCAGGAAAAAAACACACTGGGCCGGATCTGGAGCAGTGTTGGGCTGAACAGAGAGGAGGGGCTGGAGGGACTGCTCACCATGGGCCAAGCCCAGGTCGATGGAGAAGCTGGGCTGCAGCTGGGGAGGCCCACGCGGGAGGGGCGCGCTGGGCCTGGAGGGCGCTGGCCCAGGCGCTGGAGGCGCGGTCAACGGGCACCGGAGCGAAGCGGCTCTGCTCGCTCCGCTAGGGCATGGCGGCGGCGGCAGGGGTCCTTGGCACGGCGACGCGATGCAAAGCGGGTCGAGGACGGCAGGGAGGCGGGATCCTCGAGATCTGTGACGGAGGGGTCATTCCTGTGGCGGCGGCGGCAGGGGCGACTCCGGCGAGGAGCTCCAAGGACGGCGAGGTCCTACAGGCAAAAGGGGGGAGAGAGACGCCATGAGTGAGAGGGAGAAGAAAGGAGAAGGAACGAGAGGGCGGCAGGGCGCTCGCCAGCGAGGACGGCGACCATCGGCGACGACGATGCGGGACGCCGGCACGGCGGGGCACGACAACGGCGGGGCTCGATCGGGAGCCTCTCCCGATCTGGAGCCTGGGCGCCTTGGCGGCGCGGTCCGGTCCGATGGGCTCGGCGGGCCGGAAGGGCCTGCCAGGCATGGCGGTTGGAGGCGGGGGGGGTCTGCTGGGGCGCGACGTGGAGAGCGCAGGTTGGGCGAGGGCGAGAGGCCGGCGGCGGCTGGCCATTTCGGGCGCGCCAAGTGGCAGGTGAAGGTGGAGGGCGGCGGTGCAGGCGAGGTGGCGGCGACAAGTGGCGGCGGGGGAGAGGGCCGGTGCGGAATTTGAGGAAGAAGGAGGCTGGCGGCTGTGGGAATTGAGGAGGGGGTAGGTAGGAGGCCAAAACTGGAGAGGAGGGGTCTCTATATAGCCAAAGAGGCTAGGGTTTGGGGTTTTGAGGGGTTTCGGAGCCCTCCGATCTCGATCGGACGGCACCGGATGCGAGGAGGGGTATGGTAGGTGGGCTAGTGGGCTGTGAAGAGGAGTTAGGCTGAGAGGAGAGAAGAGAAGGCAGCCCGGCAACGGTTTTCGGAGACCGAAAACACCCGACGAATATACCGACTATATCGCGGTTATATATTTAACGGCTGGGCACTCAAACAAACTCCGAATGCGACGAAATTTGGCAGGCGGCCTGTCTACACTATAATAAGACCGCACACCAAGTTTCATCCCACTCCGAGAACATTTTTAAGCCACTTATAAAAATATATTTCGAAGGTGCCGCGGGCACGTGCGAGTGTGGCCGGGCTCAGAACGGACAACGGAGAGAAACGGCGGAACCCGAATGGATGCAAGTTTTAAAATATGACGGCAACGGAGTGCCGATGCAATGCGAATGATGCGATGAGATGAAATGCAAGACAAGAACAAAAAGCAAAACAAAAGACAAAAACCCAACCACGGAGGAAAAAATATATCACATCTCCGGAAAAGGCAAGAGTCGGTGTTATGAATATGGAAAGTTGTATCCGGGGCGTTACAACACTCCACCACTACGAGAGGATCTCGTCCCGAGATCTAGGATGGCACCGGAGGAAAAAGGAAGAGGAAGATAAGAGGTAAACTAAGTTGCTTCTTCGACAAACAAGTGAAACCACGAACCTTGAGAGGTTGAGCAATTTAAAAGAAAGAGTACAATAGAGATGAACGAGATTGCAAACAATCCGTTAGAAAAGAGGAACAAGCAGTATTACGAGAACTTGAAGGTTCAAAGACATGGAAATAAGTGCTTCACGAACGAAAAGAATATGACCACCTCGGTATAATGAGATAGCCAAGGAACAAGAATGACAGAATTTGGACAGCACTCCGGTAGAAAAGAGAAGAACACTTGATGAGATGAAAAGATATTGAAGAGATGATACAACACTCCGGTTGGAAATGGAGGAATAGAATTTGAACTTGGCAAAATGAACGCACTTGGATGAGACTCCGGTTAAAAGAGGAACGATAGACACAACACTCCGGTTAAATGGATAACCAAGGAAAAAGGAACATGATCCAACAATTCGAGATGATGAGTGAAGAGAGCAACATCACAATGTCTTCGGAAGAAAGAATAGAAGATAAATCATTGGAATAAAAGAATGGAGAAGAAAATGCCAACTTCTACCACAATTGAATTTGGAAAGCATCCTTGCAAAGAAGAATCGAACGGAGTTGTTGGAAAATCAACAACTAGAAGCACAAGCTTGTTGTGGGCTTATGGCAAACATCTCAAAATGATGAGGTGACAACCGGCCACTAATGGAAACAATTGACTGGTTGAGATCAATGAAGATAAGAGAAACTTCTTCCACCAAGTGAAAAGAGAGCAAGCTTGGGTCATGCATAATCACCACAAATAGCAACAACCCTTAAGGAAAGGCTTTAGGTGAAATATGACACAAGATAACTCCAACGAAGAAGTTGATTGGTCGAAAAGATCTCTTGAACGAAGAGAAAAAGATGGATTTAGAATACCTCATTCTTGACAACATATGAATGATGAAACATGAATGGAAATTGTCAAGAGTGACATAACACCATCTCAAAAGATAAGATAGAAGGAATTGCACTTTGGAATGCAAGACGGAGAATACTTGAGCTTCTCAAAACAAAACAAGTGTTGAGCACCATGTTTATTTTTAGAGTATAGCTTGGCGGATCATAACTTCAAGAGAAATCTTGAAGAACAATTGAAGAATGAAAAGAATCCTTGACGAATCACCATGTTGCCTCCATGAAGAACTCCGGATAGGAAAAGATAACATAAAAGAATTGAAGGTTGAAGCAAACAAGATTGAAGCCTTGCAATGATTTAGATGGAGCTTCGGAATAATTAGAGCTTGGAACTCCGGGAAAAGAAAAGATGAAACAACTGAAATCGAGAATGTGATATGATGAACAAACACCGAAAAGAAGAGATTAATCAACTTGGATGAAACAAGAATAAGAATTATGTTATGCGTATCCTTCACCAATTTAGATTGATGACAAGTAATAGATTTGGCATACTACTTATTCTCGTAGAAAGGATTGAAGAGAGATATTGCTCAACTTGGGAAGGTCTTGATGGAACCACCGGTGGGATTGGAACAACAAATGAATTGATATGATGAACAAGGAAGAGAGATCTTGAAAGAACCACCGTAAGAATTGAAAATGATCGAAGTAGGGGTGCATCACCGGTAAGAATTGGCAAATGAACGAAGGTGCTTGAGACAAAATAGATACATGAGAACAAAGAGATCAAGAACTGATTAGAGGATATTCGATTGATGCACCGGCAAGATAGGAGAATGATAACTGACAACTGAGAATGAATAAACCTGAATTGATGGACTCCGGATAACAAACTGAGAAGACTCTTGAATATCTTCTGATGGGTCAAAAAGATTCTCACAATCGAAAACAATTATGAGGGGATGGCAACAAGCTAGCACCATGAATCTTGAAGAGAATAGAGCAAGATTCAAGAGAAATACTTCTTCGGTCTTCATATGTTGAGAAAGAAGATGAGACCCACCATAACAACTGTTGATGCACTCTGGAATGAAAATTGGAAAGGTTGAACCAACGATGAAAAGAATTTGATAGATCTTGGAGAAAAGCATTTGACTGATGATAACTCATTCTTACGTCAAACTTGGAGAAGAATTTGAAAATGACTCCAGAAAATTAGAAGAGTCAGGTAAGATCCTGGGAAAAGACCTGTGGGTTAGGGCCCACTCGAAAGAACACCTTTGAAAAGATTTAAAAGAGATGTTGCACTGGTTGAATTAAATGACTTGAATGAGATACCAATCTCGAAAGAGCTTGAACGAATGCAGAGTGGAAACACGAATCTTTGAGATATCTTGAGCACTCCGTAATAACAAATAGCGAGAAGTAGAATGATAATGAGGTGCTCCGGTATGAGAAGACATTGAAATGAGGAAAAAGGTATGATCAACAAAACTTGACTTGAATCCACAGGAGAAGAGAAAGGAATGAGGAATGGCGAACTAGTAGAACATCTTCTTGAGAACCACCGGGTAAGAACATTGACGGAAAAGAATGGAGAAACTTCACATGAATAAATGGATACTTGATTAAGAAATCTGAGTCCTTCAAGAAAAAGGGTGGGTGGGCGGGAAAGAACAAAGGCAACTTGGGATGAACGAAACAAACACCGTTGAGAAAACTTAGAATTGATCTTGCGGATGGGAAAAATGATGGGATCCACTTGAAGAGAAGCACACCGGTTGGAAAGGAGTTGACATGACAAAATCAATGATCAAAAGGATTAGTATTCACATAGCAATATGAGAACACCGTTTAGGAAAGGTATGGATTCAACATTTGACATCGAAGCAACTCGAATACCACAAATAACACAAAACAAAGGATTTGGCTTGCAGAATAAGCCGGAACAAATACATATGATAGAGATTTACCCAATCCCATATCATGCATCTGTCGAAAAGATATTCTAGGAGCTACTTGAATTCCCACCTATAAACTCCCGAAACTTTACGGTTATGCGACCGGTGTTGGGGATACAGGGGAAGCAAAATATCTCACCCAAACTAACAATACCTACATCCAAGCTGTATCCATCCGTCAACACATAACCAAGAAACCTTCGGAAATCGTGTACCTCAACCTTCAAAAAGCATCCATTATACGAGTCATGGCAATACTCCCGTACTCACCTCAAGATCGGGTTATCGGGTTATCTCACCAACAACGCATAAAAGAGATTTTCGATGTCGCGTATTAAACTCGGTATTCCGAACTGCAACGATAAAATTATGGCGACAACACCTCGAGCTCAACTCCCGGGACACTTCCACTAAACCCCGCCGACGGGACGCACCAAGACAATATTGTCATCATAAAACCATCGGAACGATTCCAAGATACCCGCGTGATCCTAAAATTTTTTTGGTGAAATTTGAGAAGAGAAGAGTCAAAACTCTCGTCGGGAGACCTCACCAGAGCGACGAAGGACCGAGGAGTAAAAAGAATTCCTAACTCTCCGATATATATAATCCTAAATGACTCAGAACATTTTTCTAGACACAACTCGGCTGCTAAAAACGATCAAGCAGTGGGGCTCCTAAGGTCGGGGAAGGCTCTGATTACCAACTTGTAACGCCCTCGATGCGGCTATATCTCCCACGTGTCGAAGCACGACTTAGAGGCATAACCACATTGAAAGCAATGTCGCAAGTGAGGTAATCTTCACACAACCCATGTAATACATAAGGGAAAGAGATACATAGTTGGCTTACAATCGCCACTTCACACAATTACATGAATAAAGCATTACACCATCCAGATACAATCAAGGTCCGACTACGGAACCAAAATAAAAGAAGAACCCCAAATGCCACAAAGGTCCCCGATCGACCCCAACTGGGCTCCACTACTGATCAACTAGAACGAAACAACACAAAGAGCAAGATCTTCAACGAGCTCCTCCTTGAGCTTGATTGCGCCACCGCTTTCGGTAACATAGGCACCGCAAACTGGTTTGAAGTATCCGTGAGTCACGAGGACTCAGCAATCCCATTACCATGGGTATCAAGACTAGCAAAGCTTAATGGGAAAGGAAGGGGTAAAGTGGTGAGGTTGCAGCAGCGACTAAGCATAATATGGTGGCTAACATACGCAAATGAGAGCGAGAAGAGAAACAAGGAATGGTCGTCAACTAGTAATGATCAAGAGGTGATCCTGAACACCTACTTACGTCAAACATAACCCAGAAACCGTGTTCACTTCCCGGACTCCACCGAGAAGAGACCATCACGGCTACACACTCGGTTGATGCATTTTAATTCGGATCTGGTGTCAAGTTATCTACAACCGAACATTAACAAACTCCCATCTGCCACATAACCGCGGGCACGGCTCTCGAAAATTTATACCCTGCAGGGGTGTCCCAACTTAGCCCATGACAAGCTCTCACGATCATCGAAGGAATAGACCTTCACCCGAGACACTCCGATCAGACTTGGTATCCCGGTACATCAAGACATTTCGACAATGGTAAAACAAGACCAGCAAAGCCGCCCGATGCGCCGACAATCCCGATAGGAGCTGCACATATCTCGTTCTCAGGGCAACACCGGATAAGTGAAGCTACTAGTAAAACTAGCCCTCGAGTTGCCAAGAGGTGGCCCCGCAGGTTGCTCGGTTCGGACCAACACTTAGACAAGCACTGGCCCGGGGGTATAATAAAGATGACCCTTGGGTTAATTACTCCCAAGGGAAAAGTATGTGGTGGTGAGGCAAATGGTAAAAGTCAATGTTGGGCCTTGCTGGACAAGTTTTATTCAAAGCGAACTGTCAGGGGGGGTCCCATAAATCACCCGACCGCGTTAGGAACGCAAAATCCGGGAACATAACACCGGTATGACGGAAACTAGGGCGGCAAGAGTGGAACAAAACACCAGGCATAAGGACGAGCCTTCCACCCTTTACCAAGTATATAGATGCATTAATAATATAAGAGATGTTGTGATATCCCAACATAAACCCTGTCCACCATGGAGCAATCTTCAACTTCACCTGCAGCTAGCAACGCTATAAGAGGGGCTGAGCAAAAGCGGGAAGATAGCCAAACAACGGTTTGCTAGGAATGGTGTCAAAGGTTAGAGGTTCATGTCAATTTGGGATGGCTGGACAAACAGGTAATAGGTAGCGCAGCATAGCAAAAGAACGAGGCAACTAGCATAGCAATGATAGTAGTGAGATCCAGGGTAGCGGTCATCTTGCCTGAAATCCCGCAAGGAAGAAGAACGAGTCCATGAAGAAGATGAAACCACGAAGACGAACCACACGCAGACGAACGCATCCTCACGATCGCAACGAAACGGGAACTATCGAGAAGAAGCACACAACATAGTAAACACACCACACATGAACAAGACATGATGCACAACAAGCATGATGCATGTCCGGTTTAATGAGGCATGGCATGGCAAAGTGCAACATACAATACTACAAGTTACGTGGAGCTCAATATGCAACGAGTTGCATATTGACAAAACACCACATGCAATTATTTAGTTTGATCTCGTTTAGGTACACAACAATGTTAAATGTTGTTAAACATGGCAAGGGGTGAAGCATAATGGAAACTAACTATTTAGGCAAGTTTAAATGAGGCCAGAAACAACGAACAACAAGTCCGGAAAATCCTCATGAGCATATTATGAATTTGGTACTGTTCTTCCCTAAAACATATTTTAAAGTTGTTAAACAGGAAAATAAAGTGGACCATGTTAATCTAGGTATTTTTCCACCCCATTTACATATAAAGTTTATTTAAAACGGAGCTACGGTTATTTAGTTATGAAATAAATCATTTTAACATGGCATTTATACAAATTTAAACAAACAACAAGTTTAAACATTTTTAACATGGATGACAATGGCATATTATTAAACTAGATGAAAAACTAAGCATTTTACATATATAAAGTTTTTACATATGATGCATGGTTATTTAGTTATTAAATGCATGAAGTATGAGGGGTTTTCTGCAATTCTGTAAATCACTGGATAATGCTAAAATCGCAGTGCAGGAAAAAAACACACTGGGCCAGATCTGGAGCAGTGTTGGGCTGAACAGAGAGGAGGGGCTGGAGGGACTGCTCACCATGGGCCAAGCCCAGGTCGGTGGAGAAGCTGGGCTGCAGCTGGGGAGGCCCACACGGGAGGGGCGCGGTGGGCCTGGAGGCCGCTGGCCCAGGCGCTGGAGGCGCGGTCAACGGGCACCGGGAGCGAGCGGCTCCTCTGCTCGCTCCCGCTAGGGCATGGCGGCGGCGGCAGGGGTCCCTTGGCACGGCGACGCGATGCAGGCGGGTCGAGGACGGGCAGGGGAGGCCGGGATCCTCCAGATCCAGGACGGAGGGGCTCATTCCCGGTGGCGGCGGCGGCAGGGGCGACTCCGGCGAGGAGCTCCAAGGACGGCGAGGTCCTGCGGGCAAAAGGGAGGAGAGAGACGCCATGAGTGAGAGGGAGAAGAAAGGAGAAGGAACGAGAGGGCGGCAGGGCGCTCGCCAGCGAGGACGGCGACCATCGGCGACGACGACGCGGGACGCCGGCACGGCGGGGCACGACAACGGCGGGGCTCTGGATCGGGAGCTCCTCTCCCGATCTGGAGCCTGGGGCGCAGGGGCGGCGCGGTCCGGGTCCGATGGGCTCGGCGGGCCCCGGATGGGCCTGCCAGGGCCGCGGCGGTTGGAGGCGGGCAGGGGGTGCGCTGGGGGCGCGACGTGGAGAGCTGAGTTGGGCAAGGGCGAGAGGCCGGGCGTGGTGGCCATTCCAGGCGCCAAGTGGCGTGGAGAAGGTGGAGGCGGCGGTGCAGGCGAGGTGGCGGCGACAAGTGGCGGCGGAGGAGAGGGTCAGTGGAATTTGAGGAAGAAGGAGGTGGTGGCAAGGGAATTGAGGAGGGGTAGGTAGGAGGCCAAAAATGGAGAGGAGGGGTCTTTATATAGCCAAAGAGGCTAGAGTTTGGGGTTTTGAGGGGTTTCGGAGCCCTCCGATCTCAATCGGACGGCACCGGACGCGAGGAGGGGTATGGTAGGTGGGCTAGTGGGCTGTGAAGAGGAGTTAGGCTGAGAGGAGAGAAGAGGAGGCAGCCCGGCAACGGTTTTCGGAGACCGAAAACACCCGACGAATATACCGACTATATCGCGGTTATATATTTAACGGCTGGGCAGTCAAACGAACTCCGAATGCGACGAAATTTGGCAGGCGGCCTGTCTACACTATAATAAGACCGCACACCAAGTTTCATCCCATTCGAGAACATTTTAAGCCACTTATAAAAATATATTTGGAGTGCAGCGAGTAGCGTGGGAGTGTGGTCGGGCTCAGAACGGACAACGGAGAGAAACGGCGGAACCCGAACGGATGCAAGTTTTAAAATATGACGGCAACGGAGTGCCGATGCAATGCGAATGATACGATGAGATGAAATGCAAGACAAGAACAAAAAGCAAAACAAAAGACAAAAACCCAACCACGGAGGAAAAAATATATCACATCTCCGGAAAAGGCAAGAGTCGGAGTTATGAATATGGAAAGTTGTATCCGGGGCGTTACATCAAAGTATATGGTTTTATACAGACTTTTGGAGAAGCCTATATTTACAACAAAGTGAGTGGGAGCTCTGTAGCATTTCTAATATTATATGTGGACGAAATATTATTGATTGGAAATGATATAGAATTTCTGGATAGCATAAAAGGATACTTGAATAAAAGTTTTTCAATGAAAGACCTCGGTGAAGCTGCTTACATATTAGGCATCAAGATCTATAGAGATAGATCGAGACGCTTAATTGGACTTTCACAAAGTACATACCTTGATAAAGTTTTGAAAAAGTTCAAAATGGATCAAGCAAAGAAAGGGTTCTTGCCTGTAATACAAGGTGTGAAATTGAGTCAGACTCAATGCCCGACAACTTCAAAATATAGAGAGAAAATGAAAGAAGTTCCCTATGCTTCAGCCATAGGCTCTATCATGTATGCAATGTTGTGTACTAGACCTGATGTGTGCCTTGCTATTAGTTTAGCAGGGAGATACCAAAGTAATCCAGGCGTGGTCAAGAACATCCTGGAATACCTGAAAAGGACTAAGGATAAGTTTCTCATTTATGGAGGTGACAAAGAGCTAGTCGTAAATGGTTACGTTGATGCAAGCTTTAACACTGATCTGGACGATTCTAAATTGCAAACCGGATACATATTTATATTGAACGGTGGAGCTGTCAGTTGGTGCAGTTCTAAGCAAAGCGTCGTAGCGGGATCTACATGTGAAGCGGAGTACATAGCTGCTTCGGAAGCAGCAAATAAAGGAGTCTGGATGAAGGAGTTCATATCCGATCTAGGTGTCCTACCTAGTGCATTGGGTCCAATGAAAATATTTTGTGACAATACTGGTGCAATTGCCTTGGCAAAGGAATCCAGATTTCACAAGAGAACCAAGCACATCAAGAGATGCTTCAATTCCATCCGGGACCAAGTCCAGGTGGGAGACATAGAGATTTGCAAGATACATACGGATCTGAATGTTGCAGACCCGCTGACTAAGCCTCTTCCACGAGCAAAACATGATCAACACCAAGGCTCCATGGGTGTTAGAATCATTACTGTGTAATCTAGATTATTGACTCTAGTGCAAGTGGGAGACTGAAGGAAATATGCCCTAGAGGCAATAATAAAGTTATTATTTATTTCCTCATATCATGATAAATGTTTATTATTCATGCTAGAATTGTATTACCCAGAAACATAATACATGTGTGAATACATAGACAAACATAGTGTTACTTGTATGCCTCTACTTGACTAGCTCGTAAATCAAAGATGGTTAAGTTTCCTAACCATAGACATGAGTTGTCATTTGACTAACGGGATCACATCATTAGGAAAATTATGTGATTGACTTGACCCATTCTGTTAGCTTAGCACTTGATCATTTAGTATGTTGCTATTGCTTTCTTCATGACTTATACATGTTCCTATGACTATGAGATTATGTAACTCCCGCTTATCGGAGGAACACTTTGTGTGCTACCAAACGTCACAACGTAACTGGGTGATTATAAAGGTGCTCTACAGGTGTCTCCGAAGGTACTTGTTGAGTTGACGTATTTCGAGATTAGGATTTGTTACTCCGATTGTCGGAGAGGTATCTCTGGGCCCCCTCGGTAATGCACATAACTATAAGCCTTGCAAGCAACGTAGCTAATGAGTTAGTTACGAGATGATGCATTACGTAACGAGTAAAGAGACTTGCCGGTAACGAGATTGAACTAGGTATTGGATACCGACGATCGAATCTCGGGCAAGTAACATACCGATGACAAAGGGAACAACGTATGTTGTTATGCGGTTTGACCGATAAAGATCTTCGTATAATTTGTAGGAGCCAATATGAGCATCCAGGTTCCGCTATTGGTTATTGACCGGAAATGTGTCTCGATCATGTCTACATAGTTCTCGAACCCGTAGGGTCCGCACGCTTAAGGTTTCCTTCACAGTTTTATTATGAGTTTATGAGTGTTGATGTACCGAAGGTCGTTCGGAGTCCCGGATGTGATCACGGACTTGACGAGGAGTCTCGAAATGGTTGAGACATAAAGATCGATATATTGGATGACTATATTTGGACACCGGAAAGGTTCCGGGTGAGATTGGGACAATACCGGAGCTCCGGGAAGTTATCGAAACCCCCCGGGAGGTATATGGGCCTTATTGGGCCTTAGTGGAAAGGAGGGGAAAGGAGCAAGGGAGGGGGCGCGCCCCCCCCAAGCCCAATCTGAATTGGGAGGGGGCCCGGCCCCCCTTTCCCTCCTCCCTCCTTCCTCTTCCTTCCCTCTCCTTCTCCTAATAGGAAAGGGGGGAGTCCTACTCCCGGTGGAAGTTGGACTCCCCCATAGGGCGCGCCACCCCCCTTGGCCGGCCCCTCCTCCACTCCTTTATATACGGGGGAGGGGGGCACCCTATAGACACAACAATTGATCTCTTGATCTCTTAGCCGTGTGTGGTGCCCTTCTCCACCATAGTTCTCCTCGATAATATTGTAGCGGTGCTTAGGCGACGCCCTGCAACAGTAGAACATCAAGACCGTCACCACGCCGTCGTGCTGACGGAACTCTTCCCCGACATTCTGCTGGGTCGGAGTACGGGGAACATCATCGAGCTGAACATGTGCAAGAACTCGGAGGTGTTGTAGTTTCCGTGCTTGATCGGTCGGGCCGTGAAGACGTACGACTACATCAACCGTGTTGTGCTAACGCTTCCGCTTTCGGTCTACGAGGGTACGTGGACACACTCTCCCCTCTCGTTGCTATGCATCACCATGATCTTGCGTGTGCGTAGGAATTTTTTTGAAATTACTACATTCCCCAACAACAGAGCCCATTGACGAGGGTTTTTTCCCTCGTTTGGAAGCCTCTGTTTCCAAATCTTTAGAGCCGGCCCTTTTCTTACCTTGAGGAGAGGGGATTTTAGGTTCCCCTCCCCGATTATGCTCCTTCGTGGAGGTACTTACTCCCCCAATTTGGATGTGTAAAATATGAGGCCCACCTGTGGCTTCTCTATTCCTTCCCTCGTCTTCTCCTGATGGCACCTGATATGGCGCGCGCTCAAGCATCCTGGCCAACAAAGGATCCGGCGAGCCTTCGGGAAGAGGGGCGAACACTTAATCCTCTTCGCCTTCCTTAGCTAGTCCTGGCAGAGAGCAATTTTTCAGAATGATGTTATAATAAACATAAAGGATGGTGTGTTCGGTAGAGGAATTACTTACTGGGGTATCCAGACGGTTGCAGTTGAGACCCACGTCCTCGGTGGTTTCCAGACACTTTATTCGTGATCCGAAGAATGACCCATACATCTGTTTGAGCGTCATGCCGAAGAATTGTTGAATGGTTCGCGGTCCTTCCGGGTTGAACTCCCACATATGGAGAGGACGACACTGGCAGGGCAGGACTCGACGAACTAACATCACTTGCATTATCTTGACAAGACTGACATCCCTCTTAATGAGGTCTCAGATGCGGCTTCGCAGTGTCAGCACGTCGTTAATCGACCCCCAATCCAGCCCCTTGTTGACCCATGACGCCAGTTGCGGCGGTTGGTGTTTGGGGAACGTAGTAATTTCCAAAAATTTCCTACGCACACGCAAGATCATGGTGACGTATAGCAACGAGAGGGGAGAGTGTTGTCTACATACCCTTGTAGACTGTAAGCGGAAGCGTTAGCACAACGCGGTTGATGTAGTCGTATGTCTTCACGGCCCGACCGATCAAGCACCGAAACTACGGCACCTCCGAGTTCTAGCACACGTTCAGCTCGATAACGTCCCTCGAACTACGATCCAGCCGAGTGTCGAGGGAGAGTTCCGTCAGCACGACGGCGTGATGACGATCTTGATGTTCTACCGTCGCAGGGCTTCGCCTAAGCACCGCTACGATATTATCGAGGTGGACTATGGTGGAGGGGGGCACCGCACACGGCTAAGAGATCCAAGGGATCAATTGTTGTGTCTTTGGTGCTAGACCTACCCCTCTATTTCTATGTTGAGCCCTGGGGTCGAAACTTGGAGCAAAAGCCTCCTCAAAGTCGGTTTTGCCCGAAAGGCAAGAGTCCCACTCAAACTCCAGGACCAAACGCCACAATCCTTGGCGTCTGGCCCAGACGCCATGGGCCTCGGCGTCAGCCCAGGTCGACGCCAGGTCTCCGGCGTTTGGCCCCCCGCCTCCATAAAACTCCTTTTGCACCGACCTAAAGCCTCATGGGCTTGACCCTTAGCCTAACCATATCATCCAATATATAAATCTTTACGTCTCGACCATTTCGAGACTCCTCGTCATGTCCCCGATCTCATCCGGACTCGAACTCCTTGGTACATCAAAACATGTAAACTCATAATATAAGCATCATCGAAACCTTAAGCGTGCAGACCCTACGGGTTCGAGAACAATGTAGACATGACCGAAACACATTTCCGGTCAATAACCAATAGCGGAACCTGGATGCTCATATTGGCTCCCACATATTCTACGAAGATCTTTATCGGTCAGACCGCATAACAACATACGTTGTTCCCTTTGTCATCGGTATGTTACTTGCCCGAGATTCGATCGTCGGTATCAATACCTAGTTCAATCTCGTTACCGGCAAGTCTCTTTACTCATTACGTAATGCATCATTCCGTAACTAAATCATTAGCTACATTGCTTGCAAGGCTTATCAGAGATACCTCTCCGACAATCGGAGTGACAAAACCTAATCTCGAAATACGCCAACCCAACATGTACCTTTGGAGACACCTGTAGTACTCCTTTATAATCACCCGCCACGTTCGACGTTTGGTAGCACCAAAGTGTTCCTCCGTAAACGGAGTTGCATAATCTCATAGTTACAGGAACATGTATAAGTCATGAAGAAAGCAATAGCAACATACTAAACGATCAAGTGCTAAGTTAACGGAATGGGTCAAGTCAATCACATCATTCTCCTAATGATGTGGTCCCGTTAATCAAATGACAACCCTTTTGTCCATGGCTAGGAAACATAACCATCTTTGATAAACAAGCTAGTCAAGTAGAGGCATACTAGTGACACTATGTTTGTCTATGTATTCACACATGTATTATGTTTCCGGTTAATACAATTCTAGCATGAATAATAAACATTTATCATGATATAAGGAAATAAATAATAACTTTATTATTGCCTCTAGGGCATATTTCCTTCAGGGGGACCCGAGCGGAACGCTGGAGCGGCCGCCCGCTTTGTACCTCGGGGAGCTGTGATGTAAAACCACTCTTGCTGCCATGAATCAGAAGTTCCTGTGAATGAACCCTTTGGCCATGGGGCCTCGACACCTTTTCTTATTACAGCGCCTCCACACTCCGCGTGACGCCCGTCAATCACCCTCGGCCTCACATTGAAGGTCTTGAGCCACAGGCCGAAGTGGGGGGTAATGCGGAGAAAGGCTTCACACACGATGATAAATGACGAGATGTGAAGGATGGAATCTGGCGTAATAGAACATGAGCCCCCTCACAAAGGGATCAAGACTAAAACCTAGCCCTCGGAGGAAGTGGGAAATAAATACGACAGATCTTGTTGGGTTCGGGAGTGGGGATGACCTGCCCTTGAGCTGGCAGCCTGTGCGGGATTTCGGCGATGAGATACCTGGCCTCCCTAAGCTTCTTGATGTCCTCCTCTGTGACGGAGGAGGCCATCCACCGGCCTTGAAGATTGGATCCGGACATGGTCGAGGGTCCGAAGTGCTTAAGCTTGAGCCTTGGGTGTTGGAACTCGAGGTGCGGGAGGGGAAGGATCGAGCATGGGAAGAAAAGGACAGGCCTTGGCCCCCATTATAAAGAGGACAAATATCAAGCGTCCCCCGCGTGACTGTTTGAGACTTGCCTAAAATTGAGGAGTCATATTAAACAAACACGGTTGGGTTACCCACACCAGTATTGATGAGAATCCCGTGATAAGGGGGACACGATCTCTGCTTCGACAAGACGTGCCAATAAAACCGCCTCGCAGCGCATGTAGTGGCTGGTTGTGAAAAATGGTTCGAATAGTAACCGAACCGTGGCATGATGTCATGCTATGAAAAGCTGTCAGCAGAATAGATTTGAGGAATATTGTACTCTCTCCGGTGGTATGTGGAATTTATCTTGTAGAGCCGGACACGATTCTCGTGTTCAAAATCTTCTATGGAGTATTCGGAGAAGGAACCGCCTTGCAATGCCGAAGACAATCTACGCGCCGGACTCATCGTCATTGAAGCCTGGTTCAGGGGCTACTGAGGGAGTCCTGGATTAAGGGGTCCTCGGACAGCCGGACTATATACTTTGGCCAGACTGTTGGACTATGAAGATACAAGATTGAAGACTTCGTCCTGTGTCCAGGTGGGACTCTCGTTTGCGTGGAAGGCAAGCTTGGCAATTCGGATATGTAGATCTCCTTCTCTGTAACTGACTCTGTGCAACCATAGCCCCCTCCGGTGTCTATATAAACCGGAGGGTTTAGTCTGTAGGACAACAACAATCAGAATCATAGGCTAGCTTCTAGGGTTTAGCCTCTACGATCTCGTGGTAGATCAACTCTTGTAATACTCATATCATCAAGATCAATCAAGCAGGAAGTAGGGTATTACCTCCATCGAGAGGGCCCGAACCTGGATAAAACATCGTGTCCTCTGTCTCTTGTTACCATTAGCCTTAGACGCACAGTTCGGGACCCCCTACCCGAGATCCGTCGGGTTTGACACCGACAGACATCACTGGTGTGGGAGTGGAGTTGAGGCAGATTTATTCGTCCGGGCGCCATTCCTACCACCCCAAGGGCATACCACGACCTACAAAACCAAACCCTAACTACAAAGCAGAGGAAAGGGATCCCCCTCCCTTCTATCGCCGGAGCAGCAGTTGGAGGGAGAGGGGACTAGCCCTGGCCGGTGTAGATTGGAGTTAGAGGATTTGCCACACAACAAAAAGAAGATAAAAAAGTAAATACACACCAAAAGCGAGCTATCCAGGTTGGTTATACCAGTTACTGATGAAGCGTGATGTTTGGAGTTCGGTCCTCAACTTACGCAGAATTTTTGAAGTTTGCAGAAAATAATAATAATAATTGTAAATGGGCCCAACTCGGAAAGGAGAAGGGATGTGTATAAATCATAATGGAGGAGCACCTAGTTAATCACTTACCTGGACGAGGTCTATGGGTGATCAAGAAGACCCATGGCCTAAACTAGTGGCCTCCATTGCACTTTGGAGGAGCATTGGTTTACCATTTCCCTTTGTGGGAGAGTGGACGTCATAATTTGTGGTAGCGGGGGTACACGTTCGCGCGGTCCCTACTTATTCAAACTATAAATATTTTGGATGAAACTAAAAATCAAGTCGATCTAAATCTTTAGGTCTAATATTTGTCTTAGAGCCATCTCTCTTGAGTGGGAGAGTGAACGTCACAATTTGTGGTAGCGGGCAATGCATTCCGATTGAAATAGTAGGATCTAAACAAGGAAGCGCATTTGCCATTCGTTGTTTATATAAGCATCCCAAAAGCATCCGATGTTAAAATATGCTTGTTAAATTAAGTTCTGAATTAGTAGATGCTGCCAAAGAGAGAGTGGGAGTGCCATACGAAAAAAGGAAGCGACTCATAGAAAGGTAGAGGCAAATAGAGCTCTTCCATGTTTTTATTAATCCATGAACAAAATTTATGTATGTAGACACATGGATCCATACATCTCGATCGAAAAGAATCAATAGAAGGAGAATCCGATGATATCTTTCTCGAAACAAACAAAAAGGAAGAGAAAGAGAAAACAAAGATCATGATCAACTAGGGGATTCCGTTAATATACCATTTCAAAAATAAAAACAATCGGGACTTTTTGGAGATTGGATGCGGTTACTAATTCATGATCTGGCATGTACAAAATAAAATCTTCATTCTTGATTCTACGATAAATATTTTGAAAGCGTTTCATTTGCTTCTCTTCAATGGAAGTTTCATTTTCTCAGAATGTATCCGAATTTTTGGCCTAATTCTTCTTTTGATGATCGATTTAACCTCTGGTAAAAAAGATAGACCTTGGTTCTATTTAATCTCTTCAACAAGTTTAGTAATAAGTATAATAGCCTTATTGTTCCGACAAAAAGAAGAACCTATAATTAGCTTTTCGGGAAATTTCCAAACGAATAGTTTCAACGAAATCTTTCTATTTCTCATTTTATTATGTTCAAGTTTATGTATTCCTTTATCCGTAGAGTACATTGAATGTACAAAAATGGCTATAACAGAGTTTCTGTTATTCATATTAACAACTACTCTAGGGGGGGATGTTTTTATGTGTTGCTAACAATTTAATAACTTCTAAACCTTTAGCCCTAATCCGTGTTAGTGGGGTACATGTTTATATATAAATTTAAATTGAAGTTTATTCACATCAAATCAAAATCATGTTAATACATAACCTTTAGGCCAATGCTCATGAGTCACTCACTAGTTGATTTGATGATCAAAGCCTAGGTTCGACTATTGTTGGAGGTGTCGGCAAAGTCACACTACATCTTTGTATTCCCTGTAACAGTTCATACAAAGCGGAATCTCTCGATAACATCAATATTACCTATAAAAATAAACAAATCATAAAATACTACAATTAGGGGGGGTGTTATGCCATGAAGCTAGGCAATGTGTGCACCTAATGTAGTCCACCATTTTCAGCCATTAGATGCAAAAACAATGGATACGATGAATGGCCATGAACATATTTTACATAAAGAACATTATACTTCGTCAAAATCAATCCGCAATTCAATGTGCACCGCAGGATCATTATAGTGGATTGATTTTGACGAAGCGTGATTTCAATATTAACAATGTGCCGAACTACAATGGTGGAGTGTGGGTTGATTTCGATAAAAAATATGAGGTCTATTTCGTGACCCAAAATTGAATTTAATCTTTAGTAAAATCCTATCCCTTGGTTTTCCAGCCAACGACCCAAAATCACAGGATGCATTGGGTTCCCAAAATCCTATGTTCCGCATGATACTTTCGGGAAGGGGGGGGGTATCATGTGAATCTGTGCAATGTGTGCTTAGATGAAATGCTAGTGCAAACGACAAACATTGCTACTAACATATTGAAGGGGAATGGTGGATTAAAAGCAGAGCACTTTCCGTGGGGGACAGGAAGGAGAACAGAGAAGAGGAGAAGGAAGAGAGAAGCAAGTTTTTTGGGATTGCTAAATCTCAGTCGATTGAGACTTAGCCAAGTCTCAGTCAATGCTATATCCACGGGATTTTACATGGAGATCTGTATCAAATTTTCTTTTTTTTTCTTACATGTTTTTTAACACAGTACAGACGCAAACGCTCATATACACATGCATACACTGACCCCTATGAACGCACACACGCACACCCTAACCCTATGAGCACCTCCGAAGGACTGAGCTGACATATCATCTTGAAATATACGAAGTCATCGTAGGCACCTCGTCGTCGACGGGAACATCTCCTCCCACTGAATGCGCATCACCGGAAATCCTGAAATAAATCCAGGAATAAATGCGAGCACCAGAATTTGAACCCTGGTGGGCTGGCACCATTGCAGAATTGGGCATTAGCCCGGTTCGTACGGGCCTTTACTCCTGGTTCACCTACCCGCACTAAAGGGTGGGGACTAAAAGCCCCCACTTTAGTCCCGGTTCATCACGGGCGGAGACCAAAGGCCACCACGTGGCACGAGCCCGTGCCGGGGGCTAGGGGACCTTTAGTCCTGGCTAGTGACACCAATTGGGACTAGAGGTTTAGGGGTTTAGGGTTTTAGGATTTATAGTTTATTTTTCCTTTTCGTTTTGTGTTTTTCATTTCAAACATATTTTACGCTACTGCAGTCGTCAAGTGCCACTGCTACTACATACTGTACACGTCATATATAATAGAATTTCTCGTACGACCATTCATATATCATAGAATTTCTCATACGACCACACACGCACGCGCGTCCGTGCGCGCGCGCACACACACACACACATATATATATATATATATACAATTTGGTACATATATACAATTTCTCCTACAATTTGCAGATCATTACATACATGCATTAGGTGTAATGGTATTCTTCTTTGGGATCTATGACCTGGTCAAGCAAAAATCCCGCAATCTCCTCTTGAAGTGCTCGTATGCGGTCCATTGGTAGGAGCTTATCCCGCGTCTCTTCCATCTTTATTAAAAAACAGGATCAATATGAATATATTAGTTGTGTGTATATATATTATATTATGATAAAAAGAATTGTGAATTGTATTTATGTACGTCAATATTTCTTCTACTTTTGCTCCTTTCTGTCATAAAGCGAATGTTCTCGCAAACATAGTATGCACATAGATTATTCCCCGGCGCCTGCCTCATGCACTTTACGAGAATAGAATTCAATCAGATAATAATTAAGCAAGCATGATAGTGGTATTGAAACTAGAATTAAAGAGATGCACAGACGTAACTAGTACTACTTAATTACCTCGGCTCACACCCATTTCAGCTCTTGTTTCCATGGGCCTTGAACCTGTTTGATGAACTTTTGCCAAACCCTTCCCGTCGGCAAAGAAAATGAATAAAGGAGTTATTAATTAGTTGATATCAGGAAATGAACTTAAGAGGCCGACATAGTGCACTAATGATTGAAATTACCTGTCGGTCACCCCATTCATGATTGAGTATTCTTTAGTTTCTTTAAGTAGTGAGTCCAATACTCGAACATTTTCCTCTTCAACTTCAATGATTAACAGGATCCAGTGGAAACTGCATGCGCACACGTTTGTATAATTAAGCGGGCATGTGCATAACTCATCAACTACACTTATTAACATCTAGTCAGCAAACAGAATTTGTAGTACGAGACAGTAACACCCACCCGAAGTTGTAAGGAAGTTGTATTTCTGGTTGGGTATTTAGTCGCATAAAAAACTGTAGCAAGCTTTTCTCTGTCTCTTTTTTCTGATGTGACCATGTCTCTTCATTAACGGTATTTGGGACAATGAACCCAATGCCATAGCGTCCATCTCTTTTAATTTCATAAGTCTTCATTCTGCGTAATAACATAGAAAAAATATAGTGAGGATAGTTACAGGTAATGAACGAGCACAGCTAGCTAGAGACTTAAATTATAGAAAGAAATCACTTACAAACAATAGCAACTGACGATAGATTTGTCGAGTGCGTCTTGATTGAACAACTGAAACATTTCTTGAAACTCAACCCACAAATCTTTTTCATGAAAGTAATGCTCTGCCTTGACTTCCACATGAGGGACTCTCGCTCGTTCTTTACTTCTCTCAGGTACCACTCATGCAATCTGTGCATTCTCGTTGATAGAAGCGAGATCTCCTCAGGCTTGACAAGAGGTTGGTCGGGGACATATTTCCATGTTAGTTCCTCCTATGTAACCCGAGGAGAAACTCGATGCCTAGGAGTTGTTCAACAGTGACACCTGCCTCTTTAGCCTGCCTTCTATGATCGTCGGTTATTACCAGCTGATCGACGGTACTCACATGTGGTTGTACAATGAGCGGGGGTCGATTACCGCTGCTGTTCTCCCAGCCAGGGAACAGTTTTCCCGCTATTTTACCAACTGCTTGGCTCGAGTTTGAGCTCGACTTCGTCTATTTTTGTGCATGATATAACTTCCTAATAGAGAGCTCATAGTCTGAGGCCGGTCTATTCACATCCGGTTGAACATTATCAATAAAGTGTTGTATCACTTCCTCAGGTATTTTCTCCTTTGGCGGCGGGGGCAGTTTCTTTGCAAAAAGGCCTTCAATTGGGCTTCCACTTCGGCGTTGTTTTCCTCGATGGTCATCTCGTAAGCCAACTTGTTTTTGGCAAGAGGAGAGTCTTTCTTGCTTGGTGCTCTCTTCCGCTTTGGAGAAGGCTGACGCGCCCGAGATCGATATGGCGGACTCGCGCTGATGGGCTCCGTCTCGGGGTGGGCTGGTGCAGTCGGCTGACACAGTGGCGGACTAGCGCCGTGCTCCGTCTTGGGCAGGGTTGGAGTTGGTTGACACGGTGGCAGACTTGGAGGAGGAGTCGGCTGACGCGGTGGCGGACCGGGACTAAATGTGCTCGTGGGGGCCCAAGCCTACCATTGATGAAGTCATGTACCTAGGGTAGGGTCACAGACCTGTCTTAAGTACCCTTCCCAAGGACACCCTCAGAAGAAGAGGCCTTCGAGTCGACCAAAGAGAGACTTCACTCGACGGACGCGAAGGACTCGACCATGAAGACTCACTCGACCACCAGGAGATCAAGAGCCACTCTGCATCGAACGGTCTGTAATTAAGTAGTCTTTATGGCCATGATGACACTTTATGTAAGGCGTTACCAGAAATGCCAGGCCTTAATGTACTTTAAACCCTGCATAACTTAGGGCCGGAGGGGTCTGGCAGATACTATATAAGCCACCCCCCTCCTAAGTGTAAAGGGTTCGCACCCCTGTAATCTATACACACATAATCCAGTCGACCGCCTCCGGGCTCCGAGACGTAGGGCTGTTACTTCCTCCGAGAAGGGCCTGAACTCGTACATCCCTTGTCTACACAGCTGCTCCATAGCTAGGATCTTGCCTCTCCATACCTACCCCCCATTCTACTGTCAGACTTAGAACCACGACAGTTGGCGCCCACCGTGGGGCAGGTGTCTTAGCGATTTTTGGAGAAGTTGCAATTGTTCCGATTGCCTTCATCATGGTTTCCGGTGGAGCTCTGGTCGAGGGCCGCGAGATCCGTCTCGGCGCGCTCACCCTTCATCGCCGACGACTCCGCTTGGCTCTAGGAGGCTCCACTCGACATCGACGCGCTCCCCGTCCGCGGTGCGACGCATTTTCAGGCGTGTGTTCGCGGTGTTCTGCTGCGGCAATCGTCGACTCCATATCTGTCGACTCCCCTAACGTCGTCCCTCCCTGTCTCCCGCCAGCGCAAGCGCTCTGGTCGGTCGAGGCTCCAGCGGTGGGTGAGGCACGCGGTGGCTCACCAGTCGGCCACCACCCAAGTCGCGGCGATCGAGCCCGACGAATCCCCCTACGGCCTGTTTGATCTGTCGACTGGCTCCGTAGAGACCGCATCCGAGTGCGACAGTAGCGATCCGGTGGCAGAGGTCTTGATGGTCAACGGGCCTCGTAGCCCTCCCGGCTTCTCCCACGACGACGGGATGGACGGTGGAGGCGACCCCGCTCAAGCCCATGAGGAATATCAACCCGAGCCACTTAATTCCCTGCAAAGGAAGAACCGCCCTTGCAGAACATGGATGCCCTGCATACTCCCATCGCAGGAGAAACCCCCGAGGCTCGCGCCTTGGAGGAGGCACGTTTGGCCAACTTGGCTGAACGCACTCGTCTAGAGAACCTCCAGCGAGCACTCGACGAGCGCGCGCGGCAACGAGTACCCAACTCCAGTCGACGTCAACTCTTCCCGCAGCCGACTCAGGTATATCGAACCCCGATTCAGAATTTAGCAGCTGCAGCCCGTATAGCAGAGTCAATTCAGCCCTCTCAGTCAGAGGCTGGCAGAGGCTTGATGCAGATTAGGGACTTGCTCCGAGCAGCAGGAGATCAGAATTCAGCCCTCTCAGTCACGCAACAGGATTCATAGTCGATCTGTCGCTGCGAATACGGTTCTGTCGGCTCACAGCCCTAGATCGCCTCCGCGGTGTGAGGGACGCAAGAATCGACGTGACCAATATGGCGACCGATACGATCGTGATGATAGGCGTCGAGTGCCCACTCCTCCCCCAAGAGGTGGGTCTTACACTCATCGGCAGCAAGATGACAGGCGCCAGCTCAGTGTGGGTCGAAGAGCTCCGGTCGACCCCAGGGAACCAGGCTTTGACGCGTGGTCCATCATCATGCAAGGCCTGGTCGATCGAAACAGGGCTCATCGAGGTGGCCACGACAGAGATGCGCCCACTAGCAGCCGAGTACATGTTTCAGGTCCAGAATGTTTCAGCATGGCTATCAGAGCCGCCGTGATTCCCCCCAACTTCAGGTTGGCGACTGGAGTAAGTAAGTTCACCGGTGAGTCTAAGCCTGAAACTTGGCTTGAAGACTACCGAGTGGCGGTGCAGATTGGCGGCGGAAATGATGAAGTGGCTATGAAGCATTTACCACTCATGTTGGAAGGTTCGGCCAGGGCGTGGTTGAATTAGTTAGCTCCAAGCAGCATTTACACTTGGGAAGATCTTTCTCGAGTGTTCGTCAGGACATTTGAGGGAACCTGCAAGCGACCAGCTGGATTGACAGAGTTGCAAGTCTGCGTGCAGAAGTCGAATGAAACCTTAAGAGATTACATTCAGAGATGGATTACTTTGCATCATACCGTGGAGAACGTGTCTGATCATCAGGCAGTCTGTGCTTTCAAGGATGGTGTTAAGAACAGAGAGTTAAGTTTGAAGTTTGGGCGGACCGGAGATATGACCCTGAGTCGAATGATGGAAATTGCCACCAAGTACGCCAATGGTGAAGAGGAGGACCGACTCCGGAGCGGCAAGTACAAGCCGAGTCAGTCGGAGAAAGGAAACTCCAGTCGAAAGCAGAAGTTGAAGGCCGAGCCAGCGGCTCCCGGAGAGGCTCTGGCCGTGACTCAGGGCAAGTTCAAAGGAAAACCCAAAGGATCTTGGAACCCCAAGAAGGTGAAGGATAAAGAAGGAAATGACGTGATGGATCTGCCGTGTCACATCCACACGAAGAAAGACGAAGAGGGTAATTTTATCTACCCGAAGCATACCACTCACCAGTGCCGGCTCTTGATCCAGCAGTTCCAAAGAAAACAGCCCAAGGACAAGGAAAAGGAGTCAGACAAAGCTAAGGACAAGGAGGACAGTGATGGAGGATATCCTCATGTTAATTCCACTCTGATGATCTTTGCTGATGTGGAAAGCAAAAGCCGATTGAAGGTTATCAACCGAGAGGTCAATATGGTCGCCCTGGCAACGCCAAGTTATCTGAGATGGTCCCAAACTCCCATTATGTTCGACCAGTCCGATCATCCAACTCATATAGCCACTCCTGGGAGGCAAGCTTTGGTGGTCGACCCGGTCATTGAGGGCACTCGACTGACGAAGGTGCTAATGGATGGTGGTAGCCGACTGAACATATTGTATGCGGAGACGCTGAAAGCAATGGGCATTCCGATGTCCAGACTGAGCGCTAGCAACATGAGTTTTCATGGAGTTATACCTGGAAAGAAGGCTGAGTCACTCAGCCAAATAGCTCTGGACGTGGTGTTCGGTGACTCGAAGCATTTCCGCAAGGAGAAGCTGACATTTAAAGTCGTGGATTTTCAGAGCGCTTACCACGCCATTTTGGGGCGACCAGCTTACGCACGATTCATGGCTCGACCATGTTACGTGTACCTCAAACTGAAGATGCCCGGCCCCAAGGGTGTGATCACTATCGCTGGCAATCGGAAGAAGGCAGAAGAGTGTTTCCAGAAAGGCTCGAAAATTGCCGATTCCCAGATAACAATGGTAGAGCTGGAGGGGTACAAGAAAACTGCAGATCTGAGTGATTTGTTGCGGGCCAAGAAACCTGCCACAGAATCAGCATTTCAGTTGTCCGGTGAGACGAAGCCTGTTCACATTCACCCGACGGACCCCAATGCAGCT
Source organism: Aegilops speltoides (assembly GCA_021437245.1). NCBI lineage: Eukaryota > Viridiplantae > Streptophyta > Magnoliopsida > Poales > Poaceae > Aegilops > Aegilops speltoides. The sequence goes on from CM038142.1 coordinate 492,853,952, forward strand.
CCAACCCATATTTCCACAACACTCGACCCTAAATAGGAAGAAGCGCTCATCCAGTTCCTCCGTGAGAACTGGGACATCTTTGCATGGAAGCCTGCTGACATGCCGGGTGTTCCCAGGGGGCTGGCTGAGCATCGCCTTAGAGTCGATTCAACAGCAAAACCAGTCAAAGAACATCTTCAACGGTCCGCCGTCCAGAAGAGAAAGGCCATTGGCGAGGAAGTGGCTCGACTGTTGGCGGCAGAGTTTATCCGAGAGATATACCACTCCGAGTGGCTCGCCAATGTCGTCATGGTTGCCAAGAAGGACAAGTCACTCCGCATGTGCATTGATTTCAAACACATCAGTCGGGCCTGCCCGAAAGATCATTTTCCTCTCCCTCACATCGATCAAATTGTCGACTCGACTGCGGGGTGTGAGAGGTTGTCTTTTCTAGACGCATATTCCGGGTACCATCAGATCCGTCTGTATGGACCAGATGAGATCAAAACAACTTTCATCACTCCATTCGGGTGCTTCTGCTATGTCACCTTGCCATTCGGCCTCAAGAATGTCGGAGCCACGTTCATGAGGATGATTCAGAAGTGTTTACTCACTCAAATCAGTCAGAACGTTGAAGCGTACACGGATGATATTGTGGTCAAATCGCGAAAGGGTTCCGACCTGTTGACTGACCTCGCTGAAACATTTGCCAATCGCAGGAGGTATGATATCAAGCTCAATCCATCAAAGTGCACATTCGGAGTTCCTGGTGGAAAGTTACTCGGTTTTCTTGTTTCCGAACGAGGAATCGACGCTAACCCAGAAAAAGTTGGCACTATACTCAATGAAACGCATACAATGCGGGTGCACGATGTCCGTAAGCTTCTTTGGATGCTTGGCCGTGTTAAGTCGATTCATCTCTCGACTCGGTGAAAAGGCATTGCCTCTTTAGCGACTGATGAAGAAGGTAGACAAGTTTGAGTGGACTCCAGAAGCTGATGCAGCGTTTGCCGAGCTAAAAGCTCTGGTCTCCACCCAGCCGGTGCTTGCTGCTCCAATTATCAAAGAGCCTCTGTTGCTTTATATTGCAGCCACAGGACAAGTCGTCAGTACAGTGCTTACGGTCGAGCGGGAAGAAGAAGGGAAAGCCTTCAAAGTTCAGCGCCCAGTGTATTATCTTTCCGAAGTTTTGACTCCATCAAAGCAAAGATATCCTCATTATCAGAAGCTTGTGTATGGGATCTACATGACCACAAAGAAGGTTGCTCATTATTTCTCTGATCATTCCATTACAGTCATCAGGGACGCTCCACTTTCAGAGATCCTGCACAACAGAGATGCAACTGGTCGAGTGGCGAAATGGGCAATTGAACTCCTTCCCCTTGATATCAAGTTTGAGGCAAAGAAAGCCATTAAGTCCCAAGCAATAGCAGATTTCCTTGCCGAGTGGATCGAACAGCAGTAGCTGACTCAAGTTCACTCGGAGCATTGGACCATGTTCTTTGATGGCTCTAAGATGTTAAATGGTTCCGGTGCTGGGGTAGTCTTGGTTTCCCCCAGAGGAGATAAGCTCAGATATGTGCTCCAGATTCACTTTGATTCCTCCAACAATGAGGCAGAATACGAGGCCCTTTTGTATGGGTTGCGCATGGCCATTTCACTCGGCGTCCGTCGCCTTATGGTTTATGGCGATTCAGATTTGGTGGTCAACCAAGTGATGAAGGAGTGGGACGTTAGAAGCCCAGCCATGACCGGATATCAGAATGCTGATGAGGAAGCTTGAAAAGAAGTTCGAGGGGTTAGAGCTCCATCATATACCCCGACTGAAAAATCAAGCGGCTGATGATTTGGCAAAGATCGGTTCCAAGAGAGAAGCCATTCCCAGCGATGTGTTCTTGGAACATATCCATACTCCATCAGTCAAAGAAGATCCTTTTACCGAAGAAGCTCCGCAGCCTAAGAGTGCCACAGATCCGACTGAGGTTGAAGTTCCAGCAGTGATCGACCTGGTCATGGAGGCTTTAGTGATCACTCCCGATTGGACAGTACCATATATCGCGTATATCTTGATTAAAGAGCTCCCGGAGGATGAGGAAGAAGCTCGACAGATCGTCCGTTGATCTAAGGTCTTTACCGTGATCAAGGGGCAGCTATACAGAGAGAGCGCGACTGGAGTGGGTCAGAAGTGCATAACGCCAGAAGAAGGTCAAATAATCCTTGATGACATCCACTCGGGGACCTGTGGCCATCATGCGTCCTCTCGGACCATCGTGGCCAAAGCATACCGAGCTGGATTTTACTGGCCAAGGGCGAATGAAATGGCAAAGGAGATAGTCGACAAGTGTGAGGGATGTCAATTTTACTCCAACATGTCACACAAGCTTTGCATCAGCTCAAGACCATACCACTCGTCGGCCCTTCGCAGATGGGGATTGGATATGGTTGGTCCCTTGAGAACAGGTCAAGCGGTTTCACACATGTACTGGTAGCAGTCGACAAGTTCACCAAGTGGATTGAGGCTAAACCCATCAAGAACCTTGACGCCGGTACTGCTGTCAGCTTCATCAAAGAACTGATATTCAGATATGGAGTCCCACACAGCATCATCACTGACAATGGATCAAACTTTGATTCGGAGGAATTTAGGGCGTTCTGCACATCTCAGGGCACATGAGTCGATTATGCTTCAGTCGCCCATCCCCAGTCGAATGGACAAGCGGAGCGGGCCAATGGCTTGATCCTCAAAGGGTTGAAACCCCGACTGATGCGTGACCTCAGCATGCGGCTGGAGCATGGGTCAATGAACTTCCCTCGGTGCATTGGGGTCTAAGGACCACGCCTAACCGGTCTATGGAGCTGAAGCGGTCTTGCCGAGTGATCTGCTCCACAACGCTCCTCGAGTCGAGCTCTACACCGAAGCTGAAGCAGAACAAGCACGGCAGGATGCAGTCGACCTTTTAGAGGAAGAAAGGGAGATGGCTCTGATCCGATCGACCATCTACCAACAGGACTTGTGTCGCTTCCACGCCAAAAACGTGAAGAGTCGAGCCTTCCAGGAAGGGGATTTGGTTCTCCGAGTGGATCAGTAGAATCCACACAGGCTTGATCCTTCTTGGGAAGGACCCTTCATCGTCACCAAGGTTCTCCACAACGGAGCGTACCGTCTCTACAACGTCAAGCACAACATCGACGAGCCCCGAGCTTGGAACGCGGAGTTACTCCGCCCCTTTTACACCTAAGTATTCACTCGGATGGGTTGTAATAAAAGTACTTCTGTAGTTCATATTTCACAAGATAATAGTGTTATAATTTCCCCAATGATTGATGTCATTTTTATTTATTTAATAAAATTCCCCCTCAATGGGTGGCTTAGCCGCGAATCCGTTTCGCCTAAGTTTGTAAAAAATCCTTGCCGAGTGGAGAGCCAGCCTCCCACTCGGGGGCTTAGCTGCGAATCCGTTTCGCCTAAGTTTCAATGAAATCCTACCGAGTGGTGAGCCAGCCTCCCACTCGGAGGCTTAGCTGCAGTCCAAGTACTTGCCTAAGTTTCAATAAAATCCTGCTGAGTGGAGAGCCAGCCTCCCACTCGGGGGCTTAGCTGCAGTCCAAGTACTCGCCTAAGTTTCGAAAATCCAACCGAGTGAAGGGCCAGCCTCCCACTCGGAGGCTTAGCTGCAGTCTAAATACTCGCCTAAGTTCAAATTCAAACATGCGCTCGGCAAGGAGGACGAGGTGCAGGTCGATTGCTACCCTCTCCTCCGAGCTACGCCACAAGTACAACGTGCGCTCTGGAAGGAGGACGAGGTGCAGGTCGACTGCTATCCTCTCCTCCGAGCTACGCCACAAGTACAACGTGCACTCCGCAAGGAGGACGAGGTGCAGGTCGACTGCTACCCTCTCCTCCGAGCTACGCCACAAGTACAACGTGCGCTCCGCAAGGAGGACGAGGTGCAGGTCGACTGCTACCTTCTCCTCCGAGCTACGCCACAAGTATAATGCGTTCTCCATAAGAAAGACGCCGTAAAAACCCTACCGAATGGAGAGCAGACCTCCCACTCAGGGGCTTAGTTGCAACTCATTGCTCGCCTAAGTTTTGAAAATCCTACCGAGTGGAGAGCAGACCTCCCACTCGGGGGCTTAGCTGCAGCCCAGTGCTCGCCTATGTTTTGAAAATCCTACCGAGTGGAGAGCAGACCTCCCACTCGGGGGCTTAGCTGCAGCCCAGTGCTCGCCTAAGTTTTGAAAATCCTACCGAGTGGAGAGCAGACCTCCCACTCGGGGCTTAGCTGCAGCCAGTGCTCGCCTAAGTTTTGAAAATCCCACCGAGTGGAGAGCAGACCTCCCACTCGGGGCTTAGCTGCAGCCAGTGCTCGCCTAAGTTTTGAAAATCCTACCGAGTGGAGAGCAGACCTCCCACTCGGGGGCTTAGCTGCAGCCCAGTGCTCGCCTAAGTTTTGAAAATCCTATCGAGTGGAGAACAGACCTCCCACTCAGGGGCTTAGCTGCAGCCCAGTGCCTGCCTAAGCATATTGAGGAACAAGTCGATTGCAATAAGCACCTCGCTTTAACCTGCAAAAGACACCTCAAACCAAATGCAAGCACATTTAAACGTCGAATCCAAGTTCGGATAAACACCTAATGGAACCAAAAGTGCTCAGGCCCTAGGCCTGTTAAGGTTTGTCGGTTACAAAAATCACTCGGCATACCGAGGCAAATTTAAAGTGTGGAGCTCAGAAGTTTTTTTACCCCTCCTGTGGAGGGCTAGAAGGTGCAACAAACTCGTCAAGGTCGATTCCATCAGCAATCCGAGTGGCAGCGGCGATGAAGGTCTCCATGAAAGACCGGAAATTGTGCTTCTTGGTGTTAGCCACTCAAAGGGCCGCCAGCTTGTCTTCTCGTGCATCCTTGCAATGGACTCGGGCCAGAGATAGAGCAACATCTGTGCCGCACCTGGCAGAAGACTTCTTCCACTCCTGCACTCGACTTGGGACTGTGTTCAATCGAGTCATCAGAGACTCGAGGTCATTCTGGAGCGTCTCTCTGGGCCAGAGCGTGGTGTCGATGCGGGAAGTGGCGACCTTCAGCCTTGCGAGATAATCAACGACGGCAGCAACATGAGACTCGAGCCGGAGCATGTTCATGGCGGCTTCATCCTTCACAGGAGAGTTGATGGGATCCAGGTTTACTTCCAGTCGACCAGTCTCCTCTTCAAAGTTCTGGCAAAATTCTGCAAGCACAACCACCGATTCAAGACAATAGTCGAATGGAAAGATCACAGTTAAAATACCTGTTTGGTGCAAAAGATTACCTTCGAGCATGAGGAATAGCTTCTTGGCGAGTCCGCCCAGATAAGCCTTCAGATCGTTCTTCGTTCCCACCAACTCACTAGCCTTGTCACTCAGGGCAATCTTATCACTTTTCAGTCGACTGACCTCTTTGTTGGCAGCATCAAGAGCACCTTTCAGATTGGTGTTTTCTTCTTCAAGCTTGTTGACCGAAGCCAATTTCTCATCTGCGAGCTTGGTTTTCTCTAAAGCTGCCTTCTGCATTTCAGCCAACTCAAGGTCTTTCTTCTTCAGGGCATCCTTCACTTTGCCCGCTGATAGCTAAACAAGGTCGACTTTGAAACAAATGAGGGGCAAAGGCAGTCGTCGAAAGCCTCACCAAACATACCTTTAGCTTCCTCCTTCGCCTTCGCTAAATTCTCCTGGGCCAGCTTCAGATCAAGCTCGAGCTGGATGTGTTTGTTCTCCAACTCAGTACAACGAGCTGCAAGGTCGCAGGATTTCTACGAAGAATCGACCAATAGATGTCAAAGACAATTCACTTCCAAGTGACTAAGGAAAAATAGAAGCGTTTCTAAGACTATGGCCGAATACAAACATTCGACCATAGTCTCGGGGACTACACCCAGTGGGTGCACTCAGCGTGCCCCCAATAGTTCTATGAAGTTAGAGTCGACCAGTCGACCAACAAAAAACGGGAGGTGTTCTTCAGAGTGTAGTCAACTGCCAGCAGTCGACCACAGTCTCGAGGACTACACCCAGTGGGTGCACTCAGCGTGCCCCCACCGGTTTATGAACCCACTCGACTTAGTCAAATAAAGGAGAAACTTAAGACATAAAGACTATGGTCGACTGCCAGCAGTCCACCATGGCCTTGGGGACTACACCCAGTGGGTGCACTCAGCGTGCCCCCACTAACTCGGACTTTCAATCGACACACCCAGTGGGTGTAGGACAATCACTAGGAATTTCAGAAAGAAGAATCTTCAGACATCATATCCCAATGAGCAGCGATGACCGTCGACGAATGTTACTCTGAAGAGCTGAACTGGCGTCATAGGCTGCCTGGCTGGCTTCTCGGATGGCCTTCACTTGCTCCATCATGACTCCCACCTGGCGTATTGCTTCTTTCGCAGCACTGGCTTGGTCCTCTGGGACGTAGTGGGTCGAGAAAAGTGAAGGCTGTGCAGCACTCGACGACGAGGGGCGAGCACTCGTCAACGACACCGCAAAAGATACGGTAGGCCGAGTGATGTTCTCTCCCTCCGCGACCAGTGTCTCGGGTGCTGGCACGTCCTGAGTCGCCTTGCCAGCAGACGCTTTCCTGCTCCTCCTTTGCCTCAGTGGTTCCTCATCGTCGTCGTCAGGAAGGTTAATAACGACATTAGACGGAGCTACAGAAAAGAATCAAAATTAGAGACAAAGAGCCAATCGACTGAACACGAATCTATGAAAGTCATACCAGGTTTTGAAGTGGCAGCGTCTTCCATCTCATGATCTTCAGCCCTGGCCGAGGTATCAGAAGTAGCAGCGCTGCAGTTCCAGAAGTCAGTCGGTTGATTCATGAGTCGACCAAGAATAAGTTCATGCGGAACAGGAAAACTCAAGTAGCATCATTACCCTGAGATAGTGGGGATCACCATCTTCATCTTCGGCAAGACCTTAGCCGGCTTCGACGGCGCCACTCTGGATTGCTTCGGAGCTTTCTCGGTCACCGGAGAAGTGGTTCGAGGCGCTTGGTCGATCGAGCGATCGCGACCCCTTACCACGCTCGGTCGCAGGATCATGGACAAGCTTCGAGCGTCTTTCCGAGCAAGGAGGCGCAACTTCCTCCTCCTCCTCCTCCTCTTCCTCCTCACCAGAGTCATCGCCCTCATCTTCATCGGCAGCATCCGAATCCCACTCCTCCTGACTTTCGCCCCCACTTCCTTCTTCCTCCTTAGTCGGCGTCTGTGCTCCATTGGGCATCGAGTATAGTTCGGTGGTGGCCTGACAGACAACAAAACAAAGGTCAATCAACCAATTTGCAACAAAGCAGAATGGATAAAGCAAGATTGCAATTAAGGATAAAGTGGGCATACCGTGTCCGGAGTGTAGGTATGGTCGAGTGGCGGAATCCTCCTGGCCCCTCGAGGGTTGTCCTTATTCCCTGTGATCGCGGTCATCCACCTCTCCAGTGTGGCATCGTCGACTGCTTCGGGATGGACCCGAGTTTCATCCTCGGTTCCACAGTACAGCCACATCGGGTGGCCTCGATACTGAAGTGGTTGGATGCGCCGCCTAAGGAAGACCTCCAGAAGGTCCATACCCGCCACTCCTTCCCGAACTAGCTGGACTACACGCTCCATCAACATTTTTACTTGGGCTTTCTCCTTAGGGAACACCTTCAGAGAAGAGGGCTTGTTCACTCGGTCCATGGAAAACGGAGGGAGACCAGTCGACTGCCCCGATGTCGACTCGTCTTGGCAGTAGAACCAAGTCGACTGCCATCCTCTAACCGACTCAGGAAGGGTCATGGTCGGAAAAGTACTCTTGCTCCTCGTCTGAATCCCAAGACCCCCGCACATCTGAATGACCTTAGTCCTATCGTCATCCGGATTCGCCTTTTTCACTGTCTGTGAGCGACAAGTGAATATGTGCTTAAAGAGACCCCAGTGTGGTCGACAACCCAGGAAGTTCTCGCACATGGACACGAAGGCAGCAAGGTAGGCAATGGAATTTGGATTGAAATGGTGGAGTTGCGCCCCAAAGAAATTCAAGAACCCACGGAAGAAAACACTCGGAGGCAGGGAGAACCCACGGTCTACGTGAGTAGCTAGAAGAACGCACTCACCCTCCTGCGGCTGCGGTTGCCACTCGTTCCCCGGGAGCATCGCTGCCCCGTGAGGGATCAGGCCCTCGTTGGCCAGGTCATTGAGATCCGTCTCGATTATGGTCGAGCGGATCCAATCCCCTTGGACCCAACCTTGCGGCAGACAGGACCTTGACGAGGATCCGCCCCGACTGGACGCTCTCCCTTTCGCCTTCCCCGTCGCCGTCGCCTTCTTTGCGTGCTCCAAGGCCGCCGTCATATCCTTCACCATTGTCGCCGGCGAAGCGCACAAGGAGTGGATGGGCGTGGGCGAGAGCAGGCACGGCGGGCAGAGATGGAGAGGGCAGAAGGAGAAATGGGGGGATACTGTTCAAAAACCCCCGCCCGGCGCCTTTTATAAGGACGCTTCCGAGTGGCTGACGAGTGGGCCCGGGCGATCCTATCACATCCCGAAACAGTCGCGCACGTGTGATACGTGGCGAAAAAGGCGGCGTGGAAATCGAGGCGTCTAAGCCTTATCCCATCCGAGCGTCGCGGTCCGCCTCGCTTCGCGCGCTTCCCAAAATTCGAATCCCACAAAATCCGCTAACAACAGATCAATCTGTCAGACGGAAGATTTCCTGCGATCCGTCACTCGGAAGTTTACTAAGTTCAAAAGTTCACTCGATGAGAGAAAAGAATGGATCAAGGCGACTGAAAGAAAAGTTGCTGCCATCAACAAAAAGAATATTGGTCCAAGATGAGACGTGTTCAGAACACAAAAGCAGGTCGAAAATATTATCAACTCCTTCCCCACTCAAACCTCGATCCATTCGGGGGCTAATGATGAAGTCATGTACCTAGGGTAGGGTCACGGACCTGTCTTAAGTACCCTTCCCAAGGACACCCTTAGAAGAAGCGGCCTTCCAGTCGACCAAAGAGAGACTTCACTCGACGGACGTGAAGGACTCGACCATGAAGACTCACTCGACCACCAGGAGATCAAGAGCCACTCTGCATCCAACGGTCTGTACTTAAGTAGTCTTTATGGCCATGATGACACTTTATGTAAGGCGTTACCAGAAACGCCAGGCCTTAATGTACTTTAAACCCTGCATAACTGAGGGCCGGAGGAGTCTGGTAGATACTATATAAGCCACCCCCCTCCTCAGTGTAAAGGGTTCGCACTCCTGTAATCTATACACACATAATCCAGTCGACCGCCTCCGGGCTCCGAGACGTAGGGCTGTTACTTCCTCCGAGAAGGGTCTGAACTCGTACAACCCTTGTCTACACAACTGCTCCATATCTAGGATCTTGCCTCTCCATACCTACCCCCCATTTTACAGTCAGACTTAGAACCACGACAGCCATCACCCCTTTAGTCCCGGTTTGTGACACGAACCGGGACTAGAGGCACACCACGAACCGGGACTAATGATGCCCCCTCCCCCCCTAGCCGTTGGAACCGGGACTAATGGTCACATTAGTACCGGGCCGTTACCAAACCCGGACTAATGGGGCTCATGTAAAGTCATTTTTCTACTAGTATGCGGATACCACAGTCCCTCTATAACCATCCAACCACAGGTTGATTCGCTGTTTCTTACATATTATGTCACTTGACTTAGGCTTAATTAAGTGTCAGTCGACTGAGACCTAGCCACACCCTCTAATTTTTCCTGAGAATTAAGAGAGAAGCAAAATTGTAATGAAAAGGTGGGCACGAACCTCTTTTTTTTAGGAATATTTTTTTTGGAAAAAAGTCCAAAAGAAACCTTCAATTTATAGGCGAAAGATAAATCAAACCGCGAACTCTCAATCCCTAAAATCAGCACATCAAACTCTCTAATTCCGATCTATTTTAAACCTTGACAGGACATAGCCGAGATTTAATGAATTGGGCTGGCCCAGTAGCGCAGTTGCTCGTGCGCGCACTAATCTGGTTTTTCTTAGTTTCTTCCTTTTTTGCTTTCTTTTCTTTTTTTCATTTTTACACATCTCTAATTTTTCTCAGTACCCAATGTATATTTTTAACGCAAACATTAAATATTTTTGGATAAACTTTTGATATTTTCAAATACATTATGTACATTTATAAATTAAATGTTTCAAAACTTTTTGAATACATGGTAATATTTTTCCAAATACATGTTTTACATTTTCTTAATGACATTTTTTTTTATAAAACTACATGAGCACTCCTTGACAAGGTTCAACATTTTCAAATTTGCATACGCTTTTTTCAAGGACATGCCACATATATTCTGTTAAGGTTATGACATATATTTTTACATCATGCAAACATTTTTTTTACATTGTACAAACATTCTTTTGAAAATGTCACAAACACATTTTTTGAAACTCGTGAACATTCTTGAAATGTTACATTTTTTGAATGTATAAATCATTTTTTGAATCACACGAATATTATTATATCTTGTATAAACATTTGGATTGTCCCTTACATTTTTTAAAACTTGTGATATTATTTAGATGCCACAAAATATTTCCAGGTTTCAAAAAATGTTTATGTATCAAAAAGTGTCCACACTTTAAATTTTGTTCAGGTTGCAGAAAAAAATATGTTTCAAAAAGTGTTTGCACTTTAAAATTTTGTTCAGGTTTCAAAAAATGTTTATAAACGTGTTCGTTTTTTCAAAGTTGTTGGTTTTTTAAAAGTAATTGAAATTCTTAAAAATTTCTCACACTTTATAAAATGTTCAAAGATTTCATAAGTAAATATGTTTTCAATAATTGTTTGCCCCTAAGAAATGTTTTCAAAGTTGGACGCTTTGGTTTTTGATTAAATATTTTGGGGCCACTGACTATGTCAGTCATAGTCGTCTGGTGTAGTGGCTACCAGGTCCCAAGTTTGACTCCATGGCATGTTTTTTCGTTTCAGAATTATTACGTCGCCCATTAAGAAAAAGAAAAAAAATTACATTGCGAGTTAAGGAAAAAAATCGCTTCATGCCTGGTGGGGTGGGCTGGCCCAGTCGAGTCCACCGCCAACAATCCGAAACAATTTTTTAAATACATTATTTATGAAATAATTTATGATTGCTAAAAAATGAAATAGTTTATGAAATTCCAAAAAAGTATTTAAAAATGTGACACAATTTTGAAAATACAAAACATTTTTCATAGCATGTGAAAAACTGTTGGAATTCTGAACATTTTTTGACAATTGTGATTTTTTTGAAATCACGAACATTGTTTACAAAATGCTAATAGAGTTTCAAAATTCCAAAAAAAAACACCAAACAAATTGAATTTGTGCGAAAAATAGAAAACAAAAACATTTTTAAATTCTGAACAATTTTAGAAATGTGCGAAATTTTTTTAAACCCCATGAATTCTTGTTGTGTTATAGTGGGCCGGCCCAAATTCTTGTCCGTGAGAGTAGCTGGAATCCCGGCTGGGATTGTTTTATTCCCAGTGTGATAAACAGGTCTAGGGTCCAAAATAGACCGGGATTACAAGTTCAGGGTGTCAATTTTCGGGATTCAAAGTTCAGGGTCTGATTCAGTTTTCGTCTACAACTTCAAGGGTTATTTTAGACTTTTTCCTTTTTTTTGAGATAAGGGCACGAGCCTCTAAGTCTAAAACGTCTCCGGGCGTGACAAGTATCTGGATGATTATTATATGGGCGGCCCAGTGGTCTACTGGGTTCGTTCAAACGAGTTTGAAGACACCGACGAGCCCACTAAAACCAGCCGGAGGAATGCACGGACCGCTGCGCACGGACGAACATAAAAATCGCAGAAATGTCGACAGAAAAACAGAAAAGGGAGCTAGTTAGTTAGAGAATCTCAGATTCTGGTCAATGGATCTAAACAAACCGCTTGTATTTATAGCCGACAACCTCGTTCTTGAACTGTTCAGACTCTGATCTGTCTCTCTCGCAAGCCGCAATGGAGATCGAACGTGCCGGCGTCGCGGGCGACGAGGACGACGCGTCCCCGGTGGAGCAGGTCCGGCTGACCGTGCCGGTGACGGACGACCCGTCGCTGCCGGTATGGACGTTCCGGATGTGGACGATGGGCTTCCTCTCCTGCGCGCTCCTCTCCTTCCTCAACCAGTTCTTCGCCTACCGCGCCGAGCCCATCATCATAAGCCAGATCACCATCCAGGTCAGTACTCTCTACTTACTCAGTACTCGATCAGTAGACGCGCCTGCACGCCCATACAGATTATGCACGGGGAATTCACGGATCGCGCATGCATGGGTGGATGCAGGTGGCGGCGCTGCCGATCGGGCACTTCTTGGCGCGGGTGCTGCCGGAGAAGAAGTTCAGGGTGTTCGGACGGGAGTGCTCGGTGAACCCGGGGCCCTTCAACGTGAAGGAGCACGTGCTGATCTCCATCTTCGCCAACGCCGGCGCCTCCTTCGGCGGCGGCAACGCCTACGCCATCGGCATCGTCACCATCATCAAGGCCTTCTACAAGCGCAACATCTCCTTCGTCACCAGCCTGCTTCTCGTCATCACGACCCAGGTGACCCATTATTAGATCTGTTTTGTGCGCGTTCACTCGATCTGTCAATCATAAGCCTATGAATCTGATCGATGCTCCATGCATACAACGTACGTATAGGTGTTGGGGTACGGCTGGGCAGGGCTGATGAGGAAGTACGTGGTGGAGCCGGCGCACATGTGGTGGCCGACGAGTCTGGTGCAGGTTTCTCTCATGAGGTACCTCCCTGATCGGTGATTTGGTCAAGTGGAACCTAATCAATTTCAAGTGACGATGGCCCATGAGATTGCATTGCCCATGCATATCGATCTGATCTGATCTGAGACTGAAATCTGTTGGCATGCAGGGCGATGCACGAGAAGGAGAAGCGGCGGATGACACGGGGCAAGTTCTTCCTGATCGCGCTCATCTGCAGCTTCGCGTGGTACACGGTGCCGGGGTACCTGTTCCCGACGCTGACGGCCGTCTCGTGGGTGTGCTGGGTGTTCCCCAAGTCGATCACCATGCAGCAGATCGGGTCCGGCCTGAACGGGCTCGGCATCGGCGCCTTCACCCTCGACTGGGCCACGGTGGTCTCCTGGCTGGGGAGCCCGCTGGTGACGCCCTTCTTCGCCACCGCCAACGTCCTCGTCGGCTACGTCCTGCTCATCTACCTCATGCTGCCCATCGCCTACTGGGTAATCAACCTCTACAGCGCCAGCAGCTACCCGCTCTTCTCCAACGAGCTCTTCGACGCCCACGGCCAGCTCTACGACATCCACGCCATCGTCAACGACAAGTTCGAGATCGACATGGACGCCTACGCGCGGCAGGGCAGGATCCACCTCAGCCTCTTCTTCGCCGTCAGCTACGGCCTCGGCTTCGCCACCATCGCCGCCACCTTCACCCACGTCGCATGCTTCTACGGCAAGTATGTTCGTCTCCGTTCGTCGTAGATGCATGCCGATGATTGATCTCAGCTGTTATGTGCCGTGTATTGACTGTTTGATTGATTTGTTAATTTCTGCGTGAAGGGAGATGTACCAGAGGTTTCGGGAGTCGTACAAGGGCAAGATGGACGTGCACGCGAGGCTCATGAAGAGGTACGACGACATACCGAACTGGTGGTTCTACATCCTGCTCGCGGTGTCCATGGCGGTATCCTTGGTCCTCTGCACCGTGTTCAAGGATGAGGTGCAGCTGCCGTGGTGGGGCCTCCTCATTGCCTGCGCCATAGCCTTCGTCTTCACGCTCCCCATTAGCGTCATCACCGCAACCACAAACACGGTACTACATGCTTATGCTGATCGACCGTGTGTCGTCGGTCGACCGTCGACGTGCACAATCGTATCGCTAATCAGTTGTGGCGTTGGATTGATTAATTGCAGACGCCGGGGTTGAATATCATCACGGAGTATTGCTGGGGTCTGATCATGCCGGGGAAGCCCATCGCCAACGTGTGCTTCAAGGTGTACGGCTACATGAGCATGAACCAGGCCGTCTCCTTCCTTACCGACTTCAAGCTCGGCCACTACATGAAGATCCCCCCAAGATCCATGTTCCTGGTGCAGGTACGTAACTGCACACTGATTACAAATTGTTAAGCTCTCGGAGATTAATCTTGTACGTACGTCCAAGTCCAACCAACACTCTATTCATGTTCAGTTCGTGGGGACGGTGGTGGCGTCGACGGTGAACACGGTGGTGGCGTGGTGGCTGCTGACCACCGTGCCGCACATCTGCGAGAAGGGCCAGCTCCCGGAGGGCAGCCCGTGGACGTGCCCGGGCGACCACGTCTTCTTCGACGCGTCCGTGATCTGGGGCCTCGTCGGACCACGCCGCATCTTCGGGCCACTCGGCTACTACTCTGCGCTCAACTGGTTCTTCCTCGTCGGGCTGGCCGGGCCAGTGGTGGTGTGGCTCTTCGCCAAGGCGCTGCCGCGGCACGCCGGCTGGATCAGCCTCATCAACCTGCCCGTCATCCTGGGGGGCACGGCCATGATGCCGCCGGCGTCGGCCCTCAACTACACGGCGTGGGGCTTCGTCGGCTTTGTGTTCAACTTCTTCGTGTTCCGGTACCGCAAGGGGTGGTGGAAGCGGTACAACTACGTGCTGTCGGCGGCCATGGACGGCGGCGTGGCCATCATGGGGGTGCTCCTCTACTTCGCGCTCACCAGCTGGGGCCACCAGCTCGACTGGTGGGGCTCCAGGGGCGAGTACTGCGACCTCGCTGCCTGCCCCACCGCCAAGGGCGTGCTGGTGGACGGATGCCCCGTCATCTGAGACTGACAGTTCAAGTCTTGAATCTTGATCAACACATGAAGCATGCACCTAGCTTAACGCTAGCAGACGTGTAGAATTATAGATTGTGTGTGCTGCTCTTTGTCAATTGGAAAGTTAGATTATGTAGCTATCAGACCGTTCATTTCGTAGGTATTAGCTAGAGAGCTGCTGTTTGTTTGATGGGAGTGGATGCCCGTCTGGTTTAATATTGTGTAAAGATTCCAAAATTAGCCTTGTTTTATGAGACAAAAATCCTTGAGCCAATGCATTTCCATTTAACTTTCATCTTTACCTAACCAAAAATGCTACACTTGCGGATAGCACCTACGGATTCGATCTACGGACTCTTCTCCCCACAAATCGGCTTCCCCCTGATTTCCAGTGATGGGCCCCTCTCTCTTTGATTTCTAGTAATTGTTAGCAAGAGATATATTTTGTTTACACGTATTTGGTAGTTTAGGATTTGTAATCCGTCTTCTACGTTATTTCAGAGAGGCGTCTTTGCTCTCGAAGTCCCTACTCCTATGTATCCTCTCTTTTTATCCCTTCTAACATGATATCAGCCTAATCGGTCCAAACACTAGCCGGAACAGGGAAAATATTAAATTTAACCTTCTATTAAATTTTATTTTGGAAGGAATGAATTTCCATAAGACAAAAATATTGAATTTAACCTTCTATTAATTTATTAATTGCATTAGAGCAAGTTTGGTTTTTGAAATAATTTGGAGTTCAAAAAAGAAAGTAGAAAAAGAATGAAAAAAGGGGAAAGAAAAGGGGAAAAAGAGGCCAGGCAGACCAATCGGCCCAGCAAGCACAACAGCGCAGCCGGCATGGCATGCCTTGCTTGGGATCAAGATCGATTTGGTGGCTAGGGTTCGAAGGATTGCAAGGCAAAGGGGAAAGGAAAACGTTTAAAATCACCCGGTTGATTTCCTCCTGGCCTAAACCTCCTCCCCCACGCGACACGTGGCACATGGGTCCACCCACCGCTTTTCATCACCAACCTTATCTCCTTCCTTATCTCCTCCCTTATCTTCTGCTAGTCTTTCTTCCCGTTGCTTCCCCCCTTTCCTCACCCCCCTCACCTAGGAGAAGGAGAGGGCTTGCTCCAAGGTGGACCGCCGCGCATCCCTTGCCATGGGCAACAGCCACCGCTGCTGGAGGCCAAGGACGCCATGGCAACAGCCACCGCTGCTTGCAGGCCAAAGCATGACATGCGGCCACGGCAGCAGCCACCGCTGCTTGCAGGCCAAAGCACGACATGCGGCCATGGCAACAGCTACCCACATCGTGATCCCCTCTCATTTTTCCCACGTGTGCTGCTTCGCGGCATCCCGTCACAATTGTGCTGCTTCGCGGCATCCCGTCACAATTGTGCTGCATAGCAGCATCCGCCATGGCCGCCGCGTGCTTCATCTGAGCACCCTATCGCCTGACGGAGCACCACCGCGGCGCTGCAGTGAAGCTTCTCCGGCGGCCATCGGATGCTGCAATGGAGCTTTTGTCGTGCCGCTGGAGCTGCAATGGAGCGCCGCCATGGCTGCTATGAAGCTTCGTCGGAGCAGTCATCGGTGCGGCATTGATGTTTTCTTGTGCTTGGTGTTGCCATGGCCATGGCTGCCATGGAGCAGCATGCCGATGCTCCCAGAGCACCGCCCGGCACTGCAATGGAGCGCTGCTAGCGAAGGCGGCTCTCGGAGCTGCGTTGCAGCATTCGCCGACGGCTCCGATGCCACGAGGTCGCACGACGGATGTGCCACGGGGGTTTTGCGTTGCTCTGGTGGAAAGAGAACAGAGGAGGAAGACGTGAGGTGGGGCTTGGATCGAACGGCCACCCAACGCCAGATCGTACGGCTACCCAGGCAGGTGATTTCTTAGAGAAATCATCCGGTTGATTTATGGCAGCCGCGAGGGAAAAAGTATATGACTTGAATATTCTCTATTAGCCGTATGATTGAGTTTCTAGAGGAAAGGATGCCTTACAACAAGAATGAGCTGGCTTGTAAGGCTGAGCTGGCACATAAAAGAGATAAAGAGTATGACGAGTGAAATGATATAGTTGAAGTAAATAACCCTTCGAGGGATGGCGAGCGCTGTGAGCCATCCATCGTTGTCGTGAGCTTCTATCCTGGACGCCTGTTATCTGAAGAAGGATAACACTTTTTTTGAGACACTGAAGAAGGTGTTGACATCAGATTTTGGCACAGTCAAGAACTTATTTAAAATGGCCTCAAATGGAGAAGTGCTCTGCATGAAAAAGTATCGTATTGTCGATACGAACATCTTTGAAGTTTGGGTCATCGCCATCTGATCTCATCTCGAAGGCTGAAGTTGTGTTCGAAATACTGAGATTTTGTATTGAGAACACTATTCGGCATATTACGCCCCTAAAACTGCCTCGTATGAAAAAATGATCTACATGGATTGTCTTCGTCTCGTCGAATCGATCGATTTTGATATAAGAATCGTTCCAATCCGAGTTCGTATGCAAAAATTAGAGCCATCCGAATACAGCACTATCACGAGCCAAAAGTGGCGCGCCCCACCAGACACCCTGTCTGATGGGTAGCGCGAATAACAGCCTGTGTTGCACGAGCGATTTGACCCTCAAGATGAACTCTAATCAAAAAACGTTCAACATAAAAGTTCTTCGTCTCGTCGAAATGGTCAAGATTGCTTTTGGGCTCGTTTCCATCCGTGTAGCGACCCGACCTCAGACGGTCAAGTCTCTGTGCTTACGTGTCATCCCTGGATCGGTATGCTGACACACACAGTACTCGAGGATTTATAACAGAGGTAAATCACATGTATAAAATAACGTAAATACTATTACCTCAATCCAAATAGCGGAAGCAACAAGGTTGTGGATTCCCATCAACACCAACGGCAAAGTTGAGTATAGGAAATCGTAACCCTAACGTATCACTTACTCGTCGTGTGAAAAGTCTGCAACATGAAACGTTGCAGCCCGAAAACGGGTCAGCACATGGAATATGCTGGCAATGTAACACATAGAGAGTAATGGAAGAATAAGCTATACTACATGCATATATGGCTGGTGGAAAAGCTCTACGGTTACAGTTTTTGCGAAAAGCCAATTTTTTCCTACTGCAAAGGAATAAATTTATTTAACTATCATGGTGGTTGTTAAACATTGAGAATGGTTGACTGCATTCTCAATCCCAATTAAAAGTACTCATTAACATCCCAACAACATTAATTAGAAGTAACATGATGAGATCAACAGGATATTCAAGTACTAGATACTTAAGATGTCCATAACCGGGGACACGGCTAATCATGATTAGTTTGTACACTCTGCAGAGGTTTGCGCACTTTTCCCCACAAGACTCGATCGCCTCCGTTTGGTTTCTCGCACTACATGGTGTTTGAGAAACGGATGACCGAGACATAGTCTTTCAGAGCGCTTAGCATCTTACGATGGGTAGACCGTACACCTACATCCCCTACATCCGCTAGTCCACCACTATAAGAGTTTGCACAACTTAGTCAATCGTGCTGAGCCCATAATGGCTTGTGGCTGCACACGTAAGTTACTAGTATGAATTATCTTATGATCCCTTTGAGCCTGGGTGGCGGTCCATAGGAAAATCACACGGTACCCCCGGGATTTCCAAAAAACAGGCAAGTCCTGGTAACTCCAGGTGCCTCAATCCACCCAGATGTGTATTTAAATTTCCACCTTAGATAAACCATTAATTATCAAACTCACATCTGTCATGGATCTCACTCACCCAATCCACGTCTACTAGTATAGCATAGCATAATAAGCAAACGTAGAAGTAACTCCCAAAGGTTTCATAAGTAAAACAGGTAATAGGTACTACCTCATCTACTTCCCATCCCACAATTTAGTTAGATCCTACTCATGCAATGTTCGAGGATTGGTCTAATGCAATAAAACTGGGTAGTAGAAAAAAGGTATGATCAAGTGTTACTTGCCTGCAATGTTGATGAATATGATTCACACTCAACTCCTGATAGTTCTACTCGTCACACTCCAGACAATCTATCTCAAGCAATCACTCAAAAGATCGGAAAGATCGAAGAAGATGATTCAGAAAACTTCAAAATCAAGCAAATAACTCTTGCAACATAAAACAATTTCTAACAGTACCAAAACTATGTGTATTTGGCCTTATCAGAAAGTTTAGTTCAAGAGCTTCGATTTGCAAAAAGAATCAACTCAAACGGAGTTTTAAAACTCAAGTTATGATCAAACGAAGTTTAAATACAAATATGTTCTAATTCAAATTTTAAACTTTCAAAAACATGTTTGAGTTGGATTACTGGATAGAGGAGATCATAACAAAGAAGTGGGCGTTGGTTTCGTTGGATTTGGACAAACGAGCAAAAAGATGTGGTCATTTGAAAATCAGGGACTAATCTGTAAATAAAATATTCACGGATGGGTCCCTGGCCGGAAATAAAAATAAAAGAAAAGAACTAAATAACGAACGTTCGCTGCCGAGGCGTTAACCCGCGAACACTCACTATTTAACGAATACCGAAGAAGAAAAAACGAAACACCATCTAATCCTAACCGTAGGTTCACGATCAGACGGTCGAGGGGGCTCCGGGGTGTACCGCGGTGGCGGGGGTCACCGGCGACGAAGAAGAAGACGGCAGCGGCGTCGGGGTCGTCGGCATGGCTGCTCCTGCTGTCCTCCGGCGTGGCCGCGGGGTCGGGGAGGTGCGGCGCGTGGCGCTGAAGTCGATGGTGGCGGCGGCGCTCGTCTTCGGCGACGAACAGTCTGGCGTGGTGAGTGGATCTGGCCGGCGGATCTCATGCAGTCTTGGCGGATGAGAGGGAAAACGGGACCGGGGCGGCGGATCTTGCCTTTTAAAGGGCGAGGGGAGGAGGTGGCGTGGAGAAGGGGGCAAGGTGGCGTGCGGGAGGGGCAAGGCGCGGCGGCGGCGGACTCTGGGAGAGTCCCGGTCGGCCACGGGGAAGAAAGGCAGCGGCGGCTACGGGCCTGGGCCTGGCTGGGAGCTGGGCCGGCCCAGTTCGGCGGAGAGAATTAAAAAAAAAACATTTATCCGCACAGACCAAAATAAAACAAAATAAACAGAAATATTATATAGGCATATAATATATCAAAATTTGCAGAAAAAGATTTCCTACAAGCTGAACATTATTCTAGCTTCAAATAAAATACACAAAAATTCAAATAATTCAAACAGTGCTGCTGACCTATTTAAAACCCAATAAAATCATTTTGAAAATACCAAAATGGTTTCAAATTTATTTCTCTCAAATTTTCTGATGTAGGGAATCATGTTACCCTATTTTCCATATATTTTATTTTTGAGAAAAATAATTTGAATAAAACCCAAATGACTCCAAATTGTAAATAAATTCAAAAGAACTTTGAATTTAATTCTTTGAAACTCCCAACTCATATTTCAAATGTTTTGAAGAAGTCATTTTATCTTCACTCGTGAAAATCATTGAGTTGCATAAAGTTTCTGAATTTGAAAATATTTTCAAATGAAATTCAAATATTTTCAACACCCCTTGTCATTTAAATAAATGGAAGAAGTCATGTCATCTTCTCTCGAGGGTTTTGTGGTGAAAAGAATTTGAATTCACGGAGATCAAAATGCAAAACAAAAGTTTTGGGAAAGTCCTTTTATTCCCTCTCATTTAACTTTCAAAAGTTTCGAACTCACTCACTTTCAGTCAATCAATCACACAACAATCAAACAAACAATCAAATCTATGTATTTAATATAACATTCCAAAATTGAGAATTTTGGGATGTTACAATCCGAGATCGTTTACCACCTCAAAAGTTACCCGCAAGGTGCAGCCAGTTTAAACCGAACAGTTTTGGAAAGTTCGGACAAAACCAATCCGAATTTGACTAGGGTTTTGGACGTGAATCCAAGCCTTTTCCTTGCACGGCAAGTCCATCCGCCTCTTATATACCTGAGGGGTGATGGCCGATTGAACAACACACAATCGATCAATCAATCTACCACTTTTTATCTTTTATCTTTTCTCCTTAACCCTAGTTCTTCTTCTTCCTCGTTCTTCGTTCATTCTTCTTCATTGCAGGGTGGCGAACCTCGAGGCCCTAGGGGCGATCAGGTCGACCTAGGACAACCCATAGCCGCCGCGCTCCCAGACGGGGTCCCTCCCAGGCGTGTGGGGTTTCGGGTCTTCAAAAGCACCCGCCGGATTGCCTGCGTATCGTGCTTCCGGACGGGTCTCCTTCGACGTGAGCTGCAGTGCATCACCCTCGGCGTTGGAGGTACACGGTGACGTGTTCGTGTGCGAACACACTTTTTGGCGACTCCACTGGGGACGAAGCTTTGAACGGTCTCCAGCCCGTTCTTGCTACGAAAAGATCGTCATCAAGTTGCAGCAATCTACAAAGGTAATATGAATACCCAATTCCCCTTTGTGGATGCAAATAATCCATATGTTGTTGCTGGATCACCTATTTAGCATAATGTATCGGCTAGCCCTAGTTTTATCAATCATACATCTAATTATGTGCAAGGGCCGATGCAAAACAATCTTCATGTTTCAAATTCTTATAAATTTAGCAACATGCAACATATGTATCTCAACTCCCATGCATCGGCAACCCCACAAATTCATATGCCGATGAGCAACATGATGAGTTCGATTAATCAATTTGAAACACCCCAAGTTAGAATTTCCAATGCCATACAAGAAAGTGTTTCACCCTTTTATTCATCGGCAGCTAATGTGCAATATAATAATCCAACCATGCCGATGAATGAGAGAATTGGCCATGCTACTAATGTCTATTTGACCAGTTACTCTCAACCGTCATATGCTACACCTCATGTTAGTAATTCTTGACACCATACACAATCAGATGCTCATAATTCGCTTCACACCTTCCCGGTTATAGCCGAATGAATGTAAATTTTACAGGAGCGGTTGTGCCCAACATTGTAGAAGATGAGGTAGTGGTGGCTGCATTGAAGAGTTTAGCCCAAAATAAGAGAATTAGTGCTCTTTGCCTTGAACAACATGAAAAGGGGCTATTTCCTGATTATGCCGCAATAAAAGCTAGAGTTTTGCAAGAAGATGAATTTTTGCCAATTGATAAAATTAGCGAGCAAAAGGATGGTCTTACAACAATGCATATGCCTTCACCTAGTACTACATCATATTATACACCCCCTACACAATTTCAAAATTTTGGCAACACCCGTGTGTCATTGCCGAAAGAATCTAAAAGCATTGGGGGGCAATCATATCCGGAGTGGGCTGAAATTGAGAAAAAGCTTAAAGATAATTTTGTCGCTCGCCGTCAGAAACAAATAGAAAAAGAATTGGCTCAGATAAAAGAAGCATTGCCAATTGGTACTATCAATAAAAAGAAGGATGATTCGGAACATGAAAGTGCTTCCGTTGAAAAAGCCGAATCAAGTAGTATATATTCTGAATCCATCAAATCCAACGAGGCAAGCATTATTGAGAAAGGGCATGTCAAGCATAGGAAAACAACGGTGCTTGATTTTTCTGAGGTTAATGGAACCTACTTCCTGCCCTATGAGTTCCGTGCCGTAGAAATTGACAAGCTTCAAGGACAAGAACAAGTAGCCGAACAAAGTTTGGCCAACAAAAATCTTGAAAGCAATGATGCACGGATTCAAGAAAAAGATGATGACAAGGTGTTGGGGAGCCATCCAAAGACGGAGCAAGATGTTCTTCAAATGGCACCACTATCATGCTCTCCCAACATATTTGAAGAGGTATGCATAGCGAGTAATTTACCTATTTTCAGATTTGGTCGCAACTTCATTATTGATGCATCTATAAGAAATATTATCATAAGTAATTTTGAAAGACCAATGAAGAAAGGTAATTTACTTGTTAGCAGTAAAATTGTTATGGAACATATCGGTCAACCCATTGCGCCATTTATAAAGACCGATAATGACTTATTGTTACAGCCAAAGCTTTTTCCCTTGCTTTCTCTAAAGTTCATATCTAGTTGGGTAGCTTTGCTTATTTCTTACTTGGCATACACTTAGTCTCAACTGAGACATGTATGTTCTAAATATCTTCGTTTCAGAAATTTAAAGCCAAGGTTAAATTCTATTAAGAAAACCGATGCTAATATAATATCTTATCCAAAGACATCGGAGATAGAGTGGAAAACACAATGCATAGCCGAATGGGGAGATTCCAAATCTGAACCATTCGTTTGCTTATCTCCAAAGCCGTTCAAACAGCAAGATCGGCTAGGAAACAAGAAGTATACCTTCAATTCAAGCATGTGTGATAAAATATTTGATTTGTTTCTGAAAAATAATTACATTACAATTCTTGATCACCATGTTAAGCCATCAATCCAAGGACGAATGTATTGTAAGTTGCATGATTCGTCCAAGCGTAATTTTGAGGATTGCAACATGTTTCGTCAAATAGTTAAATAGGCCATTGAAAAAGGACGATTGAAGTTTGTTGAAACACCAAGAGATGACCAGTCTATTCCGATTGGTCCCGATGGCAAAAAGTTTTTGCAACGGCTGCTTCAAGCCGATCCATTTAAAGAGATTGTAAAAGCTGCAGGTGATGGGATCAAGCTTTCAAGTAAAGAAGTTATTGAAGAGCATAACGAGCATAATCTTGAGGGCGGGAGTTCCATCGAAGCTACAATGGAGACGCCAAGGACTAGGGGGGCAGCAAGCAAATCTAATGATCGATGAAAGCAAACCAAAAGAAAACAAAGGCCAGAATAAGCGCAAGTGTAAGAGATCAAAAATCTCCTTTGCTGAACTATTGGATAAATATCAAAAGAAGAGTGAAGAGAAGAATGCTATCAGCCAAATCATGCAAAGAAACCAAGATCACCCCCAAGGCGCAAATATGAGGATTGGTATTGGCAAAGTGATAATTTTAATGCAACATATTCATATCCTTATTTTGGGCCGCCAATGCCAATGCCGTGGATGCCTCCCTATGCTCATATAGATACATATTCATCATGGAACATGTATGATACAAGGGCACATTCTCCATCTTACTCTAGACCATTTCACCAATACTATGCAGCTCCAAGGAGATCAACATTTGAACAATCACGCGTCAAAGACCGTTTCAATCATAAGGAATCGGTCCAGAGCTCAAGGAAGAAGAAAGAGGTGGTAAAGCAAGTTTACCGCGTGAAAAGAGATGGTCGTAAGTGTGCTGCTTCAGATTTGATCTCAAATGAAAAAGAGCCAATGAAAGTGTTGACATTGGCTACTACAGACAATGAGATGAAGCAATCAATTGTTAAGACTCAGAATGCCAAATCTGAAGAAAAGAAGTTGAGAGTGCACAAAGCCAAAAAAGAATTGCCATTGGTCAAAACAGAATCACAGCCGAGATGCCCACTCGGCTTATCATATTGGCAAAAGAAGAAATTACAAAATTTTAATGCACAAGATCTGAAAAAGAAGAGCATGGCATGGGTTCCCAAGAAGATCAATCAAGACAAAAATGATGTGCATGCTTCTGTTGCAACAAGTACAATAAAAGTGAAGAAGGAAAATAATGAAAGCCAAAAACAATTAAGCCGAAGGTGCACATCACAACATCAAAATCTTCGGTTAGCACATCATCCATTTTCTTCAACAATGCCATTGATGTGTTTGCCATGGAATTCATCCATAGGTATGATCAGTTACCCTCCATGGACTTATTTTGATCCATGGATGCAACATAATTTTCCATATCATGACAGAGTATTACCAAATCACTATACATTTGGTTAGTTATATTTTTGTTGCTAAGGCAAAGGGGCCGAAATATTTTATTGCTATTTTATTTGTTTATTTCGGCTATACATTCTTTAATGGATGAATTCTACATGGACCTCATGATAATGGCCGATAATTAACTATCGTCCTAAGAAACTATCCGATCATGGCCGGTGTGAAATTCTAACATCGTCCTTAGTTCAATTGGGACCGAGACAAGGTACATGTTAAGTGATATTAACCTTGTCTCTCTAGTGCTATGGAGATTATGTTTTGATGGTTGAATTCATAACAATGGCCATGGTGTTGGTGTTGTTTATATATCTCCATATGGTGCTGTTATGTGAAGCCTCATGCCTCTTAAAATATTTAATCAAAGCCGAATATGCAATGTTATTCGGTTTGGAACTTTTGCCATATGTGCTAAACATATTGAGGCTTTTGGTGATTCGTTATGAGTAGTGCAACAAATATCCAAGGGTTATGAATGTTTTGACAAATCACTTGTAGTTTATCTTGAGGTATGCCTAGATGCAAAATTTACCTTGGTTGCTTTAGAACTGTTCATATTTCTAGGCATGACAATTCAAAAGAGTTGGCACAGCAAGCATCAGGCTACTATGTTAATCATGGTGTATTGTATTTCATTCAATAGCCGATGCTTTGTCTCGTCAACATAGGTAAGGTTGAATCGAAGTCCATCGCTTCGGCCACTAATGATTTTTTTATGCAGGCAAAAAGTAAGGATTGGAGAAAGTTTCTTATTGATTATCAGCAAAATCCTAGCAAAAGGGTGAATAATATGGTTCCGAGGATGACCTTGGGATACATGTCTATGGGACTTTATCATCGGATTGTTAAGGAAGTTGAGAAAGTTTCACCCAAGCTTGCGTCAAAATATTCACACAAGCAATGGCCGATATAAACTTATCGTCCTAAGAATATGCCAAAATGGACGATGGAGTGTTGACATCGTCCTTAGAGCAAGCTATGTGCAAGTTATTTTTTGGCACACAGGCTTTCCCGAAAAACAGGGGGGCATGTGTTGACACCAGATTTTGGCACAATCAAGAACTTATTTAAAATGGCCTCAAATGGAGAAGTGCTCTACATGAAAAAGTTTCGTATTGTCGATACAACCATCTTTGAAGTTTGGGCCATCGCCATCTGATCTCATCTCGAAGGCCGAAGTTGTGTTCGAAATACTGAGATTTTGTATTCAGAACACTATTCGGCACATTACGCCCCTAAGACTGCCTCGTATGGAAAAATGATCTACATCGATTGTCTTCGTCTCGTCGAAACGATCGATTTTGATATTAGAATCGTTCCAATCCGAGTTCGTATGCAAAAGTTAGAGCCATCCAAATACAGCACTATCACGAGCCAAAAGTGGCGCGCCCCACCAGACATCCTGTCTGATGGGTAGCGCGAATAACAGCCTGTGTTGCACGAGCGATTTGACCCTCAAGATGAACTCTAATAAAAGAATGTTCAACATAAAAGTTGTTCGTCTCGTCGAAACGGTCAAGAATTCTTTTTGGCTCGTTTCCATCCGAGATCGTTTACCACCTCAAAAGTTACCCGCAAGGTGCAGCCCGTTTAAACCGAACAGTTTTGGAAAGTTCGGACAAAACCAATCCGAATTTGACTAGGGTTTTGGACGTGAATCCAAGCCTTTTCCTTGCACGGGAAGTCCAGCCGCCTCTTATATACCTGAGGGGTGATGGCCGATTGAACAACACACAATCGATCAATCAATCTACCACTTTTTATCTTTTATCTTTTCTCCTTAACCCTAGTTCTTCTTCTTCCTCGTTCTTCGTTCATTCTTCATTGCAGGGCGGCAAACCTCGAGGCCCTAGGGGCGATCAGGTCGACCTAGGGCAGCCCATAGCCGCCGTGCATCCAGACGGGGTCCCTCCCGGGCGTGTGGGGTTTCGGGTCTTCAAAAGCACCCGCCGGATTGCCTGCGTACCGCGCTTCCGGACGGGTATCCTTCGACGTGAGCTGCAGTGCATCACCCTCGGTGTTGGAGGTACACGGTGACGTGTTCGTGTGCGAATAGAAGGATAACACTTGACTAAAGACGATGCAGTCTGACACGGCCCAGCTAGCCACACCCGTGAAGCCGAGCCAGCCCTAAAAGAAAAAACCTTAGCCATAGGCTTGCGGTTTTGTGTTACATCCCCTCTAAAAGTTGTATGGTTGTGCAATTTCTTCTTAGCAAAATGTAGTTAAACGAGGTCAAGTAGATATATGTATTTCATATATATATACCTTCCTTCGTATTGTAGAGTTTTGCCGTATTTATGGATATTTAACTGAATAGGACTTAGGGGCTATTCGGCATCGCTCCACTCCATAGCTCCCGGAGTGGAGTTGGCAGAGCTATAGGTCAAAATGGTGGAGTTGCCATTTACCCGCTCCGCAGATTCCCGGAGCGGACCATTATCAAACAGGGCCTTAGTCCTGGCATGATAGATTTTGACCGTGTCCAAGTAGAAGCACCTCTATATTAGGAATCCATAGATCGATTGGAATAGTTTGGGTAGTGACGATCGACCGAGACCGACAAGGACACCTATTTGGGACTGGTTGGTAGTTGCATATATCGTGTGCTAGCCGTGCCGTATAGATTTTTTTAGAACGAAGGCTCAAGAAGAGCCCGGCTTTGAATTAACAAAGCCATCAACCGGCCAGGATTACGAGATCACCAACTTACAAGGAAAAGCAAATAGAAAACAAGCGGCTGATACAAGGAGCAAAGTGAAACACACTCAAAGGTAGCAACGATAGCAAGCAGGGAATGCCATGCTGCAGCCATCACCCTACAGGACGACCTACACCAACCGGACTAACTATGGACTTGATAGGATGCACCACCGCGCAAGCTTCATGATCGTAGCCGAACTCAAAGACAGTAATGGACCGACACTCCTATGGAACTGCCACTGCAAAGGGCCCCTTCCCTCTCATCCTGGCTCGAAGGATGTCGCACCGGCAAGCGACAGCTTGGTTCACCCTAGAACCCAGAAGGAAGACGTCCAAGCTGCGCATGGAGAAGGAACTAGGAACAGACCTGCAAGCTCATAGCACACCACTCTGAGCACCGTCATCATCCGTGGTTCAGCTACACCGAAGGGCTAGAGCTGTCGGCCACAGTCGCAGCAACAAGGGTAACAACGATGACCACTGAAGAAAAGGCAGTGAAGCGCAGAGCTAAGCTGCCACCCGCCACCATCACACCCACAACCCGACTCTCTCGCCGCCCCTACGATCCCCGGACTGCACCTCCAAGAAGGAACACGACACGGATGTGCCGTTGCCGCCCGAATCAGGGTACCTAGGTTTCACCTAGCAGGGGACGGAAGGAGGGGGAGAAGGATCCACACCACAGCCTCCAAGGAGAGGAACAGCGCCCAGGGCGTCGCCTATGGTGTGGCTGCCCCGGCTAGGGGTTTCCCCCGGATCCAACCCCACTCAACGAGATCTGCGCTGCCGGCGCCTGGGAAGAACGGCCTAAGCCACAGGGACCCAGATCCGGCGATGGAAGGAGCAGATCGGGACGGAGAGGATGATATGCATCTGGCGGCAGCAACCGCACGAGGGAGGCTGCACACCAGCGACCGGGGACCGACGCCTCCTCGTCCCCCTCGAGTGAAGGAAATATGCCCTAGAGGCAATAATAAAGTTATTATTTATTTCCTTATTTTATGATAAGTGTTTATTATTCATGCTAGAATTGTATTAATCGGAAACATGATACATGTGTGAATACATAGACAAACAGAGTGTCACTAGTATGCCTCTACTTGACTAGCCATTAATCAAAGATGGTTATGTTTCCTAGCCATAGACATGAGTTGTCATTTGATTAACGGGATCACATCATTAGGAGAATGATGTGATTGACATGACCCATTCATTTAGCTTAGCACCCGATCATTTAGTATGTTGCTATTGCTTTCTTCATGACTTATACATGTTCCTATGACTATGAGATTAT
This sequence comes from Aegilops speltoides, assembly GCA_021437245.1. Classification (NCBI taxonomy): domain Eukaryota; kingdom Viridiplantae; phylum Streptophyta; class Magnoliopsida; order Poales; family Poaceae; genus Aegilops; species Aegilops speltoides. The sequence continues at coordinate 492,882,516 of CM038142.1, forward strand.
GCAACTCCCGTTTACCGGAGGAACACTTTGTGTGCTACCAAACGTCACAACGAATCGGGTGATTATAAAGGTGCTCTCAGGTGTCTCGAAGGTACTTGTTGGGTTGGCGTATTTCGAGATTAGGATTTGTCACTCCGAATGTCGGAGAGGTATCTCTGGGCCCTCTCGGTAATGCACATCACATAAGCCTTGCAAGCAATGCAACTAATGAGTTAGTTGCAAGATGATGTATTATAGAACGAGTAAAGAGACTTGCCGGTAACGAGATTGAACTAGGTATTGAGATACCAACAATCGAATCTCGGGCAAGTAACATACCGATGACAAAGGGAACAACGTATGTTGTTATGCGGTTTGACCGATAAAGATCTTCGTAGAATATGTGGGAGCCAATATGGGCATCCAGGTCCCACTATTGGTTATTGGCCGAGAATAGTTCTAGGTCATGTCTACATAGTTCTCGAACCCCTAGGGTCCGCACGCTTAAGGTTTCGATGACAGTTATATTATGAGTTTATGAGTTTTGATGTACCGAAGGAGTGCAGAGTCCCGGATGAGATCGGGGACATGACGAGGAGTCTCGAAATGGTCGAGACGTAAAGATCGATATATTGGACAACTATATTCGGACTTCGGAAAGGTTCCGAGTGATTCGGTATTTATCGGAGTCTGGGAGAGTTACGGAATTCGCCGGGGAGAAGTATTGGGCCTTATTGGGCCATACGGGAAAGAGAGAGGGGCTGCCTAGGGCAGGCCGCGCGCCTCCCCATGGCCTAGTCCGAATTGGACTAGCACTACAAGAAATATGTCAACTTATGACCTTCTGTCAGTGACCCTGGAAGAATTGGTCATAGATTTATGACCATTTGAGACCAATTGGTCAAAAGCTGTTCGAGGGGCTTCAAACCCTAAACCATTGCGACCATTTTGGTCAGAAAGGTCATAATTTCCTTACATGAAATGGTCATAAAGCTAACAGCGCTAGTCTGCTGCCTTATTTCTAGTTGTTAACGACCAATATAGATGGTCATAGCCTTGTAAATTGTGGTGGGTTGCGATGACTAGGCGCCATCTCATCAGTTTTGCCTATGTGTCATGTCCATGTGGCAGTTTTTGCCCTAGGTTGTGAAGCAACCTATATTTCTGTCATTCCCAAAATTCCCAAAAAAATCTCATAAATTCTTTGGGTCATATCTTCATCAAATATGTAAAAACCTTCCTTTCCTAGTTCAAAAATAATTCAAAAATATTCATTTTCCTATTCTGTTCAGAACAACAGTTTGTGAAGGAAGTACCACTTTGGCATGTCCAAATGGTATCCATTTTCTACAGTGCTTTCCTATGCCCAAATACCCATCCTCCACCAAATGCCAACTCAATCCATTCATTATTTTGAGCCCAGCTTCAACATTCGTCTTTATGTCCAGTGTGGTACTTTGTAAAGCAAGTACCACCTAGGCTCCTCCTTTTGAGGTGAAAATTTGTGAAGACGATATTCTTAGTAACTGATCATCCTCAGCCAAAACTCACGCCCATTAGCCATGTGCATTTCCCGTACTGCAAATCAAACACTTGGCTGCTTATTCATGTTTGAGCATCGATCGGTCTCCTCGTGAGAATCTTATGTTGTGATTTTCTTCCTAGCACCTACCTGGGGAGTGCCCAACCCACTAGACATGCCTAGGCTGCCCAGAACACATGGCAACGCCACGGTCACGCTGGTGACCACGCTGGCGGCATGCGAGCCACGCGCTCTAGAGTTGGGGCCCTCGGCCACCGTCCAAACCTCGATGTCTCGCCATCAAACCATGTATTTCTGATTAAATAGATACTTATGTACCTAGAAATGATTTTTGGAAAAAATAAATAGCAAACTATGAGGCAGCTGCAGTTCAAATTTGACCCGCTTCCAACTGAATCGGCGGGAATTTGTCTTTTTCACCAGAGGTGGATCAAAACTTTTGGCACCCAACCATTTTGTCAATTGTGCATTAAATATGTCCTAATATTTTATAAAAATGATTTGGTACAATTTTGCAACAAATATATGGTAGGTCCTTCACAAAAAAAACTCATTTCAGGCACTCAGAAAATAGAAAATGGTTTTTTCGTCCAAAGAAAATGAAAACTTCCTTAGGCAACATTGTTTGGAATTCCAAGATGCACCCTTGTGCACAATATGAGATCATTTGAACAAACTATTCCATGAATGTGGCCATAAAATTGATCATTTGGCTTGAAAGCCATGAATCTTCACGCATGATAGCTCATTTCTGAGAACACTTTTTAAAAATAATTACCGTATTACAAGTTTATTATTTTTCCTAGAAACTTGGTCATATATAATGATACAATGCGAAGGTTTTCCAATTTTTTGAATTTTTTTGAATTTTTTATGCCCGTTTCAAAATGCGGTCAAAACGGCGGGCTTGACCGTTCCTAGATAGTGGTTGAATCTTGGAATTTTTTGGTGTTTCTATGATTAAATAGGTACTTATGTACCTAGAAATGATTTTTGGAAAAAATAAAGAGCAAACTATGAGGTAGCTATAGTTCAAATTTGACCCGTTTCCAACTAAATCGACGGGAATTTGTCTTTTTCATGAGAGGTGGATCAAAACATTTTACACCCAACCATTTGGTCAATTGTGCATTATATATGGCCTAGTATTTTATAAAATTGATTTGGTGCAATTTTGCAACAATTATTTGGTAGTTACTTCACAAAAAAACCTCCTTTTGGGCACTCGGAAAATGAAAAATGAATTTTTCGTGCAAAGAAAATGAAAAGTTCCTTAGGCAACATTGTTTGTCATTCCAAGATGCACCCTTGTGCACGATATGAGGTCATTTGAACAAACTATGCCATGAATGTGGCCATAAGATTGATCATTTGGGTTGAAAGTCATGCATCTTCACACATGATAGCTCGTTTGTGAGAACACTTTTTTAAAATAATTACCGTATTACAAGTTTATTATTTTTCCTGGATACTTGGTCACATATAATGACACAATGCGAAGGTTTTCCAATTTTTTGAATTTTTTTGAATTTTTTATGCCCGTTTCAAAATGCGGTCAAAACGGCGGGCTTGACCGTTCCTAGCTAGTGGTTGAATCTTGGAATTTTTTTTGATGTTTCTCTGATTAAATAGATACTTATGTACCTAGAAATGTTTTTTGGAAAAAATAAAGAGATAACTACGAGGCAGCTGCAGTTCAAATTTGACCCGCTTCAAATTGAATCCATGGAATTTGTCTTTTTCATGAGAGGTGGATCAAAACTTTTTACACCCAACCATTTGGTCATCTGTGGTTTAAATATGTCCTAGTATTTTAGAAAATTGATTTGGTACAATTTTGAAACAATTTTTTGGTAGGCCCTTCACGAAAAAACCTCATTTTGGGCACTCGAAAAATGGAAATTTGTTTTTTCGTCCAAAGAAAATGAAAAATTCCTTAGGCAACATTGTTTGCCATCCCAAGATGCACCCCAGACACTAGATCACATATAATGACACAATGCAAAGGCTTTCCATTTTTTGATTTCTTTAATTCTTTATGCCAATTTCAAAACGCGGTTAAAACCATGGGCATAACTGTTCGTAGCTGCGGGTGGAATCTTACAAAACTCATAGTGTTCTGTGATGAAATATATACATGTGTACCTAAAAATGTTTTTTAGAAAAAACAATGAGCAAACTATGAAGTTGTTGTAGTTTAAATTTGACCCGGTTCCTCCTGATTTGGTACAAGTTGGTTTAAATGGCCAAAAAAGGCTAGAACAATCGGAAATGCATACAAGTTGGTTATCATCCATAAAATGTGGTATAACTTGAGTGAAAATTTTAGTGGTTCCATTTCGCAAAATATTATTGATAGTTGCTTCATAAACCCCTTTATTTCTAGCACTTAGGGACTATATTTTAAATTACACCTGGAATCTCCAACCAATCAGGACATCTCCCCCGGATCACCCTACCTTAGGCGATCTGAACCGTCCAATCGTCCCGGATCCAATGGCACACTCGACCCCCTCACCGTCTCACCCAACTAACCCTAACACAACCTGCACCACTCGTCCTCTCGTCCCCCTCTCTCCTACGCACCCACAGCCGCCGCCCTCTCCCTTCCTCAGATCTTGATCCGCCGACGCCCCAAACCCACCCCCCCTTCGATGACCCTCACCGTAGACGTGGTGCTGTGGCGCCGACCTGAGCGGTACTCCTAGCGACCACCGTCGTCTCCTGGATCCTATTCCACGGCGGCTCCGGTAACACGGCCGTGTCGCTGGCCGCGGACATGCTTTTCCTCCTCCTGGTCGTGCTGTACGCATGGTCCAGGGCCGCGCGCCTCCTCGGCCACAAGGCTCCGCACGTGCAATCGGCTCCGCACGGGCGGACGAAATCTCGCCTCCGCGGCTCCAAGGCTCGGCGCTCGGCAAGGGGGACGCGGTGAGGAGGACGAGGATGGGGCACCGCCATCCAGGAACGCGTTGTCGGCCGTGTTCCTGCGCGAAGGTCTGCATTTCCCCCCTTCCAATTTTGTGTTTCTCCTTCTCCAGCCGAGGTTCTGATTTGATTTTGTGCCATCGGTGAAGATGAGGGATCGCAGGCCACGAGCTCGGGGTCGGTCCGGGATGCGAGGAGCAAGAGGGTGGATCCGGAGCTCATGCACGAGGAGGTATGCCGATCGGTTCTGCGAATCTGGGCCCGATTCAGATCTGCTTTCTTGCTAGTCTATTCTGAGCTGTATCTTGCGACTTGAGACCTGAATTTTGTCTCACTAGTGACGTATGTGCATCAGTTTCAACATTTTCAGTACACAAAGAGGGATTATGTCTTTATATGCATGATGAGTTGATTATTGTGGCGTTAGCGCTGTCACGATTCACACTGCTCGCTAACCGCCTAAAAATGCAGCATTGCACCATTTTCAGTTTGTTTGATGCCAAAACAGAACCATTGCTGAATGAAATGCTTGTTTGATGTCACCATTGTTGCTATATTCTTTCTAGTGCCTGTATTCTTAACAATCTAAATTCAGCCCAATGAGATTATAAATGTGGCGCTCCTGGCTATGCATTCTTTATTGTGCTCTCATGATACGAGGTGGAACAAGAGAAAGAGATTTTACTGTTTAACTCTTTGTAGCAGTTTCTAAATGGCATATCTTCCTCAATGCAGTGGGCAAAGAAGTTAACGGGGTTGAAGACTCCATGATTATCCGCTCGCTCCAAGCGCTCACCGTTCCTCTTATCGGGAATGCTTGCTTATGCTATTTAGTTTTGTTTGTTGAATTAATCATAAATGATTGAATTTTTTGTAATTCAAAGCTGCTGAATGATGTAGTTAGTTTTGTTTTATTGCTGCATTAGAATTACAGCAATCGTCCTAGTCTTGTTTTGTTGTAGACATGGCATTGTTAGAACTTCGGATGCAGATTTTCATCAACTGTTTCTGTGATTTTCCACAAGAAAATGTATATGCATCGCTTATTCTATTTTAAACTTCATCATGGTATGGTCTGTTTCTATTCTCCTGGCTTGATTCTGTTGACACTAGCATGCTCTGTTTGTTTTGGAGCCCAACCATGGACTGTATGTACTAAGCTAGCTCAAGCACACACACAACCAACTTGATTTGCCTCGCTCTGCTGTTACGTTATATTACTTGGGTTATCGTAATGCGCTCGTCACATCTGCATTTCATCAATTACCGAAATTTAGTTGCATGTCCAACACAACCACGTAAAGAAACACTAGCAGCACTCTCGCCTATGCTTGATTTCTGCAGTAAACATGTTATCTGAAATTCTGTAATGATGTTAACTGATGTGAGTTTGTGCACTTGATGTTTTATACTTGGAAGACAAATGAACTTGTTTTGGTTATATCTCTCCCTGTTAATTATGGGCAATTTCCTTCTTGCAAATTATATATGTTCTGTTTTGATCTATCTCTCATCCTGGTAATAAAAGTATGTGCATTGGTTGATATTTAGTATTCGTATGTCTAGTTCACGATGATGGTCACTTGTGGCAGAGGCACCGATAACTAAGCATTCAGGTTTGCCTCCCTAGATCTCTTTGCCTGAACCATGATACCATGACCGCTGTTTTCTTCAGTGTCAGCCCCCTCAGTCTGATTTGTGTGATTTGACCCCCACAGCAAAGCCAAGGACCTGGGCAGAAGGTTTAGCTACCGCCAGACTCCAAGCCTCACCAGGTAAAGCCCGATAAATTTGTGTGATGATTCTGTTTCGAAACAGTTGCCATAATGCCTGTTCCTATGAGTAGGCGCAATGAAATATTATGTCTGAACTCACTGCATGCAATGCTGATGATGTTAGATTGTGCTTTCATGACTGTGTTCATTTATTATGTCTGCTTGAAATACAAGTCCCATGAAATATGTCTGAACTCACTACATGCAATGCTGATGATGTTCAATGTGCTTTGATGACTGTCTTCATTTATTATGTCTGCTTGTATATACTGCATGCTGTTGTTGTTGTTTACTGAAACCAAATAAATTATCTACATGAAACAGAGCTTAAAATTTGCGATGAAGATCACCGTACTAGTGTGAGGTGCCTTTTGCATTTCTCTGTTTGTGCTCCTATTACTATGGCATGCATTGTCTGTGTTTAAATTTTCTTTGCTGCTTCAGATCACTAAGGATTTTTGGTACCTTTTTATGTCTTGTGTACTAGCGCTAAAATCTTACAGCAAAATACATCTTTCTTTTGAATAACAATATATGAGATTAGCAAGAAATTATATGGTTTCAATTTTGGCGCTGACCTTGTTTGTATGTGTGATATACATTAATGTATGCTGTTATTATTTTTATTATTTTATACATTAATGTATGCTGTTATTATTTGTATGTGTGATGCTTTCAGCCTGTTTTACTGTTTCCTCCTCGATTGATCTATTAATGTAATGTTCTGTTCTTGTAGGAAGGCAAGTTGTCGCACCTGGAGAACTTGCCCATCACAAGGTGCAATGAAGACATTGTTAGGACAATACTAGATGTGCTCCCACGTGTTGAACAATGTTATGTAGTAGTGAGATAAGGCAAATTATGTAGACATTGTTAGGACAGTACTAGATGTACCAAATCTGCGTGTTGAACAATTCCCGTGTAATTTGTATTCCCTGTGTACATGTTGCTTTAATGCCAGATTGTGAAAATTACTCAATTGCCATGATAGTACTGGGCCTGAATAGGCCATGACCCAGAAATAAACGTGGCACAAATGTGGTCTGGGGTGAAAAGGCCATGGCCCAAACAATATTTTTCTGGAAGGAAAAAAACTAATAAGAAATGCATTATAAGAGGCCATGGCCCAGAAATAAAAAGGCTAAAATGTGGGCTTGGCCCATGTAGTCAACCAAATTAATAGGGAAAAAATATACAGTAAAAAGGCCGAATTGTTGGGCTAGGCCCATGTGGAAAGCCGAATCGAACCGGGCTGAATCTTGTGCCACGTCAGATCGCCACGCTGGATGCCTACATGGCCTGGGGAGGTTGCTAGTGACCAAAATGCCACAGTAGGAATATTTTGGTCGTAAACGTCTTTGACCATTCCAGAAGAAAGGTCGCTATAGTCAGTTTACGACGGCCAGCTTTTGACCTTCTATTTTTGGTCACAAAAAGGTCGTAAATGGAAATTTGTGACCTTTCAGTGACCAATAGTGGTGGTCACAAGTTGACATATTTCTTATAGTGTAGGGGGAGGGGCCGCACCCCCTCCTTCCTTCCCTTCTCTCTTCCCCTTCCTTGTCTCCTACTCCTACTACTTGGAAGGACTCCTAGTTGGACTAGGTAAGGGGGAATCCTACTCCCGGTGGGAGTAGGACTCCCCTAGGGCGCGCCATAGAGAGGGCCGGCCCTCCCCTCCTCCACTCCTTTATATACGGGGGCAAAGGGCACCCCATAGACACACAAGTTGATTTACGGATCGTCCCTTAGCCGTGTGCGGTGCCCCCCTCCACCATATTCCACCTCGGTCATATCGTCGCGGAGTTTAGGCGAAGCCTTGCGCCGGTAGAACATCATCATCGTCACCACGCCATCGTGCTGACGGAACTCATCCCCGACGCTTTATTGGATCGGAGCCCGGGGATCGTCATCGAGCTGAACGTGTGCTGAACTCGGAGGTGCCGTACGTTCGGTACTTGGATCTGTCGGATCGTGAAGACGTACGACTACATCAACCGCGTTGTCATAATGCTTCCGCTTATGGTCTACGAGGGTACATGGACAATACTCTCCCCTCTCGTTGCTATGCCATCACCATGATCTTGCGTGTGCATAGGAATTTTTTTGAAATTACTACGTTCCCCGATAGTGGCATCCGAGCCTAGGTTTTATGTGTTGATGTTATATGCACAAGTAGAACACAAGTGAGTTGTGGGCGATATAAGTCATCTTGCTTACGGCATGTCATACTTTGGTTGGCGGTATTGTTGGATGAAGCGGCCTGGACCGACATTACGCCAGACGCTTACGCGAGACTGGTTTTACCGCCGTGCTATGCACACGGTGACTAGCGGTGTCGGTTTCTCCAACTTTAGTTGAACCGAGTGTGGCTACGCCGGTCCTTGCGAAGGTTAAAACAGCACCAACTTGACAAACTATCGTTGTGGTTTTGATGCGTAGGTAAGAACGGTTCTTGCTCAGCCCGTAGCAGCCACGTAAAACTTGCAACAACAAAGTAGAGGACGTCTAACTTGTTTTTGCAGGGCATGTTGTGATGTGATATGGTCAAGACGTGATGAGATATAAGTTGTTGTATAAGATGATCATGTTTTGTTGAAGTTATCGGCAACTGGCAAAAGCCTTATGATTGTCTCTCTATTGCATAAGATGCAAGCGCCAAATAATTGCTTTACTTTATCGCTATGCGATAGCAATAGTTGCAAGAGCAATTGTTGCCGAGACGACCATGTGACAACACATTGATATAGATCAAGATGATGGAGATCATGGTGTCATGCCGGTGACGATGGAAATCATGAAGATGCTTTGGAGATGGAGATCAAAGGCACAAGATGATGATGGCCATATCATGTCACATATTTTGATTGCATGTGATGTTTATCTTTTATACATCTTATTTTGCTTAGTTCGACGGTAGCTTTATAAGATGATCTCGACTAAATTTCAAGATAAAAGTGTTCTCCACAGTATGCACCGTTGCCAAAGTTAAATCGTGCCTGGACACCACGTGATGATCGGGTGTGATAAGCTCTACGTCCATCTACAACGGGTGCAAGCCAGTTTTGCACACGCAGAATACTCGGGTTAAACTTGACGAGCCTAGCATATGCAGATATGGCCTCGGAACACGCAGACCAAAAGGTTGAGCGTGAATCATATAGTAGATATGATCAACATAATGATGTTCACCACTGAAAGCTACTCCATTTCACGTGAGGATCGGTTATGGTTTAGTTGATTTGGATCACGTGATCACTTAGAGGATTAGAGGGATGTCTATCTAAGTGGGAGTTCTTAAGTAATATGATTAATTGAAATTTAATTTATCATGGACTTAGTCCTGGTAGTATTAGCATATCTATGTTGTAGATCAATAGCTCGCGTTGTTGCTTTTATATGTTTATTTTGATATGTTCCTAGAGAAAATTGTGTTGAAAGATGTTAGTAGCAATGATGCGGATTGGATCCGTGATCTGAGGTTTATCCTCATTCTTTGCCGTAAGAATTATGTCTGGATGCACCGCTAGGTGACGGACCTATTGCAGAGCGATGCGAGACATTATGAATGTTTGGCTAGCTCAATATGATGACTACTTGATAGTTTAAGTGCACCATGCTTAACGGCTTAGAATCGGGACTTCAAAGACGTCTTGAACGTCATGGACCATATGAGATGTTCTAGGAGTTGAAGTTAATATTTCAAGCAAATACCCGAGTTGAGAGATATGAAGTCTCCAACAAGTTCTATAGCTAAAAGATGGAGGAGAATCCCTCAACTAGTGAGCATGTGCTCAGATTGTCTGGGTACTACAATCGCTTGAATCAAGTGGGAGTTAATCTTCCACATAAGATAGTGATTGACAGAATTCTCTAGTCACCATCACCAAGTTAGTAGAACTTCGTGATGAACTATAGTATGCAAGGGATGATGAAAATGTGTCGTGGGAAACGAACACCTATGGGGTAGGGCCCCTTTTCGGTCCGGCAAGGGGGCGGAGGGCGCACGAAGAGCAGATCGAGGCGAAAGCACGCGAGGGATTTTACCCAGCTTCGGAGCTCTCCGGAGAGATAAAACTCCTACTGCTGCTTTGTGTTTCTATTCTGTTCTTTCTCAAGAGCGCAGATGTGTTGTAGTGTCGAATGAGTCGAACCCCTTCTACGTGTGCATGGGCCTCCTTTTTATAGTCTAAAGGGGTCACCGACAGGTGGCAGCGTAGAGAGAGGGGTAAAAAAGTAAAAACGGGGGTTGGTACAACCACTATCAATAGTGCCCCCTACCTAACTCTGATGGCAGGGGACAAGGGCATTTAATGCCCGTCCGGTCGCTCAAACAGTGTAGGAAACGACCGTTAGGGGCGCCACCGATCGCCACGATGGCCTCCTTGTCATCTTCACTTGCCACCGCACCGCTTGGCTGCACTGACTACCGCCACGTGCACCGGAGGCGATCTGCGGCGACCGTCGCCGGATGCCTTTGGGCGTATGCAGAGTGGTGGCGTCGCCGCGGCAAGCGCCTTGCCGCGGTCGCTGTCTCGTCGCACCCGCAAGCTTGCCGCTCGCTGGGTCTTGGTTGGCCTTTCCGGCAAGCTCCTCTTGCCGGGGTCTTGTCCTTCCCGGCAAGCTTCTCTTGCCGGGACTCTGTCTTCTCAGTTAACACTTTGTTCTTGAATGGCAGTAATAGGAATAACGAAGGGTCTTGGCGGACGCCCGGCAAGCCTTGCCGCGGAGTGCTGCGACTGCCCGTGCACAAGTTCGGGATACTAAGGTACCCCTACTTTAGTACACCGACAGGAGCCCCCGGGCCTGGGCCATACACGGTGCCGAGCGCTGTTGGGCCAGGCCCAAAACAGGGCACGGGCACGCGCGGCCTGGGTCCAAACCAAATCCATTCCGTATCCACCGCGTCCTCCCGAAACGGCACGCGTCAGTCGCGGCGTTGTGGGAGAGATCGTGGGCAATACTTAAATCAGGAAATGCGTAACGTTCGCCTCCCCTGTTTATAAGCAGAGGAAACATGGCCGTTCCCCCACCTTCGCCACTTGCAGTTCCTTCCTCCGAAAGCTCCGCCGCTCCCCTCCGCTTCCCAAGCCGAAAGAGAGCAGCGCTCCGCCGCCCGTCGCCGCCGTCGCACCCAACACCTCTGCGCTCCCCCGCCGCTTCCGCCATGGCTCCGAAGACCGGCAAGAGCTCGAAGTCGAGCACCAAGTCGGCCGAGGCGCTGCGGCTTGAGGCGCTGCGCAAGGAGCGAGTGCTTTTCCCTCGAGCTCACCCTCCCGGCGCTGCGGGAGGAATTTTACCTTTTCTGGTCAACGGAGACGCGGGCGCATCCGCGCACGCCGGTGCTCTCCGCCGAGGCTTCCAAATCGAAGCGGTGCCCAAAAGGGTACCATTTCTTTCTTGTGTTCTTCTATTGCGGGCTCTGCCCACCTTTTTCCGATGTCCTTTGTGACATCATGAATACCTACGGGTTTCATCTTGTTGATTTCACCCCCAACGCCATTCTGACAATGGCGGTTTTCGCACACCTCTGTGAGAACTTCGTTGGAATCCTCCCGAATGTCGCTCTTTTTCGTCATTATTTCACCCCCCGGGCCGAGAAAGGGGAGCCACTGGCTGGCGGAATCGCCTGGACCTCACGCATCGGCATGAAGGAGGTGTATCTGACGGGCGAGCTCCGCAGCAAGTGGGATGAGTGGAGGGCGGAGTGGTGCTGGATCGTCGACGCCAACCCGCAGCCATTCACCAACCTGCGTCAGACCCGGGTGGTGTGCGGCGGCGACTGGAGCGCTCTGTTGCCGGACGACGCCAAGCTGAAGATTGCCACCACCCGAATCCTCCGGCTCAGGCTTGCGGAGCTCTGGCGAGGCGGTTGGCGTGGATTTCTTCGCCGTCGCGACGCTTCTCCGCAGAAGAGGGAGGCCCGCCTGGCTGTTTGGCGGCCCGGCGGATATCATGAGGCTGCGTCCAGGCCTCAACTTCAACTTCACAGTTCTGGAGCTTGACGGGATGCTGAGGGAGCTGTTTAAGCATGACACCAATCATCCAGAGTGGTTCAGGTTGCCGCAGGGCGTCATCCCTTTGTGCAACAACTCCCAGCGCGATCGCATCTGCTCAATGATGCCAGAGTGCGACTCGCACGGGATAAGCGCAACTTGGATGGATCCCGCCGACGACGTCGTGCAGCAATTCTTCGATGGCTTGACGGAGATAGCAGTCAATGCCGACGAGCAGAGGCTCCTCACCCACGACACCACCGACGACGAGATGCGGTACATCGCCACCAGGGCCGAAGAGGCGGCGGCAGCCGCCGCCGCGGGCGAGTTCGGCTTCACATTGGAGGAGGCGGAGGCGGCCGAGGCGGCAAGCCTTGCCGACCGGGAAGACCTTGCCGGAGAGGTCGTTGGCGAGGGGGAGCCCTAGGCTGAAGCGAGCGAGCCCGCCGGGGGCGCGAGCGGCCAGCCATCTTCGAGCAGCTTGCCGCAGGCGGAGCCCCTAGCGCAGCCCCAATTCCAACCAAGAAGGCTCCTCTGTCGAGTTGGAGATACAGCGGGGCAACAAGCAGGCGAACAGCCACAGCACCGTGGGACACGCTCCACCGCGGCAAGTACCGTTGCCGCAGGAGCATCTCAGGCCGCGCCGGCAACTGAGGCGGGGTCTTCCCGGGCTGCCACGCCCGATCCTGCCGCAGCTCCCGACAAACGTCCAAGGGAGCCTACTCCTCCGCCTCGCCGCGCAGAAAGGGTACCAGACTTCGACCTCTCTGCCTGAGCTCCGACGAGGAGGAAGAAGAGGAGGAGGAGTAAGGCTTTCTTCTTACTGTACTTGTCTTTCTTTGATCTTTGTTGTTGCTTGTCTTGTATCTGATTTGCTTCTCTCTGAATCCCTGTTCTATTTCAGGACTCTGGCCGAGAGAGCGGCGAAGAGGGCCAAGGTCCCTGTGGTTGTCATCGAGGACGATCCTGCTGTGACGGCAGAGGACACATCCGAGACTACCTTGACGGACCCGGTTCCTTCTCCTCGCAGCAGCCCCCAGCACAGCCCCCAGCGTAAGTGTTTGATTCACTTTCTGTTGTGGGGCGCGCATGGGTGCTTCTTCTTTTGCTGATATCTTGATTGTTGATTCATTCGTGTAGGAGCAGAGCAGGCCCATCAGGAGCAATCAGAAACCGACCCGGAGGTGCTGTCTGCTTCGACCACGTCGCCAAGGGGCGATTCCCCGACAAGGGAGCGCTCCCCGGCAAGGGAGAGGTCCCCGGCAAGGGGCGGAACCAGTGAGCCCTTGGTGGAGGAGCCCATGGTCACAGAGCCCAGCACAGGTGACCTACCTTGTCGGAAATCTTCCCTTGGGTTCTTCTTTTTTGGATATTTGCTTGACTTTTCCTTCCTCTCCCTGTCCTCAGATCGCCTTCTCGCAGACCCGATGGAGACCGAGGCCACCGGCGAGGAAGGCGACGTGCAATATCAAGATGATGCCGTTGGCGAGGAAGAGGGCCGCTGATGAACCCGCCGACGAGGAAGCCAAACCTCTTTGGCGCAGGAGCCGCGAGGGGTCCGCGGTTGTACTGACGACCCGGAGGGCGCAGGAGCGCAAGGCGCTGCACCGTCCGCCGACCCCTCCGCCGCTGATGCAGCGCCGGGCTCGAGGAGCCCCACCAGCGATACTTGAAGGCCGGGCGAGGGCGTATACATCAAGCTTCCCGGGCGCCGAGCTCTGTGGCACCGTTGAAGGAGAGGAGTTTGACGGGAAGTACTCGCCTGCTGGGTTGGCGGTGGTTGACGCGCCAAGCAGCAGCAGCGGCGAGTCCGAGGAGGAGCAGTTGCTCCGAAAGTTGGTGTCACTCTACCGCGCCCGGCAAGCGAAGCTTGAGTCCCGGGAAGCGCTTGTCGCGCGGGTGGGAGTTGACATAGAGAAGCATGCAGAGGAGCTCAAGAGCCGCAACTAGGAGGCCCTCCGATCCATTGCGGAGGAAAGGGCACAACTTGACGAGGCGAAGAAGGCGTTCATCCTGGAGAAGGCTGAAGCCGAAGAGCAGCAGAGGCTCGCCGCCGAGGAGCTGTCCAGGCGGGAAGGTGAACTAACACAGAAGAAGGTCAATCTGGACAGCCACGAGGAGGAGCTCGAGGTCCGGGAGCAATCACTTGGCGGGGCACTCAAGGAGGCGAAGGATGCCGCCGCGGCTGCTGAGGCCGCCAAGAAGGAGTTAGTGGTGAAGGTGACGCAGCTGGAGGCGGACATTAAAGGGAAGAATGAAGAGCTTGCCGCACTCCAGCGCGAACGCGAGAAGGATGCTCTTGCCCATGGCGATCTGCAAGTTCGGCTTGCCGACAAGATCAAGGAACTGAATGCCGCCAAGGACTCGAGCGCTGATCTGGAGCTGAAGCTGGCCACCTTGACGGAGACGCTGGACGCCGCCAAGAGGCGAGAGGATGACTTGAAGAAAGAGGTCAAGGGCAACGAGGAGCTGCTGATGAGGGCCGCCGAGACTCAGAACACTTTCAAGGCCACGGTGGAGCTCTGGACGGAGGGCCTCGTCAACATTGCCACAGCCATCAACGAGGAGTTGGCGGAACTGGACTTGGCGGGTTTCGGGTACTCCACCGACGAACCTCAGCCCAGCCAAGCTTACTCTTTTCTTCAAGGGTGGTGGACGGCCCTCCAAAGAACTCCGGAAAGGATCCCAAAGAAGCTGGCGGACGAGTCGCGCGCAATCTGCGCCAAGGTCTTGGAGAAGGTGTTGGTGAAGATACTCTTCCGCAATCCGGGCCTCGACCTCACCCGCGTCCTCAAGAAGCTGCCGACGGGCGCTGATCTCGAAGAGCTCAAAGCCATTGTCGCACCCATCGTGGACAAGGTGAATGAGGTCAGGAGGGTTGACGGCGAGCGCGTGGATTAGGCCACCCTTCTTCTCCCTTCCTTCTTCTTGCCGCTGCTAGATATGTCATAGGAACAACCCATTAGAGCACGGCAAGCTATTTATTGTAATATAACTTTATTCTGAGTATTGTCTGCTATGTTACTTCCTTTATTCGGTTCCATCCCTTGTATGTTTTTACCCTACGCGTTTAGGGAACTTGCCGGCGCAAGCACGCTTGCCGCGAGCGCTGAAAGTCGGAACATCGCAATGACTTTGTTGGCGGTGTTGCCTCGGTAAGAAACCTTGTCGGGACTAGTCGCAGCACACTTTCATTGTTGAGCGGACTCGAAACAAAGTAAGGGCGCAACTTAGCCACGAGCCGGTTCCTCCGTGCACAGGTTTTCCATACAAGGCACAGTCGTTCAAGGAATATAACTTAAAATTTTAAAACTGACTGTGCTCAAACTTTGGCAACTTAGCTTTTCTGTCGTCTGCGTCCCGGCAAGGCTGTATACTTTTTTGAACGACGCCTGGTCCACACCTTTATCCCCTCCCCCCCGGTGAACTTGTGGGCGAAAGAACCTTCTATTTGAACAAAAGAAAGAAGAGAAAATAAAGATATGGAGCCTTAAGGCTCGTTATTCCTTACCGGGGGCGAGTGCTGCACAAAGTGTCATATAATACATGCGAAAAAGAAAAAGGCATGAAATTTGACAACATGGAGCATACGAACTTTATTTACGCACGGGGTCTGCGCCCGGCTTTGTACAAAGGGTTACATGCAACAATGCAAGGCTTGTATAAAGGTGGTTGCGGAACAGATTCCGCAACGCGCTTTATGGGTAAAACTTGCGAAGATGCTCTATGTTCCAGGAGTTGCTCACCGAAAAGCCATCTTCGGTCTCAAGGCGGACAGCGCCGGGCCTAGTGACTCGTTTCACCCGATAAGGGCCTTCCCACTTCGGCGTCAACTTGTTGGAATTCTTGACGGATTGAAGGCACCTAAGAACAAGGTCGCCTTCCTCAAAGCTTCTGGCATTAACTTTGCGGCTATGGTAGCGGCGCAAAGCTTGCTGGTATCGAGCATCTCGTACAGCAGCCTGAAGACGATCTTCCTCAAGGAGCAGCGCGTCATCTTGCCGCAGCTGCTCTTGCTCAAGCTCATCATAAGCGAGCACTCGAGGCGATCCGTATACGAGTTCCGTGGGGAGAACTGCTTCTGCTCCATAGACTAGAGCAAAAGGTGTCTGGCCAGTGGCTCGATTTGGCGTCGTCCTAATCGACCAAAGAACCACCAGCAGCTCCTCGATCCAGTTTCTTCCACACTTGTGCAGCCTGTCAAAAGTTATGGTCTTGAGCCCGCGCAGCACTTCAGCGTTTGCCCTCTCCGCTTGACCGTTGCTTCTCGGGTGAGCAACAGAAGCGAAGCAGATCTTGGCGCCAAGATCTTGGACGTACTGCATGAAGGTGCGGCTCGTGAATTGTGTGCCATTGTCGGTGATGATCCTGTTAGGGACTCCAAAACGCAAACAATTGACCTGAAGAACTTGACTGCTGACTGTGCTGTCACCTTCCTCACTGGTTCCACTTCAGGCCACTTTGTGAACTTGCCAATTGCAACGTACAAATACTCAAAGCCCCCGACGGCCCGGGGAAAGGGGCCGAGGATGTCGAGCCCCCAGACCGAAAATGGCTAGGATAAAGGGATTGTTTGGAGAGCTTGAGCTGGTTGATGTATCTGTTTGGAGTGGAACTGGCACGCTTCACACTTGGTTACTTGTGCAGTTGCATCCTGGAGGGCTGTCGGCCAGAAGAAACCTTGCCGGAAGGCCTTGCCGGCAAGTGCTCTTGCGCCGATGTGGTGACCACATATGCCTCCATGTATCTCCGCCAACAGCTTCTGTCCATCTTCCCGGGAAATGCACTTCAATTTCACTCCGTTGAATCTTCTTCTGTACAATATGTCATCGACAAACTGGTACATACTTGATTGTCGGGCTACTCTCTCCGCTTCTTCTTGCTCTTCGGGAAGTTCTCCTGTTTGAAGGAAATGGACGATCTGCTGTGCCCATGCCGGAGCTTGTGGCTCAACGACAAGAATTAAAGGCGCAAATGCTGCTGCAGGAACATCTGCTTCGACGGCAAGAATCTGTGATTCAGCCGGAGCATGATGCTCCCCGGCAAGCGTGTCGGGACACAGCTTGTCGGGAGCGTCTGCTTCAATGAAACAAACCCTAGGGCTTGTCGGAGCAGACTGCCCCTCAGCGCTCTTTGTGTTGATCATGGGGACCTTCTTGACGGCGGCTTCGGGAAGCTCTGCCGGAAAGTAGTCGCCAGTGACCAACTTCCTCTTCTTGCTCTGTCCAGTTGATGGTGTGACAGATGGTTGAGTCAGCTTGAGCACAAAAATTCCTGGTTCCACAGGTAACTTGAGTGCGGCACACTTTGACAGGCTATCTGCAATGTCATTCTGAGCTCTTGGAACGTGTTCCATCTGTAGGCCGTCAAAATGCTCTTCTAGCTTACTCACTTCATCAATGTATGCTTCCATCAACGGACTCTGATAATCTTTGTTTATTTGACGGACGACAAGCTGTGAGTCACCCCTGACAATAAGCTTCTTGATCCCAAGGTCTGCCGCGATCCTGAGTCCGAAGCAAGCCTTCATACTCTGCAGTATTGTTTGTTGCTTGCTCCTTGGGAAAGTGCATCTGGACCACGTACTTGAGGTGCTCTCCGGTGGGTGCGACAAGTAGTACGCCCGCATCGGCGCCTTGCAGCGAGAAGGCACCATCAAAGTACATGATCCATTCTTTGCTTGCTTCCTTGACGGGGATGCTCCTCTCCGGAGTTTCTTCATCAGGTGTTGGCGTCCATTCTGCTATGAATTCTGCCAATGCTCGGCTCTGGATAGTTGAGGCACTCTCAAACTTGAGGCCAAAGCTTGACAATTCCAGTGCCCACTTGGCAATCGCGCCTGCTTCGGATTCTCGCAAAGATCCTCTTCAACGGAAAGCGAGTGACAACTATGATCTCATGTGCTTGAAAGTAATGGCGTAGCTTCCTCGAGGCCATGAGAAGACCGAAAAGCACCTTCTGCACACCAGAGTACCCATATCTAGCCCCCTGCAGAAGGGAACTGACAAAGTAAACTGGGCGTTGCACCATCTTCTTCTATTTCTCTTCTTGTGGCTGCGCAGATCCATCCTTGCCGGAACCAGAACTTGTCGGGGAAGCCCCCTGCTTGTCGCTGGACTCGCTGTCATGACGCCGGCTCATCATCCGCCTCCTCTCCGCTACTAACGCATCACTAACCACTTGATTGGTTGCCGCCAGATATAGCAGCAACTTATCTTGTGGCTTAGGTGCGACAAGTATTGGAGTGGAGGATAGGTATCTCTTCAAGTCTTGCAGCGCAGCCTCCGCTTCCGGAGTCCATTTCATTGGACCTGCCTTTTTCAAAATTTTGAAAAATGGCAGGGCGCGCTCAGCAGACTTAGAGATGAACCTACTGAGAGCAGCAACACAGCCGGCAAGTCTTCGCACATCCTTGACGTGCTTCTGTGCTTCGATCTGTTCAATGGCTTTGATCTTGTCGGGATTAGCTTCAATCCCCCTCTGAGACACAAAGAATCCAAGAAGCTTGCCGGAAGGAACTCCAAACACGCACTTTTCGGGATTCAACTTGAGATTGATCTTGCGCAGACTTGCAAAGTCTCGCCCAAATCTTGGATCGAGTCTCTTTGTCCTTGCTTTGACCACTATGTCATCCATGTAAGCTTCTACATTTACGTACAGCGTGGCTCAAAAGCATGATCGACTACTCTTGCAAATGTTCAACCAGCATTCTTTAGTCCGAAGGCATCCGTACAAAGCAAAGACGTGCCACATGGAGTAATGAATGCGGTTTTCTTCATCCTCTTCTCGCCATGAAGATCCGATGGTATCCCGAGTATGCATCAAGGAACGAAAGCAGATCACATCCTGCCGTGGAGTCGACAATCTGGTCAATGCGCGGCAAGGGAAATGGATCCTTGGGACAAGCTTTATTAACATTAGTGAAGTCAATACAAAGCCTCCACTTCCCGTTTGCTTTGCGCATGACTACTGGATTGGCTAGCCACGTTGGATGGAGTACTCCTCGGACCAGGCCTGCTGCTTCCAATTTCTTGATCTCCTCTGCAATGAACTCTTGACGCTCCACTGCTTGCTTCCTAACTCTCTGCTTGACAGGCCGCGCGTGAGGGCAGGCGGCAAGGTGGTGCTCAATTACTTTCCTGGGAACACCGGGGATGTCAGATGGTTGCCATGCAAACACATTGACATTTGCCCGCAGGAAAGCAACGAGCGCGCTTTCCTATTTAGGGTCAAGCGTGGCACTGATGGTGAAAGTACCACCAGTGCCGTCCTCCTTGGCGGCCACTTTCTTGGTCTCAGGTTTCGCTGTCTTTGCCTTCTTGCACTTGCCGGTGGAGCTCGATGGTGCGTCCTCGACGGTAGCGCAGCACTCCGAAGAGATGCGCTTGCCGGAGTGGGCATCAGAGCTACTCTTGCCGGACTTGGTCTTCTTCTTCCCCCCGGGAGCTTCAGCGGCAAGTGGTTTGCATTCCGCTGCGGCTGCTGCTTCCCGGTAGATCTTGTCGGTACAGATAAGTGCATCTTTCTTGTTGCCATGGACAGAAATAACACTTATCGGACCAAGCATCTTGAGCACATTGTAAGCGTAGTGAGATGCTGCCATGAACTTGGCAAGTTACCGGACGGCCGAGTATCCCATTGTAAGGCAATGGGAAATCAGCAACGCCAAACGTGACTCTCTCGTCTCCGAAGTTCAGCTCGCTGCCAAAAGTTCTTGGCGGTGTGATCTTCCTTCGCTTGCTCCTTCCCGGGTTGATTCCTTGAAAGGTGCCGGTCTCTTCGAGCTCGCTGCCGGGGATCTGGAGCTTCTTGAGCACCGCGGAAGAGATCAGATTCAGGCCGACCCCGCCGTCAACCAACATCTTCGTGACCTTGAGGTTGCGGATTGTTGGCGAAACCAACATCGGCAAGCACCCGACCGCAGATGATGCGATCAGGTGATCCTCAACATCAAAATGATGGGCGTCTGGACCACTTGAGGGGCTTGCGCGATTCAACGGACGGTTCTCCTGCATTCACCTCCCGCACCCACTGTTTGAGTTGGCGGTGCGAGGTGTGCAGAGAGGCACCGCCGTCGACGCACAAAACCTCCGTTGCCTTCTGAAACTCCTGCTCGTCGGTCTCATCTTCCTCTATCTCGTCATCTTCGTCTTCATCCTCATCCTTGTCGCGGCCGTGGGGGGCTGTCTCCTTGCTGCTTGCCTTGCCTTGGCGCCCTCCCGGTGGGACGCTTCTTGCGGGTCCTCCACCACCTTCTGGGCCTTCTCCTTGTCACGGCGTCAGATTCAGCTTTTCAGTAGCTCCGCCATCCGCTCAACTTTCTTGCAGGCTTGGAGGTCATGGCCCTTGGTGCGGTGGATCTTGCAAGATCGCTTGCGGAGCCGTCTCCGCTTGTCGGCGGCCACCACAGCCTCGCGGAGTCACCAGCTTTGGCCTTCTCGGTGCCGCCTCCGCTGCCGGACTGCTCGACAACTAGCACATCCTTAGCCTTTCTCTTTCTGTTGTTCCGCCTTTGGTTCTTCTTTGCCGGGGCGGCTTCCTCATTGTCAGATCCTTCTGCTCCTGCGTTCTCTCCGGGAGTTTCCTCCCTCCTCAAAGACGTGCACACTTGTCGGCGAGCATATAGCTCACGACATCTCTGATTTTGCACATCGCCATCTCCTCCCTCATCCTGCGGTTAAGACGTTTCGATGGAACGCGCCGATAACCGCGACAGGTGGACATCGGGATGTTACGCTGCACTGGCTGAATCTCTGTATGTACTTGCGCAGGGTTCTCCTTCCTTCAGGCGGCAGATGAAGGTCGCTCTCTGCCAGGAGGCTTGTGGCCGCCTGTGAAAGCGCCGACAAACTGATGGCACAGGTCCGCCCACGAAGAGATGGAGTTGTCCGGCAAGTGCATGAGCCAAGATCTGACGTTGGGTTTGAGCACCAGCGGGAAGTATTTGGCGAGGATCTTCTCGTCTCGCCCCCCGGCAGCCTGCACCGCGATGGTGTAGACGTTGAGGAACTCCGACGGATGTAGCCTGCCATCGTACTTCTCGGGCACGTCTGGCTTGAAGTTCTTGGTACTAGGCCACTAGACCTGCCGCAGCTCATGGGTGAACGCAGGGCAACCTACCGCGTACGGCAAGTCGCCTGGTTCCCCTGGCACATGCATATCGACAGTGGGCCCAGCGCGCTGGTCGATTGACGCCGCGCTTCTCTTGGCGCTGATGCGAAAAGTAGCGTCTTCGTGTCATCGTTCTTGGAGAACTTGGCGTTGATCGCGGGCGAAGCTTGCGGGTCCGACGACGCGGTGGAGTCGGTGTCGAGGTTGGCCCGGCGAGTCGGCAATCTTGGCCTTCGGGCGGGAGTGTGCAGTGGTGGCACCCCAGCGGTCTTGTCGGTGTCGGCTTGCGCTGGGCGTCTTGCCGGGCTTCGATGTGCTTGGTTGCCGGGCTTGTCGCCGTTAAGCGGCCGATAAGGCTCGATGGTGGCCTCCGCCGTCGATCTTGTGCGGCGCCGAGGGTAATCCAGAAGCAGTGGGCTCGAGCAGCGCTTCTCCGAGTCTTGGGTGGCGGTGGTGAGTGACGCGAGGTGCGGGATATGCTCAAACTTCTAACAGTGTTAGAAGGAGCAGCATCTCGTCCAGGCGACTGCATTGCGCTCGTGCCAGCGTGTTGGCATGTATGTTGGCCTTGAGCGTCCCGCGACCCACCAGCTTGGCCTTGTTCCAACGCGAGTACGGTGCTAGGAGCACCGTGGCGTTGTCGATCCTGCACCCCCTGGGAGGGGTGCGGTGGATGTACAGACGTTGAAGCTTGCGGGGCCTTGTCCTTGGACCTGGTGACGACGTGAGTCCCACCATCGGTGCCCGCTCCTCCGCCGGCGTCCACCCCACCGCCCGTTTGCTCCGGTGGAGGTAGGATAGTCGCAGACGGAGCGGCCACCTCTGAAGTCTTCTTCTTCGGTGGCATGTCGATAAGATGTTGATGTAGCGCGCGCGGACGCCGGATCAGATACGCACGACCTCGACGCCCCCCTACCTGGCACGCCAAAGATGTCGTGGGAAATGAACACCTATGGGGCAGGGCCCCTTTTCGGTCCGGCAAGGGAGCGGAGGGCGCACGAAGAGCAGATCGAGGCGAAAGCACGCGAGGGATTTTACCCAGCTTCGGAGCTCTCCGGAGAGATAAAACTCCTACTGCTGCTTTGTGTTTCTATTCTGTTCTTGCTCAAGAGCACAGATGTGTTGTAGTGTCGAATGAGTCGAACCCCTTCTACGTGTGCATGGGCCTCCTTTTTATAGTCTAAAGGGGTCACCGACAGGTGGCAGCGTAGAGAGAGGGGTAAAAAAGTAAAAACGGGGGTTGGTGCAACCGCTATCAACAGTGCCCCCTACCTAACTCTGAAGGCAGGGGACAAGGGCATTTAATGCCCGTCCGGTCGCTCAAACAGTGTAGGAAACAACTGTTAGGGGCGCCACCGATCGCCACGATGGCCTCCTTGTCATCTTCACTTGCCACCTCGCACCGCTTGGCTGCACAGCTACCCGCCACGTGCACCAGGAGCGATCCTGCGG
Source organism: Aegilops speltoides (assembly GCA_021437245.1). NCBI lineage: Eukaryota > Viridiplantae > Streptophyta > Magnoliopsida > Poales > Poaceae > Aegilops > Aegilops speltoides. The sequence continues at coordinate 492,905,300 of CM038142.1, forward strand.
CGACACGTCGTCGGATGCGCTGGAGCGTGGGCGCAGAGTGGTGGCGTCGCCGCGGCAAGCGCCTTGCCGCGGTCGCTGTCTCATCGCACCCGCAAGCTTGCCGCTCGCTGGGTCTTGGTTGGCCTTCCCGGCAAGCTCCTCTTGCCGGGGTCTTGTCCTTCTTGCCGGGACTCTGTCTTCTCAGTTAACACTTTGTTCTTGAATGGCAGTAATAGGAATAACGAAGGGTCTTGGTGGACGCCCGGCAAGCCTTGCCGCGGAGTGCTGCGACTGCCCGTGCACAAGTTCGGGATACTAAGGTACCCCTACTTTAGTACACCGACAAAATGATTCCCGAGTTTTTCATGATGATGAAATCGATGAAGGTAGAAATCAAGAAAGAACATCAAGTGTCGATGGTTAACAAGACCACTAGTTTCAAGAAAAGAGCAAAGGGATAGAAGGAACTTCAAGAAGAACGGCAAGCAAGTTCTTTGCTCAAGTGAAGAAGCCCAAGTCCGGACCTAAGCACGAGACTAAGTGCTTCTACTGCAAAGGGACTAGTCACTAGAAGCAGAACTACCCCAAGTATTTGGCGGATAAGAAGGATGGCAAAGTGAACAAAGGTATATTTGATATACATGTTATTGATGTGTACTTTACTAGTGTTTATAGCAACCCCTCGGTATTTGGTACTGGTTCAGTTGCTAAGAGTAGTAAATAAAAACGGGAGTTGCATAATAAACAGAAACTAGTTAAGGGTGAAGTCACGATGTGTGTTGAAAGTAGTTTCAAGATTGATATGATCATCATCGCACACTCCCTATATTTTCGGGATTAGTGTTGAACCTAAATAAATGTTATTTGGTGTTTGCGTTGAGCATGAATATGATTTGATCGTGTTTATTGCAATATGGTTATTCATTTAAGTAAGAGAATAAACTGTTGTTACATTTACATGAATAAAACCTTATATGGTTGCACACCCAATGAAAATGGTTCATTGGATCTCGATCGTAGTGATACACATATTCATAATACTGAAACCAAAAGATGCAAAGTTAATAATGATAGTGCAACTTATTTGTGGCACTGTCGTTTAGGTCATATTGGTGTAAAGCGCATGAAGAAACTCCATGCTAATGGGATTTTGGAATCACTTGATTATGAATCACTTGATGCTTACGTAACCATGCCTCATGGGCAAGATGACTAAGACTCCGTTCTCGGAACGATGGAGCGAGCAAGCGACTTATTGGAAATTATACATATTGATGTATGCGATCCGATGAGTGTTAAGGCTCGCGGCGGGTATCATTATTTTCTGACCTTCACAGATGATTTGAGCAGATATGGGTATATCTACTTGATGAAACATAAGTCTGAAACATTTGAAAAGTTCAAAGAATTTCAGAGTGAAGTGGAAAATCATCGTGACAAGAAAATAAGGTTTCTACGATCTGATCGCGGAGACAAATATTTGAGTAACGAGTTTGGTTTTCAATTAAAACAATGTGGAATAGTTTCACAAATTCATGCCACCTGGAACACCACATCATAATGGTGTGTCCGAACGTCATAACCGTACTTTATTGGATATAGTACAATCTATGATGTTTCTTACCGATTTACCAATATTGTTTTGGGATCATGCATTAGAGATAGCTGCATTCACGTTAAATAGGTCACCATCTAAATTCATTGAGACGACACTATATGAACTGTGGTTTAGCAAGAAAACAAAGTTGTCGTTTCTTAAAGTTTGGGGTTGTGATGCTTATGTGGAAAAGTTTCATCCTGATAAGCTCAAACCCAAATCGAAGAAATGCGTCCTCATAGGATACCCAAAGGAGACTGTTGGGTACACCTTCTATCACAAATCCGAAGACAAGACATTCGTTGCTGAGAATGGATCCTTTCCAGAGAAGGAGTTTCTCTCGAAAGAAGTGAGTGGGAGGAAAGTAGAACTTGATAAGGTAATTGTACCTTCTCCCTTATTGGAAAGTAGTTCATCACAGAAATCTGTTCCTGTGACTACTACACCAATTAGTGAGGAAGCTAATGATGATGATCATGTAACTTCAGATCAAGTTACTACCGAACCTCGTAGGTCAACCAGAGTGAGATCCGCACCAGAGTGGTACGGTAATCCCATTCTGGAGGTCATGTTACTTGACCATGACGAACCTACGAACTATGAGGAAGCGATGATGAGCCCAGATTCCGCAAAATGGTTTGAGGCCATGAAATCTGAGATATGATCCATGTATGAGAACAAAGTATGGACTTTGATGGATTTGTCCGATGATCGGCAAACCATAGAAAATAAATGGATCTTCAAGAGGAAGACGGACGTTGATGGTAGTGTTACTATCTACAAAGCTAGACTTGTCGAAAAAGGTTTTTGACAAAGTTCAAGGTGTTGACTACGATGAAATTTTCTCACTCGTAGCGATGCTTAAGTTTGTCCTAATCATGTTAGCAATTGCCGGATTTTTATGAAATCTGGCAAATGGATAAACAAAACTACATTCCTTAATGGATTTAAGGAAGAGTTGTATATGATGCAACCAGAAGGTTTTGTCAATCCTAAAGGTGCTAACAAAATACGCAAGCTCCAGCGATCCATCTATGGACTGGTGCAAGCATCTCGGAGTTGGAATATACGCTTTGATAAGTTGATCAACGCATATAGTTTTATACAGACTTGCGGTGAAGCCTGTATTTACTAGAAAGTGAGTGGGAGCACTACATCATTTCTGATAAGTATATGTGAATGACATATTGTAGATTGGAAATAATGTAGAATTATTCTGCAAAGCATAAAGGATTGTTTGAAAGGAGTTTTTCAAAGAAAGACCTCGGTGAAGCTACTTACATATTGAGCATCAAGATCTATAGAGATAGATCAAAACACTTGATAAGTTTTTTCGATGAGTACATACCTTAACAAGATTTTGAAGTAGTTCAAAATGGAACAGTCAAAGAAAGAGTTCTTGCCTGTGTTACAAGGTGTGAAATTGAGTAAGACTCAAAACCCGACCACGACAGAAGATAGAAAGAGAATGAAAGTCATTCCCTATGCCTTGGCCATAGGTTCTATAAAGTATGCCATGCTGTGTACCAGATCTATTGTATACCCTACACTGAGTTTGGCAAGGGAGTACAATAGTGATCTAGGAGTAGATCACTGGACAGCGGTCAAAATTATCCTTAGTAGAATAAGGATACGTTTCTTGATTATGGAAGCGACAAAAGGTTCGTCATAAAGGGTTACGTCGATGCAAGTTTTGACACCGATCTGGATGACTCTAAGTCTCGATCTAGATACATATTGAAAGTGGGATCAATTAGCTAGAGTAGCTCTGTGCAGAGCATTGTAGACATAGAAAATTGCGAAATACATAACGGATCTGAATGTGAAAGACTCGCTGACTAAGATTCTCTCACAAGCAAAACATGATCACACCTTAGTACTCTTCGGGTGTTAATCACATAGTGATGTGAACTAGATTACTGAATCTAGTAAACCCTTTGGTTGTTGGCCACATGGCGATGTGAACTATGGGTGTTAATCACATGATGATGTGAACTATCGATGTTAATCACATGGTGATGTGATCTAGATTGTTGACTCTAGTGCAAGTGGGAGACTGAAGGAAATATGCCGTAGAGGCAATAATAAAGTTATTATTTATTTCCTTATTTTATGATAATTTTTTATTATTCATGCTAGAATTGTATTAATCGGAAACATGATACATGTGTGAATACATAGACAAACAGAGTGTCACTAGTATGCCTCTACTTGACTAGCTCGTTAATCAAAGATGGTTATGTTTCCTAGCCATAGACATGAGTTGTCATTTGATTAACGGGATCACATCATTAGGAGAATGATGTGATTGAGATAACCCATTCAGTTAGCTTAGCACCCGATCGTTTAGTATGTTGCTATTACTTTCTTCATGACTTATACATGTTCCTATGACTATGAGATTATGCAACTCCCGTTTACCGGAGGAACACTTTGTGTGCTACCAAACGTCACAACATAACTGGGTGATTATAAAGGTGCTCTACAGGTGTCTCCGAAGGTACTTGTTGGGTTGGCGTATTTCGAGATTAGGATTTGTCACTCCGAAAATCGGAGAGGTATCTCTGGGCCCTCTCGGTAATGCACATCACATAAGCCTTGCAAGCAATGCAACTAATGAGTTAGTTGCAAGATGATGTATTACAGAACGAGTAAAGAGACTTGCCGGTAACGAGATTGAACTAGGTATTGAGATACCGACGACCGAATCTCGGGCAAGTAACATACCGATGACAAAGGGAACAACGTATGTTGTTATGCGGTTTGACCGATAAAGATCTTCGTAGAATATGTGGGAGCCAATATGGGCATCCAGGTCCCGCTATTGGTTATTGGCCGAGAATAGTTCTAGGTCATGTCTACATAGTTCTCGAACCCGTAGGGTCCGCACGCTTAAGGTTTCAATGACAGTTCTATTATGAGTTTATGAGTATTGATGTACCGAAGGAGTTCGCAGTCCCGGATGAGATCGGGGACATGACGAGGAGTCTCGAAATGGTCGAGACGTAAAGATCGATATATTGGACGACTATATTCGGACTTCGGAAAGGTTCCGAGTGATTCGGGTATTTATCGGAGTACCGAAGAGTTACGGGAATTCGCCGGGGAGAAGTATTGGGCCTTATTGGGCCATACGGGAAAGAGAGAGGGGCTGCCTAGGGCAGGCTGCGCGCCTCCCCATGGCCAAGTCTGAATTGGACTAGGCGGAGGGGCCGCACCCCCTCCTTCCTCCCCTTCTCTCTTCCCCTTCCTTGTCTCCTACTCCTACTATTTGGAAGGACTCCTAGTTGGACTAGGAAAGGGGGAATCCTACTCCCGGTGGGAGTAGGACTCCCCTAGGGCGCGCCATAGAGAGGGCCGGCCCTCCCCTCCTCCACTCCTTTATATAGGGGGGCAAGGGGCACCCCATAGACACACAAGTTGATCTACGGATCGTCCCTTAGCCGTGTGCGGTGCTCCCCTCCACCATATTCCACCTCGGTCATATCGTCGCGGAGTTTAGGCGAAGCCCTGCGCCGGTAGAACATCATCATCGTCACCACACCGTCGTGCTGACAGAACTCATCCCCGACGCTTTGCTGGATCGGAGCCCGGGGATCGTCATCGAGCTGAACGTGTGCTGAACTCGGAGGTGCCTTACGTTCGGTACTTGGATCGGTCGGATCGTGAAGACGTACGACTACATCAACCGCGTTGTCATAACGCTTCCGCTTACGGTCTACGAGGGTACGTGGACAATACTCTCCCCTCTCTTTGCTATGCCATCACCATGATCTTGCGTGTGCGCAGGATTTTTTTTGAAATTACTACGTTCCCCAACATCGAGACCGAGGGAGGCACCTCACCAGCTCCGGCAGGAATGGCCCGCCGTGCCGTATAGATACATATTGGATCGAACTGACAAACAAATCAACACCGGAAAAACAGAGTAAAATGATGCCTCGGTCATCGATCGGGATCATCGATTGATGATGGATTTGGCGAATTAGCAATTAAACGGTTAAACCAGGCTGGCCGGGCGACGACGGAATCAATGGCGACAACGATAAAGCGACGACATCAATGCATGAGGCGGCGCTGGTCTGTGGCATGCACCTGATGCGCATCTGCGGTTACAGTAGGCGGAAGGCCATTAGGTCCGCCGACTTCAAGGCCGGTGGCCACATCTGGGCTCTCTCCTACGGTTTCCACGACAAGCAACTCGTGTCCGTCTCCCTCGAGCTGCTCCACGCCGACGCTGCCACGGACGTCGTCACCATGGCCACCCTCAGGATCCAAAGCCCGGCGGACCGATGGAGGATCGCTCAGTCATGGAGCGGCGAAGCCATCGTCTTCCCTGCTTGGCCCTCTCTATCGTCCATGGCTACTTGCAGATGCTGGGAGCTGCCTCTCCCCGACATGTTCCGCGGCCAGGAGCATCTCTACATAGACGACGAGGATGGTAGTCTCTACGTCTACTGTGAGGTGGATGTCCTACAGGAGGACACCGACATACCGGTAGATGCAGACCAAACCTTCATGGTGCCTCCGCAGACAATCTCCAGAGATCTTGGCAGGCTTCTTCTAATTCCAATACAGGGATTGCCTGAGACGGAGTCGGAGTTGTCGCGAAGACTTTGCATGTTGTCGGATGTGACCTTCATTGTTGAGCAGACCGAGATACAGGCGCACAAACTCATGCTCGCCATGCGGTCACTCGGTCTTTGCTGCGGCATTCTGATGGCACATGACAGAGAGCACGCTGCGGGTCGACGGCATAAGCGCCTCCACTTTCAGGGCCATGCTACACTTCATCTACACCGATCAGCTCCAACTAAATAGCACCGATGATGGTCGTACGCCTATGGCGCTCGACCTACTTGTGGCTGTGGATTAGTACGACATCGAAAGCCTGAGGCTCATGTGTTAGAACATGTTGTCCGAGAGCATGGAAGTCGAGTTTGTCATGTCGGCATTGATGGAGGTTCATGGCCGGCATAGCTGTAGGTCGGTGGAGGCCTCATGCATCGAGTACATGGCATCAGATCCTGCCGTGGACACCGCTGTGAAGGCAATGGATGACTACCAGGAGTTGAAGGAGAGTTGTTGCTCTTTCATACTTGAGGTCGCACAAAGTAGCAGCCGTCAACATGACTCATAACTTGTGCTCCAATGCTCCTTCCTCCTCCAGCAGCCGGTCGCAGATGAATGTGTGCACACATTACTCATTGGAGGTGGCCAAGGGCACACACGAGTTTAAAATCCCCCAATTTGTCTTTGTGCAAAGGAGGCATGGAGTTGGCAAAGAAATCATTTCCAAAGCTTTCCAGGTCGGCGATTACGGTTGGAAGATAAGGGTATACCTGTCGTCGTCATCAAAAAAGGCACAAGGGCACATCTCCGTGTACACCGAGCTATTGACTGATCCTGGACCTGAAGGTGTCAACGTGACATTGGGCTTTAAGTTGGATGATCATAGTGGTGAGTCACCACATTTGATGAAATGGTTAGAGAAAACCTTTACGACCAAGTCAGATTGGGGATATGCAAAGTTCATCACCATTGAATCTGCCAAGTCATGTCACCTAGCAGATGATGGATCCCTTACCATACGTTGTGATGTTGCCATCACCAAGAAGGTCCACACTTGTAGTACTAGCACCAACACCATGGGCAGCAGAGCAACAATGCCACCGTCTGATATTGCCTCTCACCTGAAGCAGTTGTTGGTGAGCGAGCATGGGTCGGATGTAAATTTTTTGGTCAAGGACTATGAGCTCCGCATGCATAGCCTTGTGATAGCCCCATGATCACCAACCCTTTGTGAGATGATGGTAATGGGCAACAAGGATAACCATGTCATACCGGTTCACGATGTGATGGTCGAGGTCTTTAAGGCCGTGCTCCACTTCATCTACACTGATGAGTTGCCTCCAATTCAAGACCTAGTCCATGATGGTGCTGACCAAGATGAGGTGATGATAGCGGAAGACATGCTGGTTGAGGCATGCTGGTTCGATCTCGGTAGGATGAAGGCCATGTGCGAGAATTTGCTGGTTAGGTTCCTCGACTCGGAAGAAGATGCATTACGAACGGTAAAGCTGGGATGCGATCTCCAATGCTCAAAGCTCATAAATTACTGACACTTGTTCATCATGTTGACAAAACTTAGGCAAATATAATGTGAAAAATGTTTCCCTAGACGACTGTTTTGGCACATATTGATTGAGTCTTTTTATTCTAGTCCATATGATTTTTGTTGTCGCTTACTTGCTTATAATATATATATATGTATGTATGTATATATATATATATATATATATATATATATATATATAAGGTATTTCTTCTTTACCAAGAGAAAAAAGGCTTTCGTTCCTGGCCTAGGCAGCAAGACTTCACCCATGTCCTCAGGAACAAACGTAACTGCTCACAAAGCATATTCATGTTCATAATCAGAGGAGTAATAATATGCATTAAGGATCTGAACATATGATCTTCCACCAAGTAAACCAATTAGCATCAACTACAAGGAGTAATCAACACTACTAGCAACCCACAGGTACCAATTTGTGGTTTTGATACAAGATTGGATACAAGACATGAACTAGGGTTTTGAGAGGAGATGGTGCTGGTGAAGATGTTGATGGAGATTGAACCCTCCCGATGAGAGGATCGTTGGTGATGACGATGGTGATGATTTCCCCCTCCCGGAGGGAAGTGTCCCCGGCAGAACAGCTCCGCTGGAGCCCTAGATTGGTTCCGCCAAGGTTCCTCCTCGTGGCGGTGGAGTTTCGTCCCGTAAGCTTGCCCACGATTTTTTCCAGGGTAAAAGCCTTCATATAGCAGAATATGGACACCGGAGGGCCACCAGGGGGCCCAGGAGACAGGGGGCACGCCCAGTAGGAGTGGGCGTGCCCCCCACCCTCCTGGCCAGGGTGTGGGCCCCGTGAGGTGTTTCTTCCGCTCAATAATTCTTATTAATTACAAAAATAAGTTTTGTGGAGTTTCATGATTTTTGGAGCAGTGCGGAATAGGTTTCCGATGTTTGCTCCTTTTCCAGCCAGAATTCCAGCTGCCGGCATTCCCCCTATTCATGGTAAACCTTGTAAAATAAGAGAGAATAGCCATAAGTATTCAGATATAATGTGTAATAACAGCCCATAATGCAATAAATATTGATATAAAAGCATGATGCAAAATGGACGTATCAACTCCCCCAAGCTTAGACCTCGCTTGTCCTCAAGCGGAAGCCGAAATCGAAAAAATATGTCCACATGTTTAGAGATAGAGGTGTCGATAAAAATAAAATATGGACATGAGGGCATCATGATCATTCTTATAATCAGCAACATAAATGGATTTTGTCATATGATTTCTTATGCTCAAGTAACGATCAATTCACAAAGTCAAGCATGGTTCAGAAACTTCATTGGGAACTAACAAACTATAATCTCAGTCATTGAAGCAATTGCAATTTATCATAACATCAGAAAGAGTCGAGAATAGAGCTTTTCAGCAAGTCCACATACTCAACTATCATGTAGTCTTCTACAATTCCTAACACTCACGCAACACTTGTGGTTATAGAGTTTCAACCGGACACTGAGAAAGATAGGGGCTTATTGTCTTGCCTCCCAGCGTATTCACCTTTAGGTGATGTCAACAATAATAGTTCATGCTAACTTACATCCAATTGGATATATATATATATATAGGACAAAGCTATTTTGTTGTCGGTAACAAAATATTATTCTGTTACCCTCGGCTCTATAAGGGCCCGATCCACAATTTCCGAAGACCCCGCACCGAACAGCCCAAAACAGAACAGAAAGTTACAGGCAGTGAGCCTCACTCGGTCACTCCCCACGTACCCCGCCGCCTCCCTCTCTCCCACGCCGCGCCGCCCTTGCCTCGCACCGGCAGCCGCCAAACCCTTGACGGCGGCCTCCTCCCTCCCCCTGCCCTCCGCTCAACTTCCTCACCGTGCGACGACCTACTCCCAACCCTGCGCTCTGTCGCCTTCCTACCCGTGCTCCGGCCTCCTTCCTCCCCCGCCTCCGGCAGCCTTCCTCCCCGTGCTCCGGACGCCTTCCTCCCCGCGCTCTGGCCTCCTCTCTCCCCTGCCTCCGGTCACCTTCCTCCCCGCGATTCGGCCGCCTTCCTCCCCGAGATTCGTCCACCTTCCACCCCCGAGATCCAAGCCCTGGCGCCCAACCCCTCCGTCCGTGAGCTAGGGGACCGGGACGCCCTCCTCGCCGTGGCATCATTGCTGGCCACTAGCAGCGGAAACGGGGTGGCGGCCGAGACCTTATCGTGCTCGTCTCCGACTACTGTCAAGGTATGCATGCACATCTGTACTTCAGTCAACAAAAGACAGCAGGGATTGGTATAATGATTTATGTGTTGATTGGTCCTCGCGCCCGGCCACCGCCCGGCTCGCCGCTACCCAGCCACCCCGCGCCCCGTCGCCACCGGGCGACCCCGTGCCTCGCCGTCGTTTGGCCATCCCGCATCCCACTGCCACCTTGCCACCCCGCGTCCCGACAGCGCAGATCGGGAGGTGTGCGAGAAGTGGTGGCGCCGGCGTGTTGGTGCGGCGACCGTGCCGGGGTGGAGCACCTCCGCCTCTAGCCAGTGATGTCAGTTTGTGGGAGGTTCTGCTCACCGTCGGGTGGCACCACGTCTAGCAGTTTGACAAGGGCGCGTCCCTCAGTACTACGATGACAAGGCAGACAGCTGCCCTCTTTGTGACCTGCTGCTATTCCCCATCTTGCACTGGCGGACTGATGATGCGGGAACCGCCCTCTTCGCTACAACCCCACATGGATCTCTCTCTTTCTCCTCTCTTAAATTCGTTGAAAAAGTTGGTTGCTTGTTCTTGTTGTGTCGTGAATACCCTCAACTTGTTTGATATTATTCCTATGAGAAAACTGATCCATAGGAGTTTTTGTTCCAGAGCTGTTCAAAGTTCAGACTTACGTTTTGTGAAGGCAAGGACAAGGAGAAGCCTGTAGATAACAGTTCGTGTGGAGCTTGGCCAGTTCCTCTATTCATGTGTGAGCTTGCTCAGTTCATCCATTTATCTCTGTTCAGTTCATGTAGAGGATCCCTCGAATTCACCTCCTCTCGTTCTTTATCAACAAATGATTTTCACTATTTGCAACAAATTACAGCATGAGAGTGGGAGTTTTATGTTGTACTATCTGCCTGCACAATGCATTTTGTAGTGTTGGTAGTTGTAGAGATTTGTTTGTGTTAAAAACTGGTTTTATGTATTTTGTAGTGTCGATACTTAAGTAGAACATTAGTTCAAATCTTCAAATTTTATATAGTTCAAGTACATAAGGAACATAAGGAACTTTAGTTAGTTTCTTGAATTTCAACTCCTTCAGTTTTTGTTCTTAACCAGTTTTTGTTCAAGTATATAAGGACCGACGCCCTTAGTTTCAAGAAGGAGCTCCCTTAGTTTCAGTAGATGTGGAGATTGGTAAAATCTAAAGTTCAACTATTCTGATGGGGCACTTCATAAAGCAAAGAAAAAAGAAAGCAGAGCAAAAGTGAAGAAAAAGAAAAAGAAAACCAAAATGGTCCTTAGAAGAAAATGCCTACTGTCTAGTAATACATTCTCTCGTTAGTCTATTGTTATTTGTTCATGAGAATAAGAAAACAGTGGTACAATACATATTACGTGAGCTGTTCATATAAAAAAATGCCTCGGTTTGTGTAACATCAGTTCTAACTTTTATAGCTTGATAAATGATTAGAAGTCAATCTGAATTCATTTTGATCCATTCTCTTGTGATTTTAGGCTGAACTCCAATACTTGCATCCGCCACCCCAACGCCGACGTGTTCCCTCAGTCCTCTCTTGAAAAATCCAACAGTACATGTTCTTCGGTGTGCCAAGTATTGCCTGCGGCGATGCCTACATCATGGCCCATTGAGGAGATCTTATGTATTCCACATAGAAGAAATATTGTCAGTTCGTGAATAGAGAATTTATGTACCAGACTTAATATTAGTTCGGTGCGTATTCTATCTTCAGTCCTTGAAAAATCATAGAATAGTTGGTGCGTGTGGACAAATATCATCAGTGCAAGTTTCAAAATTCTGTAACTTTAGATATATCACCTTAAATAAGTAATGGTTTGCAGCGAGTTTCTTCAAAATTCTATAAAGTTTAGATATATCACCTAAATATTGTCAGTGCACGTTTTGAAATTATGTAAGTTTATATATATCATAAAGAAAAATCGATGAGTCACGATCTGCTTTATATTCATGTTCTCTGCAGCACAAGTAGCAAATGGGACTGACTGGGAGTGATCCCTGAACCATTTCATTAAAGGCCATGGTTTCCAACAATGCTAATGCTACTAGAAAGGAGCTGGAGGCGATGAAGCCTCCGTGGCTTCTCCAATTAGCATGTTTGGCCAGTCCTGAAGCGCCTCCTCAAGCTCTTCGACGATGACTGGGCACCCATCGAGGATGAGAGCTACCAGATTTAGTCTAGTTTCTTATTTTAGTTTAGTACAATAACTAATTTTTGTTCTGATCAGTTCTTATTTACATTCTTCTATACAACATTAGGGAGAAGGTGCCTGAGACCCATCGTGTCCTCAATACAGATTCGGAGTTTAACAAATCAATGGAAGTTTGTTCTCAAAACTAAAATTGTTCTACATGTACTGATAGTTTTTTATCTCCTATGTCTGGACTTTGTTTTGTTAGGTAGTCAATCAGGACCAGATGGGTATGACTGCAACTGGGTTTGTTTTGTCATGTCTTTGCAACAGGTAGTCATGCTAATTAAATTCAGAAATGTGTTGTATGTCTCTAATCTTTGCAGCTTCATGGTGTAGGATAAAAGAATGGCATTAGCCAAACAAAAACTATGATCTGCCTCACAATTTCTTCTAATTCTAAAGTAGCACTGGATTGAAAGGGAAATTCTAACAACTTTGCGGATGTTTGGGTATGTATTTGTATAAACTGTCAACTGAAAACTGCTTGGTTCCTTTCAAAAAGACTGAAAATATCTTACTAGATAGTAATGTTTATACTTGTGGTGGACTATGGATCTTTACAGTTAAATGAACGGATTTATTTGTTGAAGAAAAAGTGATATTGGTAACTATGTGACATATATGCAAATCCAAGTTGGCATAGTGGAATATGGTATGTGAAACTAGGAGGTATAAATTTAGCAACAATGTAATTAGCATAATCAGCATACCAAGGAGCAGTACGAGAAGCATTAACGACCGCTAATTGTTCATCAGGAAAGCTATCATCAATAGGCACTGGGGCATCAAGAACATTCTCTAACCTAGACAAGTTGTCTGCAACGGGGTTCTCAGCTCCCTTTCTATCAATAATATGTAAATCAAATTCTTGGAGTAGGAGAACCCATCTAATGAGTCTAGGATTAACATCTTTCTTTTCCATAAGATATTTAATAGCAGCATGATCGGTGTGAATAGTAACTTTGGAATCAACAATATAAGGTCTATACTTATCACATGCAAACACAACTGCTAAGAATTCTTTTTCAGTAGTAGCATAATTTCTCTGGGCAGTATCAAGAGTCTTACTAGCATACTTGATAACATTCAATTTCTTATCAACTCTTTGCCCTAGAACAACACCTATAGCATAATCACTAGCATCACACATAATTTGAAAAGGTAAATTCCAATCAGGTGGCTGAACAATAGGTGCAGTGATCAAAGCTTTCTTAAGTATTTCAAATGCTTCTACACAATCATCATCAAAGACAAAAGGAATATCTTTTTGCAATAAATTAGTCAGAGGCCTAGAGATTTTAGAAAAGTCCTTAATGAACCTCCTATAAAAACTGGCATGACCAAGGAAACTTCTTATACCTTTTATGTCCTTGGGACATGGCATCTTTTCAATAGCATCAACTTTGGCTTTATCAACTTCAATACCTCTCTTGGAAGTATTATGCCCCAAAACAATGCCTTCATTAACCATAAAGTGACACTTTTCCCAATTCAAGACGAGACTAGTGTCTTTGCATCTCTGCAAAACTCGATCAAGGTTGCTCAAGCAATCATCAAAAGAGGATCGATAAACGGAGAAATCATCCATGAATACCTCACAAATCTTTTCACAAAAGTCAGAGAATATAGCCATCATACATCTTTGAAAGGTAGCAAGTGCATTACATAAACCAAAAGCCATACGTCTATAAGCAAAAGTACCGAAAGGGCAAGTAAAAGTAGTTTTTGATTGATCCCCGCTGACACAGGTATTTGAGAGAAACCAGAATAACCATCTAGAAAGCAGAAATGTGTGTGTTTGGAAAGTCTTTCTAGCATTTCATCAATAAAGGGTAAAGGGTAATGATCTTTCTTAGTAGCTTTATTTAATTTACGAAAATCAATTACCATCCTATAACCTATAATAATTATTCGCGGGATCAATTCATATTTATCATTAGGAACGACAGTAATACCTCCCTTTTTAGGAACACAATGGACGGGGCATACACAATCACTATCAGCAACGAGATAAATTATACCTGCCTCAAAGAGCTTTAGTATCTCCTTTCTCACCACTTCTTTCATCTTGGGATTCAGTCGTCGTTGAGGATCTCTTACTGGTTTGGCACCGTCCTACAAATTAATTTTGTGTTGGCATAACGTGGGACTAATGCCCTTAAGATCATCCAGAGTATATCCAATAGCAGCGCGGTGCTTCTTTAGAGTTTTCAATAATCGTTCTTCTTCTTGCTCTGAAAGGTTAGCACTAATAATAACATGATATATTTTCTTTTCATCAAGATAAGCATACTTAAGATTATCAGGTAATGGTTTGAGTTCAAACACGGGATCACCCTTGGGTGGAGGGGGATCCCCAAGAATTTCAACGGGAAGGTTGTGTTTCAGCATAGGTTCCTGTTTAAGGAACACTTCATCTATTTCCCTTCTTTCCTTCATAAACATATCATTTTCATGGTCAAGCAAATATTGTTCTTACGGATCAGTGTAGGAGGCACGGCAATAGAAGCAAGACCAATAATCTCATCCTTACTAGGTGATTCCCTATCACGAGGTTGTCTACGAAACTTAGCAAAATTAAACTCATGAGACATACCCTCTAAGCCAATTGTGACATTATCCTTTTCACAATCAATCCTAGAATTAACTGTATTTAAGAAGGGTCTACCAAAAATAATGGGACAAAAGTCATCTTGTGGAGAACTAATAACAAGAAAATCAGCAGGGTATTTAACCTTCGCACACAAGACTTCAACATCTCTAACAATCCCAATTGGTGAAATAGTATCTCTATTGGCAAGTTTAATAGTAACATCAATACCTTCCAATTCAACGGGTGCAATGTCATGCATAATTTCTTTATATAAATCATAGGGTATTGCACTAGCACTAGCACCCATATCACATAAGCCATGATAATAATGATCTCCTATTTTAACAGAAATAACAGGCA
The DNA here is from genome assembly GCA_021437245.1 of Aegilops speltoides. NCBI lineage: Eukaryota > Viridiplantae > Streptophyta > Magnoliopsida > Poales > Poaceae > Aegilops > Aegilops speltoides. The sequence continues at coordinate 492,920,336 of CM038142.1, forward strand.
TGCCTACCACATGTCTATGTATCTTAGTATCTGGTCTAACAATATTAGCAGTCTCACCACAGAAATAAATAACATGCCCATCTAAATCGTCATCCAAGAGATCCTTAACCATAGCAATACTAGGTTCAACTTTGATTTTCTCAGAAGGTGTATAAGTCCTAGTATTACTCTTACGAACAACAGCCAAAGTTTAGCATGATCCTTTATCCTAGCAGGAAAGGAGGTTTCTCAACATAAGTAGTAGGAACAATAGGATCACTATAGGTGACAGTCTTTTCTTCAACTGTAATAGGTGCAACTACTTTTACTTCAACGGGAGGATTATATTTAAACCACTTCTCCTTAGGGAGATCAACGTGAGTAGCAAAGATTCACAGAAAGAAGCTACTATCTCAGAGTCAAGTCCATATTTAGCGCTAAATCCACAAAAAGCATCGGTATCCATAAAAGATTTAACACAATCAAAATTAGGTGTCATACCTGACTCCTTACCATCGTCGGAACCCCAATATTCAGAGTTGCGTTTAATTCTTTCCAATAAGTCCCATTTGAAGTCAATAGTCTTCAGCATATAAGAACCAGCACAGGAAGTATCGAGCATGTTGCGATCATTGAGAGAAAGGCGAGCATAAATTTTTTGAATAATCATTTATCTGGAGAGCTCATGATTGGGGCATGAATATAAAATTGACTTAAGCCTCCCCCAAGCTTGAGCGATGCTTTCTCCTTCGCAAGGCCAGAAATTATATATGTAATACCGATCACGATGAACAAGATGCATAGGATAGAACTTCTGGTGAAATTCCAACTTCAATCATTTATAATTCCAAGATCCTGTATCATCACATAGCCTATACCATGTCAATGCATCTCCCTTCAAAGATAAAGGAAAGACCTTCCTTTTGACAACATCATAGGGAATACCTACAAGCTTAAGTAATCCACAAACTTCATCCACAAGGATTAGCTGTAAATCGGGATGCAATGTTCCATCTCCTGCAAATGGATTAGCTAGCAGTTTCTCTATCATACCCGAAGGAATCTCAAAATAAATATTTTCAAAAAGTTTAGTAGGTTGACGAGCAACTCTTTGCTCTTACGTCGGGGTGAATATACCCGAACAAGCCCTCAAAGGATTAGTTTCCATAGTGACAAGTAACAGAAAATTTCAGCACACTATATAAATGTTTCCTTACCAAGTTCCACTCACCAAAAGCGCTACACTCCCAGGCAACGGCGCTAGAAAAGAGTCTTGATGACCCACAAGTTTCGGGGATCTATCGTAGTCCTTTAGATAAGTAAGAGTGTCGAACCCAACGAGGAGCAGAAGGAAATGATAAGTGGTTTTCAGTAAGGTTTTCTCTGCAAGCACTGAAATTGTAGGTAATAGATAGTTTTGTGATAAGAAAAATTGTAACGAGTAACAAGCAATGAAAGTAAATAAAGTGCAGCAAGGTGGCCCAATCCTTTTTGTAGCAAAGGATAAGCCTGGACAATTTCTTATAATGAGAAAAGAGCTCCCGAGGACACATGGGAATTATCGTCAAGCTAGTTTTCATCACGCTCATATGATTCGCATTCGGTACTTTGATAATTTGATATGTGGGTGGACCGGTGCTTGGGTACTGCCCTTACTTGGACAAGCATCCCACTTATGATTAACCCCTATTGCAAGCATCCGCAACTACAAAAGAAGTATTAAGGTAAACCTAACCACAACATTAAACATATGGATCCAAATCAGCCCCTTACAAAGCAACGCATAAACTAGGGTTTAAGCTTCTGTTACTCTAGCAACCGATCATCTACTTATTACTTCCCAATGCCTTCCTCTAGGCCCAAATAATGGTGAAGTGTCATGTAGTCGACGTTCACATAACACTACTAGAGGAAAAGACAACATACATCTCATCAAAGTATCGAACGAATACCAAATTCACATGACTACTACTACGTCTTGAGCTTGCGTTGGTTTTCTTGAAGAGGAAAGGGTGATGCAGCAATAGTAGCGTAAGTATTTCCCTCAGTTTTTGAGAACCAAGGTATCAATCCAGTAGGAGGCTCCTCAAAAGTCCCATGCACCTACACAAACAAACAAAGAACTCGCAACCAACGCAACAAAGGGGTTGTCAATCCCTTCACGGCCACTTGCAAAAGTGAGATCTGATAGAGATAGTATGATAAGATAAATATATTTTTGGTATTTTATAATATAGATGCAAAAAGTAAAGATGCAAATAAAAGTAGATTGAAAGCTTATATGATAAAAGATAGACCCGGGGGCCATAGGTTTCACTAGAGGCTTCTCTCAATATAGCATAAGTATTACGGTGGGTGAACAAATTACTGTCGAGCAATGGATATAAAAGCGAATAATTATGAGATTATCTTGGCATGATCATGTATATAGGCATCACGTCCACAACAAGTAGACCGACTCCTGCCTGCATCTACTACTATTACTCCACACATCGACCGACTCCTGCCTGCATCTAGAGTATTAAGTTCATAAAGAACAGAGTAACACATTAAGAAAGATGACATGATGTAGAGGGATAAACTCAAGCAATATGATATAAACCCCATCTTTTTATCCTCGATGGAAACAATACAATACGTGCCTTGTTGCCCCTGCTGTCACTAGGAAAGGACACCGCAAGATTGAAACCAAAGCTAATCACTTCTCCCATGGCAAGAAAGATCAATCTAGTAGGCCAAACCAAACTAATAATTCGAAGAGACTTGCAAAGATAACTCAATCATACATAAAAGAATTCAGAGAAGATTCAAACATTTCTCATAGATAAACTTGATCATAAACCCACAATTCATCGGATCTCGACAAACGCACCGCAAAAAGAGTTTACATCGAATAGATCTCCACAAGAGAGGGGGGAGAACATTGTGTTGAGATCCAAAAAGAGAGAATAAGCCATCTAGCTAATAACTATGGACCCGAAGGTCTGTGGTAAATTACTCACAACTCATCGGAGGGGCTATGGTGTTGATGTAGAAGCCCTAGTGGTCAATTCACCCTCCGGCGGAGCGCCGGCGAAGGTCCAAGATGGGATCTCGCGGATAGAGAAGGTTACGGTGGTGGAAATTGTGTTTCGTTGGCTCTCTGGATGTTTTCGGGGTACATAGGTATATATAGGAGGAAGAAGTACGTCGGTGGCCGCCTGTGGGGCCCAGGAGATGGGGGGCGCCCAGAGGGGGTGGGCGCGCCCTCCTGTCTCCTAGCCGCCTCGCAAGCTTCTTGACTTGCACTCCAAGTTCTTCGGATCACGTTCGTTCCAAAAATCATGCTCCCGAAGGTTTCATTCCGTTTGGACTCCGTTTGATATTCCTTTTCTTCGAAATACTGAAATAGGCAAAAAAAACAACAATACGGGCTGGGCCTCGGGTTAGTAGGTTAGTCCCAAAAATGATATAAATGTGTAAAATAAAGCCCATAAACATCCAAAAGGGGTAATATAATAGCATGGAACAATCAAAAACTATAGATACGTTGGAGACGTATCAACTACTAATAGCAAGACTTCACCCATGTCCTCAGGAACAAACGTAACTACTCACAAAGCATATTCATGTTCATAATCAGAGGAGTAATAATATGCATTAAGGATCTGAACATATGATCTTCCACCATGTAAACCAATTAGCATCAACTACAAGGAGTAGTCAACACTATTAGCAACCCACACGTACCAATTTGTGGTTTTGATACAAGATTGGATACAAGAGATGAACTAGGGTTTTGAGAGGAGATGGTGCTGGTGAAGATGTTGATGGAGATTGACCCCCTCCTGATGAGAGGATCGTTGGTGATGACGATGGTGATGATTTCCCCCTCCTGGAGGGAAGTGTCCCCGGCAGAATAGCCCTGCTGAAGCCCTAGATTGGTTCCGCCAAGGTTCCGCCTCGTGGCGGCGGAGTTTCGTCCTGTAAGCTTGCCCATGATTTTTTTCAGGGTAAAAGCCTTCATATAGCAGAAGATGGATACCGGAGGGCCACCAGGGGGGCCAGGAGACAGGGGCATGCCCAGTAGGGGTGGGCGCGCCACCCACCCTCCTGGCCAAGGTGTGGGCCCCCTGAGGTATTTCTTTCGCTCAATAATTCTTATTAATTCCAAAAATAAGTTTCGTGGAGTTTCAGGATTTTTGGAGCAGTCCAGAATAGGTTTCCAATGTTTGCTCCTTTTCCAGCCAGAATTCCAATGCAAGCATTCCCCTCTTCATGGTAAACCTTGTAAAATAAGAGAGAATAGCCATAAGTATTGAGATATAATGTGTAATAACATCCCATAATGCATAAATATTGATATGAAAGCATGATGCAAAATGGACGTATCACGTATCAACATCCCCAAGCTTAATTCCTACTCATCCTCGAGTAGGTAAATGATAAAACCAGTAACTTATGAAGTGTGAATGCTAGCAAAGTGCATAAGTTTGATCAATAGTAATTTCAATCACTTTTCTAGCATCATAACAGCAACCTTTTATCATAAAAACTCATCATGTTAAAGTAGCAACCAATTCACATGTTAAGGTTCAAACAATGAATTCTCTTGAAACTCAACAACCGATTTTCTCAGTCACCAAGCAATTGCAATTCAACTTATTCAACGGAGTTTAAGTAAGAGCTACACATACTCAACCATCATATAGTCTTCTATGATTGCTAACACCCACCGCATACACATGAGCAAAACATTTCAACCAGACACATAGAAAGATAGGGGCTTATTGTTTTGCCTCCCAACGTATTCACCTCAAGGGTGATGTCAACAATATTAACTCATGCTACCCATATCCAACTGGATATATGTGCCTAGATCTTTCCTCACCACATGATGCATGCCAAAAGAGAAAAATAAAAAGGAATAGAGAGAAAAACTTTGACTCTTTGCATAAAAGTAAATAGTGAAAATTAAAAGATAGGCCCTTCGCAGAGGGAAGCAGAGGTTGCCATGCGCCTATTTGTTTGTATGCTCAACCTCTTAGTGCAAAAGAACACCACGTTATATTTCCCCTTGTGATAGCAACCTTTATTATGCAGTATGTCGCTTTTATTCTTCGCCATCACAAGTTCGTACAACGCTCATTTTTTTCTTGCACTAAATGATCTAACACTTTTAGAAGCAATTTTTATTGCCTTATTGCACCGATGACAACTTACTTGAAGGATCTTGCTCAATCCATAGGTAGGTATGGTGGACTCTCAAAACAAAATTTGGGTTTAAGGGTTTTTGGATGCACAAGTAGTATCTCTACTTGGTGTGGAATTTTTGACTAGCAAGGATAGGGGGCAAGCACCACATGTTGAGGAATCTATGACAATATAACTTCTATGTGAAAATGATGTGAATATGAACAAACATAAATCATTACGTTGTCTTCCTTGTCCAACATCAACAATTTTGGCATATAATTTTTTGATTGGGGCTCATAATCACAAAAGATTTCCAAGATAGTGTATGCATGTGAAAGTTTTCTTCCTTATATTAATCATTCAGGAATTGCTTGTATCACCAATATTGTGATTGTCAAGCTTCAAAAGATTTCACTTTCTGAACCCAATGTGAAGCTACTAATAGGCATAATATGAACATATAATTTCAACTTCATGATATTCAATTCATTCAACAATTTACTCATAGGATATAAGTGAAGCACAAGAGTAAATGACAAGCTACTCCAAAAAGATATAAGTGAAGATCAAGCGAGTAGTTAAGTAAATAGGTAGCTAATTGTGGAATCTCTTTTATTTAAAAAAATCAGATCTAAGTATATTATTAAAACAGAAATCAAAACAAAATAAAATTACATTCCAAGGATATCACACATCATGTGAAGAAGCAAAAACTTGGGCTCAACCGATACTAACCGATAATTGTTGAAGAAGAAAGGTGGGATGCCTACCGGGGCATCCCCAAGCTTAGATGCTTGAGACTTCTCAGAATATTAACTTGGGATGTCCTGGGAATCCCCAAGCTTGAGCTTTGTGTCTCCTTAGTTCTCTCATATCACGGTTTCCCTAAATCTTAAAAACTTCATCCACACAATACTCAACAAGAACTCATGAGATAAGTTAGTATAAACCAGTGCAAAAAACTTTATCATTCTCTACTGTAGCAAATCACTAAAATTATTATTCAACATTGCATACTAAATGCCTCTGCACATTTAATACTCCTATCCTCAAATAGAATCATTAAACAAGCAAACATATGCAAACAATGCAAACATAACAACAATCTGCCAAAACAGTACAGTCTGTAAAGAATGCAATATTCATCATACTTCCCTAACTCCAAAAATTCTGAAAAAAATACCACACTTTATAAAATTTATCAGAGCTTATTTTGCAAAACGTTTCAACATTTTATGACATTCTGACTTTTCTAGGGAATTTTTGCAACAGCGGTTAACTTTCTGTTTTCAGACAGCAACAATTGTACTTGCAAAATAAGCACGACAAAGGCTATCATTGCCACTTTTATTGAAAATAAAGATGCAAAACATTATTATAAATATCAGAAAAAAATCCTAACAAAATAAATTTACGCTCCAAGCAAAACACATATCATGTGGCGAATGAAAACATAGCTCCAAGTAAGGTTACCGATAATGTTGGAGACGAAAGAGGAGATGCCTTCCGGGGCATCCCCAAGATTATTTGCTTGGATCTTCCTTGAATATTTACTTTGGGGTGCCTTGGGCATCCCCAAGCTTAGGGTATTGTCACTCCTTATTCTCCTCATATTGACATCTCACCCAAAACTTGAAAACTTCAATCACACAAAACTTAAGGAAACTTTGTGAGATAGGTTAATATGATAAAGATCAAACCATTTCACTTTGGTACTATCAAAGACAAGATACATAATTGTTTCCACACAATGCCTACTGTAGCATATCATTTATACAATTTATATTGAGCAATATAATCCATAGAAACTAGGAAACAAGCAAACTATGCATTGAAAACAAAATCTGTCAAAAACAGAACAGTCTGTAGTTATCTGTACTCAAACCATACTTATGCTACTCCAAAAATTATGAAAAAGTTAGGACCACATGAGAAATTTTTATATTAATCTTCTTCAAACAGAATCAGCTCAAAAGCCCTCTTCTGTTAAAAATGATAGTTATTTTTGTGGCGCAAAAGTTTCTGTTTTTTATCAAGATCAAATCAACTATCACCCAACATGATCCCAAAGGCTTTACTTGGAACTTTACTAAAACAAAAACAATAAAACATGATTACTACAGTATCATAATCATGTGAACACACAAAAACAGTAGATAAAAGTGTTGGGTTGTCTCCCAACAAGCGCTTTTCTTTAATGCCTTTTAGCTAGGCATGATGATTTCAATGGTGCTCACATAAAAGTAAAGAATTTAAACACAAAGAGAGCATCATGAAGCATATGACTAGCACATTTAAGCCAAACCACTTCCTATGCATAAGGATTTTGTGAGCAAACAACTTATGGGAGAAATAATCAATTAGCATAGGAAGGCAAAACAAGTGCAACTTCAAAACTTTAACACATAGAGAGGAAACTTGATATTATTGCATTATGTAAATGAATATGTTCCTCTCACATAATAATTTTCAGTAGCATCATGAAGAAATTCAACAATACAACCATCACATAAAGCATTCCTTTCATGACACAAAAGCATATAAAACCTATTACTCTCCACATAAGCAAATTTCTTCTCATCAATAGTAGTGGGAGCAAACTCAACAAAATAACTATCATGAGAGTGAAAATTAAAATCATGATGACAAGTTTCATGGTTATCATTATCCTTTATAGCATACATGCCATCACCATAATCATCATAGATAGCAACTTTGTTATCATAGTCAATTGAAACCTCTTCCGAAATAGTGGATCCATCACTAAATAAAGTCATGACCTCTCCAAATCCACTTTCATCATTATAATCATCATAAATAGGAGGCATGCAATCATTATAACAAATTTGCACATCAAATCTTGGGGAGCTAAAAATATCATCTTCATCAAACATAGCATCCCCAAGCTTATAGTTTTGCATATCGTTAGCATCATGGATATTCAAAGAGTTCATACTAACAACATTGACATCATGCTCATCATTCATGCCAATCATTTTATTAAATTTTTCTTCTATCAATTGAGCACAATTTTCCGAACCATCATTTTCAAGAAAGGTATTGTAAAGATGATCAATAACATGATGCAACCTCAATTCCATTTTTTATAGTTTTCTTTTATAAACCAAACTAGTGATAAAACAAAAAACTAAAAGATTCGATTGCAAGATCTAAAGATATACCTTCAAGCACTCACCTCCCCGGCAACGGCGCCAGAAAAGAGCTTGATATCTACTACGTATTCTTGTAGACTCGTGTTGGGCCTCCACGCGTAGAGTTTTGTAGGACAGTAGCAATTTTCCCTCAAGTGGATGACCTAAGGTTTATCAATCCGTGGGAGGCGTAGGACGAAGATAGTCTCTCTCAAGCAACCCTGCAATCAAATACAAGAAATCTCTTGTGTCCCCAACACACCCAATACAATGGCAAATTATATAGGTGCACTAGTTCGGCGAAGAGATGGTGATAAAAGTGTAGTATGGATAGTAGATATGAGTTTTTGTACTGCAAACAATAAAAAACAGCAAGGTAGTAAATAGTAAAACGGAGCACAAACGGTATTGCTATAATGGAAAATGAGGCCTAGGGTGCATAATTTCACTAGTGCAATCTCTCAACAATACTAACATAGTTGCATCATATGATTATCCCTCAAACTGCAATAAAGAATCACTCCCGAGTCCCTATTAGTGGAGAACAAAAGATAGAAATTGTTTGTCAGGTATGAAACCACCTCAAAGCTATTCTTTCCGATCAATCTATCCTAGAGTTCGTACTAAAATAATAGAAATCTATTCTTTCCGATCGATCAAATCAAGATTTCATACTAAAATAACACCATATGATGCATATCAACCAACTCTAATGTCACCTAGATACCCCAATGTCACCGCGAGTACCTGTGAGTTAATTATACGATATGTATCAAACAATTTCAGATTCATAATACTCAATCCACACAAAGAAACTACAAGGAGACCCCAAAGTTTCTATTGGAGAAAATATAATAAAAACGTGCATCAACCCCTACACATAGATTACCCCAAAGTCACCTCGGGAATCCACAAGTTGAGTGCCATAACATATATCAAGTGAATCAAAATAATACCCCATTGTCACCACGGGTATTCATATGCAAGACACATATCATGTGTTCTCAGATGTGAACATTCAATCCGACAAGACAAAACTACAAAGGGTAAATACTCAATTCATCACAACAAGAGTAGAGAGGGGAGAAACATCATATGATCCACCTATGTTAACAAAGCCCATGATATATCAAGATTGTGACATCTCAAGATCACGAGAGAGAGAGAGGGAGAGAGAGATTAAACACATAGCTACTGGTACAAACCATCAGCCCCGAGGGTGGACTACTCCCTCCTCATCGTGGTGGCCACCGGGATGATGAAGATGGCCACCGGAGATGATTCCCCCCTCCGGCAAGGTGCCGGGACAGGGTCCCGATTGGTTTTTGGTGGCTACAGAGGCTTGCGGCGGTAGAACTTCTGATCTAGGGTTATTTCTGATAGTTTCTCGATTTATAGGATTTTTTTGCGCCAGTCTCACGTCCATATGGGCCTCGAGGTGAGCACCATACACCAGGGCAAGGGCAAGGGCCCAGGCGTGCCCCGGTAGGTTGTGCCCTGCTTGTGGCTCTTCTGGACCTCCCACGAAGCTTCGGGGGTCTCTTTTGTTCCAAAAAAATCATCAAATAGTTTCAGCTCATTTGGAGAACTTTCATTTCTGCACAAAAAACAACACCACGATAGTTCTGCTAAAAATAGCGTTAGTCCGGGTTAGTTCCATGCAAATCATACCATAACCATATAAAATTATTGTAAACATGGCATGAATACTTCATAAATTATAGATACATTGGAGACGTATCAGCTTCCAAGGGCGCAGATGAGTCATGAAGTAGTCGGCGAGATATATATCGAGGCCTTCATACATGCTCAACACCAGTGTTGTAGTGGTTATCAGCTCATTGTGCGCTAGGAACACGTGACTAAAGTGTGACAAGTGCACGCTATTGAATTCATGCTCTAGTCAACTCATCCAAAAGTTTAAATTGATGGAGAGAGCTGGGCAATATATTTTAACACTCCACCTCACCTTTACGCTATTTTAGTCCTTAGATGTGGGATCGATGTAGACTACAGAATCATTTTAGCTCTTGAACTCAAGACTGCTTGGCCCATATACCATATTGAATTTATGCTCCAGCCAGTTGGTCAAAAAGACTGAACTGATGGAGAGAGACATGCAATATATTTCAACACATGTGGCGTGCATCCTTGTCTTCTGAAGGAAATATGCCCTAGAGGCAATAATAAAGTTATTATTTATTTCCTCATATCATGATAAATGTTTATTATTCATGCTAGAATTGTATTAACCGGAAACATGATACATGTGTGAATACATAGACAAACTTAATGTCACTAGTATGCCTCTACTTGACTAGCTCATTAATCAAAGATGATTATGTTTCCTAACCATGGACATGTGTTGTCATTTGATTAATGGGATCACATCATTAGGAGAATGATGTGATTGACTTGACCCATTCCGTTAGCTTAGCACTTGATCATTTAGTATGTTGCTATTGCTTTCTTCATGACTTATACAAGTTCCTACAACTATGAGATTATGATTATGCAACTCCCGTTTACCGGAGGAACACTTTGTGTGCTACCAAACGTCACAACATAACTGGGTGATTATAAAGGAGCTCTACATGTGTCTCCAAAGGTACATGTTGAGTTGGCGTAGATTAGGTTTTGTCACTCCGATTGTCGGAGAGGTATCTCTGGGCCCTCTCGGTAATGCACATCACTATAAGCCTTGCAAGCAATGTAGCTAATGAGTTAGTTACGGAATGATGCATTACATAACGAGTAAAGAGACTTGCCGGTAACGAGATTGAACTAGGTATTGATATACCGACGATCGAATCTCGGGCAAGTAACATACCGATGACAAAGGGAACAACGTATGTTGTTATGCGGTTTGACTGATAAAGATCTTCGTAGAATATGTAGGAGCCAATATGAGCATACATGTTCCGCTATTGGTCATTGACCGGAAACAGTTCTAGGTCATGTCTACATAGTTCTCGAACCCGTAGGGTCCGCACGCTTAAGGTTTCGTTAACAGTTTTATTATGAGTTTATGAGTTTTGATGTACCGAAGGTTGTTCGGAGTCCCGGATGTGATCACGGACATGACTAGGAGTCTAGAAATGGTCGATACATAAAGATCGATATATTGGACGACTATATTTGGACACCGGAAAGGTTCCGGATGAGATTGGGACAATATCGGATCTCCCGGAGGTTATCGGAACCCCCCGGGAGGTATATGGGCCTTATTGGGCCTTAGTGGAAAGGAGGGAGAAGAAGCAAAGGAGGGGGCACGCCCCCCAAGCCCAATCCTAATTGGGAGGGGGGCCGGCCCCCCTTTCCTTCTTCCCTCCCCCCTCTTCCTTCCGTCTCCTACTCCTAATAGGAAAGGGGGGAGTCCTACTCCCGGTTGGGATTGGACTCCCCCCTAGGGTGCGCCACCCCCTTGGTTGGCCCCCTCTCCTCCACTCCTTTATATACGGAGGAGGGGGCACCCCATAGACACAACAATTGATCTCTTGATCTCTTAGCCGTGTGCGGTGCCCCCCCCCCACCATAGTCCCCGATAATATTGTAGCAGTGCTTAGGCGAAGCCCTGCGACGGTAGAACATCAAGATCGTCACCACGCCGTCGTGCTGACGGAACTCTTCCCTGACATTCTGCTAGATCGGAGTCCGGGGATCGTCATCGAGCTGAAATTGTGCTAAAACTCGGAGGTGCCATAGTTTCGGTGCTTGATCGATCGGGCCGTGAAGACGTACGACTACATCAACCGTGTTGTTCTAACGCTTCCGCTTTCGGTCTATGAGGGTACGTGGATAACACTCTCCCCTCTCGTTGCCATGCATCACCATGATCTTGCGTGTGCGTAGGATTTTTTTTGAAATTACTACGTTCCCCAACAGTGGCATCCGAGCCAGGTTTTATGCGTAGATGTTATATGCACGAGTAGAACACAAGTGAGTTGTGAGCGATACAAGTCATACTGCTTACCAGCATGTCATACTTTGGTCTGGCGGTATTGTTGGATGAAGCGGCCCGGACCGACATTATGTGTATGCTTACGCGAGACTGGTTCTACCGACGTGCTTTGCACACAGGTGGCTGGCGGGTGTCTATTTCTCCAACTTTAGTTGAACCGAGTGTGGCTACGCCCGGTCCTTGCGAAGGTTAAAACAGCACTAACTTGACGAACTATCATTGTGGTTTTGATGCGTAGGTAAGAACGGTTCTTGCTCAGCTCGTAGCAGTCACGTAAAATTTGCAACAACAAAGTAGAGGACGTCTAACTTGTTTTTGCAGGGCATATTGTGATGTGATATGGTCAAGACATGATGCTATATTTTATTGTATGAGAAGATCATGTTTTGTAACCGAAGTTATCGGCAACTGGCAGGAGCCATATGGTTGTCACTTTATTGTATGAAATGCAAATGCGCTGTAATTGCTTTACTTTATCACTAAGCGGTAGCGATAGTCGTAGAAGCAATAGATGGCATAAACGACAACGATGCTACGATGGAGATAAAGGTGTCGCGCCGGTGACGATGGTGATCACGACGGTGCTTTGGAGATGGAGATCACAAGCACAAGATGATGATGGCCATATCATATCACTTATATTGATTGCATGTGATGTTTATCCTTTATGCATCTTATCTTCCTTTGGCTGACGGTAGCATTTTAAGATGATCTCTCACTAAATTATCAAGAAGTGTTCTCCCCGATTATGCACCGTTGCGAATGTTCTTCGTGATGAGACACCACGTGATGATCGGGTGTGATAGGCTCTACGTTCAAATACAACGGGTGCAAAACAGTTGCACATGCGGAATAGTCAGGTTATACTTGACGAGCCTAGCATATACAGATATGGCCTCGGAACACGGAGACCGAAAGGTCGAACATGAATCATATAGATATGATCAACATAGAGATGTTCACCATTGAAACTACTCCATCTCACGTGATGATCGGACATGGTTTAGTTGATTTGGATCACGTGATCACTTAGATGACTAGAGAGATGTCTATCTAAGTGGGAGTTCTTAAGTAATATGATTAATTGAGCTTAAATTTATCATGAACTTAGTACCTGATAGTATTTTGCTTGTCTATGTATGTTGTAGATAGATGGCTCGTGCTGTTGTTCCGTTGAATTCTAATGCGTTCCTTGAGAAAGCTAAGTTGAAAGATGATGGTAGCAACTACACGGACTGGGTCCGTAACTTGAGGATTATCCTCATTGATGCACAGAAGAATTACGTCCCGAAGCACCGCTGGGTGCCAACCTGCTGCAGATGCAACCGACAACGTTAAGAACGTCTGGCGAGCAAAGCTGATGACTACTCGATAGTTCAGTGTGCCATGTTTTACGGCTTGGAACCGGGTCTTCAACGATGTTTTGAACGTCATGGAGCATATGAGATTTTCCAGGAGTTGAAGTTAATATTTCAAGCAAATTCCCGGATTGAGAGATATGAAGTCTCCAATAAGTTCAATAGCTGTAAGATGGAGGAGAATAGTTCTGTCAGTGAACACATACTCAAAATGTCTGGGTATAATAATCACTTGATTCAAGCGGGAGTTAATCTTCCGATGATAGTGTCATTGACAAAATTCTTTAATCATCGCCACCAAGCTACAAGAGCTTCGTGATGAACTATAATATGCAAGGGATGGACAAGACTATTCCCGAGCTCTTCGCAATGCTGAAAGCTGCGGAGGTAGAAATCAAGAAGGAGCATCAAGTGTTGATGGTCAATAAGACCACCAGTTTCAAGAAAAAGGACAAAGGGAAGAAGAAAGGGAACTTCAAGAAGAACAACAAACAAGTTGCTGCTCAAGAGAAGAAACCTAAGTCTGGACCTAAGCCTGAGACTGAGTGCTTCTATTGCAAGCAGACTGGACACTGGAAGTGGAACTGCCCCAAGTATTTGGCGGATAAGAAGGATGGCAAAGTGAACAAAGGTATATGTGATATACATGCTATTGATGTGTACCTTACTAATACTCGCAGTAGCACATGGGTATTTGATATTGGCTCTGTTGCTAATATTTGCAACTCGAAACAGGGACTACGGATTAAGCGAAGATTGGCTAAGGACGAGGCGACGATGCGCGTGGGAAATGGTTCCAAAGTCGATGTGATCGCGGTCGGCACGCTACCTCTACATCTACCATCGGGATTAGTTTTAGACCTGAATAATTGTTATTTGGTGCCAACGTTAAGCATGAACATTATATCTGGATCTTGTTTGATGCGAGATGGTTACTCATTTAAATCAGAGAATAATGGTTGTTCTATTTATATGAGTAATATCTTTTATGGTCATGCACCCTTGAAGAGTGGTCTATTTTTATTAAATCTCGATAGTAGTGATACACATATTCATAATGTTGAAGCCATAAGATGCAGAGTTGATAATGATAGCGCAACTTATTTGTGGCACTGCCATTTGGGTCATATTGATGTAAAGCGCATGAAGAAACTCCATACTGATGGACTTATGGAATAACTTGATTATGAATCACTTGGTACTTGCGAACCATGCCTCATGGGCAAGATGACTAAAACGCCGTTCTCCGGAACTATGGAGCGAGCAACTGATTTGTTGGAAATCATACATACTAATGTATGTGGTCCAATGAATATTGAGGCTCGCGGCGGGTATTGTTATTTTCTCACCTTCACAGATGATTTAAGCAGATATGGGTATATCTACTTGATGAAACACAAGTCTGAAACATTTGAAAAGTTCAAAGAATTTCAGAGTGAAGTGGAAAATCATCATAACAAGAAAATAAAATTTCTACGATCTGATCGTGGAGGAGAATATTTGAGTTACGAGTTTGGTTTACATTTGAAGCAATGCGGAATAGTTTCGCAACTCACGCCACCCGGAACACCACAACGAAATGGTGTGTCCGAACGTCGTAATCGTACTTTACTAGATATGGTGCAATCTATGATGTCTCTTACTGATTTACCACTAACGTTTTGGGGTTATGCTTTAGAGACGGCCGCATTCACGTTAAATAGGGCACCATCAAAATCCGTTGAGATGACGCCTTATGAACTGTGGTTTGGCAAGAAACCAAAGTTATCGTTTCTTAAAGTTTGGGGCTGGGATGCTTATGTGGAAAAACTTAAACCAGATAAGCTCGAACCCAAATCGGAAAAATGTGTCTTCATAGGATACCCAAAAGAGACTATTGGGTAGACCTTCTATCACAGATCTGAGGGCAAGATTTTTGTCGCTAAATTCGGATCCTTTCTAGAGAAGGAGTTTCTCTCGAAAGAAGTGAGTGGGAGGAAAGTACAACTTGATGAGGTAATTGTACCTGCTCCCTTATTGGAAAGTAGTTCATCACAAGAACCGGTTCCTGTGACAACTACACCTATCAGTAAGGAAGCTAATGATATTGATCATGAAACTTCAGATCAAGTTACTACCAAACCTTGTAGGTCTACCAGAGTAAGATCCGCACCAGAGTGGTACGGTAATCCTATTCTGGAAGTCATGTTACTTGACCATGGCGAACCTACGAACTATGAGGAAGCGATGATGAGCCCAGATTCCGCAAAATGGCTTGAGGCCATGAAATCTGAGATGGGATCCATGTATGAGAACAAAGTATAGACTTTGGTTGACTTGCTCGATGATCGGCAAGCCATCGAGAATAAATGGATCTTCAAGAAGAAGACTGACGCTGATGGTAATGTAACTGTCTACAAAGCTCGACTTGTTGCAAAAGGTTTTCGACAAGTTCAAGGGGTTGACTACGATGAGACTTTCTCACCCATAGTGATGCTTAAGTCTGTCTGAATCATGTTAGCAATTGCCGCATTTTATGATTATGAAATTTGTCAAATGGATGTAAAAACTGCATTCCTGAATGGATTTCTGGAAGAAGAGTTGTATATGATGCAGCCGGAAGGTTTTGTCGATCCAAAAGGTGCTAACAAAGTGTGCAAGCTCCAGCGATCCATTTATGGACTGGTGCAAGCATCTCGGAGTTGTAATAAACGCTTTGATAGTGTGATCAAAGCATATGGTTTTATACAGACTTTTGGAGAAGCATGTATTTACAAGAAAGTGAGTGGGAGCTCAGAGCATTTTCGATATTATATGTAGATGACATATTATTAATTGGAAATGATATAGAATTTCTGGATAGCATAAAGGGATACTTGAATAAAAGTTTTTCGATGAAAGACCTCGGTGAAGCTGCTTACACATTGGGCATCAAGATCTATAGAGATAGATCAAGACGCTTAATTGGACAGTCACAAAGCACATACCTTGATAAAGTTTTGAAAATGTTCAAAATGGATCAGGCAAAGAAAGGGTTCTTGCTTGTATTACAAGGTGTGAACTTGAGTCAGACTCAATGCCCGACCACAGCAGAAGATAGAGAGAAAATGAAAGATGTTCCATATGCTTCAGCCATAGGCTCTATCATGTATGCAATGCTATGTACGAGACCTGACGTATGCTTAGCAATAAGCTTTGCAGGTAGGTACCAAAGTAATCCAGGAGTGGATCACTGGACAACAGTCAAGAATATCCTGAAATACCTGAAGAGGACTAAGGATATGTTTCTCGTTTATGGAGGTGACAAAGAGCTAGTCGTAAATGGTTACGTCGATGCAAGCTTTGACACTGATCCGGACGATTCTAAATCACAAACCGGATACATGTTTTTATTAAACGGTGGAGCTGTCAGTTGGTGCAGTTCTAAACAAAGCATCATGGCAGGATCTACATGCGAAGCGGAGTACATAGCTGCTTCGGAAGCAGCAAATGAAGGAGTCTGGATGAAGGAGTTCATTTCCGATCTAGGTGTCATACCTAGTGCATCGGGACCAATGAAGATCTTCTGTGTGCAATTGCCTTGGCAAAGAAATCTAGATTTCACAAGAGGACCAAGCACTTCAAGAGACGCTTCAATTCCATCTGGGACCAAGTCTAGGTGGGAGACATAGAGATTTGCAAGATACATACGGATCTGAATGTTGCAGACCCGTTAACTAAGCCTCTTCCACGAGCAAAACATGATCAGCACCAAGACTCCATGGGTGTTAGAATCATTACTGTGTAATCTAGATTATTGACTCTAGTGCAAGTGGGAGACAAAAGGAAATACGCCCTAGAGGCAATAATAAAGTTAATATTTATTTCCACATATCAAGATAAATTTTTATTATTCATGCTAGAATTGTATTAACCGGAAACATGTTACATGTGTGAATACATAGACAAACTTAATGTCACTAGTATGCCTCTACTTGACTAGCTCATTAATCAAAGATGGTTATGTTTCCTAACCATAGACATGTGTTGTCATTTGATTAACGGATCACATCATTAGGAGAATGATGTGATTGATTTGACCCATTCTGTTAGCTTAGCACTTGATCGTTTAGTATGTTGCTATTGCTTTCTTCATGACTTATACAAGTTCCTACAACTATGAGATTATGCAACTCCGCCATCGGAGGAACGCTTTGTGTGCTACCAAACGTCACAACGTAACTGGGTGATTATAAAGGAGCTCTACAAGTGTTTCCAAAGGTACATGTTGAGTTGGCGTATTTCGAGATTAGGTTTGGTCACTCCGATTGTCGGAGAGGTATCTCTAGGCCCTCTCGGTAATGCACATCACTATAAGCCTTGCATGCAATGTAGCTAATGAGTTAGTTACGGAATGATGCATTACGTAACGAGTCAAGAGACTTGCTGGTAACGAGATTGAACTAGGTATTGAGATACCGACGATCGAATCTTGGGCAAGTAACATACCAATGACAAAGGGAACAACGTATGTTGTTATGCGGTTTGACCGATAAAGATCTTCATAGAATATGTAGGAGCCAATATGAGCATCCAGGTTCTGCTATTGGTTATGGACCGGAAACAGTTCTAGGTCATGTCTACATAGTTCTCGAACCCGTAGGGTCCGCACGCATAAGGTTTCGTTGATAGTTTTATTATGAGTTTATGAGTTTTGATGTACCAAAGGTTGTTCGGAGTATCGAATGTGATTATGGACATGACGAGGAGTCTTGAAATTGTCGAGACATAAAGATTGATATATTGGACGACTATATTTGGACACCGGAAAGGTTCCGGATGAGATTGGGACAATACCGGATCTCCGGGAGGTTATCGGAACCCCCCGGGAGGTATATGGGCCTTATTGGGCCTTAGTGGAAAGGAGGGAGAAGAAGCAAAGGAGGGCCCCCCAAGCCCAATCCGAATTGGGAGGGGGCCGCCCCGCCCCCCCTTTCCTTCTTCCCGCCCCCCCTCTTCCTTCCCTCTCCTACTCCTAATAGGAAAGGGGGGAGTCGTACTCCTGGTTGGGGTTGGACTCCCTGAAGAAAATATGCCCTAGAGGCAATAATAAAGTTATTATTTATTTCCTTATATCATGATAAATGTTTATTAATCATGCTAGAATTGTATTAACCGGAAACATAATACATGTGTGAATACATAGACAAACATAGTGTCACTAGTATGCCTCTACTTGACTAGCTCGTTGAATCAAAGATGGTTAAGTTTCCTAGCCATAGACATGAGTTGTCATTTGATTAACGGGATCACATCATTAGGAGAATGATGTGATTGACTTGACCCATTCCGTTAGCTTAGCACTTGATCGTTTAGTATGTTGCTATTGCTTTCTTCATGACTTATACATGTTCCTATGACTATGAGAATATGCAACTCCGCCATCGGAGGAACACTTTGTGTGCTACCAAACGTCACAACATAACTGGGTGATTATAAAGGAGCTCTACAGGTGTCTCCGAAGGTACATGTTGAGTTGGCATATTTCGAGATTAGGATTTGTCACTCCAATTGTCGGAGAGGTATCTCTGGGCCCTCTCGGTAATGCACATCACTATAAGCCTTGCAAGCAATGTAGCTAAAGAGTTAGTTACGAAATGATGCATTACGTAACGAGTAAAGAGACTTGCCGGTAACGATATTGAACTAGGTATTGAGATACCTACGATCAAATCTCGGGCAAGTAACATATCGATGACAAAGGGAACAACGTATGTTGTTATGCGGTTTGACCGATAAAGATCTTCGTAGAATATGTGGGAGCCAATATGGGCATCCAGGTCCCGCTATTGGTTATTGACTGGAAACGTGTCTCGGTCATGTCTACATAGTTCTCGAACCCGTAGGGTCCGCACGCTTAACGTTTCATTGACGATATAGTATTATATGAGTTATGTATGTTGGTAACCGAATGTTATTCGGAGTCCCAGATAAGATCATGGACATGACAAGGAACTCCGGAACGGTCCGGAGGTAAAGTTTGATATATGGGATAATAGTGTTTGATCTCGGAAGGGTTCCGAATTCACCGGAAGGGTTCAGATGTTTCAAATGTTTGGGTACGAGAACACATTATTTGGGCCAAAGGAATGCCCACAAGGTTTTGGAAAGCGCAAAGGAAGTTTTATGAGTCGAGGGCGACGCCGAGGTCTCGGCGTCGGGTCCGCACGCCGAACCTGGCGCTCGTCCCCGAGTCCGAGAAGGACTCTTGCCTTTCGGGTGAAACTGACTTTGTGGAGGCTTTTACACCAAGTTTCGACCCCAAGGCTCAACATATAAATAGAGGGGCAGGGCTAGCACCAAAGACACATCAAGAAACACCAAGTCGTGTGCCGGCAACCCCGTCCCCTCTAGTTTATCCTTCGTCATAGTTTCCGTAGTGCTTAGGCGAAGCTCTGCGGAGATTGTTCTTCACCAACACCGTCACCACGCCATCATGCTGCTGGAACTCATCTACTATTTCTCCCGTTTTGCTGGATCAAGAAGGCGAGGAAGTCATCAAGCTGAACGTGTGCAGAACTCGGAGGTGCCGTGCGTTCGGTACTTGGATCGGTCGGATCATGAAGATGTACGACTACATCAACCGCGTTGACAAACGCTTCCGCTTAGCGATCTTCAAGGGTATGAAGACACACTCCCCCTCTCGTTGCTATACATCACCATGATCTTGCGTGTGCGTAGGAAATTTTTGAAATTACTGCGTTCCCCAACAGTGGTATCAGAGCCTGGTTTTATGCGTAGATGTTATATGCACGAGTAGAACACAAGTGAGTTGTGGGCGATACAAGTCATACTGCTTACTAGCATGTCATACTTTGGTTCGGCGGTATTGTTGGATGAAGCGGCCCGGACCGACATTACGCGTACGCTTACGCGAGATTGGTTCTACCGACGTGCTTTGCACACAGGTGGCTGGCGGGTGTCTGTTTCTCCAACTTTAGTTGAACCGAGTGTGGCTACGCCTGGTCCTTGCAAAGGTTAAAACAGCACTAACTTGACGAACTATCGTTGTGGTTTTGATGCGTAGGTAAGAACGGTTCTTGCTCAGCCCATAGCAGCCACGTAAAATTTGCAACAACAAAGTAGAGGACGTCTAACTTGTTTTTGCAGGGCATGTTGTGATGTGATATGGTCAAGACGTGATGCTATATTTTATTGTATGAGATGATCATGTTTTGTAATCGAAGTTATCGGCAACTGGTAGGAGCCATATGGTTGTCGCTCTATTGTATGAAATGCAAACGCCTTGTAATTGCTTTACTTTATCACTAAGCGGTAGAGATAGTCGTAGAAGCAATAGATGGCGTAATGACAATGATGCTACGATGGAGATCAAGGTGTCGCGCCGGTGGCGATGGTGATCACGACGGTGCTTCGGAGATGGAGATCACAACCACAAGATGATGATGGCCATATCATATCACTTATATTGATTGCATGTGATGTTTATCCTTTATGCATCTAATCTTGCTTTGATTGACGGTAGCATTTTAAGATGATCTCTCACTAAATTATCAAGAAGTGTTCTCCCTGAGTATGCACCGTTGCGAAAGTTCTTCGTGCTAAGACACCATGTGATGATCGGGTGTGATAGGCTCTACATTCAAATACAACGGGTGCAAAACAGTTGCACACGCAGAATACCCAGGCTAAACTTGACGAGCCTAGCATATACAGATATGGCCTCGGAACACGGAGACCGAAAGGTCGAACGTGAATCATATAGTAGATATGATCAACATAGAGATGTTCACCATTGAAACTACTCCATCTCACGTGATGATCGGACATGGTTTAGTTGATTTGGATCACGTGATCACTTAGATGACTAGAGAGATGTCTGTCTAAGTGGGAGTTCTTAAGTAATATGATTAATTGAACTTAAATTTATCATGAACTTAGTCCTGGTAGTATTTTGCAAATTATGTTGTAGATCAATAGCTCGCGTTGTGGCTTTCATATGTTTATTTTGATATGTTCCTAGAGAAAATTGTGTTGAAAGATGTTAGTAGCAATGATGCGGATTGGTGATCTGAGGTTTATCCTCATTGTTGCACAGAAGAATTATGTCCTTAATGCACCGCTAGGTGACAGACCTATTGCAAGAGCAGATGCAGACGTTATGAATGTTTGGCTAGCTCAATATGATGACTACTTGATAGTTTAGTGCACCATGCTTAACGGCTTAGAATCGGGACTTCAGAGACGTTTTGAATGTCATGGACCATATGAGATGTTCCAGGAGTTGAAGTTAATATTTCCAGCAAATACCCGAGTTGAGAGATATGAAGTCTCCAACAAGTTCTATAGCTAAAAGATGGAGGAGAATCGCTCAACTAGTGAGCATGTGCTCAGATAGTCTGGGTACTTCAATCGCTTGAATCAAGTGGGAGTTAATCTTACAGATAAGATAGTGATTGACAGAGTTCTCTAGTCACCATCACCAAGTTAGTAGAACTTCGTAATGAACTATAGTATGCAAAGGATGACGAAAATGATTCCCGAGCTATTCCCGATGTTGGAATCAACGAAGGTAGAAATCAAGAAAGAGCACCAAGTGTTGAAGATTGACAAGACCACTAGTTTCAAGAAAAAGGGCAAAGGGAAAGAAAGGGAACTTCAAGTACAATGACAAGCAAGTTGTCACTCCTGCGAAGAAGCCCGAAGCTGGACCAAAGCCTGAAACTGAGTGATTACACTGCAAAGGAAATGTACACTGGAAGCGGAAATGCCCTGAATATTTGGTGGATAAGAAGGATGGCAAAGTGAACAAGGGTGTATTTGATATACAGGTTATTGATGTGTGCCTTACTAGTGTTTATAGTAGCCCCTGAGTTTTTGATACTTGTTTGGTTGCTAAGATTAGTAACTCGAAAGAGGAGTTACATAATAAACAGAGACTAGTTGAGGGGAAATGACAATGAGTGTTGGAAGTAGTTCCAAGATTGATATGATCATCATCAGACACTCCCTATACTTTCGGGATTAGTGTTAAACCTAAATAAATGTTATTTGGTGTTTGCGTTGAGCATGGATATGATTTGATCATGTTTATTGCAATACGGTTATTCATTTAAAGTCAGAGAATAATTGTTGTTCTATTTACATGAATAAAACCTTCAATGGTCATACACCCAATGAAAATAGTTTGTTGGATCTCGATCGTAGTGATACACATATTCATAATATTGATGCCAAAACATGCAAAGTTAATAATGATAGTGCAACTTATTTGTGGAACTGCCGTTTAGGTCATATCGGTGTAAAGCGCATGAAGAAACTCCATAAAGATGGATTTTCGGAATCACTTGGTTATGAATCATTTGATGCTTGCGAACCGTGCCTTTTGGGCAAGATGACTAAAACTCTGTTCTCCAGAACAATGGAACAAGCTACTGACTTATTGGAAATAATACATACCGATGTATGCGATCCGATGAGTGTTAAGGTTCGCGACATGTATCATTATTTTCTGACCTTCATAGATGATTTGAGCAGATATGGTATATCTACTTGATGAAACATAAGTATGAAACATTTGAAAAGTTCAAAGAATTTCAGAGTGAAGTGGAAACTCATCGTAACAAGAAAAATAAAGTTTCTACGATCTGATCGTGGAGACGAATATTTGAGGTACGAGTTTGGTCTTCAATTAAAACAATGTGGAATAGTTTCACAGCTCACGCCACCTAGAACACCACAACATTATGGTGTGCCCAAACTTTATTGGATATGGTGCGATCTATGATGTCTCTTATTGATTTACCATTGTTGTTTTGGGGTTATGCATTAGAGACAGACGCATTCACGTTAAAAGGGCACCACCTAAATCCGTTGAGACGACACCGTATGAACTATGGTTTAGCAGTAAACCTAAGCTGTCGTTTCTTAAGGTTTGGAGTTGCGATGCTTATATGAAAAAGGTTTTCAACCTGATAAGCTCGAACCCAAATCGGAGAAGTGCGTCTTCATAGAATACCCAGAGGAAACTGTTGGGTACACCTTCTATCACAGATCCGAAGGCAAAACATTCGTTGCTAAGAATGGATCCTTTCTAGAGAAGGACACTACTAGGGAAAAGCCTATACACAGAATCTTATCAGCAGCGCGCTTCAAAATAACTCGCTGCTGCTAACTAGCAGTAGCGCGGACCGCTGAAACTCGCTGCTGAGACAAATATAGCAGTAGCGCGTCCAATGAAAGACGCGCTGCTGCTATAATTCCTACGAGGCCGCCGCGAGGCTAGGTATAGCAGCAACGCGTTAAGATGACGCGCGCTACTGCTATGTAGCATACCAGCAGCGCATTTTCCATATAAGCGCTACTGCTAAGTTTCCTACAAAAATTTAGTCCCACCTCGCTCCGTGAAGAGAGTTTCTACCACCTTAAATATGTTACTTCTCACACTTTGACAAGCACTTGATCTTCATTGAACTCTATGTGTAGAATTTGTGGCTGCAATATGAGTCTTCACCTGATCCTAAACCGGTGAGGACTCATATTGTCAAATCAGATTGTACACAAAAAGATCGTTGATGATCAATGTGTATTTTTGCAGTGACACATAGCAATGAGCGCTTTATTGTGAAACGCTGCTGCTAGATAGGTTAGCGAGAGCGTGTTTTTGTCAAGAGCACTCTGCTAAGACATCCATCTCCCTCATCTCCTCCCTTGGATCCACACACACAGCCACTCAAAATCTGCGCGCGCCTGCCGCCTCTCGCCTCTCTTCTCTGCTGCGCGCCTGCCGCCGCCTCCCTTCGTCTGCGCCACACGCCGTCACCTCCTCCTCCTTGCTGGACTCGGTACCGGCCTCCTCCTCCGTCCTCCGTCTCCACTCGCCGCTGGCCGGCCCCTCCTCGCTCCGCCTTCCTCCTTCGTCCTCCCTCAAATGGCCGCGCCGGCCGGCCCCTCCTCGCTCCGCCTTCCTCCTCCATCCTACTCTCTTCTCCCTCCTTGAGTCGCCCTCCTTCTCCCTCCTGCTCATATGCAATATTTTGATTTAGTTGATATAATTTAGTTGATTTAGTAGGCTAGTTGATTTAGTTGACTTAGAACATTTTGATTTAGTTGATTTAGTAGGCTAATTCATTTAGTTAATTTAGTTGACTTAGAACATTTTGATTTAGTTGATTTAGTAGGCTACTTGATTTAGTTGACTTAGAACATTTTGATTTAGTTGACTTAGTAGGTTAGTTGATTTAGTTGACTTAGAACATTTTGATTTAGTTGATTTAGTAGGCTAGTTGATTTAGTTGACTTAGAACATTTTGATTTAGTTGATTTAGTAGGCTAATTCATTTAGTTAATTTAGTTGACTTAGAACATTTTGATTTAGTTGATTTAGTAGGCTAGTTGATTTAGTTGACTTAGAACATTTTGATTTAGTTGACTTAGTAAGTTAGTTGATTTAG
Source organism: Aegilops speltoides (assembly GCA_021437245.1). NCBI lineage: Eukaryota > Viridiplantae > Streptophyta > Magnoliopsida > Poales > Poaceae > Aegilops > Aegilops speltoides. Next base: position 492,945,393 of record CM038142.1, read on the forward strand.
TTGACTTAGAACATTTTGATTTAGTAGGCTAGTTGATTTAGTTGACTTAGGAACATTTTGATTTAGTTGATTTAGTAATCCTTTGCTCATATTGCTTTAGGAAGAATGGCGCCACCACCACCACCACTATGTCAACTGTCCAAGTCAAGATCTTGAAGACCTTGCAACCGGCAAGCTATTCTACATCTACTTCCAACCGAAGTTTAGTCATCATGCGTGTAAGAAATTAGATGAAATGTAATAACTATTTTATTTTTAGTGTTGGCATTACTGCATTGTGTCATTTTGCTTATTTTACGGATCGTCCCATGCAATGTGAGCTTGAAATTCAACAAGTCGACGAGAGACTTTGTGACATTTGAGGCTCTTGGGGCTACACTATGGAGGTCGAGAAAGGACGCAATATGTCGCAGATTGGAGGAGATGGATGGGGCCGTTTAAATCGCTCGCATGCATCTTCTTGGTGGTGAGTTGATCAGCTTCAACTTCCGAGCAGAAAGACCCAAGCTAGCTGTCATTTATCTCAACCTGGTGGAAGATGATGAAGATGACGAAGATGATGAAGATGGTGAAGATAATGAGGACCCACTCGATGAAGATGACGAGGACCCACTTCATGAAGCCATCGTAGCTCAAAGAACAAGGCTGAGTGAGGAGGAGGTGTCCAACCTGTGGGACATAATTCCGCCATGTGCTGACTTTGTCGGGGTGCCATTCGTGACCCGCTTGACAAATACCATGGTTGATCGACATGATATGGTATGTTATACTTACAAATGCAACTTAATAGTGTGAATTACTTAGTGTACAGTCCAATGATATGGTATGTTGTGTGGAATCTAGTCGATGATATATATGTTTTAGTGTAGAGTTCGATCACATGCTTATTAATTGATATGTTTTTCTTATTCAGAAATTGGCAAAGAGCATATTTGTGAGTTATGGTATCGAGCCCGATGAAGAAGGCTCATTTGGACTACGCCTTCGCAAGGGGCTCCGTCACAACTCTGTACTTACCGCGTGGACACGGACGGTCGCACACACTTAAGCTCGGTTGGGTGGAAGAAATTCCTCGATGGCAAGAATCTTCGTGTTGGACAGGCCATCCTAATTACTATCAGAACACCAACCGCCTGTGCTTGAGGATGATGATTGTCTTCGATATCATCTAGAACTACATATGTCGTGTGGCTATATCATCTAGAACTACATATGTGTGTGTGGCTATATCATCTAGAACTACATATGTGTGTGTGGCTATATCATCTAGAACTACATATGATGATCGTCGTCGATATCATCTAGAACTACATATGATGATGGCCGTTGATATGACCATGTACTGCTTGAGGATGCATGTTGTCTATGCATGAAATTGTTATCTTAGTACTCCCTTCATTCCAAATTACTCGTCGTGGTCTGAACTAAAACCATAACGAGTAATTTGGAACGAAGGGAGTACTACCGTACCTAGTAATGGTTTATGAATTTGATATCTACTAGCAGTACCTAGTATCTAGTATCTGATAGGAGAACTGAAAGTGAAAGGAGAACTGAAAGGGAATGGGGCAGTGGGAAAATGATGAAAGATATAGCAGTAGCAAGGGATGACGAAATCGCTACAGCTAGTTAATAGTAGCGCGTTCGTAAAAAGCGCTGCTGATATCATCAACAGTAGTACCGCGGGTTGTGGCGGCGCTACTACTATGAGTTAGCTGTAGCGCCTTATTAGTAGTGCGGCCACCCGCGCTGCTGCTAGCCTGAAAACCCGCGCTGCTGCTAGCCTTTTCCCTAGTAGTGGGAGTTTCTCTCGAAAGAAGTGAGTGGGAGGAAAGTAGAACTTGATGAGGTAACTGTACCTGCTCCCTTATTGGAAATTAGTTCATCACAAGAACCAGTTCTTGTGACAACTACACCAATCAGTGAGGAAGCTAATGATATTGATCATGAAACTTCAGATCAAGTTACTACTGAACCTCGTAGGTCTACCAGAGTAAGATCCGCACTAGAATGGTACCGTAATCTGTAGGATCAAAGAAGGTGAGAGTGTCTAGAGGGGGGGTGATTAGACTACTCGACAAGATAAAAATTATGCCTTTTGGTAAAGACAAGTTTTTGGCAGATTTTGCATAACACACAAGTCAAGTAGCATACTACACATGCAATTCTAGAGTATGGGCAGCGGAAAGTAAATTGCACAAGTAGTAAAGAGAAGTGGAGAAGATCAAACGCAATTTGGAGACACGGAGATTTTTCTCGTGGTTCCGATAGGTGGTGCTATCGTCATTCCACGTTGATGGAGACTTCAACCCACGGAGGGTAACGGCTGCGAGAGTCCACGGAGGGCTCCACCCACGAAGGGTCCACGAAGAAGCAACCTTGTCTATGCCATCATGGCCTACTCCCACGGAGGGCTAGCCTTACTCGGGGCAGATCTTCACGAAGTAGGCGATCTCCTTGCCCTTACAAACTTCTTGGTTCAACTCCACATCTCAACGGAGGCTCCCAAGCGACACCTAACCAATCTAGGAGGCACCACCCTCCAAAAGGTAATAGATGGTGTTGGTGATGATGAACTCCTTGCTCTTGTGCTTCAAATGATAATCTTGTAGGGGAACGTAGCAGAAATTCAAAAAATTTCCTATGTGTCACCAAGATCTATCTATGGAGAGACCAGCAACGAGTAGAAAGAGAGTGCATCTACATACCCTTGTAGATCGCTAAGCGGAAGCGTTCAAGTGAACGGGGTTGATGGAGTCGTACTCGTCGTGATTCAAATCACCGATGATCAAGTGCGAGAACGACGGCACCTCGCGCTCAACACACGTCTGACAAGGTGGCGTCTCACGCCTTGATCCAGCAAGGAGAGAGGGAGAGGTTGAGGAAGACTCCATCCAGCAGCAGCACAACGGCATGGTGGTGATGGAGGAGCGTGGCAACTGAGCAGGGCTTCGCTAAGCACCACGGGAGAGGAGGAGTACTTGGGAGAGAGGAGAGGGCTGCAACCAAAGGCAGAGATCGAATCACGTGTATTCTGTGTGTCCCATGGGCAGCCCTATGCCTCACTATTTATAGGGGGAGAGGGGGGCTGCGCACCCTTTAGGGTTTCCCACCCCCAAGGGGTGCGGCCAGCCTCCAGATGGCATCTGGGGTGGCGGCCAGGAGGGGGAGGAGAGGGAGGTGCAGGGAGCATGGGCCTTAGGGCCCATCTGCCCTAGGGTTTGCCCCCTCCCACCCTCCCCTGTGCCTTGGGCCCCTTGTGGGGCGCACCAGCCCACCACAGGGCTGGTTCCTCCCACACATGGCCCACGCAGCCCTCTCGGGGTAGGTGGCCCCACTTGGTGGACCCAGGACCTCCGGTGGTCCCGATCGTTCCGATAAACCCCAAACTTTTCGGTGACCAAAACAGGACTTCCATATATAAATCTTTACCTCCGGACCATTCCGGAACTCCTCGTGACGTCCGGGATCTCATCCGGACTCAACAACATTCGTAACCACATACAAGCTTCCTTTATAACCCTAGCGCCATCGAACCTTAAGTGTGTAGACCCTACGGGTTCGGGAGACATGTAGACATGCCCGAGACGTTCTCCGGTCAATAACCAACAGCGGGATCTGGATACCCATGTTGGCTCCCACATGTTCCACGATGATCTCATCGGATGAACCACGATGTCAAGGACTCAATCGATCCCGTATACAATTCCCTTTGTCTAGCGGTATTTTACTTGCCCGAGATTCGATCGTCGGTATACCGATACCTTGTTCAATCTCGTTACCGACAAGTCTCTTTACTTGTTCCGCAACACATCATCCCGTGATCAACCCCTTGGTCACATTGTGCACATTATGATGATGTACTACCGAGTGGGCCCAGAGATACCTCTCCGTTTGCACGGAGTGACAAATCCCAGTCTCGATCCGTGTCAACCCAACAGACACTTTTGGAGATACCTGTAGTGCACCTTTATAGTCACCCGATTCGTTGTGATGTTTGATACACCCAAAGCACTCCTACGGTATCCGGGAGTTACACGATCTCATGGTCTAAGGAAGAGATACTTGACATTATAAAAGCTCTAGCAAACGAACTACACGATCTTTGTGCTATGCTTAGGATTGGGTCTTGTCCATCACATCATTCTCCTAATGATGTGATCCCGTTATCAACGACATCCAATGTCCATAGTCAGAAACCATGACTATCTGTTGATCACAACGAGCTAGTCAACTAGAGGCTCACTAGGGACATATTGTGGTCTATGTATTCACACGTGTATTACGATTTCCGGATAATACTGCTTATAGCATGAATAAAAGACAATTATCATGAACAAGGAAATATAATAATACTTTTATTATTGCCTCTAGGGCATATTTCCAATAGTCTCCCACTTGCACTAGAGTCAATAATCTAGTTCACATCGCCATGTGATTCAACATTGACAGGTCACATCACCATGTGACCAACATCATCAAATGAGTTCTGGGGTTTGATCAAGTTTTGCTTGTGAGAGAGGTTTTAGTCAACGGGTCTGAACCTTTCAGGTCCGTGTGTGCTTTGCAAATTTCTAGGTCATATTGTAAATGCTGCTTTCACGCTCCACTTGGAGCTATTCCAAATGGTTGCTCCACTATACGTATCCGGTTTGCTACTCAGAGTCACTCGGATAGGTGTTAAAGCTTGCATCAACGTAACCCTTTAAGCCGAACTCTTTATCACCTCCATAATCGAGAAACGCGTCCTTATTTACTCCAAGGACAATTTTGACCGCTGTCCAATGATCCATTCCTGGATCATTCTTGTACCCTTGAGTGAATCATGGCAAGGCACACTTCGGTGCGGTACAAAGATAGCATCTTGTAGAGCCTATGTATAAAGCATAGGGGCGACCTTAATCCTTTCTCTCTCTTCTGCCGTGGTCGAGCTTTTAAGTCTTAACTTCATACCTTACATCTCGTGCAAGAACTTCTTCTTTGATGATCCATCTTGAACTCCTTCAAGATCATGTCAAGGTACGTGCTCATTTGAAAGTACTATTAAGCACTTTGATCTATCTTATAGATCTTGATGCTTATTATTCAAGTAGCCTAATTCAGGTTTTCCATTGAAAAACACCTTTAAAATAACCCTATATGCTTTCCAAAAATTCTACATCATTTCTGATCAACAATATGTCAACAACATATACTCATCAGAAATTCTATAGTGCTCCCACTCACTTCTTTGGAAATACAAGTTTCTCATAAACTTTGTATAAACCCAAAATCTTTGATCATCTTATGAAAGTACATATTCCAACTCCGAGATGCTTACTCCAGTCCTTAGAAGGATCGCTGGAGCTAGCATACCTTTTAGCATCCTTAGGATCGACAAAACCTTTCGGATTGTATCACATACAACCTTTCCTTACGAAGACTAGTAAGGAAACTCATTTTGACATCCATTTGCCAGATTTCATAAATGCAGCTAATGCTAACATGATTCCGACGGACTTAAGCATCGCTACGAATGAGAAAATCTCATTGTAGTCAACTCCTTGAACTTGTGAAGAACTCTTCGCCACAAGTCGAGCTTCATGGATGGTGACATTACCGCCCACGCCCATCTTCTTCTTAAAGATCCATTTATCTCAATAGCTTGCCGATCAGCGGCAAGTCCACCAAAGTCCATGCTTTGTTTCGATACATGGATCCTATCTCGGATTTCATGGCTTCTAACCATTTGTCGGAATTTGGGCCCACCATTGCTTCTCCATAGCTCGAGGTTCATTGTTGTCTAGCAACATGACCTTCAAGACAGGATCACCGTACCACTCAAGCGAAGACGCATCCTTGTCGCCCCACGAGGTTCGGTAGTGACTTGATCTGAAGCTTCATGATCACTATCATAAGCTTCTACTTCAATTGGTGTAGGTGCCACAGAACAACTTCCCGTGCCTGCTACACACTAGTTGTAGTGACGGTTCAATAACCATATCAAGTCTCCACCATCCTCCCACTCAACTTTTCGAGACAAACTTTTCCTCGAGAAAGGACCTGATTCAAGAAACAATCCCTATTGCTTTCGGATCTGAATTAGGAGGAATACCCAACTGTTTTGGGTGTCCTATGAAGATGCATTTTATCCACTTTGGGTTCGAGCTTATCAACCTGAAACTTTTTCACATAAGCGCCGCAGCCCCAAACCTTTAAGAAATGACACTTAGGTTTCTCTAAACCATAGTTCATACGGTGTCATCTCAACGGAATTACGTGGTGCCCTATTTAAAGTGAATGTGGTTGTCTCTAATGCCTAACCCATAAACGATAGTGGTAATTCGATAAGAGACATCATGGTACGCACCACATCCAATAGGGTGCAACTATGATGTTCGGACACACCATCACACTATGGTGTTCCAGGCGGTATTAATTGTGAAACAATTTCCACAATGTCTTAATTGCGTGCCAAAGCTTGTAACTCAGATACTCATCTCTATGATCATATCATAGACATTTCATCCTCTTGTCACGATGATCTTCAACTTCACTCTGAAATTACTTGAACCATTCAATAATTCAGACTTGTGTTTCATCAAGTAAATATACTCTACATCTACTCGAATCATCGTGAAGTAAGAACAAACGATATTCACTGCAGGCCTCAAAGACTCATTGGACTGCACACATCAAAATGTGTTACTTCCAACAAGTTGCTATCTTGTTCCATTTTACTGAAAAACGAGGCTTTTGGTCATCTTGCCCATGTGGTATGATTTGCATATCTCAAGTGATTCAAAATCAAGTGAGTCCAAACGATCCATCTGCATGGAGTTTCTTCATGCGTATACACCAATAGACATGGTTCGCATGTCTCAAACTTTTCAAAAATGAGTGAGTCCAAAGATCCATCAATATGGAGCTTCTTCATGCGTTTATACCAATATGACTTACATGGCGAAGGCCACAAGTAAGTGGTACTATCATTATTATCTTATATCTTTTGGCATGAAAATGTGTATCACTACGATCGAGATTCAATAAACCATTCATTTCAGGTGCAAGACCATTGAAGGTATTATTTAAATAAACAGAGTAACCATTATTCTCCTTAAATGAATAACCGTATTGCGATAGACATAATCCAATCATGTCTATGCTCAACGCAAACACCAAATCTCGATGGTAGAGGGAGCGTGCGATGCTTGATCACATCAACCTTGGAAACACTTCCAACCCATATCGTCACTCACCTTTAGCTAGTCTCCGCTTATTCCGTAGCTTTTATTTCGAGTTACTAACACTTAGCAACCAAACCGTATCTAATACCTGGTGCTACTAGGAGTACTAGTAAAGTACACATTAACATAATGTATATCCAATATACTTCTATCGACGCTTCCAGCCTTCTCATCTACCAAGTATCTAGGGTAATTCCGCCAAAGTGGTTGTTCCCTTATTACGAAGCACTTAGTCTCGGTTTGGGTTCAACCTTGGGTTTCTTCATTAGAGCAGCAGCTGATTTGCCGCTTCATGAAGTATCCCTTCTTGCCCTTGCCCTTCTTGAAACTAGTGGTTTCACCAACCATCAACAATTGATGCTCCTTCTTGATTTCTACTTTCGCGGCGTCAAACATCGCGAATACCTCAAGGATCATCATATCTATCCCTGATATGTTATAGCTCATCAAGAAGCTCTAGCAGCTTGGTGGCAATGACTTTGGAGAAACATCACTATCTCATCTGGAAGATTAACTCCCACTCGATTCAAGTGATTGTGGTACTCAGACAATCCGAGCACAAGCTCAACGATTGAGCTTTCCTCCCTTAGTTTGCTGGCTAAGAAAATCGTCGGAGGTCTCATACCTCTTGACGCGGGCACGAGCCTGAAATCTCAATTTCAGCCCTCGAAACATCTCATATGTTCCGCGACGTTTCGAAAAACATCTTTGGTGCCTTAACTCTAAACCGTTTATCTGAACTATCACGTAGTTATCAAAACGTGCATGTCTGATGTTCGCAACATCCACAAACGACGTTTGGGGTTCAGCACACTGAGCGGTGCATTAAGGACATAAGCTTTCTACTGTCCGCATAATCGCTACTATCAACTTTCAACTATATTTTCTCTAGGAACATATCTAAACAGTGGAACTAAAGCGCAAGCTTACGACATAATTTGCAAAGATATTTTGACTATGTTTAGGATAATTAAGTTCATCTTATGAACTCCCACTCAGATAGACATCCCTCTGGTCATCTAAGTGATTACATGATCCAAGTCAACTAGGCCGTGTCCGATCATCACGTGAGACGGACTAGTCATCATCGGTGAACATCTTCATGTTGATCGTATCTACTATACGACTCATGCTCGACCTTTCGGTCTCCGTGTTCCGAGGCCATGTGCGTACATGCTAGGCTCGTCAAGTTAACCCCAAGTGTTTTTTGTGTAAAACTGTCTTACACCCGTTGTATGTGAACGTAAGAATCCATCACACCCGATCATCACGTGGTGCTTAGAAGCGATTTAACTGTAGCAACGGTGCACGATCGGGGAGAACACTTCTTGAAATTTTGTAAGGATCATCTTATTTACTACCGTCGTCCTAAGTAAACAAGATGCATAAACATGATAAACATCACATGCAATCAAATAGTGATATGATATGGCCAATATCATTTTGCTCCTTTTGATCTCCATCTTCGGGGCTCCATGATCATCATCGTCACCGGCATGACACCATGATCTCCATCATCATGATCTCCATCATCGTGTCTCCATGAAGTTGTCTCGCCAACTTATTACTTCTACTACTATGGCTACCGGTTAGCAATAAAGCAAAGTAATTACATGGCATTGTTCAATGACACGCAGGTCATACAATAAATTAAGACAACTCCTATGGCTCCTGCCGGTTGTCATACTCATCGACATGCAAGTCGTGAATCCTATTACAAGAACATGATCAATCTCATACATCACATATCATTCATCACATTCTTTTGGCCATATCACATCACATAGCATACCCTGCAAAAACAAGTTAGACGTCCTCTAATTGTTGTTTGCATGTTTTACGTGGCTCTTTGTGGGTTTCTAGCAAGAACGTTTCTTACCACGCAAAACCACAACGTGATTTGCCAATTGCTATTTACCCTTCATAAGGACCCTTTTCATCGAATCCGTTCCGACTAAAGTGGGAGAGCGGCACCCGCTAGCCACCTTATGCACGAAGTGCATGTCAATCGGTGGAACTGTCTCACGAAGAGTACGTAAGGTCGGTCCGGCCGCTTCATCCCACAATACCGTCGAAACAAGATTGGACTAGTAACGGTAAGCATATTGAACAAAATCAATGCCCACAACTACTTTGTGTTCTACTTGTGCAAAGAATCTACGCAATAGACCTAGCTCATGATGCCATCAGGGGAACGAGCGAAATTCAAAAATTTCCCACGTGTCACCAAGATCTATCTATGGAGAGACCAGCAACGAGTAGAAAGAGAGTGCATCTACATACCCTTGTAGATCGCTAAGCGAAGCGCTCAAGTGAACGGGGTTGATGGAGTCGCACTGCCGTGATTCAAATCACCGATGATCAAGTGCGAACGCACGGCACCTCGCGCTCAACACACGTACAGCCGGTGGCGTCTCCCACGCCTTGATCCAGCAAGGAGAGAGGGAGAGGTTGAGGAAGACTCCATCCAGCAGCAGCACAATGGCATGGTGGTGATGGAGGAGCGTGGCAATCCAGCAGGCTTCGCTAAGCACCACGGAGAGGAGGAGTACTTGGGAGAGAGAGAGGGCTGCAACCAAAGGCGGAGATCGAATCACGTGTATTCTGTGTGTCCCATGGGCAGCCCTATGCCTCACTATTTATAGGGGAGAGGGGCTGCGCCCCTTTAGGGTTTCCCACCCCAAGGGGTGCGGCCAGCCTCAGATGGCATCTGGGGTGGCGGCCAGAGGAGGAGGAGAGGGAGGTGCAGGGGAGCATGGGCCTTAGGGCCCATCGCCCTAGGGTTTGCCCCTCCCACCCTCTCCTGCGCTTGGGCCCCTTGTGGGGCGCACCAGCCCACACAGGGCTGGTTCCTCCCACACATGGCCCACGCAGCCCTCTGGGGTAGGTGGCCCCACTTGGTGGACCCGGGACCCTCCCGATGGTCCCGTGCGTTACTCGATAAACCCAAACTTTTCGGTGACCAAAACAGGACTTCCATATATAAATCTTTACCTCCGGACCATTCCGGAACTCCTCGTGACGTCCAGGATCTGATCCGGGACTCCGAACAACATTCGGTAACCACATACAAGCTTCCTTTATAACCCTAGCGTCATCGAACCTTAAGTGTGTAGACCCTACGGGTTCGGGAGACATGTAGACATGACCGAGACATGACTCAATCGATCCCGTATACAATTCCCTTTGTCTAGCGGTATTTTACTTGCCCGAGATTCGATCGTCGGTATACCGATACCTTGTTCAATCTCGTTACCGGCAAGTCTCTTTACTCGTTCCGCAACACATCATCCCGTGATCAACCCCTTGGTCACATTGTGCACATTATGATGATGTACTACCGAGTGGGCCCAGAGATACCTCTCCGTTTGCACGGAGTGACAAATCCGATCTCGATCCGTGTCAACCCAATGACACTTTCGGAGATACCGTAGTGCACCTTTATAGTCACCCGCCACGTTGTGACGTTTGATACACCCAAAGCACTCCTACGGTATCCGGGAGTTACACGATCTCATGGTCTAAGGAAGAGATACTTGACATTATAAAAGCTCTAGCAAACGAACTACACGATCTTTGTGCTATGCTTAGGATTGTCTTGTCCATCACATCATTCTCCTAATGATGTGATCCCGTTATCAACGACATCCAATGTCCATAGTCAGAAACCATGACTATCTGCTGATCACAACGAGCTAGTCAACTAGAGGCTCACTAGGGACATATTGTGGTCTATGTATTCACACGTGTATTACGATTTCCGGATAATACAGTTATAGCATGAATAAAAGACAATTATCATGAACAAGGAAATATAATAATACTTTTATTATTTCCTCTAGGGCATATGTCCAACAAATCTCCCCAACACTCAACTCTCCTCACTGATTTGGCTGTGGTGGAAGAAATGATTGAGTGGAAAGCAACTTGGGAAGGCTAGAAATCAAGTTTCATATGGTGGGAGTGGAGCAACTTGATCTCAACACAAGGGTAGGTAGTTTTCTTCTCAGAAATGTAAGGTAGGAGTGGTAGTTCTTTCGATGGCTCTCTCCACTAATGAAGAGGGGTGGAGGGTATTTATAGCCTCCACACAAAATCCAACCGTTACACACATTTGACCAATCTCGGTGGGACCGAAGTTGACAACTCGGTGAGACCGAAAGTTCAAATAATGTGAACGTTGGGATTTTCGGTGGGACCGAAAATACAATCTCGGTTAGTCCGATTCGTCCAAAGACAACAGCTTGCCAATCTCGGTGGGACCGACTTCATCATCTCGGTGACACCGATTTGATGATGTATGTTCTGAAGCTTGGCAACTCAAGTTTCGGTGAGACCGAGTTCAGAATCGAAAAATCCGAAATTTCTAGGGTTTGGCTTTGTGGCTGAGGTGGTTCATCTCGGTGTGACTGGGTTTGGAATATCAGTGGGACCGAGATTACTTATGAGTGTATATTGCAGTGAGAGTTGCTGATAGTTTAGGAGATGTATCACTAAGCACTTGAGCAACCAGATCATCATCATAACCTCATCCCCTTTTAATAGTATTGGCTTTCCTATGGACTCAATGTGATCTTGGATCACTAAACCAAAAATGGAGTCTTGAGCTTTTGCCAATGCTTGCCTTAGCATTTTGAGGGTCCACTTCTTGATCCTTGCCATACCCATATCAATCGAACTTTCTGAAATGATTCTCAAGTAACTATTAGTTCAATGATATATATGTTGTTATTAATTACCAAAACCACCCGGGGATTAGTTGCACTTTCATAATCCTATTCTGGAAGTCATGTTACTTGACCATGGCGAACCTACGAACTATGAGGAAGCGATGATGAGCCCAGATTCCGCGAAATGGCTTGAGGCCATGAAATCTGAGATGGGATCCATGTATGAGAACAAAGTGTGGACTTTGGTGGAGTTGCCCGATGATCGGTAAGCCATATTGTATAAATGGACCTTCAAGAGGAAGACAGATGCTGATAGTAGTGTTACTATCTACAAAGCTCGACTTGTCGCAAAAAGGTTTTTGAAAAGTTCAAGGTGTTGAATACAATGAGATTTTCTCAACTGTAGCGATGCTTAAGTCTGTCCGAATCATATTAGCAATTGCCACATTTTATGAAATCTAGCAAATGGATGTCAAAACTGCATTCATTAATGGTTTTCTTAAACAAGAGTTGTATATGATGCAACCAGAAGGTTTTGTCAATCCTAAAGGTGCTAACAAAGTGTGCAAGCTCCAGCGATCCATCTATGGACTGGTGCAAGCATCTCAGAGTTGGAATATATGCTTTGATAAATTGATCAAAGCATATAGTTTTGTACAGACTTACGGTGAAGCCTGTATTTACAAGAAAGTGAGTGGGAGTACAACAGCATTTCTGATAAGTATATGTGAATGACATATTGTTGATCGAAAATAATGTAGAATTATTCTGCAAAGCATAAAGGAGTGTTTGAAAGGAGTTCTTTAAAAGAAAGACCTCAGTAAAGCTACTTACATATTGAGCATCAAGATCTATTGAGATAGATCAAGACGCTTGATAAGATTTTCAATGAGTACATACCTTGACAAGATTTTGAAGTAGTTAAAAATGGAACAGTCAAAGAAAGAGTTCTTGCCTGTGTTGCAAAGGTATGAAATTGAGTAAGACTCAAATCCCGACCATGGAAGAAAATAGAAAGAGAATGAAAGTCATTCCCTATGCATCGGTCATAGGTTCTATAAAAGTATGCCATGATATGGACCAGACCTATTGTATACTCTGCCCTGGTTTGGCAAGGGAGTACAATAGTGATCTAGGAGTAGATCACTGGACATTGGTCAAAATTATCCTTAGTGGAATAAGGATATGTTTCTCGATTATGGAGGTGACAAAAAGGTTCATCGTAAAGGGTTACATCGATACAAGTTTTGGCACTGATCCAGATGACTGTAAGTCTTAATCTGGATACATATTGAAAGTGGGAGCAATTAGCTATAGTAGCTCCGTGTAGAGCATTGTAGACATAGAATATTTGTAGAATACATACGGCTCTGAACGTGACAGACCCGTTGACTAAACTTCTCTCACAAGCAAAACATGATCATACCTTAGTACTCTTTGGGTGTTAATCACATAGCGATATGAACTAGATTATTGACTCTAGTAACCCCTTTGGGTATTGGTCACATAACGATGTGAACTATGTTAATCATATACAGATATGAATATTGGTGTTAAATCACATGGCGATGTGAACTAGATTATAGACTCTAGTGCAAGTGGGAGACTGAAGGAAATATGCCCTAGAGGCAATAATATATTTATTTCCTTATATCATGATAAATGTTTATTATTCATGCTAGAATTGTATTAACCGGAAACATAATACATGTGTGAATACATAGACAAACATAGTGTCACTAGTATGCCTCTACTTGACTAGCTCGTTGAATCAAAGATGGTTAAGTTTCCTAACCATAGACATGAGTTGTCATTTGATTAATAGGATCACATCATTAGGACAATGATGTGATTGACTTGACCCATTCCGTTAGCTTAGCACTTGATCGTTTAGTATGTTGTTATTGCTTTCTTCATGACTTATACATGTTCCTTTGACTATGAGATTATGCAACTCCCGTTTACCGGAGGAACACTTTGTGTGCTACCAAACGTCACAATGTAACTGGGTGATTATAAAGGAGCTCTACAGGTGTCTCTGAAGGTACATGTTGAGTTGGCATATTTCGAGATTAGGATTTGTCACTCCAATTGTCGGAGAGGTATCTCTGGGCCCTCTCGGTAATGCACATCACTATAACCCTTGCAAGCAATGTAGCTAAAGAGTTAGTTACGGAATGATGCATTACTTAACGAGTAAAGAGACTTGCCGGTAACGAGATTGAACTAGGTATTGAGATACCGACGATCGAATCTCGGGCAAGTAACATATCGATGACAAAGGGAACAATGTATGTTGTTATGCGGTTTGACCGATAAACATCTTCGTAGAATATGTGGGAGCCAATATGGGCATCCAGGTCCCGCTATTGGTTATTGACCGGAAATGTGTCTCAGTCATGTCTACATAGTTCTCGAACCCGTAGGGTCTGCACGCTTAACGTTTCATTGACGATATAGTATTATATGAGTTATGTATGTTGGTAATCGAATGTTATTTGGAGTCCCGGATAAGATCATGGACATGACAAGGAACTCCAGAATGGTCCGGAGATAAAGTTTGATATATGGGATAATAGTGTTTGATCTCCGGAAGGGTTCCAGAATTCACCGAAAGGGGTTCCGGATGTTTCCGAAATGTTTGGGTACGAGAACACGTTATTTGGGCCAAAGGGGAAAGCCCACAAGGTTTTTGGAAAGCGCAAAAGGAAGTTTTATGAGTTCAGGGGCGACGCCAGGTCCTCGGCGTCGGGTCTAGACGCCGGAACCTGGCGTTCGCCCTAGAGTCCGAGAAGGACTCTTGCCTTTCGGGTGAAACCGACTTTGTGGAGGCTTTTACTCCAAGTTTCGACCCCAAGGCTCAACATATAAATAGAGGGGCAGGGCTAGCACCAAAGACACATCAAGAAACACCAAGCCGTGTGTCGGCAACCCCGCCCCTCTAGTTTATCCTCCGTCACAGTTTTCGTAGTGCTTAGGCGAAGCCCTGCGGAGATTGTTCTTCACCAACACCATCACCACGCCGTCGTGCTGCCTGAACTCATCTACCACTTCGCCCATCTTGCTGGATCGAGAAGGCGAGGACGTCATCGAGCTGAACGTGTGCAGAACTCGGAGGTGCCGTGCGTTCGGTACTTGGATCGGTCGGATCGTGAAGACGTACGACTACATCAACTGCGTTGACAAACACTTCCGCTTAGCGATCTTCAAGGGTATGAAGATACACTCCCCCTCTCGTTGCTATACATCACCATGATCTTGCGTGTGCATAGGAAAATTTTGAAATTACTGCATTCCCCAACACTCCCCCCTAGGGCGCGCCACCCCCTTGGCCGGCCCCCTCTCCTACACTCCTTTATATACAGGGGAGGGGGGCACCCCATAGACACAACATTGATCTCTTGATCTCTTAGCCGTGTGCGGTGCCCCCCTCCACCATAGCCCTCGATAATATTGTAGTAGTGCTTAGGTGAAGCCCTGCGTCGGTAGAACATCAAGATCGTCACCACGCCGTCGTGCTGACGGAACTCTTCCCCGACATTCTGCTGGATCGGAGTCCGATGATCGTCATCGAGCTGAACGTGTGCTAGAACTCGGAGGTGTCGTAGTTTCGGTGCTTGATCGGTCGGGCCGTGAAGACGTATGACTACATCAACCGCGTTCTTCTAACGCTTCCGCTTTCGGTCTACGAGGGTATGTGGATAACACACTCCCCTCTCGTTGCTATGCATCACCATGATCTTGCACGTGCGTAGGAAATTTTTTGGAATTACTACGTTCCCCAACATCTTCTTCTTGGCCTCTAGCCATTGTGCAGCTCCCATGTAAAGTTGATAGCACCATCGTTGATGTACTTCTGTTCATGGTAACACGATGGCCGGGAGAAAATTCTGGTAGTTGCTCATCCATCTGTGTAGGTTGCTAATCTATCGTCACCACACAATGGTTGGGCGACATTTGCCTAAAAAAAGGGGCCAGCGGTACCTCTGAGGGAAAGCATGGATGCGAGCCACTTCCCAGCCTTCTCACGCACTCAACAATTTTTGCCATCGGATGTCGTGTTTCAATTATTCCTGGTCGTTCAATTGTTGTGTTGTTTTGTATTTTCCAGCTATATAAGTGGGCCGAGTGTCCTAAAGGGCAGCTATTTTGGCAGGAAATCGGGCTACTCTGGTTGATTTGGGCCTAGAGGGTAACTGTGGCCCACCAACCGACTCAACCCGTTTGTTTCATATTCGAACGTCCCTCTCCCTCCGTTCTCGCCAAGGGCGGACCTAACAACTTTTTTGAACGGGGAGGAGGGGGGAAAATACTTGAGTGGGGGCATATTTTGGCACATTTTGTATAAATTTAGAGAGTTTTAGTTTTTTTCCTAATAATACAACCAAATCCTACAAGATTTTCAAAGCAAGGCCCTACTCAACGTCAACATGGGTCTGCCCCTAGGTCCGCGATTTTTTTTCAAACTATCACGTATTTTGTAGTAAATTCGGAAACTACAGCATGCTTTGGATAAAAATCAAATGTAGCACCCTGTTGCCGAGGTGTAGGCCGAAAAGGTAGTTTTCGGCCAACTGTTGGCCGAAAAGGGGCGGAGTTGGTCGAAAAGGCTGTTTTTGGCTACCTTTTGGCCGAAAAGTACTTTTTGGTCAAGTGTAGGCCGAAAAGTACTTTTTGGTCAAGTGTAGGCCAAAAAGTCCCTTGGGCCCACCTTTTTGTTATCGGTTGGCCAATGTATTTTCCCGCCACCCGTTTCCTGCCACCCGTTTCCCGCCAACCCTTTCCCGCCACCCGTTTCCCGCCAACCCCTTCCCGTACTATGAAAAGTATGTCAAACATAGTACGAGTGACCAACACGTCTAAGTTGTTGCCCGCTTCCATAAGGGCGCCCCGGTGCTTTCTATCGATGTTACCATTAAGCAACGGATACGAAGACATATCTGCAATTCAAACAACAAATCTCAGGTGCAAATAAAACATAGTACAAACATATTACAAATTAAACCATAGTACGACATATTACGAATTAAAACATAGTCCTGACATATTACAAATTAAAGCATAGTCCTGACATATTACATATTAAAACATAGTCCACATATTACGAATTAAAACATAGTCCTGACATATTACATATTAAAACATAGTCCTGACATATTACATATTAAAACACAATACGACACATTATATAGCTTCTGAGTTATTTCTTCCTCGTCCACCCCTTCGGCCTCGACTGCCACGACCACGTCCGCCTCTTGCTCCTATTGTCGCAGTCATCGATGTGGAAGCACTCGTTGATGTGGAAACACCATCTTTGTTTAGGTCGGGACAATATTTCATCCTATACCCATAAGCCGCGCATAACAAACATTGTCTGGTTGCTCCACCAACTTCAGATTGGTCCATGTTGTTTCGGATGCGACGGGCCTTTCGTCTGCCCCTACTTGTTCGCCAAAGGTCTGGATACGGCATGTATACTCTCTCATTGTCGTTTACCTTGTTGAAATTGCCGACAACTCTAAACCCTGTCATCTCACATGTCCATGTGTTGAGGACTGCCTCTTTTAAATAGTATGGGGACACAAAGGAGATAGCATCCAACTCAATCTGGCCACAGGCAGCCAACACATGAGAGCAAGGTAGGTGCAACAACTTCTGTTTGTTGCATGTACACTCACACGTTGGATAAAATTCCATTCCAATTTTTACCTCGTGTGTCTTCACCTCATGTCCAAAACCAAAACCATCAGTAGGAAGCTGAACCTCATACCTCCTTTCTTGATTCCCTATGAGTCTGCTAGTGTGCTTCTTTGCTTTCTCTATCTTCTTTGCCATGTATTCCATGACACGACTACAATAAGGTGTGTTGTGATTATCTTCAATATGCTTCTTTGCTAACTCGTGCCTTTCTCTGAAATATCTCAAAGTTCCGTGGAATACAGCCTCCACAATAGCTGTGAGTGGTAATGCTCTATTCCCTCTCAGCACAAAGTTATACACCTCGGCAAGATTGGTTGTCATATGGCCATACCTAGCTCCATGGGTGTCATGCATCAAAGACCAATTCACTGGAGGCTCTTTCTCTATCCACTCAGAAAAATTCTTTATTGCCCTTCCTTCTTTCTCTTAGTATTAGGAGGGTCAATTCTTTGGCAAGTCACAAAGACCTCATGGCTCCTCTAGCTCCGCGATGAGTCTTTGCTAATTTAACTGGTCTTCTTCCATTTTCTTCCTCGCACGGACCTGCTTCTTAGTAAACTCATCTAGTTTTGACCAAATAAATCCGTATTTGCGCTGCTGGCTCTGCTTGCATAATTTTTTGAACAAGTTCATCATCCGCTTGTTCTTGAACTGTGAGAAAAATTAGCCCCAAGATGGCGCATGCACCACTGGCTCTGCAAGTCCCTCCAAGGTGTTGGTTTGTCAACTGTTGGATTACGTAGTGTCTTGACGGCCTTCAATATACCAGCATGCCTGTCATGAATGACACACACGTTTGCTCGGTCCTTCACGATGGCAATTTTCACTTGCCGGAAGAACCATACCCAGCTGGGAAAGTTCTCATCCTCCACAAATGCCATGGCAAGTGGGATGATTTGATTGTTCCCGTCCACACCAATAGCAATCAGGATTTGCCCTCTATACTGACCGGTCAGGAATGTACCATCCACAAACATAACAGGAGGACAATGCTGGAAAGCTTCGATGCACATAGCAAAAGAGAAGAACACTCATTTCAACACCTTGAAATCTGGTATACTCATCAACCTCATGTGTTGTACCTTCACATAAGTGCCGGGATTCCTCTCCTTCAGGCAGCCAAGGAGACGGACAGCATTATCATATGAGTCGAAGAACGTCCCAAACCTTTCCTCCATAGCCTTCTGTTTAGACCTCCAAGCCTTCCCATAAGGAATGACATAATTCCATCTAACCTTCACTGCTGTCTGGATGTGTTTTGCTTCCATATCTTTCTTCTCTACTATCTCAGTATATCTGAGTTGCGCAATGAGAGTTGAAGTCAGGTTCGGATGCTTCACCAGCAGGTTCTTCCTCACACAATTATGTGGGACGACATTGGTGACAACCCAGTGGATGTCATACTTCGGCACGTGCCCGTGCACCTTCCCAGGACAACCTGTTTCAACACATTTCACGATATAGTTTGTTGGACTTGATATGTGTGTCCGGAAAACCCTCTGCATACACATAGCCCACTTTATCACCGCGTACTTCAATTTTTTCTTTGTATCAAACATAGACCCTATCTGTACTTGGTTCAAATTATACTGCCATGGAGTCTCATGGCCATCGTTGACCGTAAGGTCGGTGGATATGTCATGATCCCATGAAGATGGAATCGGTACCTCCACTTCATCCTCAGAATTTTCAGAATCCAGTTCCTCATCCGCCAATCCATCCTCGTCCTCTTCCTCCATCACCCTTTGCATTTCATCCCCTTCCTCATCCCCCATCAGCAAAACCAGAACCAGCTAATATTATCAACTGGCTACTCTGCCCAGTATCAGGACCACAAACATTGTGTGGCACGTACTCCGACTCTTTCTCGGGTTGGCTAGCATCCACATCTTCTGGTTGTGACCCAGATAAAACAATCTCGTTAGCCACTTCACTGCCTTGGCCGGGTTCATACCCACTATGGAGTTCTACGGTATTCTCCTCCTTGATGCAGTTGCACAAGTGCATATGGGTGGATTCTTCGTCTCGGCAATACTTAACAGGACAACCAATGCTGGCTCCTATCTACCAACATCAACTCCCACTTGACATTTTTACAGGATTTGGTCCACAATGCCCGAATCTTGTGGAACATACTTGGGATCCGCATCAAACTAGTTGTCAACCAAGACTTCAACCTGTCTAATGTCCACCGTCCGGTTCATTAGTGTTATGACGCCATTTTTAAACTCGCTAAGATCAACCCCCTACTCATTATATCGAACATTACCAACGCCGTAGTAAACAGACAGATTTACTGATTCAGACATTTTCACCTGTCAGACATTGTCGTCTTCTCATTAATCACTACGAACACTAATATTACCCGCTACACGAACTATGCGCTAAAATGCCTCCACAAATATATTAACACTAAAATGCCTCCACAAATATATTAACACTAAAATTTGCAATATGACTTATATACACTAACTAAACTATACAATTTAGATAAAATTTGTGACGACGTGGTTATACCTCCGAAGCGTGTGTCCCTAGCTTCTTGCTTCTCTCTTTGACTCAGCGGCACCGGCCACCTCGCGAAGTACTTGCACCACCGGACAACGACAGCGCCGCCCCCTCGACGACCGGAGGTTCAACTCCGGTCAGCCCCCAAGCTCCTCCTCCTCCTCACCACCTCCTCCTCCACAGCTGCTGCTACTACTCACCACCACCTACTGCCCGTCCTCCTCTCCACCATGGCTCCTCCTCCCCAAACGCATAAAAAACTATCCCATAGCAAAAAATGATACCGTACGCCAGCGGGGATTGCTATGATCTACCGATTCTGTGGGTTGGATGTGGAAATGCGTGGCAAATGGAGGAGATCAGCGTGGGGTAGCGAGGTACAGAGAGGAACAAGAGAGAGAGAGAGAGAGAGAGAGAGAAAGGAAGAACAGAGGCGAGCGAAGGAAGGAGACGGTGCAGCCTTATCCGCACCTTTTCGGTCGAGTGGTGGCCGAAATCCACTCTGGCCGACGACTGGCCGAAACGGCCCAATTCGGTCGCAGGGTGGCCGAAAACGGCCCACATCGGTTGCGGGGAGGTCGAAGCTACTATTTTTGGCTGGGCCCTCCCCGACACCAACTTTTCAGCCCAGGTACACATGTCTTCGGCCAAAGCGCGGCCGAAAAGGCCTCTTCGTCCTTAGCCTGACCGAAAACTACCTTTTCAGCCCACACGTGGCCGACAGGGTCATAGTTTTGCATTTTTTTTTCATTCTGTGCTATAGTTTCCGAAATTGCTACAAAATACGTGATAGTTTTAAAAAAATCACCTGATTTTTTTTCAAAACTATCACGTATTTTGTAGTAAATTCGGAAACTAAAACATGCTTTGGATAAAAATCAAATGTAGCACCCTGTCGACCAGGTGTAGGCTGAAAAGGTAGTTTTCGGCCAACTGTTGGCCAAAGTAGGGTTTTCGGCCCTGCCTTGGCCGAAAAGGGGCGGAGCTGGCCGAAAAGGCTGTTTTCGGCTACCGTTTAGCCGAAAAGGACTTTTTGGTCAAATGTAGGCCGAGAAGTACTTTTTGATCAAGTGTAGGCCGAAAAGTACTTTTTGGTCAAGTGTAGGCCGAAAAGTCCCTTGGGCCCACCTTTTTGTTATCGGTTGGCCAATGTATTTTCCCGCCAACTTTCCCGCCAGCTCTTTCCCGCCACCCGTTTCCCGCCAACCCTTTCCCACCACCAGTTTCCCATCAACCCCTTCCCGCCATACCGCAGTCGTTCTTTCCCGCCATTTTCTCCTCTGTACCTATAAAAACCCCTTCAGGCGGAGGTGGATAAGCATTCAGTGCAGTTTAGTCGAGATGTCCCATTATCCTTTTGATCATAGTTTTCACCCTGGGATGAGCAAGACTCTTCTTAGGCTAGCTATCGATTTCAGGATGGACAATAGGATAGTTCCATGGGACGAACTCACCGGTAGTGACACCATAATGAATGAGTTGGCTCACAATTACGAGAGTGCAGGTGGCTGAAAGGACCTATGAGGAGGTACGTAAAGAACTTCTTAGGTTGCATGAAAGGTGGAAGAAGGTAGTGGAGCTGAAGAGTGAAACTTTCAGAAGGACTGCAGCAAAGAATCCATTTTTAAGGACTGAGGAGAGCGAGGACGAAGATGATATCTTCATGTCGCCGCTTCTGGGTTCTGCGTCGTCCAAGGGCAAGAATTCTGCATCCTCGAAGGGCAAGAGTTCTGCATCGACGGAGGGCAAGAGGACCGCCTCGTCAAAGGGCAAGAGGGCTACATCAACGGAGGATGACGATGATGACTTCATGTAGTATGTAAGATGTATTCCAGTTCTACCGTTTAATTCAGATGTACTTGCGTTATTAGTTTGTACTGTATTATTGTAGGGCATTATGTTCTATCTTAGTTTCATTTTGTAGTATGTAAGATGTATTTATTAAGTTTAGCCGCATCGTTTAATTCAGATGTACTTGTATATTAATTATTGGTTGTAGTCTCTTTGGAAATGTAAGTGGAATAACAATGCGAATTAATAGTAATATGTCTCTCGCATACATAAAACAATATATGTCTCCTGATACATGAACATGAAGCATGTCTCATACATAAATAATGACTCACAGCTGCGAATAGTCTGAAAGTAACATAGATAATGACTCATACATAGATAACCATATCACTGCGGGGGACGACGATGAGTCTGGGTCTTCCTCGGGCGAGGACCGGAAGGCGATAAGCGTTGTGGCGGTGGACGAGGCTCGCAATAACCATGACCATAGTTAACCTCGTCTGTCACGGTTTGTGTCTCTTACGTCGGTGGTGGTGGTGGAGTGAGAAACACTGTGTGCGAGAAGTCATAAATGTTTGCAGCTTGGTCATCATCCTCGCCGTCGCCCCCAAAGTGCGAAGCACCACCACTAAGCATCGGTGACTGCACTGAATGCATGAATGGTTGCAACTAGTTGCCGCCTGCGGTAAAGTAAAACATGTAAAATTGATACAAATGCATGAACGAAGCACCACCACTAAGCATCAGTGGCTGCTGAGAATGCAGGAACGATTACTACAATGTTGAAAAGAATGTAGTGAGTAGTGTTACCTAGTTCCATTTGCTGATGCCAGTAAGCGCTCCCTAGCTGTGAAGGAGGTTGTTGATGCCAGGAAGAGCTCCCTGGCTGTGAAGGAGGTGGCTGATGCCAGGAAGAGCTCCCTGGCTGTGAAGGATTAGGTTATGCACGGTGCATAGAGGGTCATGGTTCTGAATGGTGCACAGAGGGTCGTGGTTCTGAATGCTGTACAGAAGGACATGGCGGACGATGTGCTGGAGGAGGAAGTGCAACATCCGAAGACCGTCTACATGTAACAGCTGCGTAAATCCCACGTAGCTTGTCATCAAGACGCCTCAACCATGAGACGCTCTCTCGCGGTGGGATAGTTTCTCCCCTCTAAAACCGCTGCATTAAGGCGGAAACCTCCTCTCGCGCCTGTATTGTCAAGTCACCCTGTACACGAAGAGTTAACCAATTATGTCCTCGTTGTATGATATACACCACGAATAGATAACCAAGCGAATATGTCCAGGTTAACAAAAGACTTAACATATGAGAATCAAGGCACGTACCGCGTGGTGTCTGCTTCTCACAACAGAGGTAGTTGGGTGCATATCGCTGGTGAGAGGGGCTTCGATCTGATCAGGAGCAGCTCATGGAACCAAGTAGATCCTCGTTGTATGCCGGTAACACTGCAGATACAACCCAAACATTTCCTAGTTAAAGGCTCGAACCTCACCCCAGATATTTGTCGGCGCGGTAGTCCATTCGTCAACGTAAAGGGTAATGGTCTTAAGCCAATAAGCCATGGACTTGTTTCCTCCTAAGCGACTTTCCCTGAGATTGACATGCGCGATACATGATTAGGTATATTCTGAATGCAGAGTTGACAACTAAAATAGTATTAGTACTTACTTGTGCACGTGTTCTGGCAAGTGTGGAATATCTGGAATCTCAGGCTCTTGATATAGACCGAACTGTCTCATCACCCTATGAAGAGTCATCTCCTCAACCGTCATGTCGAACACCAACTTGGCCTTGGTCATCCAATAGTGCCGATCTCTAGTGCACAAGCCAGAAATTCCAATTGGGCACCTCGATGATATAGCCTGAGGCGAGTATGGCTCCCAGATAACTTGATCCTCGTGCAAGCTATCAAACTGCACCGTGAAGTACGGGTAGCATCCCCTAACCTGGCTATTTTTCAATCCAGACGCGACACAAACAAACAGGTCGGCAATCTTTACCCTGTGGAAACTTTTCCTCTCGAGGTTGCTTCGGGCCTCGCTGGGCTGGGGACGAGTG
This sequence comes from Aegilops speltoides, assembly GCA_021437245.1. NCBI lineage: Eukaryota > Viridiplantae > Streptophyta > Magnoliopsida > Poales > Poaceae > Aegilops > Aegilops speltoides. Next base: position 492,969,356 of record CM038142.1, read on the forward strand.
ATGAAAGATGTGCATGGTACTGTAGCTCCATGACGACATGCCACACAGTGATGGCACACGCGCACACACGAATCGAGTAACATCCGATTCTGGACCCTGGAGAGGCGCACCGCGCGATCGCAAGCAGCGCGCTGACGCCGCACCGGCAGCCCCAAACCGAGCAAAAACCAAGACCAGCACGCACACGCGACACCAACACCAACACGAGCTGGTAGCGTAGAGATGATGTCAAAACAAAGAAAAACACGAGCTGGTAGGAGGAAGGTTCCCGGTAGCTTCAGGGTTTTTGTCTCTCCCTTGGTCGCTAAAAAAGAAAGAAGACATTCCAGACTTGTCTCTCCTTGTCCGTCCCCATCGATCCCTCGTACGTATACGTAGCCACCGCTTTGCCGTACTTTTTATATACATACAAGAAGATATGTCCAAATGTTAGCGTCAATTCAAAGGGCAGAGCCGCTGTATTTTGTTCGGCACGTCGTCAAGGAATTATGTATTTCCCGTGTCTGTCTCCTCGTCGGTCCCCCGTCCCTCGTACGTACGTACTACTACGTACACAGCCCACCGGTTGGCTTCGCTGTATCTAGGCGGGGCTAGCGGGGCAGCCGTTACCCCATCCGCGTCATCGCAGGCCTCGCTCTCGTACCCAATTCCAGCAGCAGCGGCCACCGGCCAGGCCGATCCCCGAGCGGTGCCCTGCCCCGCCCGGCCACACAACCGGGGCGAGGTGGAGGGGGCGCTAACGGACCAGCTGCGCGGCACGCCACGTTGCCCGCCCCTTTTCTAACCCCCGCTTCCCTCGCCTACCTGCACTGCACGGTATACATGTGCCCGCCCCCGCCCCCGCCGCCCGCCCCGATGCTCTCTTGAGGAGGTAGCGGCGAGGCGAGGTGGTAGCCAGCCCAAAGAAACAGAGCGCAGCCGAGCCGCCCTGCGAGAAGGAAGGAAGGAAGGAGGGAAGGAAGGAAGATGGACTCCTCCGCGGTGGCGGTGGCGGCGCCGCTGCTGGAGGCCGGCGGCAAGGAGATGCGCCAGCTGGGCCGCACCGCGCACAACATGTCCTCCTCCTCCCTCCGCAAGAAGTCCGACACCTCGCTCGTCCGCAAGGTGCCCTGCGCCGCGCTCCGCGGCTTCCTCTCCACCCTCCAGGAGGTGCTCTTCGGCACCAAGCTCTTCGTCCTCTTCCCCGCCGTCCTCCTCGCCGTCGTCGCCAGATACATGCGCTTCGGCCAGGTACGCCTCTCCTCGCCTCATCTCTCCTTCTTTCCTTTCCTTTCCTGCAAGGCTGTAACCTCCAATCTTTCTCATCGGCCCTTCAACGCCTGCTTCCACCTGATTTCCGTGTTTATTTATCCCACTTTCACCTAATAGTTGCTAGTATTAGGTTAACTTAGCTGCTCCGTTCTGTTTGTTTGCTCGATCGAACCTCTTTGATTCCGATTGCTTCCTCTGTCCATCACAATTGGATCGGATCATATATGTTCTGTGTAGGGACGATTGGTTTTCTCTGTGAATCGCTCTGTGTTAAGCTTTACATGTGCCGTGTAGTACCAACATAAAACGCACATTACATTTTTCATCACCCTAGGTGGATTACGGTCGTACATCGGTTTCAGTGCCGTTTCGCCTAGAAAGATCTCGCATTCTCCTCTGCTTTTGTCACATCAACGCAGGAACACCTAGCTATGTAAAACTTGCATGTGCCTTGTCTCCAACATAAAACAAGCATCCTGAACATTTTCATCGCCACCATAAAAACATATATTATTCTCCTCTGCCCACCGCTAACTAACTCCTGCATTTAGTATTACCTTATTAGTGCTTAGATTAATAGTTCAACAGGGCGTTGCACAAACATGGGAGAGAGAGAGAGAGAGAGAGAGAGAGAGAGAGAGAGAGAGAGAGAGAGAGAGAGAGAGAGAGAACAAGAGCTGTGGCCAATGCATTCATAGTCCCATACTAAGTTTTCTTATTGATTTCCATTAAAGAAACCGCCAACATAACTATTCATAGCAATTACTAGTAGTATATGTTTATGAGAAGAATGGAATGATGGTGATTTGATTTACATTTTCTTTGGAGAAAGATTTGATTTACATCGAGCTGTTTACATGTGAGTTGCCCCATACCGGCATGTGGGCTAGGCCTCAAGCCCCAACCACTAATCAAAATTGACGCGTTACAGATGGAATCGTGGGATGGAATAAGCCGCGACTAATATGCCCCCGGCTCTGCGAATCACATGCACATTCTTGCCCTCCACCACCACCCATGTCGCCCATGTCGGTCCATCAACCTCCATGCCCGCACCTCACATCCACCTCCCTAATGCCACTACTAGTGTAGTATATTACCCATCCATGATCCATCCAGCGATGGCAGCCATTAATCCCCGCCCCTGGGCTCACTGCACATGCAGCAACAATGATTAAGATGGGTTTAGTACTAAGTTAACAACGTGGTCACCAGGTGAATCCTGTCCGTACGCAGGCTCCACTGCGCTAGCAGTTCCGTCCGACAGTCCTTCGGCTGATCGGCGAGAGCTCAGCTCAAACACGAGCACGGGCCGTTTTCACTGTGGGATTCCTCTGGACAAAGCAGAGGTAGATGCCCTTGCTGTACTGCCTTCTCTTGTCTTCTTACCAAGTTCCACAGTCCGGCATGTGACTCCTACGTCTTCTCAGCTCTCACTGTCGTGTGTCCGTGCTACAGAGAACACGTGAGACACACCAGGACTGCCTATGCTTGTAGTTTGTACCAACATATTCCAAGCTGTACCATGTTCAAAAATCTGGCCGATTAAACAGGGACAGTGATAATTTCGGGCTAGAACCAATAGGACAGGAAGAGCATGTAGATGCCGAATATTCTTCACCGTCTGCCCATCTTTTCGGACACTTGCTATCTTTTTCCCTAATGCTGAGCTCATACAGGTGTGGCTCTTCGTGCTTAGCTTAATCGGGCTAATTCCTCTTGCGGAGCGACTCAGTTTCTTGACGGAGTAAGTCTCTTCTGTTCATCGTCATAGCGTGTTCGGTTCGGCGTTACCTTCTTTATTATGTTGCTGACAAAACTTGCACTCTGTTATTTTTGTTATTTTGATTGATCACAGACAGATCGCTTTCTACACCGGTCCCACTGGTAAGAGTTGTTGATCTCGAAACGTCAAATCGTTCCAAGTTTCTAACCAACCTACAACTTGGACATCATGTGGTTATCTACCTGAACTGCAGTTGGTGGGCTGTTGAATGCGACATTCGGCAACGTCACCGAGGTTATCATCGCGCTATTCGCCCTGAGGGAAGGCAAGATAACGGTGGTGAAATGCTCCCTGCTCGGCTCCATCTTGTCCAACTTGCTGCTTGTCCTCGGCACCTCCCTCTTTTTTGGTGGGCTGGCAAACCTCGGCGTCGAGCAGCCATACGACAGAGTAACCAACTCGCCTATCTACTTCTTACTACTGTTATGCTGTTTATGATTGCACGAATTTGTCATGACGCATGAACGACGGTATGGCTTTCATTTGTGCAGAAGCAAGCAGATGTCAGCACAGGGCTTCTAATTCTTGGTGTGCTATGCCAATCGATGCCGTTGATGCTGAGGTATGCGGTAAGCGCCGGTGAGCATGCAGTAAACTCCGACGATTCAGGATTGGTGCTATCCCGGGCGTGCAGCGTTCTCATGATCCTGGCCTATGGAGCCTACCTTTACTTCCAGCTGAAGACACATCGCCAGCTCTTTGAGCCCCAGGAGGTGTGTAATATTTGTTAAGTGCTGATCAGAAACCAGAATAGCCTATTAACATGCATATAACTAGTTGGTTAATGACAAAATGATCAGGTTGAAGATGATGGTGATGATTTGGTCTCTGAAGATGAGGCGGTACTGGGATTTACAAGTGCGATGGTTTGGCTAGCAGTCATGACTGTGATAACCGCCTTACTGTCAGAGTATGTCGTTAGCACAATTGAGGTATGCAAATGCAACACCATCCTATGTTCATGTTGGCTAAGTTTGGATGGGCGTTCTGAAGGAATTTCCTCTGTAATTTTACTCTGAGCTAACCTACAGCGTAGCTAAGAATGTTTTTTGGGAACAAATTTTGCAGGCGGCCTCAGAATCCTGGGAACTATCAGTGAGCTTCATTAGCATCATCTTGATTCCGATCGTCGGGAATGCAGCAGAGCATGCTGGAGCAATCATATTTGCTTTTAAGAACAAGCTGGTAAGTAGAATCAGAAGTTCAGGACCGGTGCATACTCACTGAAATGTCACAGGGAGCGATCACTAACACCTAATCTAATTTTTTTTTGTCGTTGTTGGTTGTGACAGGACATCACCCTTGGAGTATCTTTGGGGTCAGCTACGCAGATTTCCATGTTTGTGGTCTGTATTAACTAACCTCTAGACATTGTTAACTTCATATGGTCTTTGCCTTTGTCTCTTTCCTGATGGAACTGAACTGTCCTATGTAGGTGCCGCTGAGTGTCCTTGTGGCTTGGGTCATGGGGGTTCCGATGGATCTTGATTTCAACCTGCTAGAGACTGGTTCCTTGTTCCTGGCAATATTAGTGACAAGCTTCACCCTCCAGGTAATTTATGTTCTGTTTCGCATCCCCGTGCGCGTCGAGCCAACCTATGTTCAGTTTGGTATTTCTGGCATTGTTGTCAAACATCATTGTACTTGCAACCTCATGCACGAATTGTTCGTGTGTTGTGCAGGACGGATCGTCGCATTATCTGAAGGGACTGCTTCTCCTCCTTTGCTACGCCGTGATCGGCGTGTGCTTTTTTGTCCTGAGACGACGTTCAGGTAGGGATTCTTGCACTCTCCCTCCCATTTTTCGCTCAAATCATTTGAAACTACCAACTGATTATTCACATTTGTCATGTTTCGATGACAGCTGACGGAAGCAACTAATCTGGCTTAGTCCAGAGTGACGGTGATTGAGTTGCAGATCGTGAAGATAAGAGAAGAAGGTAGTAGAGCACCTCCCTGGGCAGATGAGCGTGCATGAGGCAGCAGCTAAGCCAAGCAGTAGGGCCTGCCTGCCTGCGTGTAAGATTGTAGATTGAGACTAGTGTTGGCTAAATCAGGTGTTTATGGTCATCGCAAGCCTGTAAATTAATGAGTTTAATGTATCCATTAGTGCACCTAAAAAAACTAAGGTAGCTAGTACGGAGGTAAGGCAGGACGGACTAGCAGGCACAGTGAAAAACACGCTCTGCTTTGCCTCCACCGTGTCGAGCAGTGGGAAACGAACCATCAACGGGGAATTCGTCTAGGAGAAAAGCATGGGTGCCGCCATCCGCAGATCACTCTCGCAGCCAACCGAAAATGCCCTCTCCCGTGCTCCGTGCCAGTGCCAGGGCCAAGTACCCAAGCATTAACATTTTTTGTTGTTGAAGCGAGACAAAAACTTTGCCTTTTCTATTAGATAAAAGAAGATTGTTACTATCAGGTTAATTGCAGCCAACTCCCCCCGGCCAAAGTTCCCCTCCCTCCTCCTCCCTCTTGCCGTTGCCGCCAGCCTTCAGCAGGCAAAGCCTGCGGGGAGCGGCGGCGGGATCTTCACCCGCCCGGTGGCTTGGCTTGCTCGCGAGGTGGGGAACTCGTGGCGGCCGACGGCGGTCGGCGCCTAGCCTGGCGCGGCCCGCATCGTCGCATCCGGTGGTGCGGCTGACGGCGGGGATTGCGGCGGCGGTGGCTGGCTGGCGTGGGTGGCGAGCGAGTGGGATTGAGTCTTTGGATCGGGAGGCGCTCGATCTGGCGGCCTCGTTGGGGTCGAGCTCCGGTGTCCGCGTCGGGGCTGCTATGTCTTCTTGCCGCGAGGGCGCTGGCCGTCTTTGTCGTTGGGCTCAAGGCGATGGGCGTTCCTTTCTCCCGTCTGATCCAACAGGCTTGGCCCCACGGGCGGCCGCCGCTTGTCCGTGGTCTGACGGCTGGGCGGCGCGACGAGTAGGCACGGCTACGGCGGCGGCTTCGCGACGTCCAGCGGTGGGTCGAGGCTACGCGGCTGCGGGGGCTCCATCTCGCTCGTTCCGGCTTCCGGCGATTCAGATCTGTTGCGTCTCGGGTGTAGCCTCCCGGCGGTGGCTTTGGTTGTCCTCCGGCCCACCGAGGCAAGGCTTGGGGCGAGGTCGCAGGCTGGTCAGGCCCTCCCTTGCCTCCAGCTCTGCGATGTGGGCTCCATGCCGTCGGGCCTGGCCGGACTCCTTCCGGCGGTGAAGACAATGACGTGGTGGCTCTTGGGTCCGGGGCGGCGGCCCCGGGTGTGGTGATGGCGGCTTCAGCCAGGGGGTGGTGCGTGTCTGGTCGCGGTGGATCGTGGGATCCCGTGGCCAGAGTGAGGTCGGCCTCGGCAGGGGTGGTGGATAGTGGGCGGTGGTCGGTGGTGGCAGGTGGTTGGACATCTCCGGGAGAAATCCTTGCTCCGGTCTTCACCGGAGCTGGCGACGGTGGTGCCCGTGGGTGCCGCGATCTTTCTTGGAAGCGTCGTCTTGGAGGTGCTCCTCCTCTTCCCCACGGTTTGGGCTCCGGAGGGAAACCTCAGATCCGCTGGATCGGGCGATGGAGGTGTCTCCGCGTCTTTTTCTTCCTTGGGGGCATCGTCTCGGAGCCGAACATGACTGAGAGATTGGAGGATGATGGCATCTTTGCCGTCGATGGCGGCATCTTCGCCGCGTGGTTTGCTGAGGCAGGGCGCTGGTTTCTGTTTGGCAATAATGATGGCGTCGAGAGGAGCTTGGGTCGCGGCGTGGTATTCGGTAGTCGGTTCTTCCCGGCGCAAGTCCTGCATATTTCTCTTGTGTTGCTCGTTGAGGGAGTCCTGGATTAGGGGGTGTCCGGATGGCCGGACTATAGCCTTTGGCTGGACTCCTGTACTATGAAGATACAAGATTGAAGACTTCGACCCGTGTCCGGATGGGACTTTCCTTGGCGTGGAAGGCAAGCTTGGCGATATGGATATGTAGATCTCCTACCATTGTAACCGACTCTGTGTAACCCTAACCCTCTTCGGTGCCTATATAAACCGGAGGGTTTTAGTCCGTAGGACGAACAACAATCATACCATAGGCTAGCTTCTAGGGTTTAGCCTCTCTGATCTCGTGGTAGATCTACTCTTGTACTACCCATATCATCAATATCAATCAAGCAGGAGTAGGGTTTTACCTCCATCGAGAGGTCCCGAACCTGGGTAAAAACATCGTGTCCCTTGTCTCTGTTACCATCCGCCTAGACGCACAGATTCGGGACCCCCTACCGAGATCCGCGGTTTGACACCGACATTGGTGCTTTCATTGAGAGTTCCTCGTGTCGTCATCTTTAGGCCCGATGGCTCCTCCGATCATCAACAGCGATGCGGTCGGTGAGACTTTTCTCCCGGACAGATCTTCAGATTCGGCAGCTTTGCTTGTGGGCCAATTTCGCAGCCATCCGGAGCAGATTGAAAGCTACGCCCGCCATCAGTCGATTTGAAGTTTGAACTAAACGGCTGACGTCCGCGGAGACTTGATCTTCGACGGGTTCGAGCCACAGCCAAGCGCGCCGCACTGTCACGATGGGCATGATCTAGCTCTGCTGCCGAACAATGCCCTGGAGGCCGCACCAGTGTCCGCTCTGACCCTTAGCTCGGAGCCGACTGCGTCGATTGAGGACGGGTGGCTGGACATCGCCTCGGGGGATGCGATCTCTACGGCGATTGAGCCGAACACCATCCCCGTCCTTTGCAAGGCTCGTAACTTCAAGGTGCCGGACTCCTCTCCGGACTCCGAACCTTCCGCGTCCCTGCCAATCGAATCCGATTGGGCGCCGGTCATGGAATTCATCACCGCGGACATCTTTCAGCACTCGCCCTTTGGCGACATCCTGAATTCACTAAAGTCTCTCTCTTTATCAGGAGAGCCCTGGCCGGACTATGGTCAGGAAGGTTGGGAAGCGGACGACGAAGAAATTCAAAGCCCACCCACCACCCACTTCATAGCCACTGTCGATGATTTAACCGACATGCTCGACTTCGATTCCGAAGACATCGACGGTATGGACGACGATGCAGGAGACGACCAAGAACCAGCGCCTACAGGGCACTGGAAGGCCACCTCGTCATACGACATTTACATGGTGGACATCCCAAAAGATGGGAATGGCGATGGAACAACGGAGGATGACCCCTCCAAGAAACAGCCTAAGCGCCCGGCGTCGTGGCGCCATTTAAATCGCGCCACAGCAAAAACGGTGATTCCGGCACGGGAGACAATAACACCCCGGACAGTGTCGAAGACAACCGCCTCCAGCAAGATTCAGTGCAGGAGGATGGAGAAGCCAGCCCTCATGAGAGAGCGGCAGGCAGAGAGGTAGAGGGCGATACTTACATGCCTCCCTCCGAAGACGAGGCAAGCCTCGACGACGACGAATTTGTCGTGCCTGAGGATCCCGTCGAACAAGAGCGTTTCAAACGCAGGCTTATAGCCACGGCAAGCAACCTCAAGAAAAAGCAGCAACAGCTTAGAGCTGACCAAGACTTGCTAGCCGACAGATGGACTGAAGTCCTTCCGGCCGAAGAGTATGAACTCGGACGCCCCTCCAAGAGCTACCCAAAACGCAGGCTGCTACCCCGATTAGAGGAGGAAGCACCTAAACCTACATCACCAGCGCATGATACGACTGACCGGCCACCTCGTGGCCGCGACAGAGAGGCCTCTCGGCCCTCCACTCAAGCCGCACCCCGGCGCCAATCAAAAAATACCAAGGCGCGGGAAAATGCGTCAGACCTGCAGGATATACTGGAGGACAAGGCAAGGCAAACAAGATCGATCTACGGATCGCGTGGGCGCCCCACGATACGTGATGATAACCGTCACGCCGGATATGGCGTTCGGCCGGGCGAACACGATGAGACAAAGCTCATTTGAGTTGCGTCGTGATATAGCCCATCTGAGGTGCCGCACACCCACTATGCTTCACAGATTTAAGTGATGGATCATCAAATCCACGAGGGTTTCAAACCCGTAAACATCGAATCATACAATGGCACAACCGATCCTGCGGTGCGGATCGAGGACTATCTCCTTCATATCCACATGGCCCGCGGTGATGATCTACGCCATCAAATACCTCCCTCAAGCTTAAAGGACCAGCTCGGCATTGGCTTAACAACTTGCCGCCGAGTCAATTGGTTGTTGGGAAGACACGGAAGCCGCATTCCTCGACAACTTCCAGGGCACCTATGTGCGACCACCAGACGCCGATTACCTAAGCCACATAATTCAGCAGCCAGAGGAATCAGCCAGACAATTCTGGACACGATTCCTAACCAAGAAAAATCAAATCATCGACTGTCCGGATGCAGAGGCCCTTGCAGCCTTCAAACATAACATCCGCGATGAGTGGCTTGCCCGGCACCTAGGACAGGAAAAGCCGAAATCCATGACAGCCCTCACAACACTCATGACCCGCTTTTGCGCGGGAGAGGACAGCTGGCTAGCTCGTAGTAACAACATGACTAAGAGCCCTGGTAATTCGGATACCAAAGACAGCAACAGCAGGTCGCGTCGCAACAAGCACAAGCGCCGCATTAATGGCGATAATGCTGAGGATACGGCAGTCAATGCCAAATTCAGAGGCTCTAAACCCGGTCAGTGGAAAAAGCCATTCAAAAGAAATACTCCGGGCCCGTACAATTTGGACCGAATACTCGACCGCTCGTGCCAGATACACGGCACCCCTGAAAAACCAGCCAACCACACCAACAGGGATTGTTGGGTGTTCAAGCAGACAGGCAAGTTAAATGCCGAAAAAATGACAAGGGGCTGCATAGCAACGACGAGGAGGAGCCCCGGCCGCCGAACAATAGAGGACAGAAGGGCTTCCCCCTACAAGTGCGGACGGTGAACATGATATACGCAACCCACATACCCAAAAGGGAGCGGAAGCGTGCACTAAGGGACGTATATGCGATGGAGATAGTCGCCCCAAAGTTCAATCCGTGGTCCTCCTGCCCGATCACTTTTGATCGAAGGGACCACCCCACTAGCATCCGCCATGGCGGATTCGCCACATTGGTTCTAGACCCAATCGTTGACGGATTTCACCTCACTAGAGGCCTGATGGACGGCGGCAGCATCCTGAACCTGCTTTATCAGGATACAGTGCGCAACATGGGCATAGACCCCTCAAGGATTAAACCCACAAAGACGACCTTTAAAGGCGTCATACCAGTGTAGAGGCCAATATGACAGCTCGATTACACTTGAAGTGGTCTTGGATCCCGGATAACTTCGAGCGAGGAGTTAATCTTGACATAGTCCCGTTCCGCAGCGGCTATCACGCGACCGCTCGGACGAACCGCATTGCAAAGTTCAATGCGATGCCGACTACGCATACCTCAAGCTCAAGATGCGGGCCCTCGAGGAGTCATTACGGTCAATGGAAACACCGAGCGCTCTCCGAGCGGAGGAGCATCTGGCGGCTCTCGTGGCGGAAGTACAAAGCAGCCTCTCAAGGCAATTCTAGAGTCGGCTATTAAGCGTCCGGACACCGTCAAGCGCGCCGAGTAACCTACAACAAGACCACCGCACGTTCCGAGCAACGCAGCGTAGTAATGCGGCCCCAACCCCACCCTCGCGAAATTGCGAAACCGGTATTACGCGTACATAATTACGCTCTGGAAATACCATGGGCATAGGGGAGGGCACGACCACGGCAGGCCCAGAATGCGGCTCAACCGCACCAGGGGCTCCCGATTGTGTCATTCCTTTTTTTTCTTAGTTTCAGGACTCCGTTCTCAAGAAGCCATGTCTGGCAGTAGAATCGCTGAAACAGACGATGCAACAGCCAGGGAAGCAGAAAGCTACGTCGAGTATCTAGGTGGTCTCTATAACGAGCAGTATACTTGTTTTACATATTATCCACAGCTCGCTCCTGGAGGGGGACATGTCAAATAGTCCCGTCCCTTGCTTATCGCACTATTTGTATCGTTCTGCTTTTACCGCAGCTTTTTTAATAAACAATGCACAGCTTTTGCCTATTATTGCATTCCTTTTTATTATCTATATATGTTCACTTATGACATGTTGCATCCGTACGCTTTGGTACGGCCAAATACACCAGGGGCTTAAGTACCCCAAAATGTGGTGTGATAAGTCCGAACACTTTCACAAGTGCGGCACCCCGAACTTACAGCATTATATGCATCGGCTCCGAATCATGTCTTGGGTCAATAGTTGGGTTTGCCCGGCTCCCATGCTTTGGTACCTTACGTTCCGTTATATCGGCTAAGGTAGGCTGGGAGAACCACTGCGATTGTGCCCCGGTTGAGCTGGGTTAAGCACCTCAGTAGAGAAAGCTAAAACTGACCGTCATGATAGGGCGAGAGTCGGTCGCTGTTCGAGAGGTTTTCGAGTCCCTAAAGACTTATGCCGCTTAGAGCGAGGAGTCGGCTTTATCCGGCCCAGGCGTGGATAGCGCCCCGAACTCGGTCTTCCGAATACTAGGGGCTTCGCCGAAATTTAAAATTATAGAATTCTATGGCTAAGTGAGAGTGTTCAAGCATTATAGTCCGGTTGCCTCGTTCGCTGCCTTGAGCGCCTCCCTCGAAGGACCCAAGAATGGGAAAAAGAGCGCTCATGTTTATCCCGAACACCCCAGCACTCGCGGCATGGGGGCAGAAGCCGATGACTCGCCATCTCTCAAATTTAATAAATGGCGCACAGAAGATAATATTTTAAATTCACAAGCGTTGCTTAGCGCATATGAACAAGTTTTCAAGCGTACAGGATAACAAATGCGAGTTTACTCAAAAATTACATCTCTGGAGCATTCACCCGATATAAGGCGGGCACCCTTCAGGACGCTCTCATAATACATCTCGAGCTTGCGATACTCCCTACCCGACGGTGGTCTGTCCGTCACAAGCTTCTCAGCGTCCATCTTTCCCCAGTGCACTTTAGCACGGGCAAGGGCCCTACGGGCACCTTCGATGCAGACGGAGCGCTTGACGACTTCAATCCATGGACAGGCGTCCACCAGCCGCCTCACCAGCCCGAAGTAGCTCCCGGACATGGCTTCCTCAGGCCACAACCGAACTATGAGGCCCTTCATGGCCTGTTCGGCCACCTTATGGAGCTCGACCAACTATTTCAGCTGGTCGCTCAAGGGCACTGGGTATCCGGCCTCAGCATACTAAGACCAGAACACCTCCTCTGTCGAGCTCCCCTCCTCGGCTCGGTAGGACGTGGCAGCATCGGACACACTGCAGGGCAAATCTGCGAATGCTCCTGGAGAGCTCCGGATTCGGGTATGTAACAAGTAATTCACTTTCACGTGCCTGCTTTCCATAAAGATTGCCTTACCCACCGCTATCTTCTTCATTGCTTCAATCTCCTGGGGGGATTTTCGGGCTTCGGCCTTAGCGGCTTTGGTGCTCTCAAGGGCCGAGGCAAGCTCGGACTCTCGAGTCTTTGAGTCACGCTCCAAACCCTCGTGTTTTTCCACGAGAGCCTGGAGCTCTTGCCGCACCTCCACCACCCGCGCCTCCTGTTTCTCTCGCTCGGTGCGCTTCGCGGCCGCATTGCTTTCGGCCTTGGACACCACTTCTTTCAGGGTCGCCACCTCGTTCGTGGCCCCTGCAATACTCACGTTATTCCTGTCATTTTTTGCAACCACATCTTTTATATACTTCCATAAGGTATTACTTACCTTCCTTGTCCTCGAGCTGCTTTTTGGCAAGGCCGAGCTCGTTCTTGGACCGCTCGAGGCTCTGCTTCAATGCATTGACCTCCGCAGTCAGTGCGGCAGAGGTCAGCAGCGCAACCCACATTCCCCATATTGACATACTTATGTTAGACTCCTGCGTACATCTTATTAGATCCTCAGTTTGGTTTTTCTTTCCGAACACCAAACTGAGCATCAGGGGCTACTGTCTATGCGGTAATATTTTTACATATCTTAAATACATACCTCAAATCCTATTAGAAGGCTGGCACATGCTTTAGTCAGCCCGCTCTTGGCGGACTGAACTTTCTGAATCACCACACTCATAACAGTGCGGTGCTCCTCGTCGATGGAGGCGCCGTTAAGCGCCTCCAGCAAATTATCCGGTGCCTTCGGTTGGATGGAGGTCACTGGTGTTGCAGTCTCGCCCTTCTTACAAAGGGCGCTGCGGACTCGTAACCACTTGAAGGTTCGGCGGAGTCCGGCCCAGGGCCGGACTTAGAGCCCTTTGGGGTTTTATCCCCCTTGCGCCTGGAGTCCGGGAGGTCGCCTTGCGGCGTCTCCTGGACCACCTCCTCCTGGCTGGGCCCCTTTTGGGACCCCACCTCGGCGTCATCCGCAGCGTGAGGAGAGGAAGCAGCCGGAAGTGAGGTGCTATTCACATCCGACGAATCCAGGGAGCCGCTCGTTGAAGCGTCGAGCTCGTCCTTGGGCGGGCTGCAGGGTTAATTCGGCGTTAGGAGGTACTGTACGGCAAATGAAACACCATAAGTTATTTTGGTATCCGGACACTTACGATTTCGCCAGGGGCTTAGCCCTCGGTGGCCACTCCTCTTCGCCGTCGTCGGCGTTGGTGGAGTAGTCCGGAGGAAGGGTCCTTCCCTTTTTGGACCCTCCGGCCTCCCCAGTTGGGGCGGCCTTCCTTTTCTTCTCTTCCCCCACTGGGGGAGAGGCCTCTTTTTCCTACTCCTCGTCTTCACGGGAGGAATCCGCCTCGGAGTCATCGGACGATGAGTCCGATAACACTTGGCGCCGGGATTTCTTTTGGGTTCCCGTGGCCTTCTTCTCCGGCACCACGTGAGGTGTCGGAACCAGCAGCCCCGTCAATCGGGCGTCCGCTGGGTCTTCTGGCAAGGGAGCCGGACAGTCAACCTGCCCGGACGTCTTTTGCCAGGCCTGTCAAAGGTAAGGGAGTTTAGATCCCGCATAGAGTCAAACTATGGAAAACATGTGTCCTTTAAAGGGTAGAATAGCTTACCTCGCCGGCTTGACGCTGCGAGCTGAATCCGCGATCTTCGGTAGCGGATGCGGGAGCCTCGGCGCCCTTGAACAGCACCTTCCAGGCATCTTCATACGTAGTGTCAAAGAGCCTGCTCAAGGTTTGGTGCCGCGCCGGATCAAACTCCCACAAACCGAAGGCCCGTTGTTGGCACGGTAGGATCCGGCGGATGAGCATGACCTGGACTACGTTGACGAGCTTGAGCTTCTTGCTCACTAGGTTTTTGACACAGGATTGGAGTCCAGTCAGCTCTTCCGAATTACCCCATGTTAGGCCCGTCTCTTTCCAAGAGGTGAGCCGTGTAGGGAAGCCAGATCGGAATTCGGGGGCCGCTGCCCATTTAGGATCATGCGACTCGGTGATGTAGAACCACCCCGATTGCCACCCCTTTATGGTCTCATTGAAGGAGCCCTCGAGCCATAGGACGTTGGGCATCTTGCCCACCATGGCACCTCCGCACTCCGCTTGGCGGCCGCCCACTACCTTCGGCTTGACATTGAAGGTCTTCAGCCATAAGCCGAAGTGGGGCTGGATCTGAGGAAGGCCTCGCTTACCTGACGATGAATGCCGAGATGTTGAGGATGATATTCGGGCCGATCATGGAAATGCAGGTCGTAGTAGAACATGAGCCCCGGACAAATGGGTGAAGTGGAAAACCTAGTCCGCGGAGGAAGTGGGTGAGGAACACCACCTCTCATGGGGCCGGGGGTGGGGATGAGCTGCCCTTGTGCGGGAGCCAATGCGCGATCATTGGACAAGTATCCGGCCTTCCGCAGCCTCTTGATGTGCCCTCCGTGACGGAGGAGGCCATCCACTGCCTCCGCTCCGGACATGGCTGGGGAAGGTTGCGGCGAGATGTGCGGACTTGGGCGCTGGAGCTCGAAGTGTCGGAAATGGATAAGCAAAGGAGGAAGAAGGCGAGGTAAAAGGTGGATCCTTATCCCTTATATGGACGGACGAAGCTATCGTCCCCACCAGCCGGTAAAACTCGCTTATCTCCCAAGCGCCAGTAATCAATGGCGCGGTTGGGTACCTACGCCCGTATTGATGAGAATCCCGGAATAAGGGGACACGATCTCTGCTTTGACAAGACGTGCCAAGGAAACCACCTCGCTAAACACGCTGAGGTGGGACAGTAAAAACGATTCGAATAAAGGCTTGGCCGTGGTGTGATGTCACACCACGGAATATGTCAGCAGATTGAATTTGTGTAATATTATTCTCTCTACGGTGGTATGTGGAACTTATTTTGCAGAGCCGGACACTATCCTTGTGTTCAAAATCTTCTATGAAGTATTCAGAGGAGGAACCCGCCTTGCAATGCCAAAGACAATATGCGCGTCGGACTCATCGTCATTGAAGCCTGGTTCAGGGGCTACTGAGGGAGTCCTGGATTAGGGGGTGTCCGGATGGCCGGACTATAGCCTTTGGCCAGACTCCTAGACTATGAAGATACAAGATTGAAGACTTCGTCCCGTGTCCGGATGGGACTTTCCTTGGCGTGGAAGGCAAGCTTGGCGATACGGATATGTAGATCTCCTACCATTGTAACCTACTCTGTGTTACCCTAACCCTCTTCGGTGCCTATATAAATCGGAGGGTTTCAGTCCGTAGGACAAACAACAATCATACCATAGGCTAGCTTCTAGGGTTTAGCCTCTCTGATCTCGTGGTAGATCTACTCTCGTACTACCCATATCATCAATATTAATCAAGCACGAGTAGGGTTTTACCTCCATCGAGAGGGCCCGAACCTGGGTAAAAACATCGTGGCCCTTGTCTCCTGTTACCATCCGCCTAGACGCACAGTTCGGGACCCCCTACCCAAGATCCACCGGTTTTGACACCGACACTCATCGTCAAAGTTGGAGTTGTCGCTTGCTTGCGCAAGGGGCCATCTGTTGGCATGTGCCGTCATGGTTTTTGTTCCATGTCGGTGGCCAGGTTGGCCGTGGTGCCCATGTCATGTGGTGTGTTATATCAGCTTTAGCTCGGTTTTCCGTTAATTAACCGGGAAATTCTCTTCTTCTTAATCAATGAAAATTGCAAGTCTTTTGCCTCGTTTAAAAAAAAATAAAGAAACCGACCGATAACGTCCATTCCGACACGGATACAAAGGCCAGGAATGAGATCCCCTCAACAAAAGCACTCTACACTCGCACAAACAAACTAGCAAGGGGACTGCTCAGCCGAAACTGGCTGGCCATCCACCACCGCCGAAGAGAACCCGAAGATTACTATGGAAGGAGCAAACTTGGGACTCCTATGGAGGCGAAGAAGTAAGCAATCCACAAGGCCATGCTCCATGCGAGAGGATTAGAGAGAAAATAATTGGTGGAATCGTTACTATATTGCTGAGCCCTATGGGCCAGTATATATTGTGTACATGTCCTGAAGGACAAGAAGGCCTCGTAGAGATAAGGTCAAAGAGAGTTATGGAATCCTATACTATCAAATATACATATATACACATATATACTACAAAAAAATACACATATATATACTACAACACTCTAAATGTTTGCCTTGACACGTGGACAATCAACGTCGAGGACAACCCTGTCGCCTACATGCCACGAGGTCGACACCCTCAAAGCTGATAAACAATCGTGGCCGCCACTCTGATTTTCAACCACACCACGCCTTGCTTAGCAGTAGCGGATCTAGCCTAATGGGTCAGGATGGGCCAACAATAGAACTGTTCATATAAAATATTTTTTTAAATATTTTTTTAATTTTTTTCCTATGCTATAAAGCTATTCAAAAAAAATCTCAGGGTGGGTCGTGGCCCATCCTATCCACCCTCTACCTCCGCCACTGTTGCCTAGTGCGTCACCACCACCTTTCGAGGCCACCACCCTTACCACCTTGCTCTCGAGCTACAGTGCCACATGACTTGACACCCCACAAACCAGGTTGCACCTGATGACCACTCGCAAAGCACAACCGTGGTACCAACATCTGGGGCCGTTGCCCCTAACAAACAGTCAAACCGTCCCCGCTCGGACGCGCCAGCCTAGCTGAAGACTCCGCATCACTCGTAGATCATGATCGTCACTCACACCATGCCCAACCATCACCCCGCTACATAAGGCGTCGACTGCATAGCTTCCCTCGGCCGCCAACATGGCATACTAATACCAACCATCCGGGGGCACCCCCTTGCATACACTGGCCCTAACAACAAAAGAATTATTGAAAAAATGCCCTAGAGGCAATCATGTGGTGATTACATGTCCTATGTATTCGTGAAGTTATTCTGTAGTCCTTGAACATTACCGCTAATATACATCAATGAGTTGGTCGCCCTCCAACGCGCGTGTCAGGAGAAGCCGAGAACTTTGCCGACTGCTAGGTCCCCAAGAAAAGGAGAATATCCCCCGCGTCGCCTCTCTGGCGACTCGGCGGAGCCTAAATCGCGCGCCCGGGCCCCCTCGCCCCTCTCCCCCTCGCCGTCGCGGAGGAGGCCGCGGGCTAAGCCCGGCGGCGGACGGCGGCGGCGGGTCTTCCTTCCTCTCCTCTCGCTCGACGGCGGCGGGTGGCGGTGGCGGATCTGGATCCCCTGCGACGACGGCTTCCCATGGCGGTGGCTCGAGCTGGCGGTGCGGCGCGCGACTGCTGCACGGTGTCGGCGTGGCCGTGCCTTGCGGTGTGGTTGGAGCCCAGCGACCGCAGCGCCCTTCTCCCCATCCTTCGATGTGCCTCCGGCCACATCTGACGGCGGAGGTCTGTGCGCTGCGCGAGGCTGCGGCTTCCCGGCGACTTCTCTGTCTGCCGGCCATCTCGCAGCGAGGCCCGGAGCGAGGTCTCCGATCTGGTCAGGCCCTCCCTTGCCTCTGGATCTGGTGATGTGGGCTCCGGACCGATGGGCCTGGTCAGGCTCCTTTGGTGGTGATGTCGTCGGCGGTGGTGGACTGTGGTTGCCGGGGCGGCGGCCCCGGGTTTGGTGGTGGCGGCTTCGGCCAGGGGGCGGAGCGCTTCTGGACGCGGCGGATCGAGGGGTCCCGTGGCTAGATCGGAGTCGGCCTCGGCAGGGGTGGTGGTTCGTTGGTGGCGGTCGGTGGTGGCAGGTGGTCGGCACATCTCCGGGAGAAATCCTTGCTCCGGTCTTCACCGGAGCCGGCGACGGCGGCGCCCGCGGGTGTCGTGGTCTTTCTTGGAAGCGTCGTCGTGGAGGTGCTCCACCTGCTCCCCGTGGCTTGGGCTCGGGAGAAACCTCAGATCCATTGGATCGGGCGATGAAGGCGTCTTCGCGGCTTTCTCCTCCTTGGGGCATCGTCTCGGAGCAGCTCTGATCGAGAGTCCGGAGGATGATGGCATCTTCGCCGTCGATGGCGGCATCTTCGCCGCGTGGTTTCGAGGCTGAGGCGGGCGCTGGTTTCGCTTGGCAACGATGATGGCGTTGAGTGGAGCTTGGTCGTGGCGTGGTCTTGATAGTCGGTTCTTCCCGGCGTGTCGAGGTGCTCTTCCGTGGTTGCTGGGTTGCTTTGAAGTCGGATCTGCGTTGGGCGTGTCGGTGGTAGCGATGTGAGACATTCGTGGCCGTTTGCGGTGGGCATGGTCGGCGCGAGTCCTGCATATTTTCCTTGCGTTGCTCGTCGTCAAGGTCGGAGCTGTCAGTTGCTTGCGCGTGTGGCCATCCGTTGGCAAGTGCCGTCGTGTCTTGTTTCATGTCGGTGACCAGGTTGGCCGGTGGTGCCCATATCATGTGGGTTGTGATGTACGGTTTTAGCCCGGTTTTCCGTCAATTAATCGGGCAATTCTCTTCTTCTTAATCAATGAAAATGGCAAGTATTTTGCCTCGTTTCAAAAAAAAAAATATACATCAATGTGACTTGTGTTGAAATGTGAGATGGGCCTAGAGCCCATATGGCAATTTCAGATTTGATCTCTAAGGGCCCATGTAGGTGACATGACAAGGTGGTGGAAAGTTTAGTCCCACCATGCTAGTGGAAGGAAAGTTGGAGTGGTATATAAGGGTGGCTCTTCTACATGCTATTGGAGCTTGAGAAGAGAAGAGGCCCTCGCGCGCTCCTCCTCCGCCCCGCCGCCTCACGACTGACGCGACGCTGCGCGCCAGGCCAGCGCCAGCGCCGGGTTCTTGGAATGAGCCGAGCCGAGCTCACACCTATGCGCTTATTTTTGCCAGTCACTAACGGAGAGGTTCTGACAGCAGGGCCACGATCTGAGACGTTGGATCGTGGGCTGTCACGGACTCGGACGTGGGTCAAGCCCACGTCTCTCCACGCGGCTGCGTCTATATAAGTGTGTTGTGTCCCCCAACCCTAGCCGCCACGATCAGATCACATCTGCTCCACGCGAACCACCCACCGTCGTTCCTCTGCTGCTGCTGCCGCCAGTGACTCCATCCCGTCCGCCACGTACACGGTCGACGGGAGAGCAGGTCTCTGAAACTCCGTCTCTCTGGTTCCTGTACGGGAGAGGGACGAATAGGTTTTTGGGAAGCGACTACGCGACTGCTCGCCTCCGATCCACTACCTCCTCGACGTCCGCGTCGTCTCCGTCATCACCATGTCCAGTGATGCCGAACGCGCCGCCGCTGAGAAGACTGAGGCCGACAAGAAGGCCGCCAAGGACGCTTCTGCTGCTACTGCCACCGCGGCGGCGACTTCTGCATGGCCTACTGGAGGGTATACCGTGTTTATCCCTCTCCTGATAATTTCTGTATTAGCAGTGCGAGCATCATGTGTATATTTGTCTACTATTTGCGTAGTACGTGCTCGTTTAGATCAGTACCAGTATGTTGTTAGTTCTATCAATGCCATGCTAGCTATCTACTTATGGATTAAATTAGTCGAAAAATTGCCTATTTTCTTAGCAATCGAAAAACCTATTATGTGTAGGAATTTTTCGGCAAGTGGATTTGCCGCAGCACTGAAACCAGATAAGTTTACCGGTACGTATTTTAAGCGTTGGCAGACAAAGACCACTTCTCACGGGGATGAACGTGTTCTGGGTCACCGGTGTGTCCACGGGAACGACTGCTCCTGAACAGGAGAAGGCGTTCAGGGAGGCAACCACTGTGTTTCTCGGAGCAGTTCTAAGCGTGATCGGAGATAAACTGGTCGACGCATATTTACATATCATGTCGCCAAGGACTTGTGGGAGGCGCTCGAATCTAAGTTCGGGGCCGTCGATGCAGGGAGCGAGATGTATATTATAGAGCAGTTCCACGATTACAAGATGGTTGAGAACCGTCCTGTACTGGAGCAGGCTCATGAGATAATATGCATTGTTAAGGAGCTTGAGCTTCTGAAGTGCGAGTTACCGGGCAAGTTTGTCGCGGGCTGCATAATCGCTAAGTTCCCCAATTCCTGGAGGAACTTTGCCACCACTCTGAAACATCAGAGGCGTGAATTCTCTATGGAGGATGTCATTGGCCATCTGAGTGTTGAGCAGAATTCGAGGGCAAAGGACTGCAGACGTAAAAGGGGCGAAGGGACTTTCATTGCCAACATGGTGAACCGGAGGAACTTCAACTCCCACAAGTTCATGGGAAAGAATGGTGTCCAATGAATACCGACTTCAAGAAGAAGGGTAAGAAGACCTTCAAGAAGAACAAGAAGGATGAGGGCTGCTTTACTTGTGGTTGGTGAACATTGGGCCAACAAGTGCCCAAACAAGTTTAAGAAGTCGGGACAGGACTCCAAGTCTGTCAACATGATTGTGGGCAACAATGAGAATGGTGCATCCGGTGCAGTAATTTATACTATTTTCAAGTGTTTCACCTACCGATTGGTGGGTGGATACAGTGCAGTGTTCATGTTGGGGGCGTAGTAATTTCAAAATTTTCCTACGCACACGCAAGATCATGGTGATGCATAGCAACGAGAGGTAAGAGTGTTGTCTACGTACCCTCGAGACCAAGCGAAGCGATCTGGCGTAGAGGAAGTAGTCGACGTTCTCCTCGCGATCCAACCGATCCCAGCGCTGTTACTCCGGCGCCTCCGAGTTCTTGACACACGTACAGCTCGGTGACGCTCCTCGGGCTCCGATCCAGCAAAGCTCCGGGGAGAGAGAGTTCCGTCAAGACGACAGCGTGGTGGCGATCTTGATGTTCTACGACGCAGGCTTCGCCTAAGCACCGCCACGATATGACCGAGGTGGATTATGGTGGAGGGGGCACCGACACGGCTAAGGAGCGATCTCAAGGATCAACTTGTGTGTCCTAGGGTGCCCCCGCCCCGTATATAAAGGAGCAAGGGGGAGGGCCGGCCGGCCCTAGAGGGCGCGCCAAGGGAGGGGGAGTCCTTCTCCTAGTGTGAGTAGGACTCCCCTTTCCTAGTCCAACTAGGAAGGAGGAAGGGGGAAGGAAGGAGAGGGAGAGGGAGAGGGAAAGGGGCGCCCCCCCTCCTTGTCCTATTCGGACTCCCCATGGGGGCGCCACCTCCTGGCGCAGCCCTCTCTCTCCCTCTTGGCCCATTAAAGCCCATTACTTCCCGGGGTTCGGTAACCCTCGGCACTCCGTTTTCTCCGAAACTTCGGAACCTTTCCGTGTCCGAATATAGCCGTCAATATATCAATCTTTATGTCTCGACCATTTGAGACTCCTCGTCATGTCCGTGATCACATCCGGGACTCCGAACTCCTTCGGTACATCAAAATACACAAACTCATAATATAACCGTCATCGAAACCTTAAGCGTGCGGACCCTACGGTTCGAGAACAATGTAGACATGACCGAGACACGTCTCCGGTCAATAACCAATAGCGGGACCTGGATGCCCATATTGGCTCCTACATATTCTACGAAGATCTTTATCGGTCAGACCGCATAACAACATACGTTGTTCCCTTTGTCATCGGTATGTTACTTGCCCGAGATTCAATCGTCGGTATCCAATACCTAGTTCAATCTCGTTACCGGCAAGTCTCTTTACTCGTTCGTAATACATCATCTCACAGCTAACTCATTAGTTGTAATGCTTGCAAGGCTTAAGTGATGTGCATTACCGAGAGGGCCAGAGATACCTCTCCGACAATCGGAGTGACAAATCCTAATCTCAAAATCGCCAACCCAACATCCGCCTTTGGAGACACCTCTAGTACTCCTTTATAATCACCCGATTCGTTGTGACGTTTGGTAGTACCAAAGTGTTCCTCCGTAAACGGAGTTGCATAATCTCATAGTTATAGGAACATGTATAAGTCATGGATAAAAGCAATAGCAACATACTAAGCGATCGGGTGCTAAGCTAATGGAATGGGTCATGTCAATTAGATCATTCAACTAATGATGTGACCTTGTTAATCAAATGACAACTCCTTTGTCTATGGTTAGGAAACTTAACCATCTTTGATTAACAAGCTAGTCTAGTAGAGGCATACTAGTGACACTCTGTTTGTCTATGTATTCACACATGTATTATGTTTCGGTTAATACAATTCTAGCATGAATTATAAACATTTATCATGATATAAGGAAATAAATAATAACTTTATTATTGCCTCTAGGGCATATTTCCTTCATCTCCCACTTGCACTAGAGTCAATAATCTAGATTACATAGTAATGATTCTAACACCCATGGAGTCTTGGTGCTGATCATGTTTTGCTCGTGGAAGAGGCTTAGTCAGCGGGTCTGCTACATTCAGATCCGTATGTATCTTGCAAATCTCTATGTATCCCACCGGACCAAGTCCGGATGGAATTGAAGCATCTCTTGATGTGTTTGGTTCTCTTGTGAAATCTGGATTCTTTCGCTAAAGCAATTGCTCGATATTGTCACAAAAGATTTTCATTGGACCCGATGCACTAGGTATGACACCTAGATCGGATATGAACTCCTTCATGCGAGACTCCTTCATTAGCTGCTACGAAGCTGCTATGTACTCCGCTTCACATGTAGATCCCTTCTGACGCTTTGTTTAGAACGCACCAACCGACAGCTCCTCCGTTTAGTGTAAACACGATCCGGTTTGCGATTTAGAATCGTCGGATCGGTGTCAAAGCTTGCATCAACGTAACCTGCCACGATGAGCTCTTTGTCACCTCCATATCGAGAAACATATCCTTAGTCCTTTTCGTATTTCAGATGTTCTTGACCGCTGTCGATGATCCACTCTGGATTACTTTGGTACCTCCTGCTAAGCTTATAGCAAGGCACACATCAGTGTGGTACACAACATTGCATACATGATAGAGCCTATGGCTGAGGCATAGGAACATCTTTCATTTCTCTCTATCTTCTGCAGTGGTCGGGCATTGAGTCTTACTCAACTTCACACCTTGTAACACAGGCAAGAACCCTTTCTTTGCTTGATCCATTTTGAACTTTTTCAAAATTTTGTCAAGGTATGTGCTTTGTGAAAGTCAATTAAGCGTCTTGATCTATCTCTATAGATTTTGATGCCCAATATGTAAGCAGCTTCACCGAGGTCCTTCATCGAAAAACTCTTATTCAAATATCCCTTTATGCTATCCAGAATTCTATATCATTTCCGATTAGTAATATGTCATCTACATATAATATCGAAATGCTCTGAGCTCCCACTCACTTTCTTGTAAATACAAAGCTTCTCCAAAAGTCTCATATAAACCCAAATGCTTTGATCACACTATCAAAGCGTTTATCTAACTCGAGATGCTT
Organism: Aegilops speltoides; assembly: GCA_021437245.1. Lineage (NCBI taxonomy): Eukaryota > Viridiplantae > Streptophyta > Magnoliopsida > Poales > Poaceae > Aegilops > Aegilops speltoides. The sequence continues at coordinate 492,992,955 of CM038142.1, forward strand.
GCACCAGTCCATAAATGGATCGATGGAGCTTGCACACTTTGTTAGCTCCTTTGGATCGATAAAACCTTCGGTTGCATCATATACAACTCTTCTTCCGTAAATCCATTCAGAATGCGTCTTTACATCCATTTGCCAAATTTCATAATCATAAAATGCGGCAATTGCTAACATGATTCGACAGACTTAAGCATTGCTACGGGTGAGAAGGTCTCATCGTAGTCAATCCCTTGAACTTGTCGAAAACCCTTTGCGACAAGTCGAGCTTTGTAGACGATAACATTACCGTCGTCGTCGGTCTTCTTCTTGAAGATCCACTTGTTTTCTATTGCTTGCCGACCCACGGCAAGTCAACCAAAGTCCACACTTTGTTTTCATACATGGATCCCATCTCGATTTCATGGCCTCAAGCCATTTTGTGGAATCTGGGCTCACCATCGCTTCTTCATAGTTCGTAGGTTCATCATGATCTAGTAGCATGACTTCCGAACAGGATTACCGTACCACTCAGTGCGGATCTTACTCTGGTTGATCTACGAGGTTACGTAGTAACTTGATCTGAAGTTTCATGATCAACATCATCAACTTCCTCACTATTTGGTGTAGATGTCGCGAAACCGGTTTCGTGATAAACTACTTTCAATAAGGGAGAAGGTACAGTTACCTCATCAAGTTCTACTTTCCTCCCACTCACTTCTTTCGAGAGAAACTCCTTCTCTAGAAAGGATCCATTCTTAGCAACAAATGTCTTGCCTTCGGATCTGTGATAGAAGGTGTACCCAACTGTCTCCTTTGGGTATCCTATGAAGACACATTTCTCCGATTTGGGTTCAAGCTTATCAGGTTGAAGCTTTTTCACATAAGCATTGCATCCCCAAACTTTAAGAAACGACAACTTTGGTTTCTTGCTAAACCATAGTTCATAAGGTGTCGTCTCAACAGATTTTGACGGTGTTCTATTCAGCATGAATGCGGCCGTCTCAAGAGCATAACCCAAAACGATAGCGGTAAATCTGTAAAAGACATCATAGATCGCACCATATCTAGTAAAGTGCGATTACGACGTTCGGACACACCATTACACTGTGGTGTTCCGGGTGGCGTGAGTTGCGAAACTATTCCGCATTGTTTCAAATGTAGACCAAACTCGTAACTCAAATATTCACCTCCACGATCAGATCGTAGAAACTTTATTTTCTTATTACGATGATTTTCAACTTCACTCTGAAATTCTTTGAACTTTTCAAATGTTTCAGACTTATGTTTCATTAAGTAGATATACCCATATCTGCTCAAATCATCTTGTGAAGGTCAGAAAATAACGATACTTGCCACGAGCATCAACACTCATTGGATCGCATACATGTATTATTTCCAATAAGTCAGTAGCTTGTTCCATTGTTCCGGAGAACGGAGTTTTAGTCATCTTGCCCAAAAGGCACGGTTCGCAAGCATCAAGTGATTCATAATCAAGTGATTCCAAAATCCCATCAGCATGGAGTTTCTTCATGCGCTTTACACCAATATGACCTAAACGGCAGTGCCACAAATAAGTTGCACTATCATTATTGACTTTGCATCTTTTGGTTTCAATATTATGAATATGTGTATCACTATGATCGAGATCCAATGAATCATTTTCATTGGATGTGTAACCATAAAAGGTTTTATTCATGTAAACAGAACAACAGTTTATTCTCTTACTTAAATGAATAACCGTATTGCAATAAACACGATCAAATCATATTCATGCTCAACGCAAACACCAAATAACATTTATTTAGGTTCAACACTAATCCCGAAAGTATAGGGAGTGTGCGATGATGATCATATCAATCTTGAAACTACTTTCAACGCACATCGTCACTTCACCCTTAACTAGTTTCATTTATTACGCAACTCTGTTTGAGTTACTACTCTAGTAATGGCGAACCAGTACCAAATACCGAGGGGTTGCTATAAACACTAGTAAAGTACACATCAATAACATGTATATCAAATATACCTTTGTTTACTTTGCCATCCTTCTTATCCGCCAAATACTTGGGGTAGTTCGCTTCGATAACCAGTCCCTTTGCGGTAGAAGCACTTAGTCTCGTGCTTAGGTCCAGACTTGGGCTTCTTCACTTGAGCAACAACTTGCTTGCCGTTCTTCTTGAAGTTCCCTTCTTTCCCTTTGCCCTTTTCTTGAAACTAGTGGTCTTGTTAACCATCAACACTTGATGTTCTTTCTTGATTTCTACCTTCATCGATTTCATCATCATGAAAAACTCGGGAATCATTTTCATCATCCCTTGCATACTATAGTTCATCACGAAGTTCTACTAACTTGGTGATGGTGACTAGAGAATTTCATCAATCACTATCTTATCCGGAAGATTAACTCCCACTTGATTCAAGCAATTGAAGTACCGGACAATTTGAGCACATGCTCACTAGTTGAGCGATTCTCCTCCATCTTTTAGCTTATAGAACTTGTTGAGGACTTCATATCTCTCAACTCGGGTATTTGCTTGAAATATTAACTTCAATTCCTGGAACATCTTATATGGTCCATGATATTCAAAACATCTTTGAAGTCCCGATTCTAAGCCATAAAGCATGGTGCACAAAACTATCAATTAGTCATCATATTGAGCTAGCCAAACGTTCATAACGTTTGCATGTGCTCCTGCAATAGGTCTGTCACCTAGCGGTGCATTAAGGACATATTTCTTCTGTGCAGCATTGAGGATAAACCTCAGATCGCGGATCCAATCCGCATCATTGCTACTAACATTTTTCAATACAATTTTCTCTAGGAACATATCAAAATAAACATATGAAAGCAACTACGCAAGCTATTGATCTTACAACATAATTTGCAAAATACTACCAGGACTAATTCATGATAAATTTAAGTTCAATTAATCATATTACTTAAGAACTCCCACTTAGACAGACATCTCTCTAGTCATCTAAGTGATCACGTGATCCAAATCAACTAAACCATAACCGAACATCACGTGAGATGGAGTAGTTTTCAATGGTGAACATCTTATGTTGATCATATCTACTATATGATTCACGCTCGACCTTCGGTCTCCGTGTTCCGAGGCCATATCTCGCATATGCTAGGCTCGTCAAGTTTAACTCGAGTATTCGGCGTGTGCAAAACTGGCTTGCACCCGTTGTAGATGGACGAGAGCTTATCACACCCGATCATCACGTGGTGTGCCGGGCACGACGAACTTTGGCAACAGTGCATACTCAGGGAGAACACTTCTTGATAATTTTAGTGAGAGATCATCTTAAAATGCTACCGTCAATCAAAGCAAGAATAAGATGTATAATAGATAAACATCATATGCAATCAAAATATGTGACATGATATGGCCATGATCATCTTGCGCCTTTGATCTCCATCTCCAAAGTACTATCATGATCTCTATCGTCACCGGCACGACACCATGATCTTCATCATCTTGATCTATATCAATGTGTCATCACATGGTTGTCTCACCAACTATTTCTCTTGCAACTATTGCTATCGTATAGCGATAAAGTAAAGCAATTATTTGGCACATCTTATGCAACAAAGAGACATCCATAGGGCTTCTGCCAGTTGCCGATAACTTCAAAAAAACATGATCATATCATACAACAACTTATATATTATCACGTCTTGACCATATCACATCACAACATGCTCTGCAAAAACAAGTTAGACGTCCTCTACTTTGTTGTTGCAAATTTTACGTGGCTGCTACGGGCTTAAGCAAGAACCAATCTCACCTACGCATCAAAACCACAACGATATTTCATCAAATAGACTCCGTTTTAACCTTCTCAAGGACCGGGCGTAGCCACACTCGGTTCAACTAAAGTGAGAGAGACAGACACCCGCCAGCCACCTTTAAGCACGAGTGCTCGTAACGGTGAAACCAGTCTCGTGTAAGCGTACGCGTAATGTCGGTCCGGGCCGCTTCATCTCACAATACCGCTGAACCAAAGTATGACATGCTGGTAGGCAGTATGACTTGTATCGTCCACAACTCACTTGTGTTCTACTCGTGCAAAACATCAAACCATAAAAACCTAGGCTCGGATACCACTATTGGGGAACGTAGTAATTTCAAAAATTTTCCTACGCACACGCAAGATCATGGTGATGCATAGCAACAAGAGGTAAGAGTGTTGTCTACGTACCCTCGTAGACCGAAGCGGAAGCGATCACAACGTAGAGGAAGTAGTCGTACGTTCTCCTCGCGATCCAACCGATCCCAGCGCCGTTACTCCGGCGCCTCCGAGTTCTTGACACACGTACAGCTCGGTGACGCTCCTCGGGCTCCAATCCAGCAAAGCTCCGGGGAGAGAGAGTTCCGTCAGCACGACGGCGTGGTGACGATCTTGATGTTCTACCGACACAGGGCTTCGCCTAAGCACCGCTACGATATGACCGTGGTGGATTATGGTGGAGGGGGGGCACCGCACACGGCTAAGGAATGATCTCAAGGATCAACTTGTGTGTCCTAGGGTGCCCCCTGCCCCCGTATATAAAGGAGCAAGGGGGAGGGCCGGCCGGCCCTAGAGGGCGCGCCAAGGGAGGGGGAGTCCTCCTCCTAGTGTGAGTAGGACTCCCCTTTCCTAGTCCAACTAGGAAGGAGGAAGGGGGAAGGAAGGAGAGGGAGAGGGAGAGGGAAAGGGGGCCCCCCTCCTTGTCCTATTCGGACTCCCCATGGGGGGGGGCGCCACCTCCTGGCACAGCCCTCTCTCTCCCCTCTTGGCCCATTAAGGCCCATTACTTCCCCGGGGGGTTCCGGTAACCCCTCCGGCACTCCGGTTTTCTCCGGAATTTCCGGAACCTTTCCGGTGTCCGAATATAGCCGTCCAACATATCAATCTTTATGTCTCGACCATTTCGAGACTCCTCGTCATGTCCGTGATCACATCCGGGACTCGAACTCCTTGGTACATCAAAATACACAAACTCATAATATAACCGTCATCGAAACCTTAAGCGTGCGGACCCTACGGTTCGAGAACAATGTAGACATGACCGAGACACGTCTCGGTCAATTACCAATAGCGGGACCGGATGCCCATATTGGCTCCTACATATTCTACGAAGATCTTTATCGGTCAGATCGCATAACAACATACGTTGTTCCTTTGTTATCGGTATGTTACTTGCCCGAGATTCGATCGTCGGTATCCAATACCTAGTTCAATCTCGTTATCGCAAGTCTCTTTACTCGTTCCGTAATACATCATCTCACAGCTAACTCATTAGTTGTAATGCTTGCAAGGCTTAAGTGATGTGCATTACCGAGAGGGCCTGAGATACCTCTCCGACAATCGGATGACAAATCCTAATCTCGAAATCGCCAACCCAACATCGCCTTTGGAGACACTGTAGTACTCCTTTATAATCACCCGATTACGTTGTGACGTTTGGTAGTACCAAAGTGTTCCTCCGTGAGCGGAGTTGCATAATCTCATAGTTATAGGAACATGTATAAGTCATGGATAAAAGCAATAGCAACATACTAAGCGATCGGGTGCTAAGCTAATGGAATGGGTCATGTCAATCGATCATTCAACTAATGATGTGACCTTGTTAATCAAATGACAACTCCTTTGTCTATGGTTAGGAAACTTAACCATCTTTGATTAACAAGCTAGTCTAGTAGAGGCATACTAGTGACACTCTGTTTGTCTATGTATTCACACACGTATTATGTTTCCGGTTAATACAATTCTAGCATGAATAATAAATATTTATCATGATATAAGGAAATAAATAATAACTTTATTATTGCCTCTAGGGCATATTTCCTTCAGTTCATGTGTGCTGACATTTCATTGTTCTCTTCTTACCAAGTCACAGGCCACGGGTCCGTATTGATGGGGAATGGCGCGAGTGCTTCTATTCATGGTGTTGGCACGGTCGATCTAAAGTTTACTTCGGGAAGGATCGTGCAGCTGAAGAACGTGCATCATGTCCCCGCCATCAAGAAGAACCTCGTTAGTGGCTCCCTTCTATGTAGAGAAGGGTTTAAGTTGGTATTCGAGTCTAATAAATTAGTTGTTACTAAGTATGGACTATTTGTTGGAAAAGGTTATGAGAGCGGAGGGATGTTCCGCCTTTCCCTCTGTAACGCCCTCGATGCGGCTATATCTCCCACGTGTCGAAGCACGACTTAGAGGCATAACCGCATTGAAAGCAATGTCGCAAGTGAGGTAATCTTCGCACAATCCATGTAATACATAAGGGAAAAGGTACATAGTTGGCTTACAATCGCCACTTCACACAATTACATGAATAAAGCATTACATCATCCAGATACAATCAAGGTCCGACTACGGAACCAAAATAAAAGAAGAACCCCAAATGCGACAAACGGTCCCCGATCGACCCCAACTGGGCTCCACTACTGAACAACTAAAACGAAACAACACAATGAACAAGATCTTCATCGAGCTCCTCCTTGAGCTTGATTGCGTCACCTGCTCGGCAACATAGGCACCTGCAAACTGGTTTTGGAAGTATCCGGTGAGCCACGGGACTCGACAATCTCGCACCACGAGATCAAGACTATTTAAGCTTATGGGTAAGGTAAAGGCATGAGGTGGAGCTGCAGCAGCGACTAGCATATATGGCGGCTAACATACGCAAATGAGAGCGAGAAGAGAAGGCAAAGCACGGTCGATAAAAGTATGATCAAGAAGTGATCCTATAGCAACCTCGTCAAGCATAACTCCAACATCGTGTTCACTTCCGGACTCACGGAAAGAGACCATCACGGTAACACACACGGTTGATGTATTTTAATTAAGGTCAACTTCAGGTTGTCTACAACGGACATTAACAAATTCCCATCTGCCACATAACCGGGCACGGCTTTGAAAGATTATACCTGCGGGGTGTCCCAACTTAGCCCATTACAAGCTCTCGCGATCATCGAAGGAATAGACCTTCACCCAAGACACTCCGATCGACTCGGTATCCGGTACATCAAGACATTTCGACAATGGTAAAACAAGACCAGCAAAGCCGCCCGAATGTGCCGACAAATCCTGATAGGAGCTGCACATATCTCGTTCTCAGGGCACACCGGATTGTCCAAACTTCCGGTAGGCCAGCCCAGAGTTGCCCCTGGTGGCCACCGGCAGTTGACGGTTTGGACCAACACTCACAACGAGCACTGGCCCGGGGGGGTAAATAAAGATGACCCTCGGGCTCCGGAAACCCAAGGGAAGAAAAGGGCTAGGTGATGCAAATGGTAAAAGGCAATGTTGGGCCTTGCTGGACAAGTTTTATTCAAAGCGAACTGTCAAGGGGGTCCCATAAATCACCCGACCGCGTAAGGAACGCAAAATCCGGGAACATAACACCGGTATGACGGAAACTATGGCGGCAAGAGTGGAACAAAACACCGGGCATAAGGCCGAGCCTTCCACCCTTTACCAAATATATAGATGCATTAATAATATAAGATATATTGTGATATCCCAACAAGTAAACATGTTCCAACAAGGAACAACACCTCCATGTTCAACAAGGAACAAACTTCATCTTCACCGCAACTAACAACGCTATAAGAGGAAATTTGAGCAAAGCGGTAACATAGCCAAACAACGGTTTGCTAGGAAGGGTATCAAAGGTTAGAGGTTTGACATGGCAATTTGGGAGGCTGACAAGCAAATGGTAGGCATCGTAGCATTGGCATAGCAAAAGAGCGAGCAAACTAGCATAGCAAAGATAGTAGTGATTTCGAGGGTATGATCATCTTGCCTGCAAGATTCTCAGAGTTGTCGAAGGCTCGATCCTCGTAGGCGTTCTCAACAGGTTCCTCGTTCACGTACTCGTCTCCCGGCTCTACCCAAAGCAAGAACACAAGCAACGGAACCACAATCAAACAAGGAACAATGCACAAGCAATATGATGCAATACATGACATGCTATGCGAGATGTGATATGCAATGCATATGTATGCTCCGGAAGGAAAATGATGAACCGGGCATCAACTTGGCAAACCAAGTATGCCGCTGGAAAGATGGGATGATTTCGGGTGAAATCGATATAAAGATCACCGGAATCGGATGCATGGTTTGCAAATGACAAGCAAAACAAGAATGATGCAAATCTGCGTTTAACAGCCCGATGCTACTTAGCACGCAACAAGAAACTATGCTACAGCACCCCAACATAAAAGCAAAGCATAAGGCAGCGAACTAAAGGAGATGCTTAACAAAAGAGGAGCACTGAGCTATGGCTAAATCACATCATAACCTGTTCAAACAAGCATGGTGAAAGTGCTCAAAATATCAGGTTCACAGACTTAGTGAAAATACTAACATACCAGGAATTAACATCAGGAAGGCATGTTTAGAGCAAGCAAACAACATGCTACAGGAACTTATAATAGCAAAACAAGGCATGACATGATTCTACTCAAAGCATATATCAATAGTCCCTTACTGACCATAAGCCAAAAAGGACTCCAAGAAATGATGGCAACCATGTAAACATTGCAAGTTTTATTACAGATTTCAGACTTAGTGAAATATCAGGACATGGCAAAAACTGTTAACGAGTAGGCATGTTCGTGAGCTCGATGCACTCACTACAGAGCATTACATGGCATGGCAAGGCAACCAACAGTAAGAAGGAATGATTATGAAGCTAAGCATGGCAAGAGCAAGGTCATAGCATACACGGATCAACTACAACAACCTCGTGAAAATTGAATCTAATGCAAACAATCTGCCAGGAAACATTTTCAAGCAACTTTAGAGCTAGATTACAACATGTTCCAGCAGGCTATAATATCAAACAAGGGCATGAATGGATAGAGCAAGACATTTATATCAAAACATGTTTATAGAGTATCTCCAGATTATGCATAGAATGATTACTAGAAGCATGTTAACATGGCATCAAAATATAACAGAATCTGCCAGGAAAACAACAACAGCAACTACCCCACTTTACAAGCTTGATACACTCAGCACACAACTCACAAAAATACATGGTCAACACCTCTGGAAAGATGGCATAGCATATTTCAACATTCATGTAGAGCTCATACTCATAGGATGCACACACAAATCATCGCAAAAATGACAAAAGAGCTCGAGCTGATAAGATTCTGGAACTAACGATCTGAAGCCATCTTCCAACAGCATTTCGGGCATCAAGATGAGCTCAAATGCAAATGATGCAATGTAATGAAATGATGCACTCTTCGAGACGAACAATTTGACATATTATACGCCCAAAACGGAGCCACGGTTGCAGAGATGTGATGTGTTGAAAATGCATGCAAATGATAGAATTCTGGGGACTTAGAGATTTCGGGGGAAGTCAACCTGTTGCACGGATTACGAGGCGAGGCGGATCTCGCCGGAGACATCGCCGGAGATGGCGCCGGAGGTGCGGGAGGAGGCCGGATCCGGGGCTCCCTCGACCGGATCTCGCCGGATCCGCCGAGGCACGGCGGCGAGAGGCGGAGGAGGCCATGGCGCATGCGGCGGCGGCGGCCGAGGGCGCGGAGCCTCTGGCGGCGCGGGCGGGGCTTGCTGGCTTGGCGCAAGGCGGCGCTGGGCGAGGCAGGAGTCGGGCGGCGCGACGGGAAGGCGCTGCGGCGCGGGTTTTGGCGCTTGGGCGGCGGAAAGGCAGGCGGCGAGGCGCGCGCGCGGCTTCTTGCTGGGGCGACGAGGCGCCAAAGATGGGAGGAGCGCGCTGGGCGGGTAGTCCGGCGGCGGCGGGCACGCCGGGCGGCGGCGGCGAACGGCGGCGCAGGGCGCTTCGGCGGCGCGAGATCCGGGCCCAGCTGGCTCGCGATGGGCTCTGGCGGGTCGCGGTGGCGGCGGCGCTGCGTGCCACGTGGCAGGACAGGAGTGGACGGGGCGCGGCGGCGGACGTGTCCGGCGCGGTGCGGACATGTCCGGCGCGCGCGGAGGGGAAAAATATCTAGGGTTTCGGGGGATCATCCGTGAATTTCGGGGGAGGGGCTATATATAGGCATAGAGGGAGCTAGGAGAGTCCAATTGAGGAGCGGTTTTCGGCCACGCGATCGTGATCGAACGACCGAGAGCATGTAGGGGAGTTTGGTGGGTTTTGGGCCACTTTGGAAGGGGTGTTGGGCTGCAACAAAAGAGGCTTTCACGGTTACCCGGTTAACCGTTGGAGTACCAAACGACCTCCAAATGGCACGAAACTTGACAGGCGGTCTACGGTGCTATACCAAGGCAGCTTGGCAAACCTCGGCCATTCCGAGAAAGTTTAATACCCGCACAAGAGAAGAGGCAAAAGGGGAGCGCCGGAGGGCATAGGAGTGCCGGATTGCAAAAGCGGACAACGGGAAAAGGCTCGGATGCATGAGGCGAACATGTATGCAAAATGAAATGCACATGATGACATGATGAAATGCAAATGATGACATGGCAAATGCAACACGCCAAACACATGACATGGCAACAACGGCAAATAATGGCGAGACACTGGCGCGATCGGATCCGGGCGTCACAACACTCCACCACTACGAGAGGATCTCGTCCCGAGATCTAGGATGGCACCGGAGGGAAAACGGAAGAGGAAGAGAAAAGGTAAAACTAAGTTGCTTCTTTGACGAACGAGTGAAACCATGAACCTTGAGAGGTTGAGCAAGATGAATGAAAGAAAACAACGAAGATGAACAAAGTTGAAAACACTCCGTTAGAAAAGAGGAACAAGGGATACGACGAGAACCAAGAGGTTTAGTGATAAGATAGATATTGAAACCACTCCGGTTAAAACTAGATAGAGAAGGAATAAGATTGATATAATTTGGGCAGCACTCCGACTGTAATTGGAAAGAATTAAACATGAACTTGACAAGATGAGAGGATACATGATGAAATCAACAACACACTGCCTCCGAAATTGAAAGAATGGCACAAGGGGTAAGAAACATTACAAACCGCACTCCGGTTGAGAAGGGAGGCAAAACTTGATAAGATGAGAGAACTTGAGCAGAGGGCATAACACTCCGGTTAAATGGATAAGCATGAAAAGAACATGATCTTAGACAAACGAGATGATGGGTGGAGAAGAGCAACATCATAATGCCTCCGTAAGAAAGAATAGAAGATAGATCATTGGAATAACAGAATGGAGAAGAAAATGACAACTTCTACCACAATTGAATTTGAAAGAGGCTCCTTAAAAAGAAGGATTGAACGGAGTTGTTGGAAAATCAACAACGAAAAGAATAAGTTTGTAGTGGGCTTATGGAAACATCTCAACATTATGAGGTGACAACCGGCCACTAACGGAAACAATTGCTTGCTTAAGATTAATGAAGAGAATGCAAATTGCTTTCGCCGAGAGGATAGGAGAAAACTTGGATCATTGATAAACACCATAAATAGCAACATTCCTTAGGAAAGGCTTTAGGTGAAATCTATACCAAGATAACTCTAAGGAAGAGATTGATGGATTTAAAATACCTCACTTTTGACAACAAATGAATCATGAAACATGAAGGAAATTGTCAAGAGTGATATAACACCACCTCAAAAGATAAGGTAGAAAGAATTGCACTTTGGAATGCAAGACGGAGAATACTTGAACGCCTCAAAACAAAACATGTGTTGAGCACCATGTTTAATTTTTGAGTATAGCTTGGCGGGTCATAACTTCAAGAGAAATCTTGAAGAACAATTGAAGAATGAAAAGAATCCTTGACGGATCACCATGTTGAGCCTCCATGAAGAACTCCGGTAATAAAAGGATGATAAAAAGAAAGAGAAGTTGAAAACACAATCTGAATCCTTGCAATGATTTAGATGGAGCTTCGCGACGAGATAATGCGGAAAACTTAGAACTCCGGAAGAAAGATGAACAACAAGAAGCCAAGAATTTATTCCTCCTGAACAAACTCTGAAGGAAAGCATTAATCACTTGGATGAAAGAAGAACAAGAATTATGTTATGCGTATCCTTCACCAATTAAGTTGATGACAATCAACGGATCTAGCATACTACTTATTCCCATTGAAAAAGGATTAAGAGAGATATGGCGTAAACTTGAGAAGGTCTTGATGGAACCACCGGTGGGATTTGGAAAGAACGAATATTTGATATGACAACGAAGGAAATGAAATCTTGAATGAACCACCGTAAGAATTGAAAATGAACGTAGCAAAGGCACAATTCACCGGGAAGACTTGGAAAACAAATGAAGATACTAGAGGGGATTTAGATACAAATGAACGAATAGATCACGAGCTGATAAGAGAATACTTGAATGATGCACCGGTATGATTTGGAGAACGAGAGCTGAAAGCTGAGAATGAAGAATTATGACATGATGGCCTTCTGAGGAAAGAAACACCTCATGAAAAGCTCCGGATGGGTGAAAAGAATTCTCACAATCGAAACAATTATGAGAGAATGGCATCAAGCTAGCACCATGAATCTTGAAGAGAATAGAGCAAGATTAAAGAGAAACTCTTCTTCGGTCTTCAAATGATAAGAATGACAACGAGAAACACCACCAAGAATTATTGAGGCACACCGGAAGAATCAAAAGCGAAGAGGTTGAGCCAACTATGAAAAGAATTTGAAAGATCTTGGAGAAAAGCATTTGACTGATGACAACCTCATTCTTACGTCAAACTTGGAGAAGAATTTAGGATAGCTCTGGAATAATTAGAAGAGTCAGGTAAGATCCTGGGAAAAGACCTGTGGGTTAGGGCCTACTCAAAAGAGAACACCGTTGAAAAGATTTAAAAGAGATGTTGCACCGGTTGAATTAAATGGCTTGAATGAGATAACAATCTCCAAATGGCTTGAACGGATTAAGAATGGAAACACAAATCTTCAAGATATCTTGAGCACTCCGGAATAACAAATAGCGAGAAGTAGAATGATAATGAGGTGCACCGGTATGAGAATACATTGAAATGAGGAAAAAGGTATGATCAATAAAACTTGACTTGAATCCATCAGAGAAGAGAAATGAATGAGGAATGACGAACTAGTAGAACATCTTCTTGAGAACCACCGGGTAAGAACATTGACGGAAAAGAATGGAGAAACTTCGCATGAATAAATGGATACTTGGTAAAGAAATCTTAGTCCTTGAGGAAAAAGGGTGGGAGGGTGGGAAAAACAAAGGCAACTTGGAGACGGAAGAAACAAACACCGTTGAAAAGAAATGATAATTGGTCTTGCTGATGTTGAAGTGATTGGATCCACTTGAAGAGAAACACGCCGGTTGAAAAGGATTGACATGACAATCTCGATTGTCGAGAAGGATTGGTATTCACATCGGAGTATGAGAACACCGTTTAGGAAAGGTATGGATTCAACATTTGACTTCGAAGCAACTCGAATACCACAAATAAAACAAAGCAAAGGATTGGCTTGCAGAATAAGCCGGAACAAACATATGATAGAGATTTCGTCCGAAGTTTTCGTGGTGGGGCCTACGGGCTCAATCAGACAGCACCATCATGTACAAGGCAGTGCACATGACATACTGAAGCGTCCCAGTCGGCATAGCCAAGGACTCTTTAAGACACAACGAGACCATGTAAAACCAACCGTGAATAGGCGGACCACTAGGCGTCGAACCCCAATTTCATATCATACATCCGTCGGAAAGATATCCTAAGAGCTACTTGAATTCCCACCTATGAAACTCCGAAAATTTTACGGTTATGCAATCTGGTGTTGGGGATACAGGGAGCAATAATATCTCACACAAACTAACAATCCCTACATCCATTGTATCCATCCGTCAACACATAACCAAGAAACCTTCGAAATCGTCTACCTCAACCTTGAAAAGCATCCGTTATATGAGTCATGGCTATACTCCGTACTCACCTCGAGATTGGGTTAGCGGGTTATCTCACCAACAACTGCATAAAAGAGATTTTCGATGTCGGCGTACTAAACTCGGTATTCGAGGCGCAGCGATAAAATTATGGCGACAACACCTCGGAGCTCAACTCCCGGGACACCGCCACAACCCCTAAATGGGAGGCAACCAAGACAATGTTGTCATCATAAAACCATCGAACGATTCTAAGATACCCGCGAGATCCTAAAAAATTTTTAGTGAAATTTGAGAAGAGAAGAGTCAAAACTCTCGTCGGGATACCTCACGGAAGGTCGAAGGGTGAGGAGTAAAAAGAATTCCTAAACTCTCCGATATATATAATCCTAAATGACTCAAAACATTTTCTAGACACAACTCGCCACTAAAAGCGATCAAGCGGTGGGGCTCCTAAGGTCGGGGATGGCTCGATTACCAACTTATAGCGCCCTCGATGCGGCTATATCTCCCACGTGTCGAAGCACGACTTAGAGGCATAACCGCATTGAAAGCAATGTCGCAAGTGAGGTAATCTTCGCACAATCCATGTAATACATAAGGAAAAGGTACATAGTTGGCTTACAATCGCCACTTCACACAATTACATGAATAAAGCATTACATCATCCAGATACAATCAAGGTCCGACTACGGAACCAAAATAAAAGAAGAACCCCAAATCGACAAGCGGTTCCCGATCGACCCTAACCGGGCTCCACTCTTGAACAACTGAAGCGAAACAACACAATGAACAAGATCTTCATCGAGCTCCTCCTTGAGCTTGATTGCGTCACCTTTTTCGGCAACATAGGCACTGCAAACTGGTTTTGGAAGTATCTGGTGAGCCACGGGGACTCAGCAATCTCGCACCCACGAGATCAAGACTATTTAAGCTTATGGGTAAGGTAAAGGCATGAGGTGGAGCTGCAGCAAGCGACTAGCATATATGGCGGCTAACATACGCAAATGAGAGCGAGAAGAGAAGGCAAAGCACGGTCGATAAAAGTATGATCAAGAAGTGATCCTATAGCAACCTACGTCAAGCATAACTCCAACACCGTGTTCACTTCCCGGACTCCGCCGGAAAGAGACCATCACGGTAACACACACGGTTGATGTATTTTAATTAAGGTCAACTTCAGGTTGTCTACAACCGGACATTAACAAATTCCCATCTGCCACATAACCGCGGGCACGACTTTGAAAGATTATACCTGCAGGGTGTCCCAACAAGCCCATTACAAGCTCTCGCGATCATCGAAGAATAGACCTTCACCCAAGACACTCCGATCAGACTCGGTATCCGGTACATCAAGACATTTCGACAATGGTAAAACAAGACCAGCAAAGCCGCCCGAATGTGCCGACAAATCCGATAGGAGCTGCACATATCTCGTTCTCGTGGCACACCGGATTGTCCAAACTTCGGTAGGCCAGCCAGAGTTGCCCCTGGTAGCCACCGGCGGTTGACGGTTTGGACCAACACTCAACGAGCACGGCCCGGGGGGGTAAATAAAGATGACCCTCGGGCTCCGGAAACCCAAGGGAAGAAAAGGGCTAGGTGATGCAAATGGTAAAAGGCAATGTTGGGCCTTGCTGGACAAGTTTTATTCAAAGCGAACTGTCAAGGGGGTCCCATAAATCACCCGACCGCGTAAGGAACGCACAATCCGGGAACATAACACCGGTATGACGGAAACTATGGCGGCAAGAGTGGAACAAAACACCAGGCATAAGGCCGAGCCTTCCACCCTTTACCAAATATATAGATGCATTAATAATATAAGATATATTGTGATATCCCAACAAGTAAACATGTTCCAACAAGGAACAACACCTCCATGTTCCAACAAGGAACAAACTTCATCTTCACCTGCAACTAACAACGCTATAAGAGGGGCTGAGCAAAGCGGTAACATAGCCAAACAACGGTTTGCTAGGAAGGGTATCAAAGGTTAGAGGTTTGACATGGCAATTTGGGAGGCTGACAAGCAAATGGTAGGCATCGTAGCATTGGCATAGCAAAAGAGCGAGCAAACTAGCATAGCAAAGATAGTAGTGATTTCGAGGGTATGATCATCTTGCCTGCAAGATTCTCAGAGTTGTCGAAGGCTCGATCCTCGTAGGCGTTCTCAACAGGTTCCTCGTTCACGTACTCGTCTCCCGGCTCTACCCAAAGCAAGAACACAAGCAACGGAACCACAATCAAACAAGGAACAATGCACAAGCAATATGATGCGATACATGACATGCTATGCGAGATGTGATATGCAATGCATATGTATGCTCGGAAGGAAAATGATGAACGGGCATCAACTTGGCAAACCAAGTATGCCGCTGGAAAGATGGGATGATTTCGGGTGAAATCGATATAAAGATCACCGGAATCGGATGCATGGTTTGCAAATGACAAGCAAAACAAGAATGATGCAAATCTGCGTTTAACAGCCCGATGCTACTTAGCACGCAACAAGAAACTATGCTACAGCACCCCAACATAAAAGCAAAGCATAAGGCAGCGAACTAAAGGAGATGCTTAACAAAATAGGGGCACTGAGCTATGGCTAAATCACATCATAACCTGTTCAAACAAGCATGGTGAAAGTGCTCAAAATATCAGGTTCACAGACTTAGTCAAAATACTAACATACCAGGAATTAACATCAGGAAGGCATGTTTAGAGCAAGCAAACAACATGCTACAGGAACTTATAATAGCAAAACAAGGCATGACATGATTCTACTCAAAGCATATATCAATAGTCCCTTACTGACCATAAGCCAAAAAGGACTCCAAGAAATGATGGCAACCATGTAAACATTGCAAGTTTTATTACAGATTTCAGACTTAGTGAAATATCAGGACATGGCAAAAACTGTTAACGAGTAGGCATGTTCGTGAGCTCGATGCACTCACTACAGAGCATTACATGGCATGGCAAGGCAACCAACAGTAAGAAGGCATGATTATGAAGTTAAGCATGGCAAGAGCAAGGTCATAGCATACACGGATCAACTACAACAACCTCGTGAAAATTGAATCTAATGCAAACAATCTGCCAGGAAACATTTTCAAGCAACTTTAGAGCTAGATTACAACATGTTCCAGCAGGCTATAATATCAAACAAGGGCATGAATGGATAGAGCAAGACATGTATATCAAAACATGTTTATAGAGTATCTCCAGATTATGCATAGAATGATTACTAGAAGCATGTTAACATGGCATCAAAATATAACAGAATCTGCCAGGAAAACAACAACAGCAACTACCCCACTTTACAAGCTTGATACACTCAGCACACAACTCACAAAAATACATGGTCAACACCTCTGGAAAGATGGCATAGCATATTTCAACATTCATGTAGAGCTCATACTCATAGGATGCACACACAAATCATGGCAAAAATGACAAAAGAGCTCGAGCTGATAAGATTCTGGAACTAACGATCTGAAGCCATCTTCCAACAGCATTTCGGGCATCAAGATGAGCTCAAATGCAAATGATGCAATGGAATGAAATGATGTACTCTTCGAGACGAACAATTTGACATAATATACGCCCAAAACGGAGCCACGGTTGCAGAGATGTGATGTGTTGAAAATGCATGCAAATGATAGAATTCAGGGACTTAGAGATTTCGGGGAAGTCAACCTGTCAGACGGATTACGAGGCGAGGCGGATCTCGCCGGAGACATCGCGGAGATGGCGCCGGAGGTGCGGAGGAGGCGGATCCGGCCTCTCCTCGGCCGGATCTCGCCGGATCCGGGTGAGGCACCTGGGAGAGGAGGAGGAGGAGGCATGGGCGCTGGCCCGGGCGGCGCCGAGGGCGCGGACCTCTCTGGCGGCTGCTGGGCTCGCTGGCCAGGGATGTGGCGCGGCGCGGGCGAGGCAGGAGGCCGGGCGGCGCGACGGGAAGGCGCCGCGGCTGGCTCAGCAAGGCGCAGTGAAAGCGCAGGCTTGGGGCGAGGGCGGCACTGGCTGGCTCTTTGGGCGACAGCGCCAAAGATGGAGGAGGCGCCGCGGCGGGTAGTCCGGCGAGGCGGCGGGCACGCCGGGCGGGGCGGCGCGAACGGCGGCGCTATGGCCGGGCGGCGGGCGCGAGATCCGGCCCGCAGGCTCGCGATAGGCTGGCGGGCATGATGGCAGCGGGCGTGCGTGGTGCCACGTGGCGGGGACGGAGTGGACGGCGCGGCGGCGGACATGTGTCCTTGGTGCGGACATGTCCGGCGCGAGGAGGAAAAATATCTAGGGTTTGGGGATCATCCGTGAATTTCGGGAGGGCTATATATAGGCATAGAGGAGCTAGGAGAGTCAATTGAGGAGCGGTTTTGCCACGCGATCGTGATCGAGCGACCGAGAGCATGGAGGGAGTTTGGTGGGTTTTGGGCCACTTTGGAAGGGTGTTGGGCTGCAACAAAGAGGCTTTCACGGTTACCGGTTAACCGTTGGAGTACCAAACGACCTCCAAATGGCACGAAACTTGACAGCGGTCTACGGTGCTATACCAAGGCCGCTTGGCAAACCTCGGGCCATTCCGAGAAAGTTTAATACCCGCACAAGAGAAGAGGCAAAAGGGGAACGCCGGAGGGCATAGGAGTGCCGGATTGCAAAACGGACAACGGGGAAAAGGCTCGGATGCATGAGACGAACATGTATGCAAAATGAAATGCACATGATGACATGATGAAATGCAAATGATGACATGGCAAAATGCAACACGCCAGCACATGACATGGCAACAACGGCAAATAACTAGCAGACACCTGGCGCATCGGATCCGGGGCGTCACACCCTCGTAGATTTCTGTAATAAAGTCGTGAACCATATTCATTCGAGTGTTAATGAATCTAAGGTTTGGCATTCACATCTTTGTCACATAAGTTTCGGTGTTATGACGCGGCTAGCTAAGTTGGATTTAATCCCGAGTTTCACTTTAGCCAAAGGTTCTAAGTGCCTGTCATGTGTGCTAGCTAAGCAACCTCGCCAGCCTCACAAGGCTGCGGAGGAGAGACACTTGGCACCATTAGAACTCATACATTCTGATCTTTGTGAGATGAACGGTGTATTGACTAAAGGTGGAAAGAAATACTTCATGACATTGATAGATGATTCCACTAGATATTGCTATGTGTATCTGTTAAATACTAAAGATGAGGCTCTACACTACTTTAAAATCTATAAGGCAGAAGTTGAGAATCAACTTGAAAAGAAAATTAAACGAGTCCGTTCAGATCATGGTGGAGAGTACTTCTCGAGTGAGTTTGATTCCTTCTTTGCGGAACACGGCATTATTCATGAGAGGACGCCTCCCTATTCACCCCAATCAAACGGGGTTGCCGAGCGGAAAAACCGTACTCTAACCGATCTGGTTAACGCCATGTTAGATACGTTGGGTTTATCCGAGGCATGGTGGGGGGAGGCTATATTGACGGCATGCCATGTCCTGAATAAAGTTCCGATAAAGGATAATGAGATCACTCCCTATGATAAATGGGCAAAGAGAAGGACAACACTCTCGTACTTGCGTACTTGGGGCTGTTTGGCGAAAGTCAACGTGCTGATCCCCAAAAAGCGTAAGCTTGGACCCAAGACTATGGACTGCGTTAATTTGGGCTACGCTAAGAACAGTGTTGGCTATAGATTTCTAGTAGTGAAATCTGAGGTACCTGGCCAGAAGGTCGGTACAATCATGGAGTCTAAGGATGCTACATTCTTTGAGGATATTTTTCCTATGAGAGATATGCAAAGCACTTCTAGACAGGAATCTGAGGAGACTCCTGAGCCTGCCATTCCTATGGAATATTATGAACGAACACATGATGAAAATCTTGAGGAGGATGACGAGGAAACCCTTGGTAGGGGCAAGAGACAAAGGACTGCAAAGACCTTTGGTGATGATTTCTTCGTGTACCTTGTGGATGATACTCCCACTTCTATCTCAGAAGCGTATGCCTCTCCAGAAGCTGACTACTGGAAGGATGCAATCCGTAGCGAGATGGATTCCATCATGGCTAACAGGGCATGGGAGATCACTGAGCGTCCCTATGGTTGCAAACCATTGGGATGTAAGTGGGTGTTTAAGAAAAAGCTTAGGCCCGATGGTACGATTGAAAAGTACAAAGCTAGGCTTGTGGCCAAGGGCTATGACCAGAAAGAAGAGGAAGATTTCTTTGATACTTATTCACCTGTGGCTAGACTGACCACCATTTGAGTATTACTCTTGTTGGCGGCCTCACATGGTCTTCTCGTCCATCAAATGGATGTTAAGACTGCTTTTCTGAATGGAGAGCTAAATGAGGAAATCTACATGCAACAGCCAGATGGCTTTGTGATAGATGGTCAAGAAAGGAAGGTGTGTAAGTTGCTGAAATCTTTATATGGCCTGAAGCAAGCACCTAAGCAATGGCATGATAAGTTCAATACAACTTTGACATTTGTTGGTTTCGTTGTTAATGAGGCTAACAAATGTGTATACTATCGCCATGGTGGGGGCGAAGGAGTTATATTGTGCTTGTATGTTGATGACATACTGATATTCGGAACAAACCTCAAAGTCATTGAGGAGGTCAAATCGTTTCTATCTCAGAACTTTGAGATGAAAGACCTTGGTGTGGCATATGTTATCTTGAACATCAAGCTACTGAGAGATAATGAGGGTGGGATCACACTTCCGTAACCCCATTATGTTGAGAAGGTGTTGAGCCATTTTGGATATTCGGACTGCACACCATCTCGAACACCATATGATCCTAGCGTGTCGATTCAAAAGTCCAAAGGCATGGCTAAAGATCAGTTGAGATACTCTCAAATCATTGGTTCACTGATGTACCTAGCGAGCGCAACGAGGCCTGACATCGCGTTTGCTGTGAGCAAACTAAGCCGGTTTGTTTCCAAGCCGGGTGATGTACATTGGCATGCTGTTGAAAGAGTTATGCGCTATCTGAAAGGTACTATGAACTATGGACTTAACTATACTGGAGACCCATCGGTACTTGAAGGGTATAGTGATGCAAATTGGATCTCTGATGCTGATGAGATGAAGGCCACAACTTGGTATATGTTTACTCTTGGAGGTGGCGCTGTTTCCTGAAAGTCTTGCAAGCAAACGATCTTAACGAGATCGACAATGGAAGCAGAATTAACAGCATTAGACACTTCTGGTGTTGAAGCAGGATGGCTTCGAGATCTTTTGATGGACTTGCCATTGGTTGATAAACCGGTTCCAGCTATCCTTATGAACGGTGATAATCAAACTGTCATTGTCGGGGGTTGGGTGCGACATATGACAAAGGATAGCTTATCATGGTGGGGGCGAGTAGAACGTCGCCGGTGCCTGGAAACGAAATGAGGCGAAGACATGCACGCCGGCGGATCTTACCCAGCTTCAGGGTTCTCCGAGGAGATAACACCCCTACTGCTGCTCTGCGGGGTCTCCGCATGGTCACTAAGGCAAAGTGAATACAAGAGTGCTCCTAGAGCTGTTTCTGGAGGTAGGAGAAGGCAAGGCTAGTTCTCTCCTTCTTGTGCGGTCTGTCTAATGCTAATGGATGCGAACCCTTGCATGGGTGCCCTGGGGGGTTTATATAGGCCTACCCCCAGGGTTACAATGGTAAAACTGGCTGGGTGCGGGTCCCAGCCGTCTGTCTCTCGGGTGCCGTCTTCTCCGCCGACTCTTGGGGCCCGCCGACTGGTGGGTCCCGCCGGTAACCTGGTACAAGGCGTTATCCGTGTCCGCCTTGTGGTAATCCTCCCGCCGCTGCAGACATCAGTGCCGTGCTAATAATGTGAGCTTGGTCATGGGGTCATGGCAACAGTGCCGCCGCCTGACGGGCGATCACTGTTGCCATTCCCCTGTCGCGTCTGGTTAATGGCGCGTGGGCCCGTGGGAGGGGACAGCCAACTCCAGGGGGCCGACTCCCAACGGATCCGACTCTCAATGCTCTCGCCGTCTTCAGTACTCTCACTGACCTGTATGCCCTGCCTTCTTTGGGCCGTACAGACAGGGGGTCGTGGGTACAGGGCCCTGCCTCAAGGGCTGATGTCAGGGCCGGCATGGCAACAGTGCCGCGCCGGGTGGAGATCTCCGAGGGTACGGTGCACTGTGGCCATGCCTCCTTTTAATTATCGGGGTGGTTGGAAGTCGCGGGCCGACTCCCCATAGTCGGCTTCCTTGGAGTCGCTTCTGGGACTCGGCTCGAATGAGAGTCGCCTCTGGGACACGGCACAAATGAGAGTCGCCTCTGGGACTCGGCTCGAATGAGAGTCGCCTCTGGGACTCGGCCCAAATGAGAGTCACCTCTGGGACTCGGCTCGAATGAGAGTCGCAGCAGGTACTTGAGGGGCGCAGTCTGCCCTGATGTCTTGAAAGGTTCTGGGGCTCGGGTTAGCCTACCCATGGCCCATTACTCCGACAGTAGTCCCCGAAGCTGGTGAGGCTCCGAGGGGATACGTCGCGCGCCTCAACAGTTTCATTCTTCCGAAGAGGGAATGCAGGCCTTGACGGCCGTCTTCCTTCGGGCCGACTGGTTGGAGTCGGATCTCATCGAGGTCCGTCTTGCCTCTCGAGGAGTTTCGAACATCACGGCGGGAACCAGGTGGCGTATCTGATACGCTTCCCGCAGTCGCCCACTGCGGCCCCGTCGCGCGGCGCCATGGGGCAGGGGCAGTCTGCCTGCCCACGCGCGCGACGGGCGGGCCGTCAGGTGGGGCCCGCCACTACCGCGCCTCGGCACGTGAACGGATCTACTGCGGCCATGCGGTCATTTGGGTTCCCCACGTCGTTACTGCGCGCAGTAACTTCGTGGGTTTAATCGTGGGGGGCGTGGGGTCTCGCGCGCAGTTAATCTCCACGCCGCCCCATCGGCTTCTCAGCCTACGGGCTTATAAATAGGCGGGGGGAGCAGGAGGGCGAAGCGCGCGCTTGTTCTTCCCTGCTTCCCCCGCTTCCTCCTCCTTCTTCTTCTTCTTGCTGCCTTCGCCGCACCACGCCGCACCGCACCGCAGCGATGAGCTCTTCCTCCGCCGCGGCTCCCGCCGTTCGCTCCGGCGTGTGGGATGGCTCTAGGGTGGACGATGACGCCATCGAGCACCTCCACAGGACGCGCCGGCTCCCCGGCGCACACTGTGCGAGCCAGCGCGCGGAGGGAGGAGATAAGGCGGTGCCGAGGAGGCGGCGGGTCATATTCCGCTCGCACCTCATGCGGGGCATGGGCCTGCCGCGCGGCTTCTCCACTCTTTCTTGGAGTTCAGCGGACTCCACCAAGACCACTCACCCCAACACGGTGGTGCTGCCGCCGCCTTCGCCACCTGTGCGGGGGTTTTCTCGGTGTTCTCCGCACCCTCGAGCTGTGGGGAGAGTTCTTCCAGTCAAAGCTCGGCACACACGTCACCGGCATACCGGATCAGTGCGGCGCCTTCATCGCAATGCGAAGGTCGACCGCCGACAATCCATTCCCCTCCATCGCGCTGATCAAGTCGGTGAAGATGTGGCAGCGGTCGTACTTCTACGTGAAGAACGTCGCCACGGAAGGCGACTGGGTCAACCTGCCACACTATGAAGCCGACGCGCCGGCTGGGAGGCTTCCCAGCTGGTCCAATCGGGCCAAGACGCTGACTCCTGCCGGCGCCGCCGCCATCGCGCGACTCCGAGTGCTGACGTAGTCGGAAGGCCTGGTCGGAGCCGACTTGCTGGCCTCCCTCGTGGCGCGCCGAGTCCTCCCACTCCAAGTCCGGCCTCATCTGATCTGTCAGAGGAGCGACCACCGAGACCCGAGCCAGATGAGCACCTGGGAGATGCCCCACGCGGAGGTGGCGAACATGGTGAATCACATTGCAATCTGCGAGCTTACGGAGGACTGGCAGTTCGGCAAGGAGCCGTACTCACGTGCCAACCCTCCGCCTGTGGTAAGTCGAATCTTTTGTCTTCTGTTTTTCTTTGTAGCCGAATCCGACTTCTGATCTTCTTGTTTCTTCGAGTCAGAACCCCCTCATCCAGCCTGCAGCCGGCGCCACGGGGCCGCCCCGCGAGTTCGCTCCAGATCGAGCGGAGAGCGACATCGACGACCCCTACTTGGGGGCGGCGGCGATGGAGGCCGACGCCGAAGGCGGAGGAGGAGGAGCGGAAGGCGGCTTCCATCCCTCGGCGACCTTCGCCGACTAGCCAGAGGACGAGGCCGACGGCGAAGTCGTCCCGCGCCGCGAACCGAAAGCCGGCCATCCAGGCGCGAGTTCCTCCGCCAGCTTGGCCGGTAAAGTCAGCGCGAAGAAGCGCCGAGCCGCGCCGAGTTCGCTCGGCGGTCGGCCGAAAAAGTTCAAGGGGGCGGCCGCCGTAACCAAGCGGGAGGAGGCTATCGCGAAGGCCAACCGCTTCCGCAAGCAAGTGAAGAAGCCGCCGCTAGTCTCTGCGTAAGTGCTGACTGCCTTTGTCTTGCTTTCTTTGACGGGTTTTTCCCGAGTCTTTTTCATTCTGTTTTTTGCTTCAGGGCCCCTCTTTCTCTTGAGAGGGTCGCCGTCCCCTCTGTCATGGGGTCGGCCGAGATGTCCGCCAACACTCGGCGGATTGACCCCGCCGCCGACCTCCGGGAGGCGACGGAGCGCAACGCGCGGGAGAAGCGCGACGAGGAAGAGGCCGACCGTCTGGAGAAGGCGGAGGCCGAGAAAGCGGCGACCTCCGCCCAGAAGAAGCTGGAGGAGGCCGAAGCCGCCGCCGCAGCAAACAGCGGGCGGAGGAGACCGCGCGCCGCCAGTCGGCGCTGCTTGTCATCTCGCTGAACTCCGCGCCGCCGCCCCCGGAGTTCACGGGCAGACTGGAGAAGTCGGCGGGGAGCACTCCATCATGGAGAGAGACGGTGGCAAGGCCTCCGCGTCGGGCACGGCCTCGCCGCCACCGCCGCCTCCGCCGTATGGCAAGCAGCCGGCGGGCCCTCCAGTGCCGCCGGCTAAGTACGAGGCGGTGGCGAGGCTACTTCTTCAAGTCGCCTCACCAGCGCGCCGCTGCCTTGCGAAGGCGGTCTCAGCGCCATGCCCCTTGGAAGCCGGCGCCGCCAGCTCGGCCATTCCAGATGCTGAGGCATCAAGTGCTGCGCCTACTGGATTGGTGCGAGGAGGCGGCGATGGTCCGCTAAACCAGCGCTCTCGACGTGCGGCGGCTGCAAGCCGGCGAAAGCCATCGAGGCTGCACCAGGCGCATCCTGGCGTTGCGGCGTCTATCCGGGTATGTTTTCTTTTTGACTTTGTCTCTTCTCGTTCTTTCTGTGAGGCGCGCGGCCCACCCACCCACTCGTGTAATCCCAAGTTTGGGCGGCTGCTGCGTAGGCGGCCCGGAACTCAATCTGGCGAGTTCCTCATTCTTGTCTTTGTCCGATTTTTTATCACAGGAGTATCACAACCTCCGCGTCATCGCCTTCAACCGTAACGTTGAGTGGCTGGAGAAGCAGACCGCCGACTTGTCGGAGAGCCGGAGTAAGTTCTTCTTCTTTCCGCGGGGGCGCGCTGGCGCATGGCGCACCTGGCTGTAATCCCGAGATACGGGCCGATGGCGGCGGTCGGGCGGATCTTCCCGACGACCTTTGTTGTTGATGACTTAACGTCTTTTCTCTTTGTTTTTCAGAGGCCAATGCCGCTCTTCAGGAACGGTTAGGTGAAGTCAGCACGGCCCTTCGCGCCAAGGAGGAGGAGTGTGGCAAGCTCGCCAAAGAGCGCGACTTGCTGGCCGAGCAATTGGCGGAGCAGAAGGAGCTGCTCAAGGCGGCTTAGGGCGAGGCGGAGAAGAAAGAGACCGCTCTCCTGGCCGAGTTCGAGATCGAGCGCTCCTCCTGGACTGACAGGGAGGCGATGCTGACTTCCGGCTTCCACGAGATCGAGGACATTGTCGATGGTGAGTTTCTTTGCTTTCTTTCCTCGAGCTGCCGACTGCTGATTTTCTCTTTTCCTTCTTCTTGTCTTGGCAGACTTCTTCCCCGGCCACTCGCAGCCGGTCACCCGAGCCATTGAGGCTGATCGCGAGGCGCGGAGGGCGAATGGCAAGGAGATCGCCGCCAACGCCCCCTGACCGTCGATGAGCAGCTCTTGAGCATCGAGACCCGTCTGCGGCCAGCCCATCACCGCTTGTGCGGCTTCAAAGGCGCCGGGCCTAAGCGATCTCGCCTTGTGGCTGTGCATGCCGCTCTGCAAGCCTTGCCGGTCGGACTGCCGACTGGCTGGAGGTTGCAGCCGGCCGTCTTGAGGCTTGGAAGGGTTCCTCGGCCCGGGCTGGAGCGCGCCGGGCCTTGGAATTCGTCAAGGCTTGGTATCGTGGCTGGACTTGGACCGCTGGCGTGTTACAGTCGAGGCCCAGCAGAAGCGGCGGTGTGGAAGGTGCCCTTGTCGAGCGTGCGGCGGCGATCGCCGACTACACCGACACCAGCGTCTTTGTTCCTGAACGGGCCACGAACGGTGAAGAGGTGCCGCCGGAGTGGTTCGGGATGGACCCGGACTACGACAAGGACTCGGCGGAGGTGATCGGCTCCAGCACCGAGGAGGAAGACGAGGCGGGGGATGGAGACGAGACGGAGGCGCCAGAAGACAGAGCGGACGACCAGCCTCAGCTCGATCGCGCCTCCAGCAACGAGCCGCGTCCGACCGGGCCGGCTGCCGCCGTAGATGATCAAGCCGAGACTGCCCAGCAGGCCGCTCCGGCGCCTGACACCACTGTCTCCGCCGACCCTCCGAACTCGGCTGCCGCTCCTTAGGCTGCCGTCTTGCCTTTTTTTCCTGTCTTAATAGTCTTTGAAAGAACTTGTCAATTTGCACAATTCCACCCGCTGGGTGTATCTTGAACTTGGCCAGAGGCCTTTGCTATGTAAATATCTATCTGCCTTCTATCTTTCCTTGCTCATTGCTCTTTTTGGCTTTTTCCTTTGCCGCCTTTCCGTAGTCGCCGCTTTGCCAGACGAACAGCCGCTCCGCGGACTGCCGCAGGTCAAATGCTTGGCTACTTTAGGGAAGGCAAGTACTTGAAGGAAATATGCCCTAGAGGCAATAATAAAGTTATTATTTATTTCCTTATTTCATGATAAATGTTTATTATTCATGCTAGAATTGTATTAACCGGAAACATAATACATGTGTGAATACATAGACAAACATAGTGTCACTAGTATGCCTCTACTTGACTAGCTCGTTTATCAGAGATGGTTATGTTTCCTAGCCATGGACAAAAGGGTTGTCATTTGATTAACGGGATCACATCATTAGGAGAATGATGTGATTGACTTGACCCATTCCGTTAGCTTAGCACTTGATCGTTTAGTATGTTGCTATTGCTTTCTTCATAACTTATACATGTTCACGTAACTATGAGATTATGCAACTCCGTTTACGGAGGAACACTTTTGGTACTACCAAACGTCACAACGAAACTGGGTGATTATAAAGGAGTACTATAGGTGTCTCCGAAGGTACATGTTGAGTTGGCGTATTTCGAGATTAGGTTTTGTCACTCCGATTGTCGGAGAGGCATCTCTGGGCCCTCTCGGTAATGCTCATCACCTAAGCCTTGCAAGCATGTAACTAATGAGTTAGTTATGAGATGAAGTATTACAGAACGAGTAAAGAGACTTGTTGGTAACGAGATTGAACTAGGTATTGGATACCGACGATCGAATCTCGGACAAGTAACATACCGATGACAAAGGGAACAACGTATGTTGTGCGGTTTGACCGATAAAGATCTTCGTAGAATATGTAGGAACCAATATGGGCATCCAGGTCCCGCTATTGGTTATTGACCGAGTGTCTCGGTCATGTCTACATTGTTCTCGAACCATAGGGTCCCTGACGCTTAAGGTTTCGGCGATGCTTATATTATGAGTTTATGTATTTTGATGTACGAAGGTTGTTCGAGTCCGGATATGATCACGGACATGACGAGGAGTCTCGAAATGGTCGAGAGATAAAGATTGATATATTGGACGGATATATTTGGACACCGGAAAGGTTCCGGGAGAGTTTGGAAATATACCGGAGCTCCGGGAGGTTACTGGAACCCCCCGGGAAGTATATGGGCCTTATTGGGCCCAAGTAGGAGGAAGAGAGAAGGAGCAAGGGAGGCGCGCCCGAGCCCAATCCGAGTGGGGGAGGGGCGGCCCCTTCCTTTCTCCTTCCCTCTTCCTTCCTACTACTAGTACTCCTTCCTACTACTAGTACTCCTTCCTTCCCCTCCAAGTTGGATTAGGAAAGGAGGAAACCTACTTGGAGTAGGTTTCCCCCTCCCTATGGCGTGCCCCCCCTTGGGCCGGCCAGCTCCTCCCTCCCTCCTTTATATACGGGGGTAGGGGGGCACCCTAGGACACACAAGTTGATCATTGATCGTTCCTTAGCCGTGTGCGGTGCCCCTCTCCACGATATTACACCTCGATCATATTGTAGCGGTGCTTAGGCAAAGCCCTGCAACAGGAGAACATCAAGATCGTCACCACGCCGTCGTGCTGACGGAACTCCCCCTCGGAGCCTCTACTGGATTGGAGATCGAGGGTGCATCATCGAGCTGTACGCGTGTCAAGAACTCGGAGGTGCCGGAGTAACGGTGCTTGGATTGGTCAGATCGGGAGGACGTACGACTACTTCCTCTATGTTGCATCAACGCTTCCGCTTCGGTCTATGAGGGTACATAGAAAACACTCTCCCCTCTCGTTGCTATGCATCACCATGATCTTGCGTGTGCGTAGGAAAATTTTGAAATTACTACGTTTCCCAACAGTGGCATCCGAGCCTAGGTTTTATGCGTTGATGTTATATGCACGAGTAGAACACAAGTGAGTTGTGGACGATATAAGTCATACTGCCTACCAGCATTTCATACTTTGGTTCAGCGGTATTGTTGGATGAAGCGGCCCGGACCGACATTACGCCAGACGCTTACGCTGAGACTGGTTCCACCGACGTGCTTTTGCACACGTGTGGCTGGCGGTGTCGGTTTCTCCAACTTTAGTTGAACCGAGTGTGGCTACGCCCGTCCTTGCGAAGGTTAAAACGGAGTCTATTTGACAAACTATCGTTGTGGTTTTGATGCGTAGGTAAGAACGGTTCTTGCTAAGCCCGTAGAAGCCACATAAAATTTGCAACAACAAAGTAGAGGACGTCTAACTTGTTTTTGCAGGGCATGTTGTGATGTGATATGGTCAAGACGTGATGCTATATTTTATTGTATGAGATGATCATGTTTTGTTGAAGTTATCGGAAACTGGCAGAAGCCCTATGGTTGTCTCTTTGTTGCACAAAGATGCAAGTGCCAAATATTTGCTTTACTTTATCGCTATGCGATAGCAATAGTTGCAAGAGCAATAGTTGGCGAGACGACCATGTGACGACACATTGATATAGATCAAGATGATGAAGATCATGGTGTCGTGCCGGTGACGATAAAGATCATGACAGTACTTTGGAGATGGAGATCAAAGGCGCAAGATGATCATGGCCATATCATGTCACATATTTTGATTGCATATGATGTTTATCTGTTATACATCTTATTATGTTTTGATTGACGGTAGCATTTTAAGATGATCTCTCACTAATTATCAAGAAGGGTTCTCCCTGAGTATGCACCATTGTGAAAGTTCTTCGTGCTGAGACACCACGTGATGATCGGATGTGATAGGCTCTACGTTCAAATACAACGGGTGCAAAACAGTTGCACACGCGGAATACTCAGGTTATACTTGACGAGCCTAGCATATACAAATATGGCCTCGGAACACGGAGACCGAAAGGTCGAGCGTGAATCATATAGTAGATATGATCAACATAGTGATGTTCATCATTGAAACTACTCCATCTCACGTGATGATCGGACATGGTTTAGTTGATTTGGATCACGTGATCACCTAGATGACTAGAGAGATGTCTGTCTAAGTGGGAGTTCTTAAGTAATATGATTAATTGAACTTAAATTTATCATGAACTTAGTCCTGGTAGTATTTTGCAAATTATGTTGTAGATCAATAGCTTGCGTTGTTGCTTTCATATGTTTATTTTGATATGTTCCTAGAGAAAATTATGTTGAAAGATGTTAGTAGCAATGATGTGGATTGGATCCGTGATCTGAGGTTTATCCTCATTGCTGCACAAAAGAATTATGTCCTTAATGCACCGCTAGGTGACAGACCTATTGCAGGAGCGGATCTGGGGCGTTATGAGCGTTTGGCTAGCTCAATATGATGACTACTTGATAGTTTTGTGCACCATGCTTTATGGCTTAGAATTGGGACTTCAAAGATGTTTTGAGCGTCATGGACCATATGAGATGTTCCAGAATTGAAGTTAATATTTCAAGCAAATACCGAGTTGAGAGATATGAAGTCTTCAACAAGTTCTATAGCTAAAAGATGGAGGAGAATCGCTCAACTAGTGAGCATGTGCTCAGATTGTGCGGGTACTACAATCGCTTGAATCAAGTGGGAGTTATTCTTCCAGATAAGATAGTGATTGATGAATTCTCTAGTCACCATCACTAAGTTAATAGAACTTTGTGATGAACTATAGTATGCAAGGGATGACGAAAACGATTCCCGAGCTCTTCGTGATGTTGAAATCGACGAAGGTAGAAATCAAGAAAGAACATCAAGTGTTGATGATTGACAAGACCACTAGTTTCAAGAAAAGGGCAAAGGCAAAGAAAGGGAACTTCAAGTGGAAAGACAAGCAAGTTGTCACTCCTTGAAGAAGCTCCAAGCTGGACCAAAGCCTGAAACCGAGTGCTTAATCGCAAAGAAAATGGTCACCGAAGCGGAAATGCCCTAAATATTTGGTGGATAAGAAGGATGGCAAAGTGAACAAGTGTATATTTGATATACAGGTTATTGATGTGTGCTTTACTAGTGTTTATAGTAGCCCCTGAGTATTTGATACTTGTTCGGTTGCTAAGATTAGTAACTCAAACAGAGTTCTGAATAAACAGAGACTAGTTGAAGGGGAAGTGACGATGAGTGTTGGAAGTAGTTCCAAGATTGATATGATCGTCATCGCACACTCCCTATACTTCCGGGATTAGTGTTAAACCTAAATAAATGTTATTTGGCATTTGCGTTGAGCATGAATATGATTTGATCATGTTTATTGCAATACGTTTATTCATTTAAAATCAGAGAATAATTGTTATTCTGTTTACATGAATAAAACCTTCAAATGGTCATACACCCAATGAAAATAGTTTGTTGGATCTCGATCGTAGTGATACACATATTCATAATATTGATGCCAAAAGATACAAAGTTAATAATGATAGTGCAACTTATTTGTGGCACTGCCGTTTGGGTCATATCGGTGTAAAGCGCATGAAGAAACTCCATAATGATGGATTTTCGGAATCACTTGTTTATGAATCATTTTGCGAACCGTGCCTTTTGGGCAAGATGACTAAAACTCCGTTCTCCGAAACAATGGAACAAGCTACTGACTTATTGGAAATAATACATACCGATGTATGCGATCCAGTGAGTGTTGATGCTTGTGGCAAGTATCATTATTTTCTGACCTTCACAAGATGATTTGAGCAGATATGGGTATATCTACTTGATGAAACATAAGTCTGAAATAATTGAAATGTTCAAAGAATTTCAGAGTGAAGTGGAAAAATCATCGTAACAAGAAAATAAAGTTTCTACGATCTGATCACGGAGACGAATATTTGAGTTACGAGTTTGGTCTTCAATTAAAACAAAGTGGAATAGTTTCACAGCTCACGCCAACTGGAACACCACAACATTATGGTGTGTCCGAACGTTGTAACCGCACTTTATTGGATATGGTGCGATCTATGATGTCTCTTACTGATTTACCACTATTGTTTTGGGTTATGCATTAGAGACAGCTGCATTCACATTAAAAGGGCACCATCTAAATCCGTTGAGACGACACCATATGAACTGTGGTTTAGCAAGAAACCCAAGTTGTCGTTTCTTAATGTTTGGGGCTATGATGCTTATGTGAAAAAGTTTCATCCTGATAAGCTAAAACCCAATTCGGAGAAGTGCGTCTTCATAGAATACCCAAAGGAAACTGTTGGGTACACCTTCTATCACAGATCCGAAGGCAAATTTGTTGCTGATAATAGATCCTTTCTAGAGAAGGAGTTTCTCTGGAAAGAAGTGAGTGGGAGGAAAGTAGAACTTGATGAGGTAACTGTACCTGTTCCCTTATTTGAAAGTAGTTCATCACGGAAATCAGTTCCAGTGATTCCTACACCAATTAGTGAGGAAGCTAATGATGATGATCATGAAACTTCAGATCAAGTTACTACAAAACCTCGTAGGTCTTCCAAAGTACAGTCCGCACTAGAGTAGTACGGTAATACTGTTCTGGAAGTCATGTTACTAGACCATGATGAACCTACGAACTATGAGGAAGCGATGATGAGCCCAGATTCCGCGAAATGGCTCGAGGCCATAAAATCTGAGATATAATCCATGTATGAGAACAAAGTACGGACTTTGAGTGACTTGCTCGATGATCAGCAAGCCATGTTAAATAAATGGATCTTCAAGAGGAAGACGGACACTGATAGTAGTGTTACTATCCACTAAGCTCGACTTGTTGCAAAAGGTTTTCAACAAAATTCAAAGGTGTTGAATACGATGAGATTTTCTCACTCGTATCGATGCTTAAGTCTGTCTCAATCATGTTAGCAATTGCCACATTTTATGAAATCTGGCAAATGGATGTCAAAACTGCATTCCTTAATGGATTTATTAAAGAAGAGTTGTATATGATGCAACTAGAAAGTTTTGTCAATCCTAAAGGTGCTAACAAAATGTGCAAGCTCCAGCGATCCATCTATGGACTGGTGCAAGCATCTCGGAGTTGGAATATACGCTTTGATAAGTTGATCAAAGCATATAGTTTTATATGGACTTACGATGAAGCTGTATTTACAATAAAGTGAGTGGGAGCACTACAGCCTTTTCGATTAGTATATGTGAGTGACATATTGTTGATCGAAATGATGTAGAATTTTACGCAAAGCATAAAGGAGTGTTTTAAAGGAGTTCTTTAAAAGAAAAGACCTCGATAAAAGCTACTTACATATTGAGCATCAAGATCTATTGAGATAGATCAAGACGCTTGATAAGATTTTCAATGAGTACATACCTTGGCAAGATTTTGAAATAGTTCAAAATGGAGCAGTCAAAGAAAGAGTTCTTGCTCGTGTTGCAAAGGTATGAAATTGAGTAAGACTCAAATCCCGACCACAAGAGAAAATAGAAAGAGAATGAAAAGTCATTCCCTATGCCTCATCATAGGTTCTATAAAGTATGCTATGCTATGTACCGCACCTATTGTATAACTTGCTCGAATTTGGCGAGGAGTACAATAGTGATCTAGGAGTAGATCTTTGGACATTGGTCAAGAATATCCTTAGTAAGGACTAAGGAGATGTTTCTCGATTATGGAGGTGATAAAAGAGTTTGTTGTAAAAGTTACATCAATTGCAAACTTTTACACCGATCCAGATGACTCTAAGTCTCAATCTGGATACATATTGAAAGTGGGAGCGATTAGCTAGAGTAGCTCCGTACGAGCATTGTAGACATAGAATATTTGCAAAATACATACGGCTCTGAATGTGGCAGACCCGTTGACTAAGCTTCTCTCACGAGCAAAACATGATCACACCTTAGTACTCTTTGGGTGTTAATCACATAGCGATGTGAACTAGATTATTGACTCTAGTAAACCCTTTGGGTGTTGGTCACATGATGATGTGAACTATGGGTGTTAATCATATACGATATGAATATTGGTGTTAAATCACATGACGATGTGAACTAGATTATTGACTCTAGTGCAAGTGGGAGACTGAAGGAAATATGCCCTAGAGGCAATAATAAAGTTATTATTTATTTCCTTATTTCATGATAAATGTTTATTATTCATGCTAGAATTGTATTAACCGGAAACATAATACATGTGTGAATACATAGACAAACATAGTGTCACTAGTATGCCTCTACTTGACTAGCTTGTTTATCGAGATGGTTATGTTTCCTAGCCATGGACAAAAGGGTTGTCATTTGATTAACGGATCACATCATTAGGAGAATGATGTGATTGACTTGACCCATTCCGTTAGCTTAGCACTTGATCGCTTAGTATGTTGCTATTGCTTTCTTCATAACTTATACATGTTCCCGTAACTATGAGATTATGCAACTCCTGTTTACGGAGGAATACTTTGGTACTACCAAACGTCACAACGAATCGGGTGATTATAAAGGAGTACTACAGGTGTCTCCAAGGTACATGTTGAGTTGGCGTATTTCGAGATTAGGTTTTGTCACTCCGATTGTCGGAGAGGTATCTCTGGGCCCTCTCGGTAATGCTCATCACCTAAGCCTTGCAAGCATGTAACTAATGAGTTAGTTATGAGATGAAGTATTATAGAACGAGTAAAGAGACTTGTTGGTAACAAGATTGAACTAGGTATTGGATACCGGCGATCGAATCTCGGACAAGTAACATACCGATGACAAAGGGAACAACGTATGTTGTTGTGCGGTTTGACCGATAAAGATCTTCGTAGAATATGTAGGAACCAATATGGGCATCCAGGTCCCGCTATTGGTTATTGACCAGAGACGTGTCTCGGTCATGTCCACATTGTTCTCGAACCGTAGGGTCCGCACGCTTAAGGTTTCGATGACGGTTATATTATGAGTTTATGTATTTTGATGTACCAAGGCTGTTCGAGTCCCGGATATGATCACGGACATGACGAGGAGTCTCAAATGGTCGAGACATAAAGATTGATATATTGGACGGATATATTTGGACACCGGAAAGGTTCCGGAGAGTTTGGGAATATCTAGGAGCTCCGGAGGTTACCGAACCCTCGGGAAGTATATGGGCCTTATTGGGCCCAAGTAGGAGGAAGAGAGAAGGAGCAAGGGAGGGGCGCCCCCAAGCCCAATCCGACTGGGGAGGGGGCCGCCCCTTCCTTTCTCCTTCCCCTCTTCCTTCCTACTACTAGTACTCCTTCCTACTACTAGTACTCCTTCCTTCCCTCCAAGTTGGATTAGGAAAGGAGGAAACCTACTTGGAGTAGGTTTCCCCTCCCTATGGCGCGCCCCCTTGGGCCGCCACCTCCTCCCTCCCTCCTTTATATACGGGGTAGGGGGCACCCTAGACACACAAGTTGATCATTGATCGTTCCTTAGCCATGTGTGGTGCCCCTCTCCACGATATTACACCTCGATCATATTGTAGCGGTGCTTAGGCGAAGCCCCGCGACAGGAGAACATCAAGATCGTCACCACGCCATCGTGCTGACGGAACTCCCCCTCGGAGCCTGTACAGGATTGGAGATCGAGGGTGCGTCATCGAGCTGTACGCGTGTCAAGAACTCGGAGGTGCCGGAGTAACGGTGCTTGGATTGGTCAGACTGGGAGGACGTACGACTACTTCCTCTATGTTGCGTCAACGCTTCCGCTTCGGTCTACGAGGGTACATAGACAACACTCTCCCCTCTCGTTGCTATGCATCACCATGATCTTGCGTGTGCGTAGGAAAATTTTGAAATTAGTACGTTTCCCAACAGTACTTGCTTTTTATTAGAGTTTTTTAACAAGTCGCATAGAAGGCGGCAAGCCGACTATTCGAGAGTCGGCTCTGCAAAGAGAGGCTGGAAGCCGGCTTGGGCTATGCATATGCTTTGAGTCCTTAGTCATTTTTTCGTGTTTGCGCTCGTTCTTGCTTACTCTCTGCCTACCAACAGTCGCTCTGCGAGCTGCGGCTTCCGACAGGAGATGGCTTAAGCGCGGCACACTACTTGTCCGACTGCAGGAGGCATTTCATAGCACAAGACGGCGAGTCCCCGGGCCGACTAGTCGAACCCGGTGCCAAGCGGCATAACACAGAGTAACATACTCGGAGGCATAATTCTTATCATACAGAAAACAAAAAGGGGCAGTCCCCGAGCTCGTCTCGGGGGGCCCAAAGTCTTGGTACTTTAATACAAAGGATAGCATGGTACATACTGCATCAACTGTAAAATCTTCGGAGAAAATTTGCGTTCAATGGTCGTTCTGACTCCTTGCCGGAGTCGCCCCTCTCGCGCGCTCGAGGCTTCTGAGCGTCGATTAGGTAGTAGGAGCCGTTGCCCAACACTTTGCTGATGATGAAGGGCCTTCCCAAAGGCGCCGACAACTTATCTTGGCCGGCTGTTTCTTTGAATCAGCCGGAGCACAAGGTCGCCTCTTGGAATGATCTCGCCCGACCTTCCAGTTGTAGTATCGCGCAGACTCTGCTGGTAGATGCCGGGACGGTTGAGTGCCAACAGCCGGCCCTCTTCCAGTAGGTCGACGCCGTCTTGTCGTGCTTCTTCAGCTTCCTCTTCGGTGTACATGGTGACTCATGGAGAGTCGAGCTCTATGTCCGTCGGGATGACGGCTTCGGCACCGTAGACGAGGAATAAAGGCGTGAAGCCGGTTGACTTGTTTGGAGTCATGCACAGACTCCATAGGACAACTTGCAGCTCCTCAAGCCAACAGCTGGCTGAACGCTCGAGTGGTTCGACCAGTCGAGGCTTGATGCCGGACAGGATGAGGCCGTTTGCTCGCTCCACCTGGCCGTTTGACTGCTGATGAGCAATGGACGCTAAGTCCAGTCGGATGCCCTGCATCGCGCAGAAACGGGCCAAGGCGCCTTTAGCAAAATTTGTGCCATTGTCGGTGATGATGCTATGCGGTATGCCGTACCGCACCATGATGTCAGAAATGAAAGTCACTGCAGTCGGACCGTTCAACTTCTCGATGGGCTTTGCTTCTATCCACTTGGTGAACTTGTCCACCGCGACAAGCAGATGAGTCAGGCCGCCTCGGGCCGTCTTGAGTGGTCCCACCATGTCCAGGCCCCAAACTGCAAAGGGCCAGGCAATGGGGATTGTCTTCAAGACGGAAGCCGATGAAGCGGTTTGGAGCGGAACCGCACCCTTGCATTTTGGACTAATTCCTTGGCCTCTTCGAGGCAGTCGGCCGAAGAAATCAGGCCGAAAGGCTTTGGCGACGAGTGTTCTTGAAGCCGCATGGTGGCCGCACTCGCCTTGGTGGATGTCTCTGAGGATTGCTTGGCCTTGCTCTGGCTCCACGCAGCGCTGGTAGACACCAGTGACACTGCGCCTGACCAGCTCTCTGTTGATTATGGTGTATGCTGCCGCTCGGCGTTGCACTTGCCGAGCCAAGATTTCATCAGTTGGCAGCTCTCTGTTTACTAGAAACTTGAGGATGGGCTGTGCCCATGAGGGTGCTGCTATTTCTTCAACCGCCACCACAGCGATTTGGACAAGGGCGGCTGGGCTGGGAGGCGGTGGGCTAGAGTCTGTGGCCGCTTGCTGGATTGACGAAGTCCTCAGCCGACCGCGCGATCACCGGGCGGGTTCTCAAGTCCCAGGCCGATCAAGGAGTCCCGGGCGGGTTCTCAAGTCCTGGGCGGCTTCAGCTATGATTTTCTTGGGGCCGCCTGCTGGGGCTCTTGAGTCGGATCCGACTTCTTCGGGAGGAGCCGGCACAAAGATGGAGTCTGATTCTGGTGAAGGTTTGATAGACGGCTTAAGGAGGCGCTGAAGAGCGACGCCGGATGGTATTGCTTGACGGGTGGAGCCGACTCGTGCCAAGGCGTCTACTTGGTCGTTATCGTTTCTTGGCACATGAAGGAACTCGCACCCCTTGAAGTATCCGCTGAGTTGCTGCACCAGGAAGCGGTAGCTTGCCATGTTTGCATCTTTGGCGTCCCAGTCGCCAGATGACTGCTAGACCACCAAATCGGAGTCGCCATAGCACAGGATCCGGCAAATACCGAGTTCTTTGGCAAGCCGGAGCCCATGAATGAGCGCCTCGTATTCGGCGATGTTGTTGGAGGCGGCGAAGTGGATCTGCAGCACATACTTGAGCTTGTCGCCTTTAGGGGAGGTGAGGACGACGCCGGCTCCCAGGCTGATGCGCATCTTGGAGCCGTCAAAATGCATCCACCAATGGGTGGAGTCGGGCGCTGGTGGCAGGTACTGTGTCTCGGCCCAGTCGACGAGGAAGTCGGCCAGCGCTTGCGACTTGATGGCGGTGTGGGGCTGGTAGTAGATGGTGTAGGGAGCCAAATCTATGGCCCATTTGGCTACTCGGCCAGAGGCATCTCGGCTCCCGATGATCTCGGCCAGCGGGGCTGTGCAAACCACCGTAATTGGATGCTCTTGAAAGTAGGGCTTCAGCTTCTTGGTGGCAAAATGCACACCGTAGCACATCTTCTGGTAGTGGGGGTAGTTCTGCTTGGAGGTCGACAGTACCTCGCTCAGGTAATACACCGGTCTCTGGACAGGGAACGCCTTGCCTTCCTCTTTGCGTATGACTACAATGACTATGCTGACTACTCGGATGGTGACGGCGATGTACAGGAGCATGGGATCTTTGGGAGTCGGAGCCGCCAACACAGGGGGAGTAGTCAACATTTTCTTCAGCTGGAGAAATGCTTCATCCGCCTTGTGGTTCCACTCAAAAAAGGTGGTCTTCTTCATCAAATGATACAAAGGGAGAGCTTTCTCGCCCAGCCAACTGATGAATCGGCTGATGGACGCCAAGCAGCCGGTGAACTTCTCCACATCTAACAGTCGGCTGGGTACC
The DNA here is from genome assembly GCA_021437245.1 of Aegilops speltoides. NCBI lineage: Eukaryota > Viridiplantae > Streptophyta > Magnoliopsida > Poales > Poaceae > Aegilops > Aegilops speltoides. The sequence goes on from CM038142.1 coordinate 493,031,451, forward strand.
TTCATCCTCTTGATGGCCTTGATCTTCACGGGGTTGCACTCTATGCCGCGTTCAGAGACCAGGAAGCCAAGGAGTTGGCCGGCTGGTACTCCAAAAACGCACTTCTCAGGGTTGAGCTTGATCTGGAATCGGTGTAGGTTTTTCAAAGGTTTCTTTGAGGTCTTCCAGCAGCGTTCCATGCTTCTCCGTCTTCACCACTACATCATCCACGTAGACGTGGGCATTCCTGCCGAGTTGCTTGAGGATGCACTTCTGCATGCAACGCTGAAGGGTGGCGCCGACATTCCTCAAGCCGAACGTCATGGTCAGGTAGCAGAAGGCTCCAAACGGCGTAATGAAGGCCGTCTTCAGTCTGTCTACAGGGTTCATCTTGATCTGATGATATCCTGAATATGCATCTAAGAAACTCAACAGCTCGCATCCGGCTATGGAGTCTATCACCTAATCGATTCTTGGCAAAGCAAAGGGGTCCTTCGGGCAGGCTTTGTTGAGGCTTGTGTAATCAATGCACATCCGCCACTGCTTGTTTTTCTTCAACACCAAGACCGGGTTTGCCAACCACTCTGGAAAAAACACCTCCATAATGAAGCCGGCCGCCAGGAGCCGGGCTATCTCTTCTCCAACAACTCTTCTTTTCTCTTCTGACAGGCGGCGCAAGGGCTGCCTGACGGGCTTCACATCTGGTCGGACATGTAACTTTTGCTCGGCAAATTCCGTCGGTACACCTGGCATGTCTTTAGGGGACCATGCAAAGATGTCTCGATTCTCACAGAGGAAATCGACGAGCTCGCCTTCCTATTTACTGTCAAGGTTTGTACCCATGACAACACCTCTCTGGGTGCTCCGGTCCAAGGGTATCTTCTTAGTTTCTTTGGCCGGCTTGAACGAACCCTCAGCTTCCGACTCCTTGGGGCCAGGCGACATCTCTGGATGCTTTCCGGCCATCGCCACGACCCGATCAAGGAGCCGCTTCTCAGCTGCGATCACCAGGGACTCGGCCAGCCGACTACTCTCAGCCGCGCAAGCGGATGACTTCTTGTAGTCGCCAGCAATGGACAGAATCCCCTTGGAACTCGGCATCTTCATCTTGAGGTAGGCGTAGTGGGGAACCTCCATGAACTTGGCCAGAGCAGGCCGGCCAAGTAATGCATGGTAGGGGCTTTCGAGGTCCACCACTTCAAACCAGACTGGCTCTCGGCGGAAATGATCTTTGTCTCCGAAGAGAACATCTATCAGGATCTTGCCGATTGGTGAGCAGGAAAGGCCAGGTACGATGCCTTGGAACACAGTCCGGCTTCTCTGCAGTTGTCTTTGCTTGATTCCTAACTTCTCCATAGTGTCCTTGTACAGGATGTTGATGCTACTGCCTCCATCTATCAAGACTGCATAAAAGCGGTGGCCCGCCTATCAGTGGCCAAGGTAGCACTCAGGACCAAGGCATAGGAGCCCAGATTCGGCATCACCTCTGGGTGATCTGCTCTGCTCCAACTGATAGGCTTCTCGGACCAATGCATAAACTCTGGAGTATCTGTTGCCACTGCATTTACTTCTTGCTGCTGCAGCCATCTGCTGCGTCGATCATCAGCCACACTGGTGAACACCACATAGGCTCCATGCTCTTCTAGGTACTCGTCTTGTACTGCGCCGACTGGCCGGCTGCTGGGGCGGCGGTGGAGGCGGCGGCCCAGAAGGCGGTGGAGGAAGGAGGCCGTCTCCCTTGGCGATTCTGGTGAGCCAGTGGCACTTTCGGGTGGTATGATTTGACGGCTTCGCGGCACTGTGGAACTTGCAGGGACCATCCAGAGTCTACTCGTAAGAGAAGGCCGGCAACCAGTTGGACTTGCCGCCTTTCTGTCGCTTGGCCGGAGGCTGCCCCTCCGGATGTTGATCTTCGACTGTTGCAACCTGCCGACTGCTGGAAGTCGGCTGTTAGGCATTGCGTTTGTTGTCGTTCTGTTGTTGTCGCCGACTGGTGTCTCCAGCCGGAGTTGTGGGAGCCTGGGGGCCACTTTGCCAGCCGCATTAACTTGAATTTCCGTCTTCATGGAGGAGTCGGTGGTGGCGTACTTGTCTGCTATGACCAGCAGTTCTTCGAGGGTTTCCGGCTCGTCACAGAGGAGCTTGTGCTTGAGGAGGGTGCCCTCTCGGCACCCGGCGGTGAAGTACTCGATAGCCTTCACCTCGTGCACGCCCTCGCAGGAGTTCCGAAGCTCGCCCCAGCGCGTGAGGTAGTCGCGTGCTGACTCGTCAGGTCCTTGCACGCACAAGGAAAGCTGGCGCAGCTTGGGAGGTCGCTTGTACGTGCTCGTGAAGTTGAGGATGAAGGCTTCGATGAAGTCGACCCAGCTGTTGATGCTGCGGGGCTTTAGACTGTTCAACCATGTCCGGGCCGTGCCCTGGAGCATGAGTGGAACATACTTCGCGGCAACTCGCTTGTTGCCGTTCGCTATGCTGACGGCCGTGGAGTAATCAATTAGCCAGTCTTCTGGCTTCATGGAGCCGGTGTACTTGGGTGTGTCTCAAGGGAGCGTGAACCCTTTGGGAAAAGGCTCGTCTCGGATGCGGGGTCCGAAGCAAGGCGGACCCAGCTCATCTTCTTCTTCCAGTGCCAGGGATCGGTGGTGTCGGTCGATCCGGTGGCGGGCGTCATTCTCTCCGACTCCCTCTCGGCGACCAAGGCGGCCACCGAGAGTCGGATGCTCAACAGGCGGCGGGGAAACTCGCCGTTCTCTTCTTGGTGGGGGAGGCAGGTAGTCGTCCTGCCGCTCCACTGCTCTCGGACGGCCGTCTTGGTCACACTCGATGGTGATGCGAGTCCGACTGCGACTGACAGTCGGCTCTTTGTCCTTTCTTCTGTGGACTCCACCAGTCGGCGTCCGAGACGTCGCGCCCTGATCTCTGCAGGGAGGCAAGTCGTCGTTTGCTCTTTGTGGCGCCAAAGGCGGCCGCCGCCGCATTCTCGCGAAAGAAAGCGCCGAGGAGCTGCTGGACTTGCTCCGTCATCATGCGGTGCTCTTCGCCTTCGAAGTTCTTCAGCTCGTCGGTCGCCGCTTGGGCGGCGCGGATGTTCTCCACAGGGGTGGCGTATACGGGGTGATTGGCCCCGAACAAGTCGGCGATGGTCGCGCCGCACTGTCGGATCGCGCCTAGGCGGCTAGGCCCAGTCGGAGCCGGCGAGCCGCCCACGGCGCGATCCATTTCGCGCTGGTAGGCTTCCGACAAGCACCTCATGCTTGCCAGTCTCTTGGCGCCTTCGATGATCTGAAGGCGGCATGTCTCCAACGTCTCGGCATCTGTGTCCTCTGGAATAGGCGCAGTCAGGCATTGCAGAGCCGTGTCGAGCGGGTCCTGAGCTTCCTCACCGGAGCGCTCATCGTGACTGATGACGAGCACTTCCGTGACGGCGCTTCCGCCGCTCTCCTCGTGAGGAAGCGGCTCGTCGTAGACCACCACGTTGGTGGGGAAAGTGTCGAGCGACACAGCGTCGGAGTCGACCAGCATCGGGTCGGTGGAGCCTACGGACTCCAAGTCCACGGCGGGCTCATCGGCGATGTGGAGTTGGTCGAGGAGGCCCGCGAGGAGGCTCTCGGGGCCACCCGTGCCTGCGTCGGATGCAGGCTCGTCGGGGAGGCGAACCTTGCCGACAAGTTCGGCGAGGCAGCTCGCTGCACAGGCGGCCTTGGCGCCACGCAGCGCGTCGATGCAGACTCCGTCTGGCGAGCCTTGCTGGCTGCGCTCGCCAGGGAGGAAGAGGGTTCCCATCCAGAACAGATCTCCGGACGACGGTGCACCATGCCCCACGGTGGGCGCCAAATGTCGGGGGCTGGGTGTGACATATGCCAAATGATGGCTTATCATGGTGGGGGCGAGTAGTACGTCGCCGGTGCCTGGAAACGGGATGAGGCGAAGACATGCACGCCGGCGGATCTTACTCAGCTTCAGGGCTCTCCGAGGAGATAACACCCCTATTGTTGCTCTGTGGGGTCTCCGCATGGTCACTAAGGCAAAGTGAATACAAGAGTGCTCCTAAAGCTGTTTCTGGAGGTAGGAGAAGGCAAGGCTAGCTCTCTCCTTCCTGTGCGGTCTGTCTAATGCTAATGGATGCGAACCCTTTGCATGGGTGCCCTGGGGGATTTATATAGGCCTACCCCCCAGGGTTACAATGGTAAAACCGGCTGGGTGCGGGTCCCAGCCGTCTGTCTCTCAGGCGCCGTCTTCTCCGCCGACTGGAGGGTCCCGCCGACTGGCCTGGTACGAGGGCGTCAGCCCGTGTCTGCCGCGGGTGGGTCCTACCGGCTGCAGATTACTGTAGCCGTGCTTCTAATGACGCGGGCTTGGTCATGGGGTCATGGCAATAGTGCCGCCGCCTGACGGGCGATCACTATTGCCATTCCCCTGTCACATCTGGTTAATGGCACGTGGGCCCGTGGGAGGGGCCAGCCGACTCCAGGGGGCCGACTCCCAACGGGTCCGACTCTCGGTGCTCTCGCCGTCTTCAGTACTCTCATTGACATGTAGGCCCTGCCGTCTTCGGGCCGTACAGACAGGGGGTCGTGGGTTTAGGGCCCCGCCTCAAGGGCTGATGCCAGGGCCGGCATGGCAACAGTGCCGCGCCGGGCGGAGATCTCCGAGGGTACGGCTCACTGTGGCCATGCCTGCCTTTAATTATCGGGGTGGTTGGAAGTCGCGGGCCGACTCCCCATAGTCGGCTTCCTTGGAGTCTCTTCTGGGACTCGGCTCGAATGAGAGTCACCTCTGGGACTCGGCCCAAATGAGAGTCGCCTCTGGGACTCGGCTCGAATGAGAGTCGCCTCTGGGACTCGGCCCAAATGAGAGTCGCCTCTGGGACTTGGCTCGAATGAGAGTCGCAGCAGGTACTTGAGGGTGCAGTCTGCCCCGATGTCTTGAAAGGTTCTGGGGCTCGGGTTAGCCTACCCGTGGCCCATTACTCCGACAGTCATCACCAAGGTGAAGATTTCAAAGGACAACATGAAGTCCAACAAACACATAAGAATGAGATTAAAAGCTGTCAGAAAATTAAGAAACTCCGGGGTGATAGCGTTGGACTATGTCCATACGGCTAAGAATCTGGCAGATCCTTTATTTAAAGGGCTATCACGTAGTGATAGATAGTGCATCGAGGGAGATGGGTATGAGACCCACATGAGTTGCCATGGTGGTAACCCAACCTATGTGATCGGAGATCCTGTGAAGTAGGACCAGGGAAAACAAGCCAGTGGTGAACTGAGGAGAGTAACTTTACAAACCCACTCCGTTGGCGATGCAATACTCTCGGAAACTGTATGGAAGGATGACTACTGTCTTAATGTGTTCCAAGGCTTCTATGTATAAGCAAGATGCTATCCTACAGAGCAATCTTTGGAGGAACACACCTATGTGAGACCGACTACTAGTCACAGTCTATGAGATTGGGGTGATCATTAGTAAGCTCATGAATAGGCCAGGAGTGTGACTTATATGCTCCACCCGAGGGGTCAGCCTTTGGCAGCCTAGTACTAGTAAGACATGTGGTGAAACTTCTTTACACCAAACTGACAATTCAAGGCATAGTCCATTGTTTAGTTGTGAAGGAGTGTAGCTACTTGCTCTAGGTGAAGCTCAACCTTAATAGGTCTTCACTGAAATACTAGTATATCAAAACAACATTTGGAACAAAGGACAAAGTGGGCCCCTGAGATCTGGTGGGGGATTGTTGAAATGTGAGATGGGCCTAGAGCCCATATGACAATTTCAGATTTGATCTCTAAGGGCCCATGTAGGTGGCATGACAAGGTGGTGGGAAGTTTAGTCCCACCAAGCTAGTGGAAGGAAAGTTGGAGTGGTTTATAAGGGTGGCTCTTCTACATGCTATTGGAGCTTGAGAAGAGAAGAGGCCCTCGCGCGCTCCTCCTCCGCCTCCCGCCTCGCCACGCCTCGCCTCGCCTCGTCACGACGCGCCGCGGGTTGTGGGAATGAGCCGAGCCGAGCTCACACCTATGCACTTATTTTTGCCAGTCACTAACGGAGAGGTTCTGACAGCAGAGCCATGATCTGAGACGTCGGATCGTGGGCTGTCACGGACTCGGACGTGGGTCAAGCCCACGTCTCTCCACGCGGCTGCGTCTATATAAGTGTGTTGTTCCCCTAACCCTTGCCGCCATGATCAGATCACATCTGCTCCATGCGAACCGCCCACCGTCGTTCCTCTGCTGCCACTGCCACCAGTGACTCCATCCCATCTGCCGGTGACTCTGTCTCTCTGGTTCCTGTACGGGAGAGGGATGAATAGGTTTTTGGGAAGCGACTACGCGACTGCTCGCCTTCGATCCACTACTTCCTCGACGTCCGCGTCGTCTCTGTCATCACCATGTCCAGCGACGCCGAACGCGCCGCCGCCGAGAAGACCGATGCCGACAAGAAGGCCGCCGAGGACGCTTCTGCTGCTGCTGCCACTGCGGCGGCGGCTTCTGCATGGCCTACTGGAGGGTATACCACGTTTATCCCTCTCCTGATAATTTCTGTATTAGTAGTGCTAGCATCATGTGTAGATTTGTCTACTATTTGTGTAGTACGTGCTCGTTTAGATCAGTACCAGTATGTTGTTAGTTCTGTCAATGCCATGCTTGTTGTCTACTTATGGATTAAATTAGTCGAAAAATTGCCTATTTTCTTAGCAACTTGTTTGCGCGACTGTATGTTGTATGATACTCATGACATGTCCTATGTATTCGTGAAGTTATTCTATAGTCCTTGAGCACACGTTCAGCTCGATGACGTCACTCGAACTCTTGATCCAGTAGAGGGCCGAGGGAGAGTTCTGTCAGCATGACGGCGTGATGACGATGTTGGTGGTGTGATCCGCGCAGGGCTTCGCCTAAGCACTACGACGCTATCACCGGAGAAGTAAACTGTGGAAGGGGGTACCGCACACGGCTAAGAGAATTCTTGGTGTGCCTTTGAGGTCCCCCTGGCTACGTATATTAAGGAGGGGGAGGAGGAGGCCGGCGGCCAAGGAGGGCGCGCCAAGGGGGGAGTCCTACTTGGACTCCTAGTCCAAGTAGGATTCGGCCCCCCCTCCTTCCAATCAACGGAGAGGGGAAAGGGGAGGGGAGAGAGGGAGAAGGAAAGAGGGGGCACTACTAGGGAAAAGCCTATACACAAGATCTTACCAGCAACGCGTTTTAAAATAAGGCGCTGCTGCAATGTAGCAGTAGCGCGCTCCAGCAGAACTCGTTGCTGAAATAAAAGTAGCAGTAGCGCGCCTCCTCTAAGCTGCGCAACTACTATAATTCCCACGACCCCGCCGTGAAGCTAGTTCTAGAAGCAGCGCGTTAATTCGAAGTGCGCTACTGCTAGGTAGTTTAACAGTAGCGCCTTTACCTATAGCACGCTACTGCTAAAACTAGATATCTCTCACCACCCACGCTCTCCTCTATCCGATCCACTCACACTCACACTCACTCGATCTCCCCCTCACACCCCCGCGCCGGTCCTCCCCGCCGGCCGCGCCGCCCCTGCCAGCCGACGTTGCCTACCCCTCCTCCCTCTGCGCCGCCGTCACCTCCTCCTCCTCCTCGCTAGACTCGGTACCGCCCTCCTCCTCCGTCCTCCCTCGACTCGCCACCGGCCGGCCCCTCCTCGCTTCGCCCTTCCTCCTCCGTCCTACTCCCTCCTCCCTCCTCCAGTCGCGCCTCCTTATCCCTCCTCCCTCCTCCATCCACACCCCTCCTCCCTGCTATATTTTGATTTAGTAGGCTAGTTCATATGCAATATTTTGATTTAGTTCATATGATTTAGTTGATTTAGAACAATTTGATTTAGTTGATTTAGTAGGCAAGTTGATTTAGAAGGCTAGTTGATTTAGTTTATTTATAGAACATTTTGATTTAGTTGATTTAGTAGGAAAGTTGATTTAATAGGCTAGCTGATTTAGTTGATTTATAGAACATTTTGATTTAGTTGATTTAGTGCGCTAGTTGATAGCTCCGAAGATTTGGCACCACCTAGCTAGATCTTAGGATTATAGTTGTCCATCAAATTGCTTCTCGCGGAAGAAGAATCAAATTGCTTCTCGCAGAAGATTTGGCATTTGCCTGCTAGCTGTTGGTTCTATTCTAGAAGGTGATAGTAAGCTATGAAAATATAACTAAAGAAGAACCAAAAAATCACATGCTACTGTTTTTCTTTCCTGTGAAGCGGATCGTTAATCCTTTGCTCATATTGCTTTAGAAAAATGGCGCCACCACCACCACCATGTCGACTGTGCAAGTCAAGGTGCGCCAGCAGCCTTGCAACTGGAAGCTGTTCGGCATCTACTTCCAGCCGAGTTTTCGTCATGCGGCGGTAAGAAATTATATGAAATGTAACAAATATTTTATTTTTATTGTTGGCATTACTGCATTGTGTTATTTTGTTTTTTTTCACAGATCGTCCCATGAAATGTGAGGTTGAAATTAAACAAGCTGACAGGAGACACTGTGACATTTGAGGCTCCTAGGGGGCCGTACACTATGGAGGTCGAGAAAGGACGCAATATGTTGCAGATTGGAGGAGATGGATGGGCCCGTTTCCTCGCCCTCATGTGTCTTACTGGTGGTGAGTTGATCAGCTTCTCCTTCAGAGCAGAAAGACCCAAGCTGGCTGTCATTTATATCAACCTGGTGGAAGATGATGAATATGACGAAGATGATGAAGATAATGAGGACCCACTCAATGAAGATGACGAGGACTCACTTCATGAAGCCATGTGTTGACACCTGTTTTTGGCAAGATACAGATTGCAATGAAGATGGTCTCGAGTGAATGGGCCTTCGGCATGAAAAGATTCACGTTTCCGAGTGGAACAACTTTGATGTTTCGGTTATATTCATTCGACCTTATCTTACGGACCGAAACTATAATCCGAGTGGCATAATTCAATGTTCCGAGTGATTTTTGGCCGATCATGCCTTCAAGACGACCTCGGATGAAGGAGTATTCTAAAGGAATTGTCTTCGTCTCGTCAGGACAATCGATTTTGATATATAAATCATCTCAATCCGAGTTCATATGCAAAAGTTAGAAGCAATACACTGCAGGCCGAAGCTGAGTGGAAATCTGGCGCAAAGTATCAGACGCCATGTCTGATGGGTCGCGCGAGCAATTAGGCCCTTAAGAAGTCCTTGAATCGAAAAACCTTCAACACGAAAAAGTTTCGTCTCGTCGAGCCGATCGATTTTCATATAAAATTCGTCTCAATCCGAGGTCGTATGCAACCTGGAGAGGCAAATCCAGATCGAGCTATGTTTTTGGTCGAGTGAAAGCTTACCATCCGAGTGAAAACTCACCGGTCGAGTGAAAACCTACCGATCGAGTCACCGGTCGAGTGAAAACCTACCGATCGAGTTGCGGTCGAGTGAAAACCTATCGATCGAGTCACCGGTCGGTGAAAACCTACCGATCGAGTCACCGGTCGAGTGAAAACCTACCGATCGAGTAAAAGGTCGAGTGAAAACTTATCGATCGAGTAAGAGATTGTCTTCCGACTGAAAATGTGGTCATCATCCGAAAGGAAAGATTGTCTTCCGAGTGAAAATGTAGTCATCCGAAAGTGAAAAGGTCCAATGAGTGAAAGACTCTAATATCCAGTGGATGAGCTCAAACCGAGTGAAACTGAACATGTGCCCGAAAGTTTATCAAGATGACCTCGGATGAAGAAGTGTTCAATACAGAAGTTGTGCGATCGTCAAGATGGTAAACTTTGCTTTTGGAGTCATCGTCATCAGAGATAGTATATGGCCTGCAAATTCACTACAAGACTCGGATAATTCAGTCTACCGCAAGACCGAGTCCAACTGGAAGGTAAAGATGACCTCGAAAAGTATTCAAGATGGCCTTATTTGAAAAAGTGATCAACATGAGAGTTGTTCGTATCGTCGAGGCGCACAAGTTTGGTATTTGTGCCATCTTGATCGGAGGTCATATGGAGGCTCGGTGGCCTGCACAAGGAGGAAGACAGAAGTTGGGCCAGATTTAGACTGGATCCGAGTTGGAATAGAACTAGGACTCTAGGACGCGAATTGATGTAATTTTTCTTGTAAGGAAAGCCTAGATGAATCCTTTACTTGTACGGGAAGTCCAGCCGCCTCTTATATACGTTGGGGGTGACGGCCGATTGAACAACACCAATCGAACCAATCAATCTATTACACTTTTGTGTTCATCTATCTTTATCCCCTACCCTTGTATCTTTCTTTCTCGTTCTTCGTTCGTTCTTCGCCTTGGAGGGCAGCGATCCACGAGGCTCTAGGGGCGAGCGAATCGACCTAGGGCAGCCCATAGTCAGCCGCTTGAGCCCCGACGGGTCCCTCCCGCAAGTGGGGCTTCGGTCATAAAGCGCTCGCCGATCGTCTTGCGTGTCGCTGCTGTCGGTCGGGTCTCCTTCGACGTGAGCTGCGGTGCATCACCCCCGGCGTAGAGGGTACACGGTGGCGTGTTCGTGTGCGAACACACTTTTTGGCGACTCCGCTGGGGACGAAGCTTTGAACAGTTTCCATCCTGTTCTTGCTACGAGGAGAGCGTCATCAAGCGGCTGCAATCTACAACGGTAACATGTATCGTCAATCTCCTTATGTAGATGCAAATAGCCATTATGTTGATGTTGCTAGATCTTTCAATGGACATGTCATGTCGGCTAGCCCTAACGAGCAAAGGCCGACTAGTTATTCCGCTGGAGAAACTTGGAATTCTGTAATGCGACATGCAACCTACGAATCTGAACTTTCGTGCATCGGCAACATCTTTCAATATGCCGGTGAACAACACGATTTGTTCGAGTAATCAATATATGACACCTCAATTACAGGAGGGTGTCTCACTGTTTTATCCATCGGTAGCCGACTCGCAATATGCGGGTTCATCCCCAAACATGCCGATGGATGGGGGAATCGGCCATGCTTCCATTAGTTATTTGGCCGGTTATCCTCAAACATCATATGATACACCTCATGATATTAATTGTTCAGCATCATATGCAACTAAAAGTATTCATGACTCGGCTCATTATGGCCGAGTGAATGGAGATTCTACAGGAGTGTATGTGTCTAATATTGCAGGAGATGAGGTGACTTTGGCTGCGTTAAAAAGCTTGGCGCAAAATAAGAAGATTACCGCTCTTTGCCTTGAGCAACATGATAAAGGTTTGGTTCCTGATTATGAGGCAATAAAAGCTAGGGTTTTAAAAGAAGACGAAGTTTTGCCGATTGATCAAATTGGCGAGAGAGAATATTCGACAGTAGTGCACATGTCTTCACCTATCACTGCAGCATGTTATACACCCCCTATACAATTGCAAAATTTCGGCAACAACAATTCATTGCCGAAAGATCCTAAAAGTATTGGGGGGCAAGCTGATCCAAGTAGGGCTGAGTGTAAAGAAAAATATGTCGTCCGAATGGATGGGGTCAAGCCAACTCTCACAGGGAATAGAGTCAATGGCTTTACTACGCCAACTCTTGAGGAATTACCAGCAGAATATCGACAGGCTTACGAAGCACTCAAGAAGAGCCGTGGAGAGGAATATTTGCAAGAATACGTCAAGTGCCTTCCTCCATCCAGCAACTATGTTGGCCCTTCTGCGATATTGAAGCAAGAAGGTTTGCAAGCAAATCAGCAAGAAAGGGTTCACTCGGCTAATATGGTTGATTCGGTTGAAACTGAGTCAGATATGAATAAGTCATGTACAGCCAAGTCGAACGATTCCTTTAAAGAAGAGACGATGGTGGATTCGGTTGAAACCAGATTGAGCACCGAGAGGGCTAAAGTCGAGTGCGTAGAGTCAATATCGAGTGTGTCGAACCAACCGAGGGCATCGAGCCAGTTAAGGCCGAGTGCATCAAGTCAGCCAAGTGCATTGAATCATCCGAGTGCATCACCGGCTAATGTTGAGTGCATAGAGCCAGTTATTACCGAGTGTACCAAAACAGATGATGCAAGCTTCACCAAGCAGAGGAACAACAAACACAGCAAATTGGCTATGCTCGATTTTTCTAAATGCAAGGGATCTTACATGCTGCCATATGAGTTTCGTGTATAAAGAAATTGATGAGCATCAAGAGAAAGTTATATGGCCAAACAAAGTTTGGCTAGTCATAAAGATCAAGAACCAGAGCGTGCACCGAGCAAAGTTCAACCGCAAAGAGCGTCCGAGTGAAATCCACTTGGGTAATCCGAGTGAAATATACTCGGCAATCCGAGGAAATCTGCTCAATCAATCCGAGTGATGAGGCACGAGATCCGAAAAAGAGGAAGATGCATTCAAGAATTATTCAGAAGTGGAGCAAGGTATTGTTCCAGTGGTGCAACCATCTTCTCGTTCCAACGTCTTCACAAAGGTACACCTAGCAGATAGTTTACTCAATTTTCGATTCGGTCAAAATCATATTGTTGATGCACCTGTTAGTAAGATTCTAATTAATTTTGAAAGACCAATTGAAATGAGTAATCTATTTGTTAGGAATGATCTTGTCACTAATCGTGCTGATCAACACATGGCATTATTCAAAGAGGCTAGTAGTGACAACTTCTCGCAACCAAAGTTGTTCCCGTCATGCCGACTGAACTTTATATTTATATGGGCAACTTTGTTTGTTTCATGCCTGGCTAACATTTGGTCTCAGAGGAGACGTATATTCTGTAATTATTTTGGTTGCAGGAATATAAAGCCAGGTTCAAAGTTCTGTAGGATAGCCGATTCAAGAGCATCGGGAAAGGAGGACGAAAATCAATGCATAGCCGAGTCAGATGTTAAACTGATACCACTCGGTTGTTTTGTATCAAAACTGGTATCACAATATCGGTTAATGGACCATGAGTGTACATCCAGTATAGGCATAGTTGATCACATCGTTGGTGCGTTGTTGACTGATCCAATTATAATTGATCATGATGTCGAGCCATCAGGACAAGAACAAATGCAATGCTTGTTTGAAGACAATATCAAAGACAACGACGTGATTCATCAAGCTGCACAATTGGACAACATAGGACGATTGAGTTCGTTGAGGCACGAGCATATGGCCATCAGACGATTGGTCTTGACGGTGATCAAATGTTGACTCGGCTATCTCAAGCCGATTCATCTAAAGGTCAACAGGTACACACCGACGATGACGGGGTCAGGTCTTCGAGCAAGGATATTGTTAAAAAGTGCATTAAGAACAATCTTGAAGATGGAAGTTTCATCAAAGCTACAATGGCGACATCTAGCACTGGGGGGCAACGAGAAAATTCAAAGACCAATGCACGCACAACTAAAGAAAGCAAAGGCAATGGTAAGCACAAAGGTAAAATGCCGAAAGTCACTTTCGCGCAGTTATTGGAAAAATATCAGAAAATAAGTGAGGCAAAGAGTGCTTATCGGCCGAGTGAAACAAAAGTATCGAAGTCGCCCCCAAGGCATAAATTTGAAGACTTGGATTGGCAAAGGAAGACGTTGAGCAAGCAGACTTCATATCCTTCTGTTGGGCCGCCAATGCCAATGTCGTGGATGCCTCCCTACACTCATGTAAATCCATATTCGTCATGGGGCAGGTATGATACAAGGGCAAATTATCCATCTTATTTTAGATCATCTCGCAACATTATGCAGCTCCAAAAGATCAACATTTGATGAACAATCACACGCCAAAGACCGTTTCAATCGTAAGGAATCGGTCCGGAGTTCAAGGAACAAGAAAGAGGTGGTCAAGCAAGTGTACCAGGTCAAGAAAGATGGTCGTAAGTGTGCTACTTCAGATTTGTTCTCAAATAACAAAGAGCTAATTAAAGTATTGACATTGGCTACAAAAGGCAACAAGGCAAGTCAATCAAGTGCCAAATCTGAAGGGAAGAAGTTGAGAGTGCACAAGGCCAAAAAGAGCTAGCATTGGTTGAACAGAATCACAGCCGAGGTGCCCACTGGCTTAGCACATTGGCAAGAGAAGGAATTACAAAGACTTAGTGCACATGAGTTGAGAAAGAAGAACATGGCATGGGTTCCCAAGAGGAGCAGTCAAAGTAGAAATGATGTCCGACCTTCTATTGCAACAAGTGTTAAAAAGTGAAGAAAGAAAGGGATGGCCGCAAGAGTGCTATTTCAGATCCGACTCCAAATGACAAAAAGCTAGCTGCCTATGTTGGCTGCAAAGGACAAGAAAGTGAAGCAAGTAAATTTCAAGGATCCAATAGTCAAGTTTGGACAGGCAAGCCAGAGATGCCCAAAGACGTAAAGAATTTGGCAAAGGCATAAACCAAAGTACCAGCCGACGCCCACTCGGCTTACCATATTCGCAATGTAAGAAGCTAAAACGGCTTAGGGCCAAAGAGCTGGAGAAGAGGAACATGGCTTGGGTTCCTAAGGAAATCCTCGAGTCAAGAGCAGCATCACATCTCCTGCTAAGCCAGCAGAAATAAGGAGTACAAGTGTAAAGCCCGTGAGGCAAGGACGACAATTTTCATATAGGAGACTCCAAGAGGTGTCTCATCCATATTCTTCGATCGTACCATCAAAATCAACGCTATGGAATTTATCCTCACCAAACATCTGAATTATTTCGCTATTCACACTTTGGTGGACGGACTCGAGCACTTTTGAGATAAGAACGCATGGCCGATATTTGCATATCGCCTCATAATTCATTGTGTTGGCAAAACCCGCATCCGCTAACGGTGTTCACCATGGTGGATTTCCTACCCTATAGCTGATGTTCAAGTGTTCGCCAAGATCTTGGCGAGGCCGATTTAATTATTGAGTCGACCAACAATCAAGGGTCTAGTGCATAAAAGAGCCCCGACTCCAAATGTTATTTATTTGCAGGATTCAAGTCAGGAGACAGACGTTGTTCGGCGGAGGCTTGATGGTGTACTTTGATAATGAGTTGAGTCGCCGAACAGTGGACAGTATTCCTTTGAGGTGCATGGTCATAATCGTTGGGCAACCGTCTTCGTTGAAGGGTTCTAATATTCCCAGGGAATGCCTGGACAAATGCAAGGTCCGGATTGACATAAGAAACTTACATGGAAGCCTTTGTGACATCCAATTGTTGTTTTCAGACAAATATTATCCAAGAGGCTCTACCGAAGAAGCAACAAACATGAGCATATGGATGATTAAAATTATCATACTCAACAGGCACAGCCGATGGAGTGTTGACATCGTGCTTAAAAATTACCCTAGGCAAGGTATTTTCTGGCACGCAAGCTCTGCCAGAAAACAGGGGGGCATGTGTTGACACCTGTTTTGGCAAGATACAGATTGCAATGAAGATGGTCTCGAGTGAATGGGCCTTCAGCATGAAAAGATTCACGCTGCCCGAGTGGAACAACTTTGATGTTTCGGTTATATTCATTCGACCTTATCTTACGGACCGAAACTATAATCCGAGTGGCATAATTCAATGTTCCGAGTGATTTTGGCCGATCATGCCTTCAAGACGACCTCGGATGAAGGAGTATTCTAAAGGAATTGTCTTCGTCTCGTCAGGACAATCGATTTTGATATATAAATCATCTGAATCCGAGTTCATATGCAAAAGTTAGAAGCAATACACTGCAGGCCGAAGCTGAGTGGAAATCTGGCGCAAAGTATCAGACGCCATGTCTGATGGGTCGCGCGAGCAATTAGGCCCTTAAGAAGTCCTTGAATCGAAAAACCTTCAACACGAAAAAGTTTCGTCTCGTCGAGCCGATCGATTTTCATATAAAATTCGTCTCAATCCGAGGTCGTATGCAACCTGGAGAGGCAAATCAAGATCGAGCTATGTTTTTGGTCGAGTGAAAGCTTACCATCCGAGTGAAAACTCACCGGTCGAGTGAAAACCTACCGATCGAGTCACCGGTCGAGTGAAAACCTACCGATCGAGTTGCCGGTCGAGTGAAAACCTATCGATCGAGTCACCGGTCGAGTGAAAACCTACCGATCGAGTCACCGGTCGAGTGAAAACCTACCGATCGAGTAAAAGGTCGAGTGAAAACTTATCGATCGAGTAAGAGATTGTCTTCCGACTGAAAATGTGGTCATCATCCGAGTGAAAGATTGTCTTCCGAGTGAAAATGTAGTCATCCGAGTGAAAAGGTCCAGTCGAGTGAAAGACTCTAATATCCGAGTGGATGAGCTCAAATCCGAGTGAAACTGAACATGTGCCCGAAAGTTTATCAAGATGACCTCGGATGAAGAAGTGTTCAATACAGAAGTTGTGCGTATCGTCAAGATGGTAAACTTTGCTTTTGGAGTCATCGTCATCAGAGATAGTATATGGGCTGCAAATTCACTACAAGACTCGGATAATTCAGTCTACCGCAAGACCGAGTCCAACTGGAAGGTAAAGATGACCTCAAAAAGTATTCAAGATGGCCTTATTTGAAAAAGTGATCAACATGAGAGTTGTTCGTATCGTCGAGGCACACAAGTTTGGTATTTGGGCCATCTTGATCGGAGGTCATATGGAGGCTCGGTGGCCTGCACAAGGAGGAAGACAGAAGTTGGGCCAGATTTAGACTGGATCCGAGTTGAATAGAACTAGGACTCTAGGACGCGAATTGATGTAATTTTTCTTGTAAGGAAAGCCTAGATGAATCCTTTACTTGTACGGGAAGTCCAGCCGCCTCTTATATACGTTAGGTGACGGCCGATTGAACAACACCAATCGAACCAATCAATCTATTACACTTTTGTGTTCATCTATCTTTATCCCCTACCCTTGTATCTTTCTTTCTCGTTCTTCGCTCGTTCTTCGCCTTTGGAGGGCAGCGATCCACGAGGCTCTAGGGGCGAGCGAATCGACCTAGGGCAGCCCATAGTCAGCCATGAGCCTGACGGGTCCCTCCCGCAAGTGGGGCTTCGGTTCAAAAGCGCCACGACCGTCTTGCGTATCACGCTGTCGGTCGGGTCTCCTTCGACGTGAGCTGCGGTGCATCACCCCCGGCGTCGAGGGTACACGGTGGCGTGTTCGTGTGCGAACACCATCGTAGCTCAAAGAATGAGGCTGAGCGAGGAGGAGGTGTGCAACCTATGGGACATAATTCCGCCACATGCTGACTTTGTCGGGGTGCCATTCGTGACCCGCCTGACAAGTACCATGGTCGATCGACATGATATGGTATGTTATACTTACAAATGCAAATTGTCCGATGATATGCTTAGTGTAGAGTCCAATGATATGTTATGTGGAATCTAGTCGATGATATGCTTTAGTGTAGAGTCCGATCACAAGCTTATTAGTGTAGAATCTAAGGAACTATTAATATTGTAGATAATCCATATATACTTATTTGCAAGAGTATGTGCGAGGCTATTTATTAATTGATATGTATTCTTATTCAGAAATTGGCAAAGAGCCTATCTGTGAGTTATGGTATCGAGTCTGATGAAGAAGGCTCAGCTGGACTACATCTTACCGCAAGGGGTTCCGTCACAACCTGTACTTATCGCATGGACATGGACGGTCGCACACACTTAAACTCGGTTTGGTGGAAGAGATTCCTTGATGGCAAGAATCTTCCTGTTGGACATGCCATCCTAATTACTATCAGGAACACCCACCGCCCAGGCTTGACGATGATGATCGTCTTCGATATCATCTAGAACTACATATGTGTGTGTGGCTATATCATCTAGAACTACATATGATGATCGTCGTCGATATCATCTAAAACTACATATGATGTTTGTCGTCGATATCATCTAGAACTACATATGATGATCGCCATCGATATCACCTAGTACTGCTTGAGGATGCATGTTGACTATATATGAAATTGTTATCTAGTACTCCCCCCGTTCCAAATTACTCGTCGTGGTTTGAACTAAAATCACGACGAGTAATTTGGAACGGAGGGAGTACTACCTAGTACCTATAATGCTTTATGAAATTGATAGGTAGTAGTACCTAGTATATGGAAATTGCAGTTTATTGAAACCAAAATGGGGTAGGAAGCGGGGGGAAATGATGAAAGATATAGCAGTAGCGAAGGGCTAGGAAACCGCTACAGCTAACTAAAAGTAGCGCATTCCAGAAAAGCGCTGCTGATATAGTCAACAGTAGTAGCGCGGGTGCGGACCGCGCTACTACTAACAGTTAGCTGTAGCGCCGTAGTAGTAGCGCGGCTGCCCGCGCTGCTGATAGCCTCAAAACCCGTGCTACTGCTAGGGTTTTCCCTTGTAGTGGGGGCCACGCCCCCTCCCCTTGTCCAATTCTGATTGGGGCAAGGGGGGCGCGCGCCACCTCCCGTGGCCTGTCTCCTCTCCTCCACTATGGCCTACCAGGCCCAGCAACTTTCCCGGGAGGGGGGGGGGGGTTCCGGTAACCTTCCGATACTTCGAAAAATCCCTGATCTTCTTTGGAACCTTTCCGGTGTCCGTATATAACCTTCCAATATATCAATCTTTACGTCTCGACCATTTCGAGACTCCTCGTCATGTCCGTGATCTCATCCGGGACTCCGAACAAACTTCGGTCATCAAAAACACATATGTCATAATACAAATCGTCATCGAACGTTAAGCGTGCGGACCCTACGGGTTCGAGAACTATGTAGACATGATAGAGACACATCTCCTATCAATAACCAATAGCGGAACTTGGATGCTCATATTGGCTCCTACATATTCTACAAAGATCTTTATCGGTCAAACCACACAACAACATACGTTGTTCCCTTTGTCATCAGTATGTTACTTGCCCGAGATTCGATCGTCAGTATCATCATACCTAGTTTAATCTCATTACTGGCAAGTCTCTTTAGTCCTTCCGCAATGCTTCATCCCATAACTAACTCATTACTCACATTGCTTGCAAGGCTTATAGTGTTGAGCATTACCGAGAGGGCCCATACATACCTCTCCGATACACGGAGTGACAAATCCTAATCTTGATCTATGCCAACCCAACAAACACCTTCGGAGACACCTGTAGATCATCTTTATAATCACCCAGTTACGTTGTGGCTTTTGATAGCACACAAGGTGTTCCTCCGGTATTCGGGAGTTGCATAATGTCATAGTCAGAGGAACATGTATAAGTCATGAAGAAAGCAGTAGCAATAAAATTGTAACGATCATAATGCTAAGCTAACGGATGGGTCTTGTCCATCACATCATTCTCTAATGATGTGATCCCGTTCGTCAAATGACAACACATGTATATGGTTAGGAAACATAACCATCTTTAATTAACGAGCTAGTCAAGTAGAGGCATACTAGGGACACTATATTTTATCTATGTATTCACACATGTACTAAGTTTCCGGTTAGTACTACTAGTCGTCAACCCGTGCGACCGCACGGGCTAGTGATTTGAACAATAACTTACTGAAATTAGTTAACAAAATAAAATTATTTTAAGTTGGTTAATCATATTGAAAATTTTGAGTAGCATATATGTCATATAGACACAAAATAGTTTGTTTTCCTTACCACAGTAAATGTTAATATTTTGTTCAACATGGGTGAAAAGCTCCCAAGTAAAAAACTATTCTCGCCTTCGCTGGCGTGTGTCGTGCCATTACCCTGGCCGGCCACCGCATTTTTCCTTCTATTAGCGACCTCACATAGATGATCAAGAAGCATATTTTACATGATGTTGGATATCCAAAAAAAAACTATTTATATTTCACATTATATTAGTGCAAGACTCACCTTGAAGACTTGAGAAGTTGCCTAATGCACTACAGACAAAACAAAAATGCCGACTCGCAACAACCTGTGGTGACGACATTAATTGAATCGAACCATACCAGGGAGCTCACCTGAGATCATCAAGAGTCTGGGTGATCTCTGCGATGACCTAGAGGACACGTGGAGTCAATGTTGCTTCTTCACCTTGCGTGGCCTGGGCGTAATAATACTGAAAAGCCAAACATCTATTTATGCATATATTTATTCCATATATTCATCATCAAATATCTAACCATGCATCCTTAAATCTGATGCATTAATCAATTCTATATATGCATCGCCAAGTACCTTCCAGATAAAGCATGTGGCATTGAGAAGATATCAGACCTGAGATTAAACGTATATTCCACTTCTTAGGCATCGGCTGACCACTTGGGATTGCGTCCAACAATAACTTGGATGATCAGGGAGAGACCATGCCCAGATTTACTTTCTTATATTCTTTATGAGGAAATGGGGAGAGGCCAAAGGGAGGACGTCTCCCATAGGTGAGACATGGGGGAACGTCCCATGCTTCATGCTACGGCTACGAACAAATTTATACGCTAATCAGATGGATGTGAGCGTGAGTCCTTTCATTTTTTTTCTTCCTTTGATGAGAAAACATGGAGAGACCAAGGTGATTACGTCTCGCATGCGTGACAGATGAGGGGACGTCCAAGGCTTTCTCCTACTGCTACAGACACATTATACGCTAATGGAATGGATGTAATTTCTTAATTTTTATCGGTGTTTAGTAAAAGATTAATTGCTAATCTAGGAGGAGAGGACGATAGTTTATTTTTCCTTTTTTTTTCTTTCCGGGGTAAAGAGTGATACACCAATCAGATTTAATCAAAATAAAATTGTAGAACTCAATCCAATCGTCCCTAAAAGAATTTGTGATTTAGCAGACACCTTAAATTTTTAAGATTGAATCGACACATGCATTAGACAGAAAAGAAAAGATTGCGTTGCATACTTGAGATTAGTTGTTTCGAAGCAGACTATAGGGTTTACGGTTTAGCAAATCTGATGTGGGTGATGCAGATTTCGGCCATTATTTCAGCTGCTAAGGAGCCGACACGGAGAGACAGATGCGGGTTCTCCACTATCATGTGGTTGATTCAATCCAAAGCAGGTTGCCCTTTCCATCTTTTGTCGCCAATCTAGGAGGAGATGATATTCAGATTTTCCTTTTGTGGAAAACATAGAGAAATTAAGGGAAGGACACCTTGCATAGGTCAACTATATTGGGATGGAGATGACGCTCATATTTTATTTTATTTTCAGCTGTTGACAGCCAGTTTTTTTAGTGGATGACGATCAGATTTTTATTGTTACGCTCAGTTTTTTCTAGGGAAACGTAGAGAGATGAAGGGGAGGACACATCTATACATGAACTCTTGGAGTTTTCTTTTGAGCCGCCGACGCTCCAGTTTTTTTATTAGGGAAACCAAGAGACCAAGGGCAGGACGTCTCATGTACGAAGGGAAAGGAGATCATGTATGAATTTTCATCCAACCGCTACAAATACATCTTATGTTAATCGATGGATGAAATTTCTTAACTCCAAGGATTAACGTGATGCCTCGTTTGGTGCCTCCAATTAGTAAATATAAGATATAAGATATAAGATATAAGATTCTAGCATGAATAATAAATATTTATCATGATATAAGGAAGTATAAATAACAACTTTATTATTGCCTCCAGGGCATATTTTCTTCAGTCTCCCACTTGCACTAGAGTCAATAATCTAGATTACATAGTAATGATCCTAACAACCATGGAGTCTTGGTGTTGATCATGTTTTGCTCGTGGAAAAGGTTTTGTCAACGGGTCTGCAACATTCAGATCCGTATGTATCTTGCATATCTCTATGTCTCCCTCCTTGACTTGATCGCGGATGGAATTGAAGCGTCTCTTGATGTGTTTGGTTCTCTTGTGAAATTTGGATTCCTTTGCCAAGGCAATTGCTCCAGTATTGTCACAAAAGATTTTCATTGGACCCGATGCACTAGGTATTACACCTAGATCGGATATGAACTCCTTCATCCAGACTGCGTCATTTGCTGCTTCCAAAGCAGCTATGTACTCCGCTTCACACATAGATCCCGCCACGACGCTCTACTTGGAACTGCACCAACTGACAGCTCCACCATTCAATATAAATACGTATCCGGTTTGCGACTTAGAATCATCCGGATCAGTGTCAAAGCTTGCATCGACGTAACCATCTACGACAAGCTCTTTGTCACCTCCATAAACGAGAAACATATCATTAGTTCTTTTCAGGTATTTCAGAATGTTCTTGACCGCTGTTCAGAGATCCACTCCTGGATTACTTTGGTACCTCACTATGTCGGTAGGGACGACACCTATGGGATCACAAGAATCCCTAATATGGTCGGCGGGCGCGGGGTCGCGAGAAGACTGGGCTCGAGGTTGTCGATGAACCGAGCACTGGTGGCGGCGGCACCCAGGAGGAGCAGCTGCTTCGGGCTATGGGTGTCAGCTTCTGGAAGCTCCTGGTGCTCCATCGTGCCCGCCTGGACAAGGCGAAGTCCAAGGAGGCGGCGGCGGGCAAAGCGGAGGCGAACCTCGGGGAGCGCGTCGCCGAGGCGCAGGCCTGGTTTCGCCAGGCCCATGAGGAGCTGAAGGCCGCTCAAGGCCAGCTGGCCACGCATCAGTAGGAGCTCCTCTTGAAGCAGACTGACATCGCGAAGGCCCAAAAGGCGGCGAGGGAAGAAGCCGCCCAAGCCGAGGCCGCCCGGTCCCAGCACCAGGCCGAGCTAGACTCCCAGGAGGAGGATCTCGTTGCTCGCGAGGCGGCACTCACCACCACACTCTGAGGCAAGGACGAGGAGGTCGCGGGGCTTGTCGCGTAGCAGACCCAGGAGCTGGAGTGGAAACACCAAGAAGCACTTGATGCTCAAGCTCTGGCCCACGGCGACAAGGTGAAAAAGCTGGAGGCGGAGCAGGACGGCCTGAAGACCAGAATGGAGCAGCCGGCGAAGGTGAAAGACTCGGTCAACTGCGCCTTGACGCAGGCGCAGGGCGCTGAGGGAGTCCTGGATTACGGGGTATCCGGACAGCCGGACTGTGTACAACATCCGGACTATTGAAGCGTGAAGATACGAGACTCAAGACTTCGGTCCGTGTCCGGATGGGACTCTCCTTTGCGTGGAAGACAAGCTTGCCGATCCGGATATTATCTTTCCTTTCTTGTAACCGACTCCATGTAAACCCTAGCCCTCTCCGGTGTCTATATAAACCGGAGAGGTTGGTCCTTAGAAGGCCGATCACAATTACAATCATACCATCATAGGCTAGCTCTTAGGGTTTAGCCTCTACGATCTCGTGGTAGATCTACTCTTGTACTACCCATATCATCAATATTAATCAAGCAGGAAGTAGGGTTTTACCTCCATCAAGAGGGCCCGAACACAGGTAAACATCTGTGTCCTCGCCTCGTTACCATCAGCCTTGACGCACAGATCGGGACCCCCTACCCGAGATCCGTCGGTTTTGACACCGACATTGGTGCTTTTGTTGAGAGTTCCTCTGTGTCGTCACTGTCAGGCTCGATGGCTCCTTCGATCATCATCAACGACTTTGTCCAGGGTGAGACTTTCCTCCCCAGACAGATCTTCATGTTCGGCGGCTTCGCACTGCAGGCAAATTTGCTTGGCCACCTGGAGCAGATCGATAGCTATGCCCCCGGCCACCAGGTCAGGTTTGGAAACTTGAAGTACACAACGGATATTCGCGGGGACTTCATCTTCGACGGATTTGGGCCAGCTCCAGAAGCGCCGAACAGTCGCGATGAGCACGACTTAGACCTGCTGTCAGACGTTGCTCAGGATATCACCCCGGCAGAAGCCTCGGATCTAAATCCGGGGGAGGTTGCATTGCCTAAGGACGGAGGGCTGGACCCCGCCCCGCAGGCCATACGCTCGTCGGTGATGGAGCCGAACACAGGTCTCACTTCTGAGGGAGCTTGTGACTCCGGACCCCCGGATTTATATCCGGATGTAGGTTCCAGTCCGCGCGTCCCCGAGCCCGCCGATCCTGGTTGGGCTCCGGTGATGGAGTTCACCGCAGCAGACGTCTTTCAGCACTCGCCCTTTGGCGACATGCTGGACTTATTGAAGTCTCTCTCTTTGTCAGGAGACTCTGGGCCGAACTATGTCCGCTTGAGGGAAGCGAACAACAATGGGATTTGTTGCCCACCCACCACCCACTTCATTGCCATGATCGATGATTTAACCGACGTGCTCGACTTCGACTCCGAAGACATCGACGGTATGGACGACGATGTAGGAGAATTACAGGAGCCACTGCTCACAGGGCGGTGGACGGCAACCTCTTCATACAATATATATATATGGTGGACACTCCGAAGGAAACCAATGGCGACGAGGCAACGGAAGATAACCCCTCAGGGAGAAAAGCAAACCATGGGCGTCATCAGCGCCGCTCCGAGCCCTGCCATGGCAACGCCGGCCCCGGAGACGACAGCAATCCGGATGGTGCCGAAGAGGAATATAGTCCTACTCAGCCTACCTTCAAGCTGGCCGGACCAGTCATGATGGGATACTTAAAGAAGGGCCACTATACAACCTCTTCCGACGACGAGGTAAGCCTCGGCAATGACGAATTCGGCGTACCTGAGGATCCAGTAGAACAAGTTCGCTTCAAGCGAAGGCTCATGGACACGGCAAGGAGCCTGCAAAAGAGGCAAGAGCAGCTTAAAGCTGACCAAGACTTGCTAACGGATAGGTGGACCAAGGTACTAGCCACTGAAAGGCATGAACTCGACATCCCCAATAAAGAGCATACACGGCACAACTGGCTGCCTCAACCCAAGTAGAAGAACCGAAGGCGCACACCGCAACGTCCTCACATCATTACGGTCCAAGACAGTAAGAAGGATACGCGAAGAGACACCCTCAAGCCCCGGCGCAATGGCAACAAATTTCAAGTTAAGGAAACTGGCGCCAGGTCCGGTAAATACCAGTCCGGTCAACGGACAAAGAGTAGCTCAAGCCTATTCGGCTCGAGCCACACGCTCGATCAACCATGCGAAATTCATGGCACTCCTAGAAGGACGGCAATGCATACCAATAGAGAATGCAGGATCCTCAATACAAGGCGGCTGGTCGCGCGCCGGAAGCAATAAGGGGAGGCGCCTCGTCAAGAACCCCCCGGAGCATAACATTATGGCCAATCGCCCAGGATCATATGAACCACAGCAAGTCAATTGCAGTACTCTAGACTTAGTAGTCCAGGGGCTTCATAACATGCAAAACCCACACGGGTATGCAGCCACGAATAGCATCTCCTAAACGATGTAAGGCGCAAATGCCAAGTTTTATTGGCCCACCACTCTAACGGTTGTCTTCGGATCACCCAAAAAATGCTACAGAATAAATCTTTGGCACCTTCCCACCATGCGGTAGTTTACCGTATGCCAACGGGATAAACCACGTCGACTAGATTCCACGTGGTAAATTACTCAGGCCAGCCATCCGAACACCCATTGAGGAGTCCGCATTACCTCACGGTATAACGGCTGGGCCCACCGGGGTCCGATCAAGGACCTTGGGACCAACCACAAGAGGATGCCCGGCTGCTATCAAACATTTGCCTTTAAAAAACTAACGATTGACGCAGAACAGGGTTGGCGGCGTGGAATTAGCCCGGACACACAATGGCAGGAACATGCAGGTAGAAGGCAGTTCGGATTCTTTCTTGATTCTCTCACAACCCCCTCCAGTCCGGCCACCACAGGTTCCGCCAAATAACACCTCTTTTCATACATCATACTCATATGCATAGACACATCATCCTACTACAATGCGTGGACTTAGAAAATACTCACCAGCCATCGCGTATCGTCGACGCCCCTTTGCCGAAAATGACAGCCACGCTTCGCGTTTGCCTGGTTATACCAGGGGCTTCACAGTACGACAATAAAGTCCGACCACCTTTTCGGTCGCTCGGCACCCCGAACTTATAGCACTATATGCATCGGCTCCGAATCATGTCTTGGGTCATTGGTTGGGTTTGCGGCTCCCATGTTTTGGTACCTTACGTTCCGTTCTATCGGCTAAGGTAGCGGGAGAACTATGCGATTGTGTCCGGTTCAGCCGGACGAGCACCTCGATGAAAGCGAAAACCGACCGTCATGATGAAGCGAGAGTCGGTCCGCTATTCGAGAGGTTATAAAATCCTTAAAGATTTATTCCGCACAACGCCATTATAAATGCTGAGTGCGACGGATCGGTCTTCTGATCAGGCGCCAATAGAGCCCCTAGTTCGGCCTTCCGAACACTAGGGGATGCGCCAACTATACTCGAATTCCTATGGCTAAGTGAGAGTAATAAAGCCTTATAGTCCGATTGCCTGGTTCACGGAAAGATACACCTCCTTAAAAGGACCCAACTATGGGATAAAGTGCATTCAGATATATCCCGAACACCCCCGTATCCTTTTTTACGAGGGGGCAGAAGCCGACGACTGGCCAACTCCCAGGATTTGCATACAATAAACAGCCGCACAGGAAGAACATATGTTCAAAACAAAAAGGCAATATATAATAAACATGCCATTATCCCATATTACAACAAGCGGCACAAATGCCCTCGGGGAAATATAATGTCTTTAGCACACTTGTCCGCCGCAAGGCGGGCCCCTTTCATTACACCTTCATAATACAGCTTGGGCTTGCGGTGCTCCTTACCCTCCGGCGGCCCCTCAGTCATCAGCTTCTCCGCGTCAATGTCACATCCCTAGTTCTGGTCTGCTCTGGGTTAGCTAGTCTTGTGTTGCATCATGTTTAAATTTCTCTTAAACCTAAAATGGGGAGCAACAAACCCCAGCACCCCCCTGAAAATACCAGGTTCAACTGAAAAACATTTCGATGAACCCAGAATGCCCTTCACAAAAGTTCATCATTTTTGAATTGGTCTAGAACCTCTCCCAAAAATGGTGCACATTTTCCTAGGCCATTCTAGATTTTTGAATTAAATCATTACTTATTTGCATTTTGGAATTTAAATACTATAAAATATTTTAAATGCTCAAATAATCCCAAACTGAAATGTTTACGGTAGGATATATTTCCAACAGTGGTCATGAGCAGTTGCATGATTTTTGGGATTGATTTAGTGTTTTTAGAAAAGCCACAAAGATTACAGAGTAATAGAAAAACTTAAATAAGAGAGAGAGAGAGGAACTAACCTGGCAGCAGCCCACCTGCCTATGCGGCCCAGCACAGCAACAGACCGGCCCAGCCCACCATCGCCGTTGTCCTCCTAGCGCCATTCAGCCAGGCGTGTGGCCGACGCGCGCGCGCGCGGGCAGAGCGCCACGCCACTCGCACCCATACGCGCCGCCGCCTACGCTCACCGCCGACGTGATCCCGGCGACCAAATGGTCCGGCTGTCGTGTCTAACACGCTCGATGCCTCACGTAGTTTTTGTAAGTGCTAACCGCACATCACCTAGGCCACCGCAGCCACGTTCCCGCACATGCCCGAACGCCAGCCGCCGTCTCCGGCCACCCTAGCTGCTGCTGCTTGCTGCAACGGGCGCGGGTGAGCTTCAGCTCCCCGTAGCCGCTCTCTGCCGTCCATTTGGATGCCGGAGGGGCAAGCCCGAGCCCTCCGCCGCACTAGATGGTCGCTGGCAGCCTAACTCCGGCGAAGCCGACGTAGCGCGATTAGATTAGGTCTAATCCGCCCACTAAGTACAACCATAGTCACTGACAGTGGACCCCGCCACGTTAATTAACCACGGGGTAAACCCCTGTTTAGCCTTAACCTAACCACAGTGGCCCCACGTGTCAGCTTTGACCAAGATGACGTGGCCGTTGACTGGTCCCACCAGCCAGTGACCCAAACCAGCACTAAGTCACTGACCAGTGGGCTCCCCTGGTCAAGTTTGACCTGGAGCGGATCTATTGACCTGCTGAGGTCAGCATGACGCAATGATGACGCAGTTAACCATTTTTTGGATTTAAATAATTCAGAAAATTACAGAAAATGTTATAAACTTCAAAAATTCATATAAAATCAACCGTAACTCCAAATGAAATAATTTATATATCAAAAATGATCAGAAAAATCCAATCTATCCATCTGTACCATTATCATGCATGTTTGAGCAAGTTAACTTCACTGTTTAGGATGAAACATGAATAGGACAATTTTGATAATAGTTTTGGAGTTGGAATTTGATGTAGTTTTGAACTCCACTTCCATCAAAACGACTTGCTGTTGCATTAGCCCAAATCACAGAATATTGCCATGTCATGATCATGCATCATATTGTGCATTGCATTGATTGTGTTCTTCCTTGTTTGCCAGTGTTTGTTCCCTCTCAGTAGACGACGTACCGACGATGAGTTTGATGACACCGATGAAGAACTATACTATCTTCAGAAGTGCCAGGCAAGCAAAAACCCCTTGTTCATTTCGATACAAACCCACCTTCTCACTCTGCTCTCTTTTACTGCATCAGGACAACAACGATTCAACTGTTACGTGCTGTGGTAGTTGAACCCCTTATCCTCTGCATGACCTGTCATTGCCACAGTAAATAGATGAAACCCACTAGCATGAGTAGGAGTTGTTTGAGCCCTATGTGCCTACTCATTCATGCTTGTTTGTCATGCCTGCTATTGCTTAGAGTTGTGTCAGGTCTGATTCATCGGGGATGAATTGGAATGTGGTGAACATGTCCTACTGTTGAGAGCTAGGTGTGTGAACACGATTTGGTAAAGGTAGCGGTGAGAGGCCATGTAGGAATACATGGTGGGTTGTCTCATTGCAACCATCCTCAGGAACTGAGTTCTGTGTTTGTGATCCATGAACAGTTACTACCACGCATTGGAATGATTAAGTGCCCCTCTCGACTTATTAATCTACCTGATCTCTGTCCAGAAGTTGCAACTAGTGTCTGGTGTTTGTAGGTAGTGTTAGTAGTCTACCAAGTGGCACCCGGTACAGGTGGGCTTGGGATAGACTAGGCACCGATGGTCGGTGTACCAAGTGGCACCCGGATGGTGGGCTTGGGAACCCTGCACACATCGTTTGGGGCCGTGAGCAACACCCCGGCCGGATCTCCTTGCGGATGGAACCCGAATAGGCGATAAACCTGGACGAGAGACGTGTGGTTAGTCAGGTCGTGGCCGACACCCTCACTGGGCTTCTGCTTGAAGGTTGCCGAGTACATGACGTGTAAACGGCGATTATTGGTGAGAGCGTGTGTGAAGAAGTACACACCTGCAGGGTTAACATTATCTATTCGAATAGCCGTGTCTGCAGTAAAGGACTTCTGGGTTGCCTGTACAGTTCATAGACAAGTGAAAGTGGATACTCTAAAATATGCAAGATAAGCATGAGTGCTATGGATGGCGTTCTCGAAGGGAGATGGGAGTGGTTCCATAGTGGTGTATTGATATGGTGAATATGTGGACTCGTGTGCGCCACCTCAAAAGAGTTACTTGCAGTCGTAGTTTAGGATAGCCACCGAGTCAAAGCTGGCTTGCTACAGTTAAACCCCACCACCCCTTTGTTGATAATGGTGCATATGTAGTTAGTTCTGATGTAAGTCTTGCTGGGTACATTTGTACTCACGTTGCTTAATTTATGTTTTTGCAGAGAGACTTCAGTCTTGCTAGTAGTTCCACGTGGACTTCGACGTTTAGCTTGTTACCTCAGCTACGATCTTGTGCCCTCGGCAAGATCTGGTAAATAGTCAGGCTTCTCAGCCTTTTTCATTTGTAGATGTCTATACTCAGACATGATAAGATTCCGCATGTGCTTGATCTGTATGCTCTGAATGTTGGGTCATGAGACCCATGCTTGTAATATCTCGCTCCTTGGAGCCTATTGAATAAAATACTTGAGTCGTAGAGTCATGTTGTGATGCCATGTTGTATTTGCACATATCGAGCATATTGTGTGTATGTTATTGAAATACTTGGTATTTGTGGGATCTGACAGCCTAGTTGTTTATCCTTGGTAGCCTCTCTTACCGGGAAATGTCTCCTAGTGCTTCCACTGAGCCATGATAGCTTGCTACTGCTCCAGAACACTTAGGCTGGCCGGCATGTGTCCTTCTTCGTTCCTGTGTCTGTCTCTTCGGGGAAATGTCATGCGGTGTCTACCGGAGTCCTGTTAGCCTGCTACAGCCCAGATTCTCTGGAGTTCTGCTAGCCCGGCTGCTACAGCCCGGATTCACTCATTGTTGACCGACACATTCGGTGTTGGGTCATGTATGTCTGTCCCTATAAGTTAGCGCCACTTTGGGTTCACGACTAGTCATGTCTGCCCGGGTTCTTTGTCATGTGGACGCTAGCGACATTATCATATACGTGAGCCAAAAGGCGCAAATGGTCCCGGGCCTGGTAAGGTGACACCGTGGGAATACCGTGCGTGAGGCCACAAAGTGATATGAGGTGTTTCATGCTAGATCGGTGTGACATTGGATCGGGGTCCTGACAGATTTGGTATCAGAGCTTGACTGCCTGTAGGATTACCAAGCCAAACTGGTCGAAGTTGAGTCTAGAAATTCTTTAGTTATGTAAGTGAATTGATTGTGGTTGGGAATGTAAGGTTGTTTTTACTCCTTATCCCTTATGTCTTCTGATCTGAGTCATCTTATCTTTCCTACGGGTTTAAAGAACTAGGCTTTCTCTTACTTTTATCAGGATCACGTGTTACTAATCCGTAGACCTATAGGATTGATGGTTCTAAGCTTGAGTTCAGCTCCTACTATCTTTTGTATGTTCATAGTTGATCTCCGAACCTTGATATTATGATGATTGAGTGGTTATTCCAGCATTTCTGCAGAATGTCCCAAATCTTTTGAGCATTTACAGCCGTTATGCTGTCCGAGTCACCCCAGGATTTTAAATAGTCTGATGCATTTGCAAATCCCTTCCACCTGTTCCCGATGTCCCTTTGGGCCAGATTAACCATACTAATCAGTGAGTTGATGTACTCTATTGCCTTAACATATATGTTGGAGCTATTATTATGACCCTAGGTGTCTAGAGTATCACCTAGTAATCTAGCCATGTTTTGTGTTTCCAGTGTGATGATTCTGGCCTTTATTCTCGAAAGCATCCCGTGATGCCACTTAGTAGTAGGTATTCTACTCCTGGGTTTCTGAACCCAAGATTTCCCTACTTACTTCATGTTGATAGTGTTTGATAGTTCCTTTAGGATATTAGCAACCTTTGCGATAGTCCTTGTGGTCCGTGGTATTTCCTTCTTCCAATACCGTGAACTATTTATGGCAGAAGTTCCTCGTTGAACCGAAAGATCATAACCAGAGTGCTCTCGATGAGTTCACGATTCTATGCTATAGCTCTGCCAGTTCTACCTTCTCCGCATGGGTTATCCAGAAGAAATATGTTGAAATCGTTCAACATGCTAATCCATGCATCCACAACTCCGAAGATCATATGTTCCTTTGAGTTGTCCCTCTTTAGTTGTTTTTTGGCCCTCGTCTATCAATTGATAGTCAAGAGTATGCATGCATTCATTCTGTCGATGCCTATTACTCTATGGTCCGTCAAGCCATTCTACTCCGGAATGACTAGGAGAAACAAACTCCAGTACCTCATCCATTTCTAGAATTGGGTCAAAGCAGTTGTATTCCGCAGATCAAAATGCCAATCTAGCTTCTGATCTGTTCTACCCTAGAGTATTACCCCCTTTTAAGTCAGGATTGTTATGAGAATTGCAGCATCTCTCATGAATTCATGATGCAGTGATACTTCTCACCATCATCACTCATTCCTCGGCCCTCGTGTTGTTATAACCGGAATGCCGACAAGTGAATTGTGATGTGTGAAATCAATACTCTGAGCAACTCGTTGCTTGGTAGTAAATGGACAGTATTCTCATTCTTAGCGTGTTGGATATTGAATCATCATTCTAAGACAAATTGTGCTAACTAGTCCTTATTTCTGGTGCACTCTTGATCAATGAGTTAGGATTATCCAATCCCTTGCTTATTTGACCATATCGTCTTGCCCTGAAAAGCAAGATTGTTCTCGAGCTTAGTGACATATCGGTGGTTCGTGATTTTCCGAATATCTTCTCGGAAATATTACCAGGTTGTCACTTGACCGCTATGTTGAGTTCGTGATCATGTTGGTTTTCCTCAAAACCACCCATTCTCTAAGATTCTGTGTTGGGTACCCCTGAGCTAGTTGGTTGAGCTAAACAACAACTTGGAGAGTTGGAAGATGGAAGCTTGTCTGACTTAGTTCATCACTAGGGGATATTCTTGTGTGTGTGTGTGTGTTGAAGAGAGATGATATATTCATCGATTGTTCCTCATGATCGGTTGTTGAATCTATCATCTTGTCCAAACCTTGATTTGAATGTGGGCTATCGTCAAATCAAGTTAGTACCAACGATATTCGTAATGTTGTCTTACTCGTGGTTGTTCCTCGAGCATACACCATTACATCTTTTGGTCTGACCAATACTATCACATTTTTCACATAATTGTGGAATTCCACTTATATGGAAACCTGGATGAATTGTTATTGAGCCCATCAGCAACATTTCTATCTTTTCCATGATTCGTGTTGAAAATCCAGCTAGTATTGGAAACTTCTATAAGCATTATCTTCATGTCCCGTTCATGAAGCATATGTTGGATGGAAGAAGTGACTT
The DNA here is from genome assembly GCA_021437245.1 of Aegilops speltoides. NCBI lineage: Eukaryota > Viridiplantae > Streptophyta > Magnoliopsida > Poales > Poaceae > Aegilops > Aegilops speltoides. The sequence continues at coordinate 493,063,826 of CM038142.1, forward strand.
CCTCGAATTCATGTGCATTTGGTGCAAGTTGCCGCCGTGAGTTCGAGAAAGATTATTTTGCTTCCTTTGGTACCATCCCAAGTCAGTTATGCATGTGCGAATGTATTCCATGGTTTGGTAGATTATTTACCTCCACTCCATATGTATTCCCTAGCACACCAAGCCACTGATTGAATTGTTCAAGGAAAAGAAGTTCTTGAGTGTTAACCCTTAAGGACCCAAAGGTATATGCACAAGACTTCGTTATTCCGATGATGGTTCCTAATCAGAACTTGGTAGTGTTTTATTATAAGACTACCACGTGGTCATGCTTGTCTGGGACAGCGTGCTCACATGTGTGTAGCAGAACCAGCTCATGATTTGGAGCTTGCTATCGTAGTTCACTCCCCGAGAATCTCGCAACGTCATCTCGTCGGTTTGTGTTGCAAACTTTCTTTTCTAGACACGTTGTCTGAATTACCCTGTTACCAACCAGATCTGAATCTCAGGCAGAAATGATGGTTGGACCTTCTCCCAAGAACTATGATATAGGTTCCAGTCAAGTGGACGCACCTAGCTGGAAGCACTATTATTGTAGTATCTTGTTTAAGCCGTTTGGTCACTTCCCATGAGGATTTCGCATGACTTAATCTAGAAGTTGTTCCTTATGGATTTTGTGCTCCCGAAGTCCGACCTTTACATGATGGCCATGTTGATGCTTTTTAAGCATGATTGTAGTAGCTAGCACATCAAGGAGAACATTAGAAGCGGAGTGCTAAATGTCTCTCGGTCGATCATCTAGATTTTGTTTCCTTGGCCCCGCCAAGGTGAAATCTGAGTAGGTGTTATCTTCCTTTGCATCTGCATCTTCCACGGGTATTCATCATGGTAGTATGTTGTGTTGCCAGGATCCTTGTCACGGATGTTGGTAAAACCTTGATGAATATGGAAATGCCCAAGTTCTTGAGAGCACGCACAAACACTAGGTGTTATCACCCGCACTAACGGGGATTGCCCCAGATTTCCTCGGTTATGCTATAACTTTCAAACAGTGGACTCACTCTCTACTGTTGAGCTTCTCCCCAGTTACTAAAATCATCCCTTGTGTTGTTTTCAACAAGGTAGTCCACATCATCCATTCTAATCCGGGTATGCCATTCTACCGAACTCCTCCAAATGATCGATTGTGATTTGCCTTAAGCTGGTATAAAGAGTTTCCGCGATCTTTGAATCAAAGGTAATTCTTTTTGCCACTTAAGGGATGATTCTACGAGTCACCTCCTCTAAGATGTCTCGTTATGGTATCATGGCAATTCAACTCCTCACTACATTGACAACCGTTCACCATCTCCTTAAGCGTGGAATTGTTACCTACCAAATTGAACCCCTGTCATCTATTCTTCCATCCCTCCCGAAGTGTGTTTGAACATCTCAACTCAAGAGGTGTTCTATGCCTCACCCCGAGAGTTGATCGTCAGTTGCTCGATCCTTGAGAACATCGATTCTTCTAGAGTTTTCATTTCCTCTCGTGGTCATGTTGAATGGAGTTCTCAAAGCAAGATGTCAAGATCAAGATGATGCAATGAATCAAATGTTTTCGAGAAGAGCAACTGGATCATGAAGATTGCGTTAGTTTGTGTTTCCCTTTGACCTCTTACCTCACGTATTGAATCTCGGGACGAGATTCTTGTTTAGTGGGGGTGAGTTGTCACATCCCTAGTTCTGGTCTGCTCTGGGTTAGCTAGTCTTGTGTTGCATCATGTTTAAATTTCTCTTAAACCTGAAATGGGGAGCAACAAACCCCAGCACCCCCCTGAAAATACCAGGTTCAACTGAAAAACATTTCAATGAACCCAGAATGCCCTTCACAAAAGTTCATCATTTTTGAATTGGTCTAGGACCTCTCCCAAAATGGTGCACATTTTCCTAGGCCATTCTGGATTTTTGAATTAAATCATTACTTATTTGCATTTGGGCATTTAAATACTATAAAATATTTTAAATGCTCAAATAATCCCAAACTAAAATGTTTACGGTAGGATATATTTCCAACAGTGGTCATGAGCAATTGCATGATTTTTGGGATTGATTTAGTATTTTTAGAAAAGCCACAAAGATTACAGAGTAATAGAAAAACTTAATAAAAGAGAGAGACTAACCTAGCAGAGAGAGAGAGAGAGTGCGAGAGAACCAGAAAGGAACTAACCTAGCCCACCACCCGCCGTCGTCCTCTGGCGCCCAGCCCGATCGGCGCGGCGTGTGGCTGATCTTGCCCAAAGCGTAGGGCGAGCATGCAGAGCGCCACGCCACTCGCACCCGTATGCACCGCCGCCTACGCTCACCACCAACGTGATCCCTGCGACCAAATGGTCCGGCTGTCGTGTCTAACACGCTCGACGCCTCGCGTAGTTTCTGTAAGTGCTAACCGAGCATCGCCTAGGCAACCGCAGCCGCGTTCCCGCGCATGCCCGAACGTCGGCCGCCGCTGCCGAGCTCGTAGCCCCCCTCTCCGGCCGACCTAGCTACAGCTGCTTGCCGCATCGGGCGCGGGTGAGCTTCACCTCTCCGTAGCCGCTCTCCGCCGTCCATTTGGATGCCGGAGGGGCAAGCCCGAGCCCTCCGCCGCACTGGATGGTCGCTGGCAGCCTAACTCCAGCGAAGCCGACGTGGCGCGATTAGATTAGGTCTAATCCGCCCACTAACTACCACCACAGTCACTGTCAGTGGACCCCGCCACATTAATAACCATGGGGTAAACCCCTGTTTAGCCTTAACCTAACCACAGTGCCCCCACGCGTCAGTTTTGACCAAGCTGACGTGGCCATTGACTGGTCCCACCAGCCAGTGACCCAAACCAGCACTGAGTCACTGACCAGTGGGCTCCACTTGTCAAGTTTGACCTAGAGTGGATCTGTTGACCTGCTGAGGTCAGCATGACGCAATGATGACGCAGTTAACCATTCTCTGGATTTAAATAATTCAGAAAATTACAGAAAATGTTATAAACTTCAAAAATTCATATAAAATCAACCGTAACTCCAAATGAAATAATTTATATATCAAAAATGATCAGAAAAATCCAATTTATCCATCTGTACCATTATCATGCATGTTTGAGCAAGTTAACTTCACTGTTTAGGATGAAACATGAATAGGACAATTTTGATAATAGTTTTGGAGTTGGAATTTGATGTAGTTTTGAACTCCACTTCCATCAAAATGACTTGTTGTTGCATTAGCCCAAATCACAGCATATAGCCATGTCATGATCATGCATCATATTGTGCATTGCATTGATTGTGTTCTTCCTTGTTTGCTGGTGTTTGTTCCCTCTCAGTAGACGACGTACCGATGATGAGTTCGATGACACCGATGAAGAACTATACTATCTTCAAAAGTGCCAGGCAAGCAATAACCCCTTGTTCATTCCGATACAAACCGACTGTCTCGCTCTGCTCTCTTTTACTGCATCAGGACAACAACAATTCAACTGGTACGTGCTGCGGTAGTTGAACCCCTCCTTGCCACAGTAAATAGATAAAACCCACTAGCATGAGTAGGAGTTGTTTGAGCCCTGATGTGCCTACTCATTCATGCTTGTTTGTCATGCATGCTATTGCTTAGAGTTGTGTCAGGTCTAATTCATCGGGGATGAATTGCAATGTGGTGAACATGTCCTACTGTTGAGAGCTAAGTGTGTGAACACGATTTGGTAAAGGTAGCAGCGAGAGGACATGTAGGACTACATGGTGGGTTGTCTCATTGCAGCCGTCCTCAGGAACTGAGTTCTGTGTTTGTGATCCATGAACAATTACTACCACGCATTGGAATGCTTAAGTGCCCCTCTCGACTTATTAATCAACCTGATCTCTGTCCAGGAGTTGCAACTAGTTTCTGGTGTTTGTAGGTAGTGTTAGTAGTCTACCAAGTGGCACCCGGTACAGGTGGGCTTGGGATAGACTAGGAGCAGTGGCCCGGTGTACCAAGTGGCACCCGGATGGTGGGCTTGGGAATCCTGCACACATCGTTTGGGGCCGTGAGTGACACCCCGGCTGGATCTCCTTGCGGATGGAACCCGAATAGGCGATAAACCTGGACGAGAGACTTGTGTGGTTAGTCAGGTCGTGGCCGACACGCTAGCTGGGCTTTCGCTTGAAGGTTGCCGAGTACATGACGTGTAAATGGCGATAAGTGGTGAGAGCATGTGTGAAGAAGTACACACCTGCAGGGTTAACATTATCTATTCGAATAGCCGTGTCCGCGGTAAAGGACCTCTGGGTTGCCTGTACAGTTCATAGACAAGTGAAAGTGGATACTCTAAAATACGCAAGATAAGCGTGAGTGCTATAGATGGCGTTCTCGAAGGGAGACGGGAGTGGATCCATAGTGGTGTATTGATATGGTGAATATGTGGACTCGTGTGCGCCACCTCAAAAGAGTTACTTGCGTTAAGTAGTTTAGGATAGCCACCGAGTCAAAGCTGGCTTGCTACGGTTAAACCCCACCACCCCTTTGTTGATAATGGTGCATATGTAGTTAGATTACGATGTAAGTCTTCTTTGGGTACATTTGTACTCACGTTGTTTAATTTATGTTTTTGAGAGAGACTTCAGTCTTGCTAGTAGTTCCACGTGGACTTGACGTTTAGCTTGTTACCTCAGCTACGATCTTGTGCCCTCGGCAGGATCTGGTAGATAGTCAGGCTTCTCAGCCTTTTTCATTTGTAGATGTCTGTACCACAACCGGACAACTAAGTCCTTCATGGCTAGTTCGGTCGTCTGGTGCAGTTCGACCAGCTGTTTCAGCTGATCAATAAAAGGCACCGGATAGTTGGCGCCGAACCTCTGCGACAGAAATCCTCTCTGCAGTCTTCTTTTCCTCGGTCTTGGTAAAATTGGCGCATCGATATCTTTGGGAGGAAGATCCGCAAAAGCCCCTGGAAAAATAAGAATTCAGCTTGGCGCTTAGGATTCTTCCCATTATCACATATAAAGAGCTAAGAATACAGAAGGCCTTACCAGTCGCAACTTTCCGGGCCTCCTGAATGTCCCGCGCAGCACCTCGGGCTTCTTCCCGAGCACCTTCCGCAGCCTCCAGAGCCTGGGCGAGTTTGGATTCTTTCCCTTTTAGACTCGGCTCCAAGCCCTCGCTTTTCTTCACAGCTTCCTGGAGCTCTCGCTCAGCTGCGATAACCCTGGCATCGTGTTTTTATGAAGTGCCTGTTCGGCCTCAACTTTCTTGTTGGAGTCAGCCAAAGCTTTCTTTAGTGCCTCGTATTCGGCACCCGCTCCTAGAGCACACAATACAAATATTTTACATTATGCACAACTATTTGTTCGTGCCAACTTCAAGACAAATGTTTTCAACATACCTTGCTTGTCTTCCAATTGCGTCTTCACACGGCCGAGTTCCTCCTCGGCCCGTGTAAGACTCTGCTTCAGTTCGACACTTCCGCATTATAAGCGGTCGTCCTCTCTGCAGATGCCTTTTTTCACGCAAAAGGATACACGTCATTCACATAGGCTCCTGCGAGAGCAGGGGTTTTGATCCCCTGCCCGGCTTTATCTCCTCCGTCGGACAGCGCATCAGGGGCTACTACTCATATAATGACAATTCCTCAAAGGTTTCCTAGGAAACATACCTCAAAAGCCTTTATAAGGCCAAGGCAGGACTCGTTCAACCCACTCTCGGTGGACTGAATCTTCTCGACCACCGCGCCCATGAGGGCCCGATGCTCATCGACAATAGACGCGTTCTTCAATGCTGTCGATAGACCACCAGGCAGCTCTGCTCGAACAGAGGACGCCGGCGGGGTAGGCAGGCCCCCCACCATCGGGGGTGGCTGCTCGCTCGATCCCGGAACCCTAGAGGTCCCAGGGGCCGTATCCATCTCCGGTGTCCGGCCCCAGGGATATGTCCTCCCTGGTCCGGGTCTTGTCGAGATGACACCTCAGTGTCGCGCCCGGACTTGGGGAAGGGGCCTGCAGAGGCGTCTCGCTCACCAAGGCGTCCGAGCCCAGTGAATCCTCCGACGAGGACCGGCCGGCGCAGGACCTTGCCAGACTGTGCAATATGTAGGCAACAGTCAAAACTACTATGACCAAAAACAATCCCGGACGCATATGCGTGTTCGGATACTTACGACTTCTTCAGGGGCTGGGCCCTGGGATCCCATCCGGGCTGCTATCGGCAGTCGTGGGGGATGCCCCCGGGAGGGAATTTTTCCCCCTCTTTGGCGATCCGGCCTCCAGAGATGTGGAGGCCATCCTCTTCCTCCCACCATCAGAGTGAGGCTCATCCTCCTCTGCTTCCTCCTCTTCGTCCTTGGACGAAGGATCGTCATTGAGTCTTGGTTTGGCGTCCGAAGCTCGCGGCAAGGCACCCCGGGTCTTCTTGACCTTCTTGGAGGCCTCTTTCTTTGGCGCCTTGTAAGGCGCGGGGACCAACATCTTCGTCAGAAGAGGTCCGGCCGGTTCCTCCGGCAGGGGGGCTAGATAATGTATCTGCTCCACCTTCTTTATACATTCCTGGGATCACAATGAAACACGATTAAGGTGTCTCCCGCATGACATGCCAGCTGAAGCATGAATAGACAGAGTGTGGCTACGACTTACCGAGCTTGGAGAATGGGATGATTGATACCCACGGTCCTCGATGGGGCCCGGCCACGATTTGCCGGACTTAAAGAGCACCTTCCAGATATCCTTGTGGGAGGAATCATAAAGCTCCCGAAGGGTTTGGTGCTCGGCCGGATCAAACTCCCACATGGTACAAGCTCGGCGATGGCAAGGGAGAATCAGGCGAACTAGCATAACCTGGACTACGTCGACGAGTTTGACGTCCTTACCAACCACACCCTGAATGCGCATCTGGAGCAGTAACAGCTCATCGGACGAGCACCAATTTGGGCCCTTCTCGGGCTAGGACGTGAGCCGCGGTGGAGCTCCGGATCTGAACTCTGGAGCTGCCGCCCACTTCTTGCCGCGTGGTTTGGTGATATAGAACCACTGCTGCTGCCACTCCTTGATGGAGTTGTTGAAAGCGCCTTTCGGCCAAACAGCCTTGAGCATCTTGCTTACCATGGCGCCGCCGCACTCGGCGTGTTCGACACTCACCACCATCGGCTTCACATTGAAGATCTTCAGCCACAGGCCGAAGTGAGGTGGGATCCGAAGAAAAGCCTCGCACACGAGAATGAACGTCGAGATATTGAGGAAGGAGTTGGGGGAAAGATCATGGAAATCGATCCCATAGTAATACATGACTCCCCGAACGAACGGGTGAAGGGGAAACCTGAGCCCACGGACAAAATGGGGAAGGAACACGACTCTCTCATGAGATTCCGGAGTGGGTACGACCTGTCCCGCCGGTGGAAGACGGTGGCCGATCTTCTGGGCTAGATACCCGGCTCACCGGAGCTTCTTGATGTCCTTCTCCTGGACAGTTGAGGCCGTCCATCTGCCTCCTGCTCCGGATCCGGACATCTTCAGAAAACCTCTCTTCGATGGGGAAGAAGAGTGCTTGGGCGTTAGGGCTCGAACAGAGGGGAATGAGCTAGCGGGAGGAGAAGGCATGGGTAAAAGAGAAAGAAACCTAACCTCTTTATAGAGGCGGTAAACGCTTTTTTACGTCTCCCCACTTGCCTGGTGGAGCCCGTCTGCCTCCCACTCACCGTGATTAGCGGCACGGTTAGATTACCCATACCCGTATTGATGAGAATCCCGTGATATGGGGACACGATCTCTGCTTTGACAAGACGTGTCAAAGAAACCGCCTCGCAATATGCGTTGTAGCTGGTTGTGAGAAAACGGATCGAATAATGATCTGACCGCAATAACATGTCACATCATCAGAAAGAGTTGTCAACAGATTGCATTTGTGAAATATCATTCTCTCTACGGTGGCGTATGAAGATCATCTCGCAGATCCGGACACGGTCTAAGTGTTCGATGACTACTTTGGAGTATTCGGAGGAGGAACCCGCCTTGCAATGCCGAAGACAATACTGGGCGCCAGACTCATCGTCATTGAAGCCTGGTTCAGGGGCTACTGAGGAAGTCCTGGATTAGGGGGTATCTGGACAGCCGGACTGTGTACAACGTCCGGACTATTGAAGCGTGAAGATACAAGACTCGAGACTTCGGCCCGTGTCCGTATGGGACTCTCCTTTGCGTGGAAGGCAAGCTTGGCGATCCGGATATTATCTTTCCTCTCTTGTAACCGACTCCATGTAAACCCTAGCCCTCTCCGGTGTCTATATAAACCGGAGAGGTTGGTCCTTAGAAGGCCGATCACAATTACAATCATACCATCATAGGCTAGCTCTTAGGGTTAAGCCTCTACGATCTCGTGGTAGATCTACTCTTGTACTACCCATATCATCAATATTAATCAAGTAGGAAGTAGGGTTTTACCTCCATCGAGAGGGCCCAAACCTGGGTAAACATCTGTGTCCCTCGCTTCCTGTTACCATCAGCCTTGGCCTTACGGATCGGGACCCCTACCGAGATCCGCGGTTTGACACCGACAGTATGATCTTCAAAAGGCCGAGCTGCTCAATCGCGCCAACGACTCCATCCAGGACTTGAAGCTGAAGTTGGAGGGTCTTGAGAAGATGCTTTCGGAGGGCAAGGCCCGGGAGGCGGCCCTGACCAAGAGCCTGGAGACGGAGAGGCAGCTGCAGAAGAACAATGCCGCCAATCACGAGGATTTTGTGAAGGGCGAGAATTGTTGGATCAGCCGCCTCGTTGACGTCGCCAATAGGACCACCGAGAAGCTGGCTGACATGGGGATGTCAGATGTGAGGTAGACCCCAGAGCCGAACGTGAGCCCCAACGCCAGAGTGACCCTGTTCTTCGAGGTTGTTCTTGGAGCCTTGGAGCAGTTTTGCTCTAACAGAGCGAGCTCGCTTGCCAATGAGGCCCGGCAGCTTTGCCAGGATGCCTTGACCAAGGTCCTCACCAAGCTAGCGTACTGGTACCCCGACCTCAACTTCGACGCCGCGCTGGAGAGCTTGCCGGAGGACGCAGACCTCACGCCGCTCAAGGAGCATATCGACCCCGTCATCAGCCGCATCGACGGGATCGAGAGGATCTAAGGCCAACGCCGGGACTAGGCACCCCGTTTATTTTTAGCGCTGCAGGTTCACAACCAAGACAATTCATATCTTTAGTTAGAACCGCAGCAACAATTGATGTAATATAACCCTGCAGTACTTTTGAAACGATGCATATTATTTTCCAGTTCGATCTTTCTCCGTATGTTCACCCTATGTTAATTGGGTAAGCTTGCCGGCGTGTAAACCCATGCCGCGGCGCATCGAGGACGGATCCCCAACGGCCTGCCGGGTGTGCGTGCGGCCAGGAGAACCACCTTGCCGCTCTCAGTGCGGCCGCTTGAGCTGTCGAGCGGACTCGAGACAGAATGAGAGCGTTGCCAATAGCGGAAGGCTACCCTGCCGTTCTCGGCGCAGCTGCTCAAACTGTTGAGCAGACTCGAAACAGAACGAGGGTATTGCCAAAAGTGGAAGGGCCCCATAGCCTGCAGGTTTCGTATACAAAGGGAAAGATCTCCAGGGTGAATAACCTTATACAGAAAGAATCATCCAAAGTTTTCGTGTGACTTAGCTTTTCTACCGCCACGCGAGTGTTTGTTGTATCCGTGGATGATGCCGCCCGTTGGATCGCCTCCTTTCTCGGAAACCATGGCGACGAAGAGCTACTGGACCAGCTGCTAGACCAGATTCTCACGACTGCTCCCCCTACCTGGCGCGCCAAAGATGTCGGTGGGGACGATACCTATGGGATCATAAGAATCCCTACTGTGGTCAGCGGGCGCGGGGTCACGCGAAGAGTGGGTCTAAGAGCCAACACAAAGATCGTTTACCCAGGTTCGGGCCGCGGGGATCGCGTAATACTGTAGTCCTGCTTTGGTGTGTATATCCGTGTTCTTGAACTAGCTATCGAGTGTGATTTGCCCAAATAGCCGAATCCCCCTCCAGTACGCCTCAGGCCTCCTTTTATAGTCGAAGGAGGCACTACAGTGGCACACAAGAGGTGGAAAGGGTATAGTGTACAAGCTTATCGCTTGCTATTATGGGACAAAACGCATTAAATGCGCCCCTGAGGTGTCCCCCTTGCTTTATCGCCGCCTCGCCCTGCTTCGACACTCGCCCGGGCCAGCGAGGCGATCAGCACCATGTAGGCTGGCAGGCTGCTGAGGTGCGCGGTGGCGGCATCTTCATGAAGATCTGCATGCCACCACGAGGTGCTTGCTGAGTTGGCCTCGGGGCCGCGCGTCGCCACGCAGGTGCCCGCCTGACTGGCTGGGCTGGGAGCTGCATGGGAACGGCGGTGGGGTCCAGACGCGCGCAGGCCTGGCCGCGGCCCCGTCGATGTCTGATACGTCTCCAACGTATCTACTTTTCCAAACACGTTTGCCCTTGTTTTGGACTCTAACTTGCATGATTTGAATGAAACTAACCTGGACTGATGCTGTTTATAGCAGAACCGCCATGATGTTATTTTATGTGTTGAAAACAAAAGTTCTCGGAATGTCCTGAGAATCCACGCAGGCACTTTTTGGAAAATATAAAAAATACTGGCGAAAGAATCAAGACCAGGGGGCCCACACCCTATCCACGAGGGTGGGGGGCGTGCCCACCCCCTGGGCGTGCCCCCCTGTCTCGTGGGCCCCCTGAGGCTCTGCCGACCTCAACTCCAACTCCATATATTCCGTCTCACGGAGAAAAAAATCAGAGAGAAAGTTTCATCACGTTTTACGATACGGAGCCGCCGCCAAGCCGTAATCTCTCTCGGGAGGGCTGATCTGTAGTCCGTTCGGGGCTCCGGAGAGGGGGATTCATTGCCGTCGTCATCATCAACCATCCTCCATCACCAGTTTCATGATGCTCATCGCCGTGCGTGAGTAATTCCATCGTAGGCTTGCTGGACGGTGATGGGTTGGATGAGATTTACCATGTAATCAAGTTAGTTTTGTTAGGGTTTGATCCCTAGTATCCACTATGTTCTGAGATTGATGTTGCTATGACTTTGCTATGCTTAATGCTTGTCACTAGGTCCCGAGTGCCACGATTTCAGATATGAACCTATTATGTTTTCATGAATATATGTGTGTTCTTGATCCTATCTTGCAAGTCAATAGTCACCTATTATGTGTTATGATCCGACAACCCCGAAGTGACAATAATTGGGATACTTCTCGGTGATGACCGTAGTTTGAGGAGTTCATGTATTCACTATGTGTTAATGCTTTGTTCCAGTTCTCTATTAAAAGGATGCCTTAATATCCCTTAGTTTCCGCTAGGACCCCGCTGCCACGAGAGGGTAGGACAAAAGATGTCATGCAAGTTCTTTTCCATAAGCATGTATGACTATATTCGGAATACATGCCTACATTACATTGATGAACCAGATTTAGTTTTGTGTCACCCTATGTTATAGCTATTACATGAGGAATCGCATCCGACATAATTATCCATCACTGATCTAATGCCTATGAGCTTTTCACATCTTGTGTTTCACTTATTTACTTTTCCGTTGCTACTATTACAATTACTACAAAACCTAAAAATATTACTTTTGCCACTGTTACCTTTATTATCATACCACTTTGCTACTAAATACTTTGCTGCAGATACTAAGTTATCTAGGTGTGGTTGAATTGACAACTCAACTGCTAATACTCAATAATATTCTTTGGCTCCCCTTGTGTCGAATCAATAAATTTGGGTTGAATACTTTACCCTCGAAAGCTGTTGCTATCCCCTACACTTGTGGGTTATGAAGACTAATTTATGGCGCCGTTGCCGGGGAGCATAGCTCTATTCTTTGAGTCACTTGGGATTCATATCTGTTGATCTCTTATGAGGAACTTGAAAGACGAAAGAACCAAGATTTTTCCCTCAACTACGAGGGGAGGTAAGGAACTGCCATCTAGCTCTGCACTAGATTCTCCTGCTGTTTTGAGTAAGCTTGTGACATGTAACACCCCGGTATAATGATACTACAGTAACCCCTGGGGTTAAGTTAATCATTTTGCTAAACAGGTGTTTGATCATCATTGTCTCCTCTCTCTTTTAAATTCCAGTTGAATTCAATTTCAAATTATGAGTGAATTTCAAAATGCTCAGACATGAAATCTAAAATGTTCATCATGTGGAACATATTCTTCTGGTAATATTGGTGGTGAACCAACATTTTTGCAAAATGTCTAAGTGGCCTAAAATAGCTAAAACAGAAGTTTTAGAAGAAAAGAAAACTGTTTTTTTAAGGGAAAAGGCCCCCTCCTCATCTGGGCCGACTGGCCCAGCTGGCCACCGCGCCCCCCATGGGCCTCAGGCCACCTGGCAGCTCAACAGGCCATGTGGCCCACACCCCCGCAGCAGGTCGCCTTCCCCTCCACTATGCAAGCGACCGCGTGCGCACGTCGCCGCCGAACCACCTCGCCGGCCACGCCGCTATAGGCACCGCGGGGAGGATAAGGGCAGCCCCGACGCCTCGGGCTCCCTCCCCACTCGCCCACTTGCCCCGTCCCGCCCTCGTCGCTCTCTCCCCCGCTCTCCAGATCCCCTCCCCTCCTTAACCGGCGCCGCCGTCGCCATGGATGTGTCGTAGCCGCGGACACCGGCCACCCCGCACCTCGCCAACACGTCCACGAGACACGCCGTCCTCGGCTACACCCTCTGCACTAACTGGAGCCACCACTGCGAGCCCGACGACCCCTTCTTCTTCCTGCGGCCATCTTTGTCTCCGACGCTGATTCACCGCCGTTGGTCCTCCCCGAGCCCGCTAACGCACACCTACAGGGTCACGGTGAGCAGCCGCATCACCTCCCCCTCTCTTCGGCCTCTCCCGGTAGCCACAGCCGCCGCTTTTGCCGCACCCGAACACCTCGCCACCAATGAGCTCGTAGCCGTGCCCTCGCTGCCCGTCGAGCTCTACCGAGCTCGGGTTCGTGCTCAGCACGCCCGTGCGAGCCCGAAGCACCCATACCCACGCTCTGCCGAGCCTCGTAGTGTCGTTCCTGATTGTGGCCGAACTCCGGCGAGGTTCCCGAGCTCGCCACCGTCACCTCCGTCACCTCCGTTCGAGCGCGCCAAGTCGCGCGAAAAACGGACGCCCGTAGGGGAATCCCGATGCTCTCCTGGCCGCTCCGCCGTGGTTTCGGCTCGTCGGAGCCACTCCGGCGCCGGCCGCCGACGTGGCACACCTGGGGCCACCCCCTGGGTCACTGCCAGTGGGGCCCCTGGTCCCCTGTTGACCAGTTGACCTGGTCAACTGTGCTGACTGGGCAGGCCCCAGCCGCTGACGTGTAGGCCCCACCGATTAACCCTCTGACTAAATGTTTCTTTAATTAAAACTAATTAGTTTAGCTAATTAGTCTATGACAGGTGGGGCCCACCTGCTAAATATCTTTGTTTAGTTAGTTTTAAGACTGTTAGCCTTCTGTCTATGACATGTGGGTCCCACTGGACCCACAGGCCTGGTTTGACCTGGTCAGCCAGTCTGTTGACTGCTGACACATCAGCACGTCATGCTGACGTCATTTTATCTTTTCTGTTATTTTAAATAATTCCAGGATATTGTTTAAACTTTGAAAATTCATAGAAATTAAACCGTAGCTCAGATGAAAATGTTTTATACATCAAAGTTGCTCAGAAAAATCCAATGAATCCGGGTACGCAGTCCATTTACCTGTCAGGTGCCTCTATCTATCTGAACATGGAACATTCCCCCTCCGGTCATTTGTCTGACATAGGTCCCGAACCGGGAATACCTTCCCGGTTGGACTCCCCTTTCACCTTTATCGTGTAGCCATACGTTAGGTCACACCCGGCACAGCATATCACCACATTATGCTTTGTGATGCTATCTTTGCTTTATATTTACTATTTATTCCCCCTCTTCTCTCCGGTAGACCCCGAGAACGATGTTGCCCCTGTGATCGACTACGTCGACGACGACCCCTCCTTGCCAGAGCAACCAGGCAAGCCCCCCCTTTGATCATCCCGATATCACCCATTCCATTCTCTCATGCTTGCATTAGATTTAGCTATTGTTATTGTTTGCTCCTATTCTGATACATAGCCTGGTTTTATAACATACTTATTGTTACCTTACCGGCTTATCCTAAACTGCTTAGTATAGGTTGGTTAGTGATCCATCAGTGACCCCCACCTTGTCCTTGTTGCCCCTGCTTCATCATGGAAGACCCGATCAACGGGATCGAAGACCAGGCCCCGGCACCGCACATCACTTTCCCCTTAGTTGCTCGACACTACTGGGATACTATCGAGTGCCGAGGGTGAGACCTCTCAAGACGCCGATGTTAACCTGTAGTGTAGCTATTGATCGTGGTCATCGAGGGTGATTTCCTCTTTAACCACTTCCGATACGACTCTGTCGTGCAACCCCTCAAGTGTGAACCTCGGGGGTGATTCCACTTACGTTCACCTTGATGATTACATTGAGTGGAATTCACCGGGGGTGATTCCTTGGGTTTTCCCTTGATGTTTGGCCACACGGATACTTGGACTTTACAACTATTACTTGGAAATGCGGGTCGACCCTGAGGGGTACCCGCAAGTGATGTGGAGACGGGTTGACCTGGAGGGTACTTGAGAGCTGAATACGAGGCGTGGCCGAGCATTCTTAGCCCTTGCCGCAAGTCCTCGAGACGGGGCAACGGGATCACATCTTTCGTGAGTCTCTGCTTGTTACCGCACATTCCTAATCCACTACGATTTGGATATTTGATCCGAGGGGCCTCTGGCCTGATAGCACTAACCATCACGTGGGCATAGTATGGGCATTCTGCGTCGTATGCATCAGCCGAAGCTTATTAGACGTCAGCGACTGAGTGGCGCACGCCAGGTTGGACTGGTAAGCTCCTACCTTTTTTAAGGAGGTAGCTAGGTCTGCTCATCGGCCGCCCACGCAACGTGCAGGAGTTTCCGGGGAGATGGCCCATGACCCCTGGGGGCATAGGTTTAGTCCGGCGTGCTGACCTCTGTATTAAGCCTAGGTTGGGTTGCGGCGTATTGTTTAGCCGAGGCCGGGCATGACCTAGGAAAGTGTGTCCGACCGGAGTTAATCGGCGTGGTGGGTAAGTTGGTGCACCCTGCAGGAAGAAAACATCTATCGATAGCCTGTCCTCTGATAGCGGACACTTGGAGTTGTATCGATCGATACAACTAGAACTGGATACTTGTGATGAGAATTGGATTGTGATGAGGTGATAACCGGATAGTATGGCTCTGGGATTGCTTTCTCACAAGGAGTCGAGAAAGGATCTCTGGCCGAGGTTGATAACACTTCTACTACTTTACTTTATGCTACTCTACTCCCTCCAGTTGCTGCAAGATGGTGGTTTCCAGAAGATGCTAGTCTTCGATAGGACCATGCCTTCTCTCTATTCTGGCATTTCTGCAGCCCAGTCCACGTATACAACCTTCCTTTGATAATGTTGCATATGTAGTGTAGATCCTTGCTTGCGAGTACTTTGGATGAGTACTCATGGTTGCTTTGCTTCCCCTTTTCCCCCTTCTTTCTTCTTTCTGGTTGTCGCAACCAGATGGTGGAGCCCAGGATCCAGACTACACCACCGACGACTGCTACTACCCCGAGGGTGCCTACTACTACGTGGAGGCCGCCGCCGACCAGGAGTAGTTAGGAGGCTCCCAGGCAGGAGGCCTTGCCTTTTCGATCGGTGTTGCTTTTGTGCTAGCCTTCTTAAGGCAAACTTGTTTAACTTATGTCTGTACTCAGATATTGTTGCTTCCGCTGACTCTTGTGTATTCGAGCTTATGTATTCGAGCCCTCGAGGCCCCTGGCTTGTAATATAAAGCTTGTGTTATTTTAATTTGTGTCTAGAGTTGTGTTGTGATATCTTCCCGTGAGTCCTTGATATTGATCGTACACATTTGCGTGTATGATTAGTGTACAATTGAATTGAGGGCGTCACACGACACCTAAACCTGCTGCTGCTATGAATTCTGATATGTCGCATGTTATTGATGATGCCACTTCTGCTATGCATGATACTTATGATGAAACTACTTCTGTGCGTAATACCACTTCGCGGTTAGGTGAATTTCTTGATGAACAACTTGCTAGGGCTAGATAGAATGAAATTATTAAAGATGCTATTATTGATGATAGTGATGTTGAAAGTTCTCCCAATGATTATGAATTGCCTGTTGTTCCTGAGGGTTATGTTATGGAAGAGGAAGCTGCTAGAGCTATCTTTGCTTGTAAAGATAGATATGATCTTAAAAAGTTATTAGCTAAATGGAAGCAGCAATCTCTTAATGCTAGAATGAAACTTGACCCTACTTTTGCTACTTCACCTATCTTTGTTATGATAAGGATTATGAATTCTCTGTTGATCCTGAGATTATTACTTTAGTTGAATCTGATCCTTTTTATGGCCTTGAATCTGAAACTGTTGTGGCACATCTTACCAAGTTGAATGATATAGCTACCCTATTTACTAATGATGAGAAGTCTCGCTATTATTATATCATTAAGATATTTCCGTTCTCATTAAAGGGTGATGCTAAGACTTGGTTTAATTCTCTTGCTCCTGGTTGTGTGCGTAGTCCCCAGGATATGATTTATTACTTCTCTGCTAAATATTTCCCTGCCCATAAGAAACAAGCTGCCTTGCGGGAAATATATAATTTTGTGCAAATCAAAGAAGAGGGTCTCCCACAAGCTTGGGGGAGGCTTCTCCGATTACTTAATGCTTTGCCTGATCATCCTCTTAAGAAAAATGAAATACTTGATATCTTTTATAATGGACTAACCGATGCTTCGAAGGACTACTTGGATAGTTGTGTTGGTTGTGTTTTCAGGGAAAGAACAGTCGATGAAGCTGAATTACTATTGAATAATATGTTGATTAATGAAAATAATTGGACTCTTCCTGAGCCAATTCCTGAGGCAATTCCCGAACCAATTGAGCCAACTCCTGAGCCTATTCCTAAACCCACTCCAAAGAAGAGAGGTGTTTTATTTCTCAGTCCTGAAGATATGCAAGAGGCAAATAAATCAATGAAAGAAAAAGGTATTAAAGCTGAAGATGTTAAGAATTTACCACCTATTGAAGAAATACATCGTCTTAATATACCGCCTGTTGAAGAACCACATTGTCTTGATAATCTGACACAGGTAGTAAAGGTAAATTCTCTTTATAGATATGATAAAGTTGAAGTCCCCTCTACTAAATTTCATAGCCCATGCTTAGATGATTTTGATGACTTTATGGCTAGGCAAGAAAGATTTAATGCTTATGTTGGTAGAGAGTTAAAGAACAATGCTTTCTAGATAGGACGCGTGAGCGACTATATGGCTAGAGTTAAAGGTGAACTTAAACTCGTTAGCAAATATTCTTCCATGGTTGCTACTCAAGCTGAGCAAGTACTTAAAGCTCAAAATAATTTGCTTGATGAATTAAATAATTAAAATGACTTTGCTGTTAGAGTGGCTACTAGAACCGGTAGAATGACTCAGGAACCTTTGTATCCTGAAGGCCACCCTAAGAGAGTCGAGCAAGATTATCAGAGAAATAATTTAGAGGCACCTAGTTCTTCTAAAAAGAAGAAAAAGAAAAACTATAGGACTTTGCATGCTTCTAGTGAACCTACTGTAGACACACCTGAGAATCCCAATGATATTTCTATCTCTGATGCTAAAACACAATCAGGTGATGAACATGAACCTGGTGATAATGTTAATGATAATGTTCATGTTGATGCTCAACCTAGCAAAAATAATGATGTAGAATTGAACCTGCTGTTGATCTTGATAACCCACAATCAAAGAATCAACGTTATGATAAGAGAGACTTTGTTGCTAGGAAGCACAGTAGAGAAAGAGAACCATGGGTTCAGAAACCCATGCCCTTTCCTCCTAAACCATCCAGACAAAGGATGATGAGGATTTTGAGCACTTTGCTGAAATGGTTAGACCTATCTTCTTACGCATGCGCTTAATTGATATGCTTAAAGTAAACCCTTATGCTAAATATATGAAGGATATCATTACAAACAAAAGAAAGATACCAGAAGCTGAAATTTCCACCATGCTTGCTAATTACACTTTTAAGGGTGGAATACCAAAGAAACTTGGAGATCCAGGGGTACCAACCATACCATGCTCCATTAAAAGAAATTATGTTAGAACTGCTTTATGTGATCTTGGAGCCGGTGTTAGTGTTATGCCTCTATCTTTATATCGTAGACTTGAATTGAATAAGTTGACACCTACTAAAATATCTTTGCAAATGGTTGATAAATCAACTACTATACCTGTCAGCATTTATGAGGATGTGCCTGTTGTGGTTGCAAATGTCACTATCTTAACGGACTTTGTTATTCTTGATATTCCCGAGCACGACAGTATGTCGATTATCCTTGGTAGACCCTTTTTGAATACTGCAGGGGCTGTTATTGATTGCAACATGTCACTTTTCATGTTAACGGTAATGGGCATACGGTACACTTTCCGAGGAAACAATCTCAAGTTCGTAGCATCAATTCTATTGGAAAAGTTCCAACTATCATTATTGGAGGTTTTGAATTTCCTCTTCCTACTGTCAAGAAAAAGTATGATATTCTTATTGTTGGGGATGTTCATATCCCCGTTGAGGTAACTTAGTGTTATTCGAAATTTCTCCTGTTCCATGTTATTCGGAAGGAGTTTGTTAACAAGACTTGATCAACCTTGTTAGTGGATTCATTTTGATGATCACGAGATGGATGAAATTAGAAGGCACAACCTTTTGTACCCTCTTTTTACTTTCTATCATTTAGAATAAATAAAGCAAAAATAGTATTATTTGTCTGTTTCCTGAATTATCCATGCAATAAAAAATATCCCAAAAATAAAAGTGCTCTAAATGCCCTATGAATTTAGTATGATTTTTATGGAATATTTGAGGATTTTAGGCACTGAAATCATTGCAGGAGGGGCAAGCACCAGGCCACGAGAGTGGAGGGCACGCCCACCCTCCCTGGGCGCGCCCCCCTGTCTCGTGGGCCCTTGGTGGCCCCCTCCACTTATGCCAGCACCCACACACTCCATCTTCTTCCCAAAAAAATCCCCATCCAGCTCAAGCACGAGTTCTAGCTCATTTTGCTGCGATTTTCGATCTCCTTGCTCAAAGCTCCATTCAAAAAACTGCTTTGGGAGATTGTTGCTTGGTATGTGACTCCTCCATTGGTCCAATTAGTTTTTGTTCTAGTGCTTTATTCATTGCAAATTTTTGCTGCATAGGTGACCATTTTCTTGAGCTTTCATGTTAACTTTATGAGGTCCCAAGTAATTCAAATGCATGATATAGGCTCTAGGCACTTGTAGGAGTAGTTGCTACCAATCTTGTTTAGTTTTATCCACTTTTATTTTGAAGTTACTAAAATTTTAGAAATTTTTCAGAAAAAGAACTATGTCTCGGAGAATGTACCAAGGTGGTTCCTCAGTAAAGAAAGGACCCAGGATTGCTATACGTTAGCAAGATGTTGAATTACCGAGGGACGCAGATGTACGTGCTTGTGAGTGGCCATCCGACGATTTTATGGTCGAAGCAGGCTTTCAGGAGGAATTTGATGCGTATGTGTGTAATGCTGATCTGGAGGACTTCTTACAAGATAAGTGTCCTCAGTACTATCAATTGACTGATTCATTTGTGCAAAGGTTTAAATATAACCGTACACGTAATTCTCCTGGTGTCCTATTTGATATCTATGATACATCTTATACCATGGACTTAGAGGATTTTACAACTGCTTGCAAACTTCCACAGTGGGGCAATATTAATGATCCCCACAAATCTGAATTTAGAGACTTTTTGCTAGTATTACTGTGGGAGAATCCAGGGACATAGAACAAGCTACCATAGGGAGCATTCATTTTCCTGCTATACATTATTTTGCTCTCTTCATTGGTAGATCCATTAACGGTAAAGATGAAGCATGTCATATGTGTGTCCCTGATCTTTGTGTCCTCAAAAGTGCCGTGTTAGGTTACAAAGATTATAACTTGGGGGCAATAGTTGCACGTAGGTTGCATAATAATGGTAGGGCTGGAGATTTATTTGGAGGAATTTATGCGACCCGTGTGGCTAATTATCTTGGTATAACCCCATGAGAGGGGGATACGATGTTACCTCCTATTATTTAGATTATGACGCTATGGTCCAACATCATTTTCTTAAGAGGAATGAACAATTCCTCCAGTATCGACTAATCTATGACAGACGCAACGCTGTCCATGTTACTCTTCCCGCTCCTCTCCTTTTTGATTACCAGGCAAAAGGAAGATATGTTATTACCAGGGAGGAAGCAGCTGAACACGAGGGGAGAGTGGAGGCGGCTCGCCAACATGCCGCAACTCAGGAGGCATTTGCTGCTACATCTCAGTACGACCCCAGTTACAACTACGGATATCAGCCAGGTCCTTGGCATTAGACCAACTTAGGCCAAAAGCCTAAGCTTGAGGGAGTACGTATTTCTCACCGACTTTACATTCATGTTCAAACACTATTCTAGTTGTCGGTGCTCATACTATTTCATTATATTATCCATGCTAGTTTAAATTTCTTTTTCTAGCTTTCTTACCGTGCGTTTGATAAACCTTAAGAAAAACCAAAAAAATAATTAGTTAATTTCCATGCTTGTAGTAGAAATTAAAATGAAAACCCAAAAAGATTTCTCGTTCTTCTTCTTACTTGTTGGGAGCTTTCCCATGTAAATAGTTTTCTTTTCTTTTCTTTTCTTTGGGGGTCGAGAGTAGAAGATCGTATTGAAAATGTTTAGTGGCTCTCATATGCATGATTGATTATTTAACTTAGAGCCCATATTATCTTGTCTTCTCTCTTGAGTTGAATGCTTGCAGATTCCAGCTTAGTCCAATGCACGTGCACTATTATTATTATACACATCGTTCGGTTGTGCAAGAGAAAGGCAATAATGATGATATATGATGGACTTATTGAGATGAGAAAAGCTGGTATGAACTCGACCTCTATTGTTCTTGTAAATATGATGAGTTCATCGTTCCCGATTCAGCTTATTATGAAGTAAACATATTTGCAATGACATTTAGAGATTATAGTTGCTTGTGCCATGCTTGATTAGCTATGAGTTATAATGGTTTACCTTGCGTGCCAACATGCTATTAGAATGATTATGATGTGGTATGATGGGATGGTATCCTCCTTTGAATGAATTGAGTGACTCGACTTGGCACATGTTCACACATGTAGTTGAAACAAATCAACATAGCCTTCATGATATTTATGTTCATGGTAGATTATATCCTACTAATTCTTGTACTCGGTGTGAATTAATTTTAATGTATGTTTATGACTGTTGTCACTCTCTCAGTTGGTCGCTTCCCAGTCTTTTGCTAGCCTTCACCTGTACTAAGCGGGAATACTGCTTGTGCATCCAAACTCCTTAAACCCCAAAGTTGTTCCATATGAGTCCACCATACCTTCCTACATGTGGTATCTACTTGCCGTTCCAAGTAAATCTGTATGTGCCAAACTCCAAACCTTCAAATGAAATTCTGTTTTGTATGCTCGAGTAGCTCATGTTTAAACTAGGGCTGCCTATATCTTCCATGCTAGGTGGGTTATTCTCAAGAGGAGTGGACTCCGCTCCTCATTCACGAGAAAGGGCTGGTAACCGGGATGCCCAGTCCCATGATCCAAAAAGATCAAAGCAAATCAATATAATCAAACAAAACTCCACCAGGGCTGTTGTTAGTTGGAGCCACTCGTTGTTTCAAGCAAGCCATGGATTGATGCTTGTTGGTGGTTGGGGGAGTATAAACCTTTACCATTCTGTTTGGGAACTGCCTATAATGCATGTAGTATGGAAGATACATCCATCTCATAGTTGTTGCGTTGACAGCAAAAGTATGCCGCTGAAAATGTTATTCAATCTCTATTTTAAAATCGAGCTCTGGCACCTCTACAAATCCATGCTTCCCTCTGCGAAGGGCCTATCTATTTACTTTTTTGTTGAGTCATCACCTTCTTATTAAAAAGCACCCGCTGGAGAGCACACTGTCATTTGCATTCATTATTATTGGTTTATATTGGGTATGACATGACTGGATCTCTTTTACCATGAATTACAATGTTTAGTCAGTCCTTGATCTTTAAAGGTGCTCTGCATTTATGTTTTGCGGTCTCAGAAAGGGCTAGCGAGATATCATTCTTTTATATCATGATATGATTGTTTTGAGAAAGTGTTGTCATCCGAGTTTTATTATTATGGCTCGTGTTCGCACACGAACACGTCACCGTGTACGTCCAACGCCGAGGGTGATGCACCGCAGCTCACGTTGAAGGAGATCCGCCGGAAGCGCGGTATGCAAGACAATCCGGCGGGCGCTTTTGTAGACCCGAAACCCCACGCCGGGAGGGACCCGTCGATGTGCTGGCGACTATGGGCTGCCCTAGGTCGGCCTGACCGCCCCTAGGGCCTCGAGGTTCGCCGCCCTGCAATAAAGAACGAACGAAGAACGAGGAAGAAGAAGAACAAGGGAGAAGGAAAAGTAAAGGTAAAAAGTGTAGATAGATTTGTTCGATTGTGTGTTGTCGTTCAATCGGCCGTCAACTCTTGTCTATATAAGAGGTGGGTGGACTTCCCGTACAAGAAAAGGACTTGCCTAGCCGTCCAAATCATCAAAACCTAATAAAACACGGACTATTCACGACCCCCGGCCCGGTTGTCCGGCTCAAGGCCCGGATGATCCGGCCTAGCCCAGTTTTTTGACAGCAGCTCACTGTTTTGGCTCTAGAATCCTCATAAGACCACGGATTTGGACGTTTTTTATATCCAAATCAACTGTCTCGACGAGACGCACAACTTTCATGTTGAATACTTTTCCATCTGAGGCCATCTTGAGGGCGTTTCGGGCCGTTTTCCAAAGTCTGCAGCAGAAAAACGTGTCCGGACACCCGGACGATTGCCCGGATTGTCCGGCCTTTACCCGGATCATCCTGGCATTGATCCAGATCATCCGGCTTCAACTTTTAGCTTCTGTTATTTTGGTCAATTTTTCGGCCCTCGGCCGGATGATCTGGACCCCGGTCCGGATGATCCGGCCATACAGTGCTGTAGTGCACAGTTTTGGCTATAACTTTTGCATACGAACTTGGATGGGGACGATTCTTACATAAAAATCGTCCGTTTCGACGAGACGAAGAACTTTGCAGTTGTAACTTTTTCCATCAGATGCCATCTTGGGGGCGTAATCAGCCGAATACTGTTCTGAACACAAAATCTCAATACTTCGAATACAACTTCGGCCTTAGAGATGAGATCGGATGGCTATGGCCCAAATATCAAAATTTCACCTTTTGACGATATTGAACTTTCTCGCTTTGATCATTTTTCCATTTGAGACCTTCTTAATTATGTTTTTGACCATGCCAAAATCTGGTGTCAACAGCTCGCTAGCTGATTATGCTATTGATATGAGTAATTGTGAGACCTAGGTGTTATTGTGAGTATGGTTAGTTCATAATATTTGCTGAAACCTGAATGCTGGCTTTACATGTTTACAACAACAAGAGCAAATAGAGTTTGTAAAAGTTTTTCTTTATCACTTCCAATCTGTCAACTGAATTGCTTGAGGAGAAGCAAAGGTTTAAGCTTGGGGGAGTCGATACGTCTCCAACGTATCTACTTTTCCAAACACTTTTGCCCTTGTTTTGGACTCTAACTTGCATGATTTGAACGAAACTAACCCGGACTCGACGCTGTTTTCAGTAGAACTGCCATGATGTTGCTTTATGTGTAGAAAGCAAAAGTTCTCGGAATGTCCTGAGAATCCACGGAGGCACTTTTTGGAAAATACAAAAAATACTGGCGAAAGAATCAAGACCAGGGGCCCACACCCTGTCCACGAGGGTGGGGGGCGCGCCCACCCCCTAGGCGTGCCCCCTGTCTCATGGGCCCCCTAAGGCTCTGCCGACCTCAACTCCAACTCCATATATTTTGTCTCGCGGAGAAAAAAATCAGAGAGAAAGTTTCTTCGTGTTTTACGATACGGATCCGCCGCCAAGCCCTAATCTCTCTCGGGAGGGCTGATCTGGAGTCCGTTTGGGGCTCCAGAGAGGGGGATTCGTCTTCGTCATCATCATCAACCATCCTCCACCACCAATTTCATGATGCTCACCGCCGTGCGTGAGTAATTCCATCGTAGGCTTGCTGGACGGTGATGGGTTGGATGAGATTTACCATGTAATCAAGTTAGTTTTGTTAGGGTTTGATCCCTAGTATCCATTATGTTCTGAGATTGATGTTCCTATGACTTTGCTATGCTTAATGCTTGTCACTAGGGCCCGAGTGCCATGATTTCAGATCTGAACCTATTATGTTTTCATGAATATATGTGTGTTCTTGATCCTATATTGCAAGTCTATAGTCACCTATTATGTGTTATGATCCGACAACCCCTAAGTGACAATAATCGGGATACTTCTCGGTGATGACCGTAGTTTGAGGAGTTCATGTATTCACTATATGTTAATGCTTTGTTCCGGTTCTCTATTAAAAGGAGGCCTTAATATCCCTTAGTTTCCGCTAGGACCCCGCTGCCACGGGAGGGTAGGACAAAAGATGTCATGCAAGTTCTTTTCCATAAGCACGTATGATTATATTCGGAATACATGTCTACATTACATTGATGAACTGGAGCTAGTTTTGTGTTACCCTATGTTATAGCTATTACATGAGGAATCGCATCCGACATAATTATCCATCATTGATCAAATTCCTACGAGCTTTTCACATCTTGTGTTTCGCTTATTTACTTTTCTGTTGCTACTGTTACAATTACTACAAAACCCAAAAATATTACTTTTGCCACTGTTACCTTTATTATCATACCACTTTGCTACTAAATACTTTGCTGCAGATACTAAGTTATCGAGGTGTGGTTGAATTGACAACTCAACTGCTAATACTCAATAATATTATTTGGCTCCCCTTGTGTCGAATCAATAAATTTGGGTTGAATACTTTACCCTCGAAAGCTGTTGCGATCCCCTACACTTGTGGGTTATCAATGTCCTCGCCAAGGGTCTTGCCGGGGGCCCCGGCAAGGGTCTTGCCGTGGCACCACAGTCGTCCCCGGCAAGGATGTTGCCGGAGGTCTCGTCCTCTGGTCCTCATCTGATATTGTGTGTCGATGATCTTCACAAAGATCTGCATGCCACCATGGAGGCGCCTCCCGAGCCTTGGTTCCAACGTGGTCGATGGTATTGGAAAAACCTCGGGCTCAAGGGTGGTGCGCCCCGCTAGTGTCAGGAAAGTTACCCTGGCAAGGCCCTTGCCGGGGCCATGGGGGCCGCCCCGGCAAGGATCCTGCTGGGGCCATGGGGGCCGCCCCGTCAAGGATCCTGCCAGGGGAGTCCACCTCGTCCTCTTGTTCTTCGTGTCTCTATCTTGGCGTTGTTTTGCTCGTCTGGTGGCTTTGGCTTCTCTCACCTGCTCTGCTAAGTGTGGCCGTGGCCGAGGCTCTGACTGCCCGTGCACAGGTAAAGGGGTACAAAGTAGAACCCCTACTTCCGTACGCCGACACCCTGCTATAATTATAGCAAGGCACACATTAGGTCTGGTACACATCATTGCATACATGATAGAACCTATGGCTGAGGCATAGGGAATGACTTTCATTTTCTCTCTATCTTCTGAAGTGGTCGGGCATTGAGTCTGACTCAACTTCACACCTTGTAACACAGGCAAGAACCCTTTCTTTCATTGATCCATTTTGAACTTCTTCAAAACTTTATCAAGGTACGTGCTTTGTGAAAGTCCAATTAAGCGTCTTGATCTATCTCTATAGATCTTGATGCCTAATATGTAAGCAGCTTCACCGGGGTCTTTCATTGAAAAATTCTTATTCAAGTATTCTTTTATGCTATCCAGAAATTCTGTATTATTTCAAATCAACAATATGTCATCCACATATAATATTAGAAATGCTACAGAGCTCACACTCACTTTCTTGTAAATACAGGCTTCTCCAAATGTCTGTATAAAACCATATGCTTTGATCATATTATCAAAGCATACATTCCAACTCTGAGAGGCTTGCACTAGTCCATAAATGGATCACTGGAGCTTGCACACTTTGTTAGCACCCTTTGGATCGACAAAACCTTCTGGATCATATGCAACTCTTCTTTAAGAGATCCATTAAGGAATGCAGTTTTGACATCCATTTGCCAAATTTCATAATCATAAAATGCAGCAATTGCTAACATGATTCGGATAGACTTAAGCATCGCTACGGGTGACAAGGTCTCATCGTAGTCAACTCCTTGAACTTGTCGAAAACCCTTTGCAACAAGTCGATCTTTGTAGACAGTAACATTACAGTTAGCGTCAGTCTTCTTCTTGAAGATCCATTTATTTTCTATGGCTTGCCGATCATTGGGCAAGTCCACCAAAGTCCATACTTTTTTCTCATACATGGATCCCATCTCAGATTTCATGGCCTCAAGCCATTTTGCAAAATCTGGGCTCATCATCGCTTCCTCATAGTTTGTAGGTTCATCATGGTCTAGTAACATGACTTCCAGAATAGGATTACGGTACCACTCGGGTGCGGATCGTACTCTGGTTGACCTATGAGGTTCGGTAGTAACTTGATCTGAAGATTCATGATCATCATCATTAGCTTCCTCACTAATTGGTGTAGGAATCACTAGAACTGATTTCTGTGATGAACTACTTTCCAATTCGGGAGAAGGTACAATTACCTCATCAAGTTCTATTTTCTTCCCACTCACTTCTTTTGAGAGAAACTCCTTCTCTAGCAATGAATATCGTGCCTTTGGATCTGTGATAGAAAGTGTACCCAATAGTTTCCTTTGGGTATCCTATGAAGACACACTTCTCCGATTTAGGCTCGAGCTTATCAGGTTGAAGCTTCTTCACATAAGCATCGCAGCACCAAACTTTAAGAAACGAGAACTTGGGTTTCTTGCCAAATCACAGTTCATATGGTGTCGTCTCAACAGATTTAACGTGAATGCAACTGTCTCTAAAGCATAACCCCAAAATGATAGCGGTAAATCAATAAGAGACATCATAGATCGCACCATATCCAATAAAGTACAGTTACGACGTTCGGACACACCATTACGCTGTGGTGTTCCAGGTGGCGTGAGTTGCAAAACTATTCCACATTGTTTCAAATGAAGACCAAACTCATAGCTCAAATATTCGCCTCCACGATCAGATCGTAGAAACTTTATTTTCTTGTTATGATGATTTTCCACTTCACTATGAAATTCTTTGAACTTTTCAAATGTTTCAGGATTATGTTTCATTAAGTAGATATACCCATATCTGCTAAAATCATCTGTGAAGGTCAGAAAATAACGATACCCGCCATGAGCCTCAACACTCATTGGACCGGATACATCGGTATGTACTATTTCCAACAAGTCAGTAGCTTGTTCCATTGTTCTGGAGAATGGAGTCTTAGTCATCTTGCCCATGAGGCATGGTTCGCAAGCACCAAGTGATTCATAATCAAGTGAGTCCAAAAGTCCATCATCATGGAGTTTCTTCATGAGCTTTACATGAATATGACCTAAACGGCAGTGCCACAAATAAGTTGCACTATCATTATTAGCTTTGCATCTTTTGGCTTCAATATTATGAACATGTGTATCACTATGATCGATATTCAACAAAAATAGACCACTCAACAAGGGTGCATGACCATGAAAGATATTACTCATATAAATAGAACAACCATTCTCCGATTTAAATGAATAACTGTCTCGCATCAAACAAGATCCACATATAATGCTCATGCTCAATGCTAGCACCAAATAACAATTACTTAGGTCTAAAACTAATCCCGAAGGTAGATGTAGAGGTAGCGTGCCGACGGCAATCACATCGACCTTGGAACCATTTACGACGCGCATCGTCACCTCGTCTGTCGGTGTACTAAGGTAGGGGTCCCTCAGTACCCCAACTTGTGCACGGGCAGTTGCAGCTCCCCGCGGCTGGATCTACCACATGCTTGCCGGAGACCATTCCTGTTCCATATCAAGCCATTCAAGAACAAAGTGTACAAGACAGAAGATCGAGACCCCGGCAAGAGGAGCTTGCCGGGAAGGCCGTTCCAGGCTCAAGATTACATCACTCACGCAAGGCCCTGGCGAGAGGAGCTCGCCGGGAGGACTAGAAGATTATATCACAGAAGACACGCCCCGGCGCTATACGCGTCCCGGCGAGGGCCCGGGGAGCGGCAAGTCACAGAGCCCGACAAGCTCCCGGGCCCGGCAAGATCAAGACCCCGGCAAGGCGTTTGCCGGGAGAGCCACGCTGTGTGCCCGCACTCCAGCTCATCTGACCACGCGTCGCCTTAAGCCCTCTCCAGAGACGCGTGGCGGATGGCTGTGCAGCATGGGGGGTGCAGTGGCACTCCACGGTGGTGGATCCATCGCCGTGGCAAACGGAGACGCAAGAGCGGGAACTTTTGGGGTCGACGGCGACGGGCATTAAATGCCCTTGTCCCCCTCTGTCAAAAGTAGGTAGAAGCCACTGTTCAAGCCTTGTGCTGCACTTTGTTCCGACTGCTCCAACTACCACCTCTTTTACCTTTTTACCCCTTCCTCCTACGTTGACACCTGTTGGTGACCCCTTGCCCTATAAAAGGAGGCCCATGCACAACGTAGAGGGGGTTGGGGGAGGTTCGGATCCTTTGCAACTCCCACGCTCGGTACAGCTGCTCTTGTAGCTCTTCAAGCTCCCGAGCACAATACAACACAAAGCAGAAGAGGGTTTACGCGTCCCATCGCGTCTGCTGGGTAAAAGATCGCCCGCGCGCATCGCCTCGATCTGCTCTCTGTGCCTCCTCCGCCCTCGTACCGCACTCACGAAGGGGCCTCCCCGGCCCCATAGGTGCCGCTCCCGCCGCGACATCTTTGGCGCGCCAGGTAGGGGGCGTCGAGGTTGTGCGGACCTGATCCGGCGTTCAGCGGACGCGTTCTTCATCAACCTCTCCAGTATCGTCAGCAACTTCATCGACAGCCGCGCCATGGCCCCGAAGACGAGGGCTTCAAGGGTTGCAGACCCGTCTGCGTCTCACCCGCCGCCACC
The DNA here is from genome assembly GCA_021437245.1 of Aegilops speltoides. NCBI lineage: Eukaryota > Viridiplantae > Streptophyta > Magnoliopsida > Poales > Poaceae > Aegilops > Aegilops speltoides. The sequence goes on from CM038142.1 coordinate 493,092,972, forward strand.
GGAGCCAGCGGTAGGCGGAGGAGACGCCAGCGGAAGGGTGGACACCGGCGAGGGCACTCGCGGTGCCACCAGATCCAGGGACAGGACGGATGACCGCGCCTCGGTCTCCATGGATCCCTGTCCATCCCAGCGCACGACGACCCAGCAGCGCCATACCACGGGAGGTGGTATCCGCCTACTGGAGCAGGGACGTACCGGAGGCTCGCGGGATGTTCCGGACCCCCGTCCAGACACAGGCAAAGCAAAGGCGCCGGGGCAGGACCCTGCTCCTTCTAACATTGTTAGGAGTCCGAGCGCGTCCCACTCCCCGCACCGCTCGCTCCCGCTTCCCTCCACTCCTGCGAAGCGCTCACAAGAGCGCAGATGCTCTCGACTTCCCTCGGCAGCGGACAAGGCCGAGGCCGGAGGGCTACCATCGAGCTGATCGCGCCGCCAACAATGACCGCCCACAGCAGCGGTGGCCTCACAGCCGCGGCAAGCCGAAGAACGAAGGCGGCGGCGACAAGACCGCCGGGTGCAACCACCGTGCACTCCCCGCCATGAAGCGAAGACGACGCCGCCCGCGGAACAACGCCGGCAGCGGCTCCACGGCATCGCCGGACCAGCGGGCTCGTCGGGATCAACGCCAGTCCTCGATGATCGGCGGCAAGAAGACGCTTCGAACTTCTGATCGAACGCCGCCGAGACTTCGGCGACAATCGACCAGAGCTGGGAGCACCGTCCGCAGCGCCCGGTGAGCGAGCGACTTGTCCGTCTGTGGCGAGCTGCCGGCGTTCACCCGCGAGCTCCGGCGCGTCGATGGCCCAGCATGAAGAATTTCAAGCCCGGCGTGCGGAGAAATACGGCGGCAAGGCGCACCCTCGGAGTTCCTCGGTGTCTACACCATCGCGGTGCAGGCTGCGGGCGCGACGAGAAGATTCTCGCGAACTACTTCCGCTTCGTGCTTAGGCGAGCGTTCGTTCTTGGCTTATGCACTTGCCGGAAGGCTCCATTTCCTCTTAGGCGGACCTTTGCCATCAGTTTGTTGGCGCCTTCCTGGCGACCACAAACCTCCGCCAGAGAGCGATCTCCACATTTTGGCCCAGAGGGAAGGAGAATCCCTGCGCAAGTACATCCAACGCTTCAGCCGTGTGCAGCACAACATCCCCGATGTCCACCCTGCCGCGGTTATCAGCGCGTTCCACCAGAACGTGCGTAACCGCCGCATGCGTGAAGAGATGGCGATGACCAAGATTCGGGATATCAGCGAGCTCTATGCTCTGGCTGATAAATGCGCACGCGCGGAAGAAGGGAGGAGGCTCCCCGGGGAGGATGCTGGCGCGGGAGGAAGCGACTCCGACGACGTCGCCCCGGCAAAGAAGCGCCGGCGGCAAAACAGTCAGAAAAAGAACAAGGAAGTGGTACTTGCCGCCGAGAAGTCCGGCAAGGAGGCTCCCGCCAAGCAAACACGGGCTGGCGACTCCGGCAAGGAGCCTGCCCCTGTAGCGGCAGCCGACAAGCAGGACGGCCCCGGCAAGCAGTACTGCAAAATCCACCGCACCAAGGGCCACGATCTCTATAATTGCAAGCGCGTCGACTATCTCGTCGAGCAACAAAAAGCTGAGTACGAGAGGCGCGACAAGGAGAGGGCCCAAGGTGGCGGAGGAGAGCCGAGCAAGAAGCCGTTCAGCGGCGGGGAGGGCAACCGGCAAGGCCAAGCGGCGACAGGTGGTCGACCTTCCGAGCTGCGACAAGGATGAAGACGACAGCGAAGACATGGAGGATGAGGATGACAGCGAGCAGGAGTTCCGAAGGCCACGGAGGTCTGTGCGTCGGCGGTGGCGCCTCATCGCACACCTCCCACCGCCAGCTAAGCGGTGGAGTGCGTGAGGTGAATCAGCAGAGCCGCCCATGGAGTCGCAAGAGCTCCTCAAATGGTCCAGCACGCCCATCATTTTTGATCTTGAGGATCACCCTGACCGCACCACCGCGGTCGGGTGCTTGCCAATGCTGGTCTCACCCACCATCCGCAACCTCAAGGTCACCAAAATGTTGGTCGACGGCAGGGCCGGGCTGAACTTGATCTCCTCTGCTGTAATCGAGAAACTCCAAATCCCAGATGGCGAGCTCGAAGAGACCGGTTCTTTCCAAGGAATCAACCCGGGACGGAGCAAGCCCAAGGGAAAGATCACTCTGCCGGTGACCTTTGGCGGGGAGCTCAATTTCAGGAATGAGCGCATTACTTTCGACGTCGCCGATATTCCGTTGCCACACAACGGAATACTCGGCCGTCCCGCCCTCGCCAAGTTCATGGCAGCTTCCCATTATGCTTACAACGTGCTCAAGATGCCGGGGCCGATAAGCGTCATCACTGTCCACGGCGACAAGAAAGACGCGCTTATCTGCACCGACAAGATCTACCGGGATGCGGCAGCAGCAGCCGACAAGGATACACTTGCCGCTGAAGCTCCCGGGGGGAAGAAGACGAAGACCAAGCCCGGCAAGTGCTCCGGGGACCACTCCGGCAATCGCACCTCTTCGGAGTGCTGCGCTGCTGTCGAGGACGTCCCGTCGAGCTCCACCGGCAAAAGTAAAAAGGGAATGGCCGCTCCGCCGACAACCAAGAAGGTGTCCGCCAAGGAGGACGGCATCGGTGGTACCTTCACCATCGGTGCCACGCTGACGACAAATAGGAAAGCGCTCGTTGCCTTCTGCGGGCGAATGTTGATGTGTTTGCATGGCAACCATCGACATCCCGGTGTTCCCGGAAGGTAATTGAGCACAAGCTTGCCGTTTGCCCTCATGCGTGCCCGTCAAGCAAAAAGTGAGGAAGCAAGCCGTGGGCGCCAAGAATTCATCGCGAAGAAATCAAGAAGCTAGAGGCAGCAGGCCTAGTCGAGGTGTGATCCATCCGGCGTGGTTAGCAAACCCGTCGTCGTGCGCAAGGCCAGCGGAAATGGAGGCTGTGTATAGACTTCACCGATGTGAATAAAGCATGTCCCAAGGATCCATTCCCTTTGCCGCGCATCGACCAGATTGTTGACTCCACTGCCGGATGTGAGCTACTCTGCTTTCTTGATGCATACTCAGGCTATCACCAGATCTTTATGGCCAAAGAGGATGAAGAGAAGACTGCGTTTATCACCCCATGTGGCACCTATTGCTTCATACGCATGCCATTTGGACTGAAGAATGCAGGATCAACATTTGCAAGGGTAGTGTATACTGCTTTTGAGCCACAGATCCATAGAAATGTAGAGGCTTACATGGATGATATCGTGGTGAAGAGCAAGAGCAAGGATACACTGATTCAAGATTTGGAAGAGACATTCCAGAACCTGCGCAAGATACAGCTAAAGTTGAACCCTGAGAAGTGCGTCTTTGGAGTTCCCTCCGGCAAGCTTCTCGGGTTCTTTTGTGTCCTGAGAGGATTGAAGCCAACCCCGACAAGATTAAAGCCATTGAGCGGATCGAGGCCCCGGCGAGTCAAGGATGTCGGAAGGCTCGCAGGTTGTGTGGCTGCCCTCAGAGGTTCATTTCAAAGTCTGCAGGCGTGCCCTACCTTTCTTCAAAATCTTGAAGAAGGCAGGCCCCATGAAGTGGACTCGAAGCGGAGGCAATACTGCAAGATTTGAAGCGATACATCCTCCACCCCAATACTTGTCGCACCTAAACCACAAGAGAAGTTGCTGCTGTACCTAGCGGCAACCAACCAAGTGGTTAGTGCTGCGCTAGTAGCGGAGAGGGAGTCCGACGAGGAGGCTACACCACCGGCAAGCGAGCCCAGCGACAAGCAGGGGGCTGCCCCGACAAGCTCTGGCCCCGACAAGGACAACTCCAGCGGGAACAGGGTGAGGTGCGGAAGAAGATGGTGCAGCGCCCAGTATATTTTGTAAGCTCCCTTCTTCAGGGGGCTAGATCAAGATACTCTGGGGTGCAAAAGCTGCTTTTCGGCCTCCTCATGGCCTCGAGAAAGCTGCGCCATTACTTCCAGGCACACGAGATAACAGTGGTCACTCGCTTCCCGCTGAAGAGGATATTGCACAACCCGGAAGCAACAGGCAGGATCGTCGAGTGGGCCTTTGGAGCTGTCGAGCTTTGGACTCAAGTTTGAAAGTACTTCAACAATACAGAGCCGGGCTTTGGCAGAATTCATAGCAGAATGGACCCCAACACCTGATGAAGAAGTCCAAGAAACAAGTACACCCGTACAAGAAGCGACAAGTGAATGGGTAATGTACTTTGATGGTGCCTTCTCGCTGCAAAGGCGCCCGGTGCGGCGTGGTGCTCATCGCGCCCACCGGAGAGCACCTCAAGCACGTTATCGGATGCACTTCCCAAGGGAGCAAGCGACAAACAACACTTGCTGAATATGAAGGTTTGCTCGCCGGTCTCAGGATTGCGGCTGAACTTGGGATCAGGAAGTTAATTGTGCGGGGAGATTCTCAGTTGGTGGTCCGGCAAGTTAACAAGAGTTACCAGAGCCCTATGATGGAAGCTTATGTAGATGAAGTGAGGAAGCTTGAGGCGCTTTGAAGGCTTGCAGATGGAGCATGTCGAGAACTCGAGAATGAAATCGCAGATGGCCTTTCAAAGTGTGCCTCGATGAAGTTACCTATGGAACCAGGGACCTTCTTGCTCAAGCTGACTCAACCCTCCGTCACACCATCAATTGGGCAGTCCAAGAAGAGAAAGTTGGTCCCGGCGGCGCTTGCGGCGGATCTCCCCGAGGCCGCCGCCAAAGTCCCCAAGATCAGCGGCCGAGCGGCGAGGAACAGTCTACTCCTGCAGATCCTCGGATCATGCGGTTGAAGCAAGTGTTCCCGACAAGCCTTGCCCGGCAAGCTTGCCGGGACCTTCAACTCCGGCGAGAGCGAGAGATCTTTACCGAGAAGCCGAGGTTCCCAGCGGCCCTCATGCCATTAGTCCTTGCCGTCGAGCCCGAGCTCCGGCATGGGCGCAGCAGATCGTCCGCTTCTTGCAAGCGGAGAACTTCCCGACGACCGGAAGAAATAGAAAGGGTAACCAGACAGTCAAGTATGTACCGGTTAAGTGGACAACGAGCTATGCATGAAGAAGGCTCAATGGTGTCGGCGAAGTGCATCTCCGGGGAAGATGGGCGAAGCTGTTGGCGGAGATACGGAGGCATATGCGGCCACCGTTGGCGCAAAGGGCGCTTGCCGGAAAGCTTTCGGCAAGGGTTCTTTTGGCAAGAAGCCCTCAAGATGCAATCGCACTAGTAACCAAGTGTGAAGCGTGCGATTCCATGCAAAGCAAATTCATCACCAGCTCAAGCTCTCCAAACAATCCCTTTATCACGGCCCTTCTCGATGCAGGGGCTCGATATCCTCGGCCCTTTCCCCAGCTGTCGGGGCTTTGAATACTTATGCGTAGCAATCGACAAGTTCACAAAATGGCGGAAGTGGAGCGATGAGAAAGGTGACAAAGACAACAAGTGATCAAGTTCTTGGTCGATTGTATGCGTTTGGGATCCCTAACAGGATTATCACCGACAACGGTACACAATTCACTAATCGCACCTTCATGCGATCGTCCAAGACCTTGGCGCCAAAGGTGCATTTTCGCTTTTGTTGCTCACCCAAGGAGCAGCGGTCAAGCGAAAGGGCCAATGCTGAAGTGCTGCGCGGACTCAAGACAAGAACTTTCGACGGGCTGCACAAAAGCGGAAGAAATTGGATAGAGGAGCTGCGGCGGCTCTTTGGTCAATCGAGCGACACCAAATCGAGCCACGGACAGACACCCTTTGCTCTAGTCTATGGAGCGAAGCAGTTCTCCCCACGGAACTTCGTATACGGATCTCCTCGAGTGCTCGCTTATGATGAGCTCGAGCAAGAGCAAGCTGCGGCAAGATGGCGCATTGCTCCTCGAGGAGGGCGTCTCCAGTTGTCAGACGAGCTGCTCGATACCAGCAAGCCTTGCGCCGCTACCATAGCCGCAAGGTCGAGCCAGAGTCTCGAGGAAGGCGACCTTGTTCTTGGCGTGTTCAGTCCGCCAAGAATTCCAACAAGTTGGCCTTGAAGTGGGAAGGCCCTTATCGGGTGAGACAAGTCACGAGGCCCGCGCTGTCCCTCGAGACCGAAGAAGGCTTACCAAAGTGAGCAACTCTGGAACATAGAGCATCTTCGCAAGTTTTACCCATAAAGCGCGGTTGCGTGACCCGCTCCGGCAACCACCTTTTGTACAAAGCTTTGCCGTCGCTGCATGTAACCCTTTGTACAAAGCCGGGCGCAGACCCCGTGCAGCAATAAAGTTTCTGTGTTTTGCGCTATTTGCCTTTTCCCATGCTTTTCTTTGATATTTGCATGAGTTATTTGGCATCTTCCGTACGACACACATATCCGGCAAGCAATAGCACGCCAAAGGGCCATATGCTCGTTTTCCTCCTTCTCTTTCCTTGTCTCTTAAGCAGAAGAAACGTTCCTCGTGCACAAGTTTGCCGGGGGGGAAGGAAATGGAGGATAAACCAAGCTCTGTTCAAGAAAGAGAAGCTTGCCGGAGAGTGCATAGATCACGAAAGCTAAGTTATCAGGATTTGAGCAGCTCAAAATTTTAAATTTTAAGTTGCCTTCCTTGAACAACCACACTTTGTATGGAAAACTTGTGCTCGGAGGAACCTACCCGTGGATAGCCGCACCCTTATCTTGTCGTCGAGCACGCTCAACGATTTAAGTGAGCCGCGGCAAAGTGTTGCGCCCTTGTTTCGTTTTCGAGTCCGCTCAGCAAGCTAAGTGCGTTGCGACAGGCCACGGCAAGGTTGCTTGCCGGTAGGACCTTGGCCAATGGGCTGCTTCGAGTTCAGCGCTCGCGGCAAGGGCTCCTTGCCGGCAAAACTCCTAGAAGCATAAAGTTGAAGCATGCGAAGTTGAGAATCAAAACAAGGGAGATAACACTACATCTGCTGATCAAAATAAAGGTAATATCTCACAAGGAATAACTTGTCGCAATGACTGATGAGTTCATAGCAACCTGTGCAGCAACAAAAAAAAGATAAAGATAAAGGAGGCCTAGTCCACGCGGTCGCCCTCCATCCTGGAGATCTTGTTCACTTTGGCGATGATGTGGGCGACCTGCTCCTTCAGAGCCTCCATGTTCGCGTCGGCTGGCAAGCTGCGAAGAACGTTGGTGAGGTTCACGCCGGGATTGCGGTATACAATCTTCGTCAGCACGCGCTCCATGGTTCCCGCGCACAGCCGGCGAGTCTCCTCGGCAAGTTGCGCGGGGATCTTCTCCCGCAGATTGGCAAGGGCCGGCGCGATCCCCCTGAAGAAGAGGCTGAGTTTGGCGCTGTGGGCGAGGTTTGGATCCGGGGAGTAGATGAGGTGCTCCACCTTCAGCGCCAACAGCTCCTGGTCAATGGCGGACGCAGAAGATACCAAGTCCTCGGTCCATACCTCGACGATACGGCGGAAGTCCTCGGCTGCTTTGTTGGCGCTGGCCACCAAGGTTCGCTCCTCGCGGAGTTCCTCCTTGACTTGGTTTCCGGTCCCGGGCAGCGTCAGCGAGTCCTTGTAGCGGAGACTTGAAGCTCAAGACCCTCGATGGAGTCCTTGGCGGCCTTCAATTGTCGCCCTTCTTGGAAAGGCACCCCTGGAGTTACGAGTTGGTGTGGGCATCCTTCAAGGCTCCGTGAGGAGCGGCGACCTCTCCTCGCTCGCCTTCAGCAACTCCTCCAGCTGCGCGACTTTGGCGGCAAGATCCTCCTTGGCGGTTTCAGCGGCGGCATGGCGTCTTCGCATCCTTCGGTTCCCCGCCGAGGCTGTTCCCGAGCGGCAAGGTCTTCCTCGTGAGCGTCGAGGTTGACCTTCCGCTGGATGGGTTCTCCTTCTCGCCGGGACAGCTCCACCCCGGCGAGCCGTTGCTGCTCTTCGGCCTCGGCCTTCTCCAGCAACCACCCTTCATACTCTCCGGCGAGTTGCTCACGCTTCTTCGCCACTTCGCGGAGAGCAGCCTGATTGGCGGCGCTGAGCTCCGCCGCGCGCTTCTCCATCTCCTCGGCGGCCTTGGCGGCAAGGGCCTCCCGGGAAGCGAGTTTCGCCTGTCTGGCCCGGTAAAGGGCCAGGAGCTGGTGAAGCAGCTTCTCCTCGTCGGGCAGGTCGCTCCCGCCGGGCCCCTCGACGACCTTCAAGCCCGCGGAGGCGAGGACTTCCCCATCAAAGGCCTCGCCCTCCGCAGGAACTCGCGACGAGGAACCCCACGGCACCTGGATGAAGACGCCGTTGGGAGCTTCCAAGTAGTAGCCGGACCACTCCTCTCCGGCGGAGGGGTCGGTGACCAGCGCAGCACTTGATGCTCCCGCCGCCTCCGGGTCGGCAGTGCGGTCGCCATCCCCCTCTCCGGCCGCTGCGTCTGCAGCCGGGGCGGTCTCTGGCACATGTGGCTCGGCGGCTCCCGCCGCGTCCTCGACGACAGGGGCGTCGCCGCCGCCGCCCTGCACGTCCTCCTCCTCCTCAATGACGACTTCCGTCTCCATCCGCTCGGGGGGAGGAGGAGGATCTAGAAGAAGAAGAAAAAGCAAAAGAAGTTTAAGCAAATATCCAAAAAGAAACAACGCCAAGAAGACAAAGTCGCAGAACTTACCTTGGCGGACGTCGTCAGCGGCGGGCTCTCTTGCCGGGGGACTGTCCCTTGGCGGAGTGGCCGTCCTCGCCGGGCTGCTCGCTCTTGGCGGGGTACTCGCCCTTGGCGGAGTACCCGCCCTTGGCGGGACGCTCTCCCTTGCCGGGGAGTTCGACCTTGGCGGGGACGGCGGGGCTGCCGGCTCCTCGAGGGCGGCCTCCGGATGCTCCTGCCGCTGCGGCTCCATCTCTGCACAAGACAAGACAGACACGTAAAGATATTAGCACAAGACCAAAACCTTCAGACGCGCCCAGCAAGCGAAGGTGCGGGACCCAGACTTACGCTGGGGGCTGCGCTAGGGGCTGCTCCTCGGGACAGCGCTCGGGTCCGGCAAGCTTGGCTCCGGCACGTCCCCGGTCGCCTCGACAGGCGAGTCGTCCGCGACCTCGACCACGGGCACCTTGGCTTTCTTCGCCGCCCGCTCGGTCAAGGTCCTGAAATCAACGCAAAAAACAAGATTAGCCTCAAACAATGGTCAAGGCGAAATTTAAGAAGATGAAGATCCCGGGTACTTACCCCTGTTCCTCCTCGTCGTCTTCGCTCAAGGCGGAGAAATCATATTGCACCTGGGTCGCGTCGGCGCGAGGAGCAGGAGGCGAAGACCCTCTCGGGCGCTTGGCGGTCCTCGAGGCTGGGGGCTGCGAAGACCCAGCCCCTGTGGCGGCCGGGACCCGAGAAGCGGGCGGAGCCGCCGCTCCGCTCCGAGAAGACCCCTGTCCGCTCGGCGCCGACTTGTGAGGCGCCTTTGCTGTGGCCCGCGCACGGGTCGCTTCCGCCATGTCTGGTGTGCCGGTCGCCCTCGGCGCGGCTCGACTCCCCCGGGAAGCTTGCGCTGCCCGGCGAGCCGGTAGTTGCCGGGGGGCCTGCGTGACTCGCTTCGTCGCAGCCTTGCGGAGGCGCCACGGAGAGCGCTTGGGGCTCGCCCGGGGCGGGGAGGTTTCCGACGACGAGGAGAGGTCGTCGTCGTAAAGGTCCGTGGACCCGCCGGCATCCTCGGCGACCGCGGCATCCTCCCCCTCCTCCTCGCCGGCTGGCTCGCTAGACCCAGCGCCCTGCGCTGCGAGCCCTTTTCCTCTGGCGTCTCCGCTCCCTCCGGCGCTTCCGCTCCCTGCGGCGCCTCGGCTCCCTCCGGCAGCGCCACCTCTTGCCGCGGCCTCGGCCACGATTCCGAGGATCCGGAGTGCCTCGAGGAGGGACCCCGGCGTGCGGGAGGAAGTTGCAGCGTCTGCAGATCTCCGCCGCCTCCGCCCGGCAGACTCCTCTGCAGCCTCTGCCTCCTCGGGCGTCTGACCGAGCAGCTCCTGCCGCTGCAGCTGCAGCGGCCTCTTCGGCCCGAGAAGCTATGTACGCGAGCTCCTGGTCCGTGGTGTCCCGTGTCAGCCCCCGGGTCTCGTCTTTGTTCTTCGCCACCTCCTCAAGGGTGTCGAAGAAGTTGAGGACGTCTATTGGCTCGGGCGGAATCCATGTGCGCTCCACGCCGTGCGAGTCGCACGCGGGCATCATGGCGACGAGGCGATCCCGAGCCGTGCTGTTGCAGAGGGGCACCACTCCCCGGGGAAGTCTGAACCACTCTGGATGGGCCGGGTCATATTTGAAGAGTTCCCGGACCATCCCCCTCAGCTCCAGCGTTGTGAAGTTAAAGTTCAGCCCGGGGCGCAGTCTCATTATATCCCCCGCGCCGCCGTACTCCCAGGCCGGCCTTTTCCTGTCTTGGAGAGGGGCAATGCGGCGGCGGAGGAAGTCGGCGCCTACCTCTGCAACGGACAGCCTCGCTTCTCGAAGACGAAGAATCCGGATGAGGGCGGCGTCGAGCTTGATGTCGTCGAATCCAGCTCACTCCGATCTCTGCCGCAAGACGATAGGCGTTGTCGCGGCGCGATGAAGGGCTGCGGCTCGTCTTGACGATCCAGCACCGATCTGACGCCACTCTTCCCACTTGCCGCGGAGCTCCCGGCAAGTCTGACTCCTTCAAGTTCAGACGGAAAACCCAAGAAATCCCTCCGGAGAGGGGGGAGCCGGGCTCTGCTCTAGGAGTGAAGAAGTGCCTGAACAGAGCTACATTTGGGCGTATCCCTGTGAAGTTTTCGCACATATGTGCGAAAACCGCCATTGTGAGGATGGCATTGGGGGTGAAATCAAGAAGGTGGAAGCCATATGTGTTCATGATGTCGCAGAAGAACTCAGAAAAAGGAGGACAAAGACCGCAGTGGAAGAAGGCTGCGAAGAAATAGTACCCGCCAGGATAGTTGTCCATGGTGGCAGCGGATGAGCTCGTCCGAGGATGCGCCGTGGTCTGTTGGCCCGAACAGGAAATATTTGCCCCGAGTTCTTGCACGCCCGAGCAGCGGCGGAAGACGACGTTCTCCCTCCGCATCTGGCGAGCTTTTCCGCCTGCTCGGATTTCTCCTTCTTGGTCTTCTCCGTTTTCCCCTTCCCCTTCCTGGTTTTCGGGGCCATGGCGGGGGCGGCGAGGGAAGGAGGACGAAGAATCCGGCAGCGCCGCAAACGCGAGAAACAGCGGAGGAGATCGAAGCGGGCGCAGAGGATTTCGGAGGAGGAAGAAGAAGCAATGAAAGCGAAGGAGGGGAACCGCGCCTGCTTCCTCTGTTTTTATGGGAAAGTGGGGGGCGTTCCGTCCTTCTCATTAAAGAACGTGGGCACGTCCCATCCCACGACGCTGCAATCGACGCGTGCTGTTGCACGGGGAGGCGGCAGAGGCGGAAGTGGATTCGACGCGCCGTGGGCCTCGTGAGCCCGTGCACTGTCTTGGGCCTGGCCCAACAGCGCTCGGCACCGTGTGTGGCCCAAGCCCGGGGGCTCCTGTCGGTGTACTAAGGTAGGGGTCCTCGGTACTTAACTTGTGCACAGGCAGTTGCAGCTCCCGGCTGGATCTACCACATGCTTGCGGAGACCATTCTGTTCCATATCAAGCCATTCAAGAACAAAGTGTACAAGGCAGAAGATCGAGACCCGGCAAGAGGAGCTTGCCGGGAAGGCCGTTCCAGGCTCAAGATTACATCACTCACGCAAGGCCCTGGCGAGAGGAGCTCGCCGGGAGGACTAGAAGATTATATCACAGAAGACACGCCCCGGCGCTATACGCGTCCCGGCGAGGGCCCGGGGAGCGGCAAGTCACAGAGCCCGACAAGCTCCCGGGCCCGGCAAGATCAAGACCCCGGCAAGGCGTTTGCCGGGAGAGCCACGCTGTGTGCCCGCACTCCAGCTCATCTGACCACGCGTCGCCTTAAGCCCTCTCCAGAGACGCGTGGCGGATGGCTGTGCAGCATGGGGGGTGCGGTGGCACTCCACGGTGGTGGATCCATCGCCGTGGCAAACGGAGACGCAAGAGCGGGAACTTTTGGGGTCGACGGCGACGGGCATTAAATGCCCTTGTCCCCCTCTGTCAAAAGTAGGTAGAAGCCTTTGTTCAAGCCTTTGAGCTGCCTTTGTTCCCAAGACTTGTTCCAACTACCACCTCTTTTACCTTTTTACCCCTTCCTCCTACGTTGACACCTGTTGGTGACCCCTTGCCCTATAAAAGGAGGCCCATGCACAACGTAGAGGGGGTTGGGGGAGGTTCGGATCCTTTGCAACTCCCACGCTCGGTACAGCTGCTACTGTAGCTCTTCAAGCTCCCGAGCACAATACAACACAAAGCAGCAGTAGGGTTTTACGCGTCCATCGCGGCCCGAAGCTGGGTAAAAAGATCGCCCGCGCGCATCGCCTCGATCTACTCTCTGTGCCTCCTCCGCCCTCGTACCGCACTCACGAAGGGGCCTCCCCGGCCCCATAGGTGCCGCTCCCGCCGCGACATCGTCCTTAGCCAATCTTCCTTTCATCTGTAGCCCCTGCTTCAAGTTGCAAATATTAGCAACATAACCAGTATCAAATACCCAGGCGCTACTACGAGCATTAGTAAGCTATGATACATCCATTTTGCATCATGCTTTTATATCAATATTTATTGCATTATGGGTTATTATTACACATTATATCTCAATACTTATGGCTATTCTCTCTTATTTTACATGGTTTACCATGAAGAGGGGGAATGCCGGCAGCTAAAATTTTGGCTGGAAAAGGAGCAAACGTTGGAAACCTATTCTGCATAGCTCCAAAAGTCCTGAAACTCCACGAAACAAAATTTTGGAATTAATAAGAATTTCTGAGCAAAAGAAATATGCCAGGGGGCCCACACCCTGTCCAGGAGACAGGGGGACGCGCCCCCCCTATAGGGCGCCCCCTATCTCCTGGGCCCCCTGGTGGGCATCCGGCGTCCATCTTCTGCTATATCATCACTTTTACCCTGGAAAAAATCGTGGGCAAGCTTACGGGACAAAACTCCGCCGCCACGAGGAGGAACCTTGGCGGAATCAATCTAGGGCTCCGGCAAAGCTGTTCTGCCGTGGATACTTCCCTTTGGGAGGGGGAAATCATCACCAACATCATCACCAACGATCCTCTCATTGGGAGGGGGTCAATCTCCATTAACATCTCACCAGCACCATCTCCTTTCAAAACCCTTGTTCATCTCTTGTATCCAATCTTGTATCAAAACCACAAATTGGTACCTGTGGGTTGCTAGTAGTGTTGATTACTCCTTGTAGTTGATGCTAATTGGTTTACTTGGTGGAAGATCATATGTGTCAGGACCCCGACTTAATGCCACATCGATCTAGCATGTAACACTTCATATCACTTTGCGGTCTCACGCACGATATCCCCACGGGTGTCGCCTTAACTTTGCCCGGGACCGTTTGCGCCTTTTGGCACACGTATATGATAGTGTCGCTAGCATCCATATGACAAGGAGCCCGGGCTGACATGGCTAGTCGTAAACCCAAAGTGGCACAAACTTACAGGGACAGGCATACATGACCCAACAACGAACGTGTCGGTCATCAGCGAGTGAATCCGGGCTGTAGCACTGGGCTAACAGGACTCCGGTGAACCGGGCTATAGCGGGCTAACAGGACTCCGGTATTCATCGCGTGACATTTCCCCGAAGGTACAGACACAGGAACGAAGAAGGACACATGCCGGCCAACCTAAGTGTTCCGGAGCAGTAGCACGCTACCATGGCTCAGTGGAAGCACTAGGAGACATTTCCCGGTAAGAGAGGCTACTAAGGATAAACAACTAGATAGTCAGATCCCACACATAGCAATACACATTACACGTACGCATAACATGCAAGTATTTGCTGTACAACATGGCATCACAACATAACTCTACAACTCATATAGATAAGGCTCAAAGAGCCATCATAGCATTTATTGCAAACAGGGGTCACAAGACCCATCATACAGAGCATACAAGCAACAAGCGGAAGCATTACATGTCTTAGTACAGACATCTACAAATGAAAAAGGCTGAAGAGCCTGACTATCTACAACATCCGATCAAGATCGTAGCTGAGGTACAAGCTACTCGTCGAAGTCCACGAGAACACTAGTAAGACCGAAGTCTCCGCTGCAAAAACATAAATAAATCAACATGAGTACAAAGGTACTCAGCAAGACTTACATCAGATCCTATCATACATGCACTTGTGTCAAGAGGGTAATGTGGGGTTTAGTTGCAGCAAGCCAGCTTTGACTCGGTGGCTATACTAAACTACGACTGCAAGTAACTCTTTTGAGGTGGCGCACACGAGTCCACATATTCACCATATCAATACACCACTATGGATCCGCTCCCGTCTCCCTACGAGAACGCCATCCATAGCACTCACACTTATCTTGCGTATTTTAGAGTATCCACTTTCACTTGTCTATGAACTATGCAAGGGTCCAAGTTTCCATATCCGAGGAATCGGCTATTGAATAGATAATGATAACCCTGCAGGGTGTACTTCTTCACACGCTCTCGCCACTTATCGCTCAGACACGTCATGTACCTCGGCAACCTTCAAGCGAAGCTTTGGCGAGGGTGTCGGCCACGACCGACTAACCACACAAGACTCTAGCCAGGTTTATCGCCTATTCGGGTTCCATCCGCAAGGAGATCCGGCCAGGTGTCGCTCACGGCCCCAAACGATGTGTGCGGGGTTCCCGAGCCCACCATCCGGTGCCACTCGGTACACCAGGCCACGTGTGCCTAGTCATCCCAAGCCCACCTGCGGGTGCCACTTGGTAGAAAAATAGCACTACCTACAAACACCAGAAACTAGTTGCGACTCCTGGACAGAGATCAAGTCGGTTAATAAGTCGAGAGGGGCACTTAAGCATTCCAATGTGTGGTAGTATCGAGTCATTGGACAACATACATAGAACTCGGTGCTTAAGGACGGTTCCAATGAGACAACCCACCATGTACTCCTACATGGCCTCTCACCGTTACCTTTACCAAATCGTGTTCACACACTTAACTCTCAGCACCAGAACAAATCATGACACTCCAATTCATTCCCAATGAGTCAGACCTGACACAACTCTAAGCAATAGCAGGCATAGCATGGTAGGAACACAACATGGCTCAATCAACTCCTACACACGCTAGTGGGTTTTAACTATTTACTATGGCAACGACAGGTCATGCAGAGGAATGGGTTCAACTACCGCAGCACAAAGTAGCAGGTGAATCGTTGTTGTCCTAATGCAATAACTGAGAGCAGGAGCAAGAGAGTAGGATTTTATCGGAATGAAGAAGGGGGTTTGCTTGCCTGGTAGATCAACAAGGAAGGCACTGCTTCACAAACAGGTACTCTAGAACGGACTCCGGAGCAGGACCTATCGAGAAGGAACAGTGTCGGCAATCAATACACAAACATATGCAACAATATGATGCATGAACATGGCATGAAGATGTGATGCTGTTTGAGCTAATGCAACTAGTATTCATTTGGTTTGAAGTCCATCTGAACCCTAAGCTCAAATGCAAT
This sequence comes from Aegilops speltoides, assembly GCA_021437245.1. Taxonomy (NCBI): domain Eukaryota; kingdom Viridiplantae; phylum Streptophyta; class Magnoliopsida; order Poales; family Poaceae; genus Aegilops; species Aegilops speltoides. The sequence continues at coordinate 493,108,471 of CM038142.1, forward strand.
TCTAATTTAAGTCTCTTAATATGCCATAATGTGTTTCCTCATATTCAGCATGTATAAGTTAGTTTTTCATGCATGAAACTAGTACAGATGGAAAGATTGCATTTTTCTGATAATTTTTCATATATAAATTATTTCAATCTGAGCTACGGTTGAATTTCTATGAATTTTTGAAGTTTAAATCATTTTCTGGAATTTCCTGATTTATTTTAAATCCAGAAAATGAATAACTACATCAGCATGACGACAGCACGACATCAGCAGGTCAACCGGGGCTAACCAGGGTCAAACCTGACGTGTGGGGTCCACACGTCAGTGTCACAGTTAGTTAACAGGGGGGTTATTTCTAATCTAACTTAGATTAGTGGCGCTGGGGCCCACTGTCAGTGTCTCAAGGTTAACTAAGTGGTGATTAGCTTAAGCTAATCACCTGGCAGGTCGGGCCCACTCGTCCGGCCGGCGAGGTTAATGCCGGCGACCTCGACGGGCGGCGGCGTTCATGAGCCACGGGGACGGCGTCGAGAGCACCGGGCGTAGCCGGCTCTCGCGCATCTGATGGAAGCAGTAGGGGGCTGGGGTGGCGGAGCTCGCGGAGCGGGGCTCGAGGCGGCGGTCGGGCAACGCAACCGGCGGAGAGGGGCTAGAGGGCGCCGGAAGAGCAGGAGAGGGGGTTCGACGGCGGGGCTCACTGGCGGACTTGGGCTGCTCGTTGTGGCCGGGACTTGGAGACGCAAGCGGCGATGGCGATCTACGGCGGCGAGGCGAAGACGATGGCGATGGCGGCGCTCAAGGCTTCCCGCGTCACGTGGCTCGGCGGGAGGTAGCGAGCGGTGGCGCGGAACTTGCGAACTGAGAGAGAGCGAGAGAGGCGGTGGCAGCAGCAGCGGCGCGGTGGCGTCGGCTGCGCTCGGGTGCATGCGAGAGAGGGTGACAGAGGAGAGGAGGAGCACGGGGGAGAGTGAGAGGGGGTCGGGGTGGCTGCGTGGCGTCTCCAGGGGTCGACGAAGCGAGCAGGGAGGCAGGAGGAGGTGGAAGCAGGAGGTGGCAGCGGAGTGCTGCAAGCAGTAACACGCCTGCAGTGCCGTGAGGCACGAGGAAGGAGACAGAGGAGGCCAGGTGGGCTGGGCTGGCCAACTGGGCCGGCCAGGCCGCACAGGAACGGGCTGCATAGGGAGGTAGGCGCTAGGTAGGTTCCCTTTTCCTATTTCTTTTTCTATTTTCTCACATTTGTTTTTGACTTAAAATAAATACTAGCACAATTATAAAAATGTTGAGATTCCTTGTGACCACTGGTTATAATATACCAGGGGCCCTCACCAATTTCCAACATTTTTGGAGCCGTCAAAATATTTATATTATTTTAAACAGCTCCAATTCAAATACTTATGGGTTCATTCAAAAATCCAAAAGGTTTAGCAAAAATGTGCATCACCTCTGGTTGTTGTTTTGCAACATTTTCCAAAGACCATGAACATTTTTGAAAAGCATTTTGGGTTAATTGAAATTCCATTTTTAATTTGCATCTATTTGAATTTGCTTTGGTGCTAGGGTTTGAAACATTCCCCATTTCAAATTCATTTGGAACTTAAACATGATGCACAAATGACTAGCTAGTCTAGGTCATACCAGACTAGGGATGTGACAATATGTTCAGATCCTTTATGGATATTATTACTCCTCTGATTATGAACATGAATATGCTTTGTGAGTAGTTACGTTTGTTCCTGAGGACATGGGTGAAGTCTTACTATTAGTAGTCATGTGAATCTGGTATTCGTTCGATATTTTGATGAGATGTATGTTGTCTTTTCCTCTAGTGGTGTTATGTGAACGTTGACTACATGACACTTCACCATTATTTGGGCCTAGAGGAAGGCATGGGGAAGTAATAAGTAGATGATGGGTTGCTAGAGTGACAGAAGCTTAAACCCTAGTTTATGTGTTGCTTCGTTAGGGGTTGATATGGATCCATATGTTTAATGTTATGGTTAGGTTTACCTTAATACTTCTTTTGTAGTTGCGGACGCTTGCAATAGGGGTTAATCATAAGTGGGATGCTTGTCCAAGTTAGGGCAGTACCCAAGTACCGGTCCACCCACATATCAAATTATCAAAGTACCGAACGCGAATCATATGAACGTGATGAAAACTAGCTTGACGATAATTCCCAATGTGTCCTCGGGAGCTCCTTTATCATTATTAGAAGTTGTCCAGGCTTATCCTTTGCTACATAAAGGATTGGGCCACCTTGCTGCACTTTATTTATTTATTTACTTGTTACTTGTTATTATTTATCTTATCACAAAACTACCTATCACCTAAAATTTCAGTGCTTGAAGAGAAAACCTTAGTGAAAACCGCTTATCATTTCCTTTTGCTCCTCGTTGGGTTCGACACTCTTACTTATTGAAAGGACTATGATAGATCCCCTACACTTGTGTCATCAAGACTCTTTTTTGGCGCCGTTGCCTGGGAGTGTAGCGCTTTTGGTGAGTGGAACTTGGTAAGGAAACATTTATATAGTGTGCTGAAATTTTCTGTTACTTGTCACTATGGAAACTAATGCTTTGAGGGGCTTGTTTGGGGTATCTTCACCCCAACCAGAAGAGCAAAGAGTTGCTCCTCAACCTCTTGAACTTTATGAAAATATTTACTTTGAGACTCCTTCGGGTATGATAGAGAAACTGCTAGCTAATACATTTGCAGGAGATCGAACATTGCATCCCGATTTACACCTTATCTTTGTGGATGAAGTTTGTGGATTACTTAAGCTTGCAGGTATTCCCGATGATGTTGTCAAAAGGAAGGTCTTCCCTTTATCTTTGAAGGGAGATGCATTGACATGGTATAGGCTATGTGATGATACGATATCTTGGAATTATAAGCAATTGAAGTTGGAATTTCACCAGAAGTTCTATCCTATGCATCTTGTTCATTGTGATCGTAATTATATATATAATTTCTGGCCTCGCGAAGGAGAAAGCATCGCTCAAGCTTGGGGGAGGCTTAAGTCAATGTTATATTCATGCCCCAATCATGAGCTCTCTCGGGAAATGATTATTCAGAACTTTTATGCTCACCTTTCTCTTGATAATCGCAACCTGCTCGATACTTCCTGTGCTGGTTCTTATATGCGAAGACTATTGATTTCAAATGGGACTTATTGGAAAGAATTAAACGCAACTCTAAAGATTGGGGTTCCGATGGTGGTAAGGAGTCAGGTATGACACCTAAGTTCGATTGTGTTAAATCTTTTATGGGTACCGATGCTTTTCGTGGATTTAGCTCTAAGTATGGACTTGACTCTAAGATAGTAGCTACTTTCTGTGAATCTTTTGCTACTCATGTTGATCTCCCTAAAGAGAAGTGGTTTAAATATAATCCTCCTGTTGAAGTGAAAGTAGTTGCACCTATTACAGTCAAAGAAAAGACTATTACCTATAGTGATCCTATTGTTCCTACTGCTTATGTTGAAAAACCTCCCTTCCCTGTTAGGATAAAGGATCATGCTAAAGCTTCGACTGTTGTTCGTAAGAGTAATACTAGGACTTATACACCTCCTGAGCAAATTAATGTTACACCTAGTATTGCTATGGTTAAAGATCTCTTGGATGAGGACTTAGATGGGCATGTTATTTCTTTCTTGGGTGAGACTACTAATATTGCTAGACCTGATACTAAGACACGTAGACCTGTCGTAGGCATGCCTGTTATTTCTGTTAAAATAGGAGATCATTGTTATCAAGGCTTATGTGATATGGGTGCTAGTTCTAGTGCAATACCTTATGATCTATATAAAGAAATTATGCACGACATTGCACCCATTGAATTAGAAGACATTGATGTTACTATTAAGCTTGCTAATAGGGATACCATTAAACCTATTGGGACTGTTAGAGATGTTGAAGTTTTGTGTGGGAAGGTTAAATACCCTGCCGATTTTCTTGTTCTTGGTTCCCCACAAGATGATTTTTGTCCCATTATTTTTGGTAGACCCTTCTTGAATACTGCTAGTGCTAAGATTAACTGTGAAAAAAATATTGTCACTGTTGGCATAGATGGTATGTCTCATGAGTTTAATTTCGCTAAGTTTAGTAGACAACCTTGTGAAAGGGAACCACCTAGTAAGGATGAGATTATTGGTCTTGCTTCCATTGATGTTCCTCCAACTGATCCGTTAGAACAATATTTGCTAGACCATGAAAACGATATGTTTATGAAGGAAAGGGAAGAAATAGATGAAGTGTTCCTTAAACAGGAACCTATGTTGAAACATAACCTTCCCGTTGAAATTCTTGGGGATCCCCCTCCACCCAAGGGTGATCCTGTGTTTGAACTCAAACCATTACCTGATAATCTTAAGTATGCTTATCTTGATGAAAAAGAAATATATCCTGTTATTATTAGTGTTAACCTTTCAGAGAAAGAAGAAGAAAGATTATTGAAAACTCTAAAGAAGCACTGAGCTGCTATTGGATATAATCTGGATGATCTTAAGGGCATTAGTCCCACATTATGTCAACACAAAATTTCAGTGGAGAAAGATGCCAAACCTTTTAGAGATCCTCAAAGACGATTAAATCCCAAGATGAAGGAAGTGGTAAGAAAGTAGATACTAAAGCTCCTTGAGGCAGGTATCATTTATCCCGTTGCTGATAGTGAATGGGTAAGCCTTGTTCATTGTGTCCCTAAAAAGGGAGGTATTACCGTCGTTCCTAATGATAAAGATGAATTGATCCCGCAAAGAATTATTACATGTTATAGGATGGTAATTGATTTCCGTAAGTTAAATAAAGCTACTAAAAAAGATCATTACCCTTTACCTTTTATTGAGCAAATGCTAGAAAGGCTATCCAAACACACACATTTTTGCTTTCTAGATGGTTATTCTGGTTTCTCTCATATACCTGTGTCAGCAAAGGATCAATCTAAAACTACTTTTACTTTCCCTTTTGGTACTTTTGCTTATAGACTTATGCCTTTTGGTTTATGTAATGCACCTGCTACCTTTCAAGGATGCATGATGGCTATATTCTCTGATTTTTGTGAAAAGATTTGTGAGGTATTCATGGATGACTTTTCTGTTTATGGATCCTCTTTTGATGATTGTTTGAGCAACCTTGATCGAGTTTTGCAGAGATGTGAAGACACTAGTCTCGTCTTGAATTGGGAAAAGTGTCACTTTATGGTTAATGAAGGCATTGTCTTGGGGCACAAGATCTCCGAGAGAGGTATTGAAGTTGATAAAGCCAAAGTTGATGCTATTGAAAAGATGCCATGTCCCAAGGATATAAAAGGTATAAGAAGTTTCCTTGGTCACGTCGGTTTTTATAGGAGGTTCACTAAGGACTTTTCTAAAATCTCTAGGCCTCTGACTAATTATTGCAAAAAGATATTCCTTTTGTCTTTGATGATGATTGTGTAGAAGCATTTGAAGTACTTAAGAAAGCTTTGATCACTGCACTTATTGTTCAGTCGCCTGATTGGAATTTACCTTTTGAAATTATGTGCGATGCTAGTGATTATGTTGTAGGTGCTGTTCTAGGGCAAAGAGTTGATAAGAAATTGAATGTTATACAGTATGCTAGTAAGACTCTTGATACTTCCTAGAGAAATTATGCTACTACTGAAAAAGAGTTCTTAGCAGTTGTGTTTGCATGTGATAAGTTTAGACCTTATATTGTTGATTCCAAAGTTACTATTCACACTGATCATGCTGCTATTAAATATCTTATGGAAAAGAAAGATGCTAAGCCTAGACTCATTAGATGGGTTCTCTTGCTCCAAGAATTTGACTTGCATATTATTGATAGAAAGGGAGCTGAGAACCACGTTGCAGATAACTTGTCTAGGTTAGAGAATGTTCTTGATGACCCACTGCATATTAATGATAGCTTTCCTGATGAACAATTAGCGGTCGTCAATGCTTCTCGTACTGCTCCTTGGTATGCTTATTATGCTAATTACATTGTTGCTAAATATATACCGCCTAGTTTCACATACCAGCAAAAGAAAAAGTTCTTTTATGATTTAAGACATTACTTTTGGGATGATCCACACCTTTATAAAGAAGGAGTAGATGGTGTTATTAGACGTTGTGTGCCTGAGTATGAACAGGAACATATTCTACCTAAGTGCACTCTGAATCTTATGGAGGACACCACGCTGGAGATAGAACTGCACACAAGGTACTACAATCTGGTTTTTATTGGCCTACTCTCTTCAAAGATGCTCGTAAGTTTGTCTTATCTTGTGATGAATGTCAAAGAATAGGTAACATTAGTAGACGTCAAGAAATGCCTATGAATTATTCTCTTGTTATTGAACCGTTTGATGTTTGGGGCTTTGATTATATGGGACCTTTTCCTGCCTCTAATGGTTATACACATATTTTAGTTGTTGTTGATTATGTTACTAAGTGGGTAGAAGCTATTCCAACTAGTAGTGTTGATCATAACACTTCTATTAAAATGCTTAAAGAAGTTATTTTTCCGAGGTTTGGAGTCCCTAGATATCTTATGACCGATGGTGGTTCACATTTTATTCATGGTGCTTTCCGTAATATGCTCGCTAAGTATGATGTCAATCATAGAATAGCATCCCCTTATCATCCGCAGTCTAGTGGTCAAGTAGAGTTGAGCAATAGAGAGCTCAAATTAATTTTGCAAAAGACTGTGAATAGATCCAGAAAGAATTGGTCCAAAAGATTTGATGATGCATTATGGGCCTATAGAACTGCGTACAAAAATCCTCTGGGTATGTCTCCATATAAGATGGTTTATGGAAAAGTGTGTCATTTACCTCTTGAACTTGAACATAAGGCATATTGGGCTATTAAAGAGCTCAATTATGACTTCAAACTTGCCGGTGAGAAGAGGTTGTTTGATATTAGCTCGCTTGATGAATGGAGAACCCAAGCCTATGAGAATGCCAAGCTTTTCAAAAAAAAGTCAAACGCTGGCATGATAAGAGGATACAAAAGCGTGAGTTTAACGTAGGAGATTATGTGTTATTATTCAACTCTCATTTAAGATTTTTTGCAGGAAAACTTCTCTCAAAATGGGAAGGTCCCTACGTTATCGAGGAGGTCTATCGTTCTGGCGCCATAAAAATCAACAACTTCGAAGGTACAAATCCGAGGGTGGTAAACGGTCAAAGAATTAAACACTATATTTCAGGTAATCCTATCAATGTTGAAACTATATTATTGAAACCGTAACCCCTGAGGAATACACAAGGGACACTTTCCAGAACGTTCCAGACTCCAAAAAGGTATAGGTATGTGGTACGGTAAGTAAACCGACTCCAAAACAACTCCAATGGCAATTTTTATCAGTTTTGGGATATTTAAGTATTTTAGGAAGAAAGAAGCAGTCCGAAAGGGACACGAAGCTCCCACGAGAGTGGAGGGCGCGCCCCCTGTCTCGTGGGCAACTCGTGGGCCTCCCGGACTCCGTTTTCTTGCACATTACGTATTTTGGTCGGTAAAAATTCATTATATATACACCCGAACGTTTTGACCACTGTATCACGCAAATATCCTCTGTTTTTGTTTCGAGCTGTTTCTGTTTCAGACATAGAGCATCATGGCATCTCCAAGCGCTTCCAAGGACAAGCTTTTCGAGAGGGTTATGAACCCTTATCTTGCGGAGGTGCTGCAACACCCTCAAACCATTGAGATGCATGAGGGGGTGCTGCACATCCGCGATGTGGAGGGACCAAGGCGTACCGGCAGCGTGGAGACAAAGCTCGAAGCCGTGGAGTAGGAAGTTTTCAAGTGTCAAGGGATGGTGGAGCATGGACTCAACGCCAACCAGATGATGATCACGTAGTTCACCAACAACCACAAGCTAGATGCTAAAGTCATTTTGGAGACCATCTTCAATCTTCAAGAGAAAATCGAGCACCTCCAAGCCCAGATCTATGACCTGCAAAACCAGAACTGTGAGTGTGAATATAGATTCAAGCGAATGAGTTTGGCTGCAGATTTAAGGAGAGACTCGATCATCCTTTTATGATGGAGAGCCTATGCCTTGGAAGACGGACGACAAGCCTACATCATCAACAACTCCTAATTCACCACCTCTGAGGAAATAATCACATGGGTATGGGCACTCCCCTTGGCAACTGCCAAGCTTGGGGGAGGTGCCCCGGTATCGTATCACCATCACACCCCTATCTTTACCGCTTTATTTAGTTCAATCCTTTTAGTAGTATCTTGATCTAGTAGTTTGAAGTTTTGATATCAAGTAGTTTTGAGGTTTGCATTGTGATCTCTTTTGTTAATCGAGTCCATGAGCTATCCATAATAAAGATTAGTGTTGGGTCAAGGGTTTTGCTATGTTGCTATGATCTTGAGAAAGTAGAAAAAAATAAAAGAGTTCATATTGATCTTATGGATAGTGATAACTTCACACATAGAAAGTATGAGGCATAAAAATTGTTGAGAGTTGATGAACGTAGCCTTGGTCATCGTTGCAATTAATAGGAAGGGATAAGGAAAGAGGGGTTCACATGTAAATATATTATCTTGGACACCTTCTATAATTGTGAAGCACTCATTAAGTATGACATGCTAAAAGAGTTGACGTTGGACAAGGAGACAATGTAATGGTTTATGTTTTTCGACATCTCAGTTAAAGTATATTGTCATTGACCTTCCAAACATGTTGAGCTTGCCTTTCCCCCTCATGCTAGCCAAATTCCTTGCACCAAGTAGAGATACTACTTGTGCTTCAAAACACCCTTAAACTCAGTTTTGCCATGAGAGTCCACCATACCTACCTATGGATAGAGTAAGATCCTTCAAGTAAGTTGTCATCGGTGCAAGCAATAAAAATTTTGCTCTCTAAATATGTATGACTTATTAGTGCAGAGAAAATAAGCTTTGTACGAACTTGTTGTGGAAGTAATAAAAGCGACGGACTGCATAATAAAGGTCCACATACATGGGGAAATATAAATTGATGTTCTTTTGCATTAAGATTTTGTGCATCAACCCTAAACGCGCATGACAACCTCTGCTTCCTTCTGCGAAGGGCCTATTTTTTACTTTATGTTTTTACTTTATGCCTGAGTCAAGGTGATCCTCACCTTTCCCCTTTTTCATTTTATCCTTTGGAAAGCTCCTCGTGTTTGAAAGATCATGATGCATATATCCAATGGGATGTAAGTTAGCATGGGCCACTATTGTTGACATCACCTAAAGGTGAATACGTTGGGAGGCAACACAATAAGCCCCTATCTTTCTTAGTGTCCAGCTGAAACTCTATAACGACAAGTACTGCGTGAGTGTTAGCAATTGTAGGAGGCTACGAGATAGTTGAGTATGTGAGCTCGCTGAAAAGCTCTATTATTGACTCTTTCTGATGTTACGATAAATTGCAATTGCTTCAATGACTGAGATTATAGTTTGTTAGTTCCCAATGAAGTTTTTGAACCGCACTTGACATTGTGAATTGCTTGTTACTTGAGCATAAGAAATCATATGAAAAAATCTATATATGTTGCTGTTATTAGAATGATCATGATGCCCTCATGTCCGTATTTTATTTTTATCGACACCTCTATCTCTAAACATGTGGACATATTTTTCGATTTGGCTTCGCTTGAGGACAAGCGAGGTCTAAGCTTGGGGAGTTGATCGTCCATTTTGCATCATGCTTTTATATCAATATTTATTGCATTATGGGCTGTTATTACACATTATATCTCAATACTTATGGCTGTTCTCTCTTATTTTACAAGGTTTACCATGAAGAGGGGAATGCTTGGCAAATGGAATTCTGGTGGAAAAGGAGCAAAGGTTGAAACCTATTCGCACAGCTCAAAAGTCCTGAAACTCCACGAAACAACTTTTGGAATTAACAAGAATTTCTGAGCGAAAGAAATATGCCGGGGCCACACCTATCAGAGGAGGCGCCCCCTATAGGGTGCGCCCCCTATCTCCTGGGCCCCCTGGTGGGCCTCCGGCGTCCATCTTCTGCTATATCATCACTTTTACCTGGAAAAATTTGTGGGCAAGCTTACGGGAAGAAACTCCGCCGCCACAGGTGAACCTTGGCGGAATCAATCTAGGGCTCAGCAGAGCTGTTACATCGGGGACACTTCCCTCCGGGAGGGGGAAATCATCACCAATGTCATCACCAATGATCCTCTCATCGGGAGGGGGTCAATCTCCATCAACATCTTCACCAGCACCATCTCCTTTCAAAACCCTAGTTCATCTCTTGTATCCAATCTTGTATCAAAACCACAAATTGGTACCTGTGGGTTGCTAGTGGTGTTGATTACTCCTTGTAGTTGATGCTAATTGGTTTACTTGGTGGAAGATCATATGTTCAGATCCTTTATGCATATTATTACTCCTCTGATTATGAACATGAATATGCTTTGTGAGTAGTTACGTTTGTTCCTGAGGACATGGGTGAAGTCTTGCTATTAGTAGTCATGTGAATTTGGTATTCGTTCGATATTTTGATGAGATGTATGTTGTCTTTTCCTCTAGTGGTGTTATGTGAATGTCAACTACATGACACTTCACCATTATTTGGGCCTAGAGGAAGGGTCGGGAAGTAATAAGTAGATGATGGGTTCCTAGAGTGACAGAAGCTTAAACCCTAGTTTATGCGTTGCTTCGTTAGGGGCTGATATGGATCCATATGTTTAATGTTGTTGTTAGGTTTACCTTTATACTTCTTTTGTAGTTGTGGACGCTTGCAATAGGGGTTAATCATAAGTGGGATGCTTGTCCAAGTTAGGGCAGTACCCAAGTACCGGTCCACCCACATATCAAATTATCAAAGTACGAACGCGAATCATATGAGCGTGATGAAAACTAGCTTGACGATAATTCCCAATGTGTCCTCGGGAGCTCCTTTATCATTATTAGAAATTGTCCAGGCTTATCCTTTGCTACATAAAGGATTGGGACACCTTGCTGCACTTTATTTACTTTATTTACTTGTTACTTGTTACTATTTATCTTATCACAAAACTACCTATCACCTACAATTTCAGTGCTTGCAGAGAAAACCTTACTGAAAACCGCTTATCATTTCCTTCTGCCCTCGTTGGGTTCGACACTCTTACTTATCGAAAGGACTACGATAGATCCCCTACACTTGTGGGTCATCAAGCTACACATCAACAACATGTATATCAAATATACCTTTCACTTTGCCATCCTTGTTATGCGCCAAATACTTGGGGTAGTTCCGCTTCCAGTGACCAGTCCTTTTGCAGTAGAAGCACTCAGTTTCAGGCTTAGGTCCAGACTTGGGCTTCTTCCCGGGAGTAGCAACTTTCTTGCTATTCTTATTGAAGTTCCTCTTCTTCCCTTTGACCTTTTTCTTGAAACTAGTGGTCTTGTTAACCATCAACACTTGATGCTCCTTCTTGATTTCTACCTCCGCAGCCTTAAGCATTGCGAAGAGATTGGGAATTGTCTTTTCCATCTAGTGGTGTTATGTGAATGTCAACTACATGACACTTCACCATTATTTGGGCCTAGAGGAAGGGTCGGGAAGTAATAAGTAGATGATGGGTTCCTAGAGTGACAGAAGCTTAAACCCTAGTTTATGCGTTGCTTCGTTAGGGGCTGATATGGATCCATATGTTTAATGTTGTTGTTAGGTTTACCTTTATACTTCTTTTGTAGTTGTGGACGCTTGCAATAGGGGTTAATCATAAGTGGGATGCTTGTCCAAGTTAGGGCAGTACCCAAGTACCGGTCCACCCACATATCAAATTATCAAAGTACCGAACGCGAATCATATGAACGTGATGAAAACTAGCTTGACGATAATTCCCAATGTGTCCTCGGGAGCTCCTTTATCATTATTAGAAATTGTCCAGGCTTATCCTTTGCTACATAAAGGATTGGGACACCTTGCTGCACTTTATTTACTTTATTTACTTGTTACTTGTTACTATTTATCTTATCACAAAACTACCTATCACCTACAATTTCAGTGCTTGCAGAGAAAACCTTACTGAAAACCGCTTATCATTTCCTTCTGCCCTCGTTGGGTTCGACACTCTTACTTATCGAAAGGACTACGATAGATCCCCTACACTTGTGGGTCATCAAGCTACACATCAACAACATGTATATCAAATATACCTTTCACTTTGCCATCCTTGTTATGCGCCAAATACTTGGGGTAGTTCCGCTTCCAGTGACCAGTCCTTTTGCAGTAGAAGCACTCAGTTTCAGGCTTAGGTCCAGACTTGGGCTTCTTCCCGGGAGTAGCAACTTTCTTGCTATTCTTATTGAAGTTCCTCTTCTTCCCTTTGACCTTTTTCTTGAAACTAGTGGTCTTGTTAACCATCAACACTTGATGCTCCTTCTTGATTTCTACCTCCACAGCCTTAAGCATTGCGAAGAGATTGGGAATTGTCTTTTCCATCCCTTGCATAGTATAGTTCATCACGAAGCCTTGATACGTCTCCAACGTATATACTTTTCCAAACACTTTTGCCCTTGTTTTGGACTCTAACTTGCATGATTTGAATGGAACTAACCCGAACTGATGCAGTTTTCAGCAGAATTGCCTTGGTGTTATTTTTGTGCAGAAATAAAAGTTCTCGAAATGACCTGAAACTCCAGGGATTCATGTTTGGGAATTAATAAACAAATTGGCGAAAGAATCAACAGAAGGGGGTCCACATCCTGTCCACGAAGGTGCAGGGCGCGCCCCCCCTAGGGCGTGCCCTTACCTCGTGGGTCCCCTGGACATCCACCGACCTCAATTCCAACTCTATATATTCATGTTCGGGGATAAAAAAATAGAGAGAAGGAGTCATCATGTTTTACGATATCGAGCCACCGTCAAGCCCTGTTCTTCCTCGGGAGGGCTGATCTGGAGTCCGTTCGGGTCTCCAGAGAGGGGAATCCGTCGCCATCGTCATCATCAACCATCCTCCATCACCAATTTTATGATGCTCACCGTTGTGTGTGAGTAATCCCATCGTAGGCTTGCTAGACGGTGATGGGTTGGATGAGATTTACCATGTAATCGAGTTAGTTTTGTTAGGGTTTGATCCCTAGTATCCATCATGTTCTAAGATTTATGTTGCTATGACTTTGCCATGCTTATTGCTTGTTACTAGGGCCCGAGTGCCATGATTTCAGATCTGAACCTATTATGTTTTCATGAATATATTAGTGTTCTTGATCCTATCTTGCAAGTTATAGTCACCTACTACGTGTTATGATCCGGCAAACCCCAGAGTGACAATAGTCGGGACACTTCCCATTGATGACCATAGTTTGAGGAGTTCATGTATTCACTAAGTGCTACTGCTTTGGTCCGATACTCTATTAAAAGGAGCCATTAATATCTCTTAGTTTCCAATAGGACCACGCTGCCATGAGAGGGTAGGACAAAAGATTTCATGCAAGTTCTTTTCCATAATCACGTATGACTATATTCGGAATACATGCCTACATTACATTGATGAACTGGAGCTAGTTCTTTGTCACCCTATGTTATAATTGTTGCATGATGAATTGCATCCAACATAATTATCCATCATTGATCCATTGCCTACAAGCTCGTTTCATATTGATCCTTGCTAAGTTACTTTTCCGCTGCCACTATTACGATTGTTACAAAACTGCTACTGTTACTTTTGCCACCGTTACCGTTACTTCCATACTACTTTGCTACTAAACACTTTGCTGTAGATATTAATTCTTTCAGGTGTGGTTGAATTGACAACTCAGCTGCTAATACTTGAGAATATTCTTTGGCTCCCCTTGTGTCAAATCAATAAATTTGGGTTGAATACTCTACCCTCGAAAACTGTTACGATCCCCTATACTTGTGGGTTATCAAGACCTTTTTCTGGCGCCGTTGCCGGGGAGCATAGCTCTATTCTTTGAGTCACTTGGGATTTATATCTGTTGAGCGCTATAAGGAATTTGAAAGATCAAAGAACCAAGATTTTCCCCTCAACTAGGAGGGGAGGTAAGGAACTGCCATCTAGCTCTGCACTTGATTCACCTTCTGTTTTGAGTAAACTTGCAACACCTACACCTACTATTGATTCTAATATGTTGCATGTTATTGATAATGGCACTTCTTCTATGCATGATGCTTATGATGGTACTACTTCTCTGCTTGATAATAATGTGACATTAGGTGAATTTCTAGATGAACAACTTGCTAGGGTTAGAGAGAATGAAATTAATGAAACTGATGATATTATTGAATCTGATGATGAAGATTCTCCCCCTAGATATGAATTGCTTGTTGTACCTGTGGGTTATGTTATGGATGAAGAAACTGCTAGAGACTTTGTTGCTTGCATTGGTAGATATGATCTTAAGAAACTGTTAGCTAAGCTAAAAGAAAAGTCTTTGAATGGTAGAATGTAATATGACCCTGCTTTTGCTACTTCACCTATTTGTGTTGCCGATAAGAATTATGAATTCTCTGTCGATCCTGAGTTAATTACTTTGGTTGAATCTGATCCTTTCCATGGTTATGAATCTGAAACTGTTGTGGCACATCTTACTAAATTGAATGATATAGCCACCCTATTTACTCATGAGGAAGAAAATCCGCTATTACTATATTCTTAAATTGTTTCCTATCTCATTAAAGGGTGATGCTAAGATATGGTTTAATTCTCTTGCTCCTGGTTGTGTGCATAGTCCCCAGGATATGATTTATTACTTCTCTGCAAAATATTTCCCCCTCATAAGAAACAAGCTGCCTTAAGGGAAATATTTAATTTCGTGCAAATTGAAGAAGAGAGTCTCCCACAAGCTTGGGGAGGCTTCTCCGATTACTTAATGCTTTGATTGATCCTTGTCGGTGTCAAAACCGGCGGATCTAGGGTAGGGGGTCCCGAACTGTGCGTCTAGGTGGATGGTAACAGGAGACAAGGGACACGATGTTTTTACCCAGGTTCGGGCCCTCTCGATGGAGGTAAAACCCTACTCCTGCTTGATTGATATTGATGATAATGGTAGTACAAGAGTGGATCTACCACGAGATCAAGGAGGCTAAACCCTAGAAGCTAGCCTATGGGTATGATTGTTGTTCGTCCTATGGACTAAAACCCTCTGGTTTATATAGGCACCAAAGAGGGCTAGGGTTACACAGAGTCGGTTACAATGGTAGGAGATCTACATATCCATATTGCCAAGCTTGCCTTCCACGCCAACGAAAGTCCCATCCAGACACGGGACGAAGTCTTCAATCTTGTATCTTCATAGTCTTGGAGTCCGGCCGATGATGATAGTTTGGCTATCCGGACACCCCCTAGTCCAGGACTCCCTCAGTAGCCCCCGAACCAGGCTTCAATGACGACAAGTCCGGCGCGTATATTGTCTTCGGCGTTGCAAGGCGGGTTCTCCTCCAAATTCGATGTGCTTGCCGAATAGTGTTCGGCTTCCTTATAAATGTTGTGCTCCTTGGCTTCCACGCCCAATAATGGCCCCCTTCCACGTGTCGTACGAATGCGAAAGGCCAGGGTATTTTTACATTTTACCCCCTAGCTGCGCGAATAAGCTGCCTATAAGAGAGGCAAGAATCTAGATCGTAGCTCTTTGTGAGATGTTCTTGGGCATCGAGCCCCATTTCGCGCTGTGGAAGAGATTGTTTTGCCTCGTACCCCGTTCTCACAAGGGGTCGATATATCAAGTGGGCGGAGCCGAAATATGGCGCATCGCCGGGACCGGATATCTATCCGGAACCCCAAAGAAGGCGTCCGAAGACTGGCCTTCGGAATGGTTTTATGTGGAAGATGCTCCTTTGCGGACCAGATTCGGATCGGCCTCCCGGAGTTCAGCAACGCTCCTCTGAAGAAACGCCTGAGTTGGCACCCGCGGAGCCCTCAACAGGAGGATGACAGGAGCGTCCATTATCTGATGGGCCGGATAAGGCTGCTAGCTCATTCCGAACTGACCATGATCGGAGTCATGGCCACGTGCATTATGCGAGGGGTGCAGCTGCTCCAATATAGGTGCCACCCCATGTGGGATTTCAACGGGGAGAATGACACCACCCGTCATGGCCGCAAGGGGCCGGGATCGGCCGCAGATCCGGTGAAGATCCTGTCCGGCTTGTACAAGGGGGAGAAGGAGGACTTCCTCCAAACGAGTCCATTGAACGGATTCTCCATGAATAACCCTCGGAGCTGGGTAAGCAGACGTTTTATTCAGTCGACCCGTGCTTTCAAAGTTAAGTGTCTTACTTTATGATTCTGACGCAGGAACTACACCGGGATGTGGAGGGCATACACAGTCCGGCTCCACAACCCGAGGATCCGGGAAGATCCCTTGATCTGGCCTCCGAAGAGGATCTGGACATAAAGGTGGAACTAATTGACGGGGTGTTCCACCAACTTAGTATGGACAACGCTCTAGTCACCATTACGGCCGACTACCCCGGTTTATCTCCGGCTTCCCACGTAACTATGACCGGAGCCCTGACACCATTACTTCGTCCGTGCTTGTTTCTGACCACTGCGTACCAACGGTGTCTCGCAGGAGGCACCTTCAAGGCGGGAAGCTGATCCCGTGGTAGCTGACCAACCAGGGTCAGTTCGGCCCAGCGGGCGGAAGAGGGGTGCGGTGCGAATTGAAACGTCGCCACAACGGTATGGCACGCCACCGTTTTTAAGGAAAAGACCCCTGTGAAGTATATTGATGCTCATGACTTTTCCAGGAGAAAGAGCGCTCGGCGGACTGTGCCCGGAGAGGTTGCCAACCAAGCCTCCGCCAGCCGGGCTCCAACACGATCGAGAGGGGAGGCGGCGCAAGGCGCGAGCCGGATGCTCCTCCAACGGAGGATGCCGACAGGCTGTCCGCCACCAGGTCTGAGGTGGAGAGCGCCATGAATCACAGGCGCCGCCGGACAGTTCTTCGTGACGCGTGTTTCTCCCCGGAGGCATTGAATGCCTTTAACGCGGGAGACGCGCACCTCCGTGCCGCTCAAGATGGTTTAACCAGAGCCACGGAGTAGTATGTGAAAGACATACGGGTAAGGGATTTTAATAGTTGTATATGCCAGTAGCCCCCGAGACTTAAAGTAGTTAAAATAACTGATTTAAGGATCATGTGATATGCAGGATCTTACTGAGAAGAATACCCAATTGTCCTAGGAGCTACAAGAGTGCAAGGCTCAAGTTGAGGCCGCACTAGCCGCTGTAGGAGGAGACACAGAGACCCCCTTCGGTAACACATATTTCAAAAAGATAAGCGGTGTGCGGCGTGCGTATAAGTCGACAAAAATATTGCAGATGTTGCGGACTTGATCCGGACAAGCAATACTCTCTGCGCCGGTGAAGGCGGCGAGAGGTGCTTATGAAGGTGCAGCAGGAGAGAACAGACTCAAGATGTCCACACCCAGCTTGGAGAAGAGCTAAAAGGTGTTCGGGCCCGGTATGCAGCTCCGTGAAGGAGAATCGGCGGCCGTCGCGGCATCTATAGTAAGTGCTTAAGCAAACTCTTTTGAAAAGAAGAGTTCGCGAGGAAGTCGATTGATAGAAATGTATATGTAGGTGTGCTCACAGTCGCCTGGAGGAAATGCCAGTTCAACGGGTGACCAACTTCGAGAAGCTGCTGCAAGCGCACGAACGTGTTGGCGGTGATGAGTGGCGTCGCCCAGGCCTTATGGCCGTCCGTCTCCCTACCCGAGGGTCTTGGAGGGGTTGCGAAGAAGCTTCAGGGAGCACGGCAGCGCTTCTGTCTATGGAAAATATCGGCCTGTCGTCAAGGCGCCAGGGAGGCCTAGGCCTAGGTGAAGACGCGGTACAAGAAGGCGGATCCGAACCACATGGCCGAGGTCGGACCTGTGGGGCCCGATGGGAAGGAGATCCCTGTGAGCTTAGTGTACGGCCAAGTAGAGTTGGCTGCTAAGTATTCCCAACGGGACTGTAAATTAGACAGCCTGTTAAACGGGATTGAACAGGAGTACAGTCAGTCAATTTGACGATGTATTTAAAAATGACATGTATAATGCCTTCTAGCCGGATTGTAGATCGTTTTTCTTTGCGGACCTTTTCGCTTCAACCTCGGGACCCTAGAGTCCAGAGTGTGTCCGAATACCCTCACGGTTATGAAAAAACCGGGGCATGCATGGAGACCAGGCGTAGGGGTCATTAGTGCTTTATCAGACAAGTGCCCAACTAGTTATGTTATATTACATGGTTAGTAAGAAACATCTTCCAGGGAGAATAGTTCCGTTAGGGGTTCCTTTCCCTGGGAGGCATGCCCTAAAGTCCATGTCTGGACTGTGAAAAGAGCAGAAAAGCATCTGGGGGCAGATAAATGAATAAATAAGAAATCATCTTTTAAGTCACCGACCGAATATTCCCTTAAGAACGCTAGCTTTCGGCTTCACCCCCACCGAGGTACACATCCGGTGACCGGCGATAATAATCGCAGAGGTGCTCCTTTACCTCCTAGCTGAACAATCGGGAGCGAGGGGTAAGCACAGGAGCCAGGAAACCCATCTTGGCCAAAACTTAAGTCATATCGATGCATATAATGGTGAATAAAAGGTACATGCGGAAGTTTGACACATGCGTTGGGCATAAAGCCCGTTTAAATAAGCTTCTATTAAAGAAGCCCCCAGGTATAATGAGTGCGGGTAGCATGTCAAGTGTGTGTGAACAATGCGCGGATCAGCCCTCAATGGCTTTATGAAAAGGTGGGGAAAAAGAGAGAAACAAAAGACAACTGAAGTATAAAATATGGACGGAGGAAGGAGACGAACTCTGAGTCCGGCGCTAGGCGTAGAATCTTCGGAGGCGGGCTGCGTTCCATGGGTTCGGCTCGAGTCGGTTGTCCGATGCGTTTTGCAGACGGTATGCTCCGCCCGGTCAGGACTTGGTCGATGATGAAGGACCTTCCCATTTGGGCTTGAGTTTGTCCTTTTTCTTGTCCGGCAGGCATAGAACTAGTTCGCCAACATTGTAAGTTTTGGCCCGTACTTCTCTGCTTTGATATCTTCGAGCCTGCTGCTAATAGAATGCGGAACGAGCCTTTGCCACGTCGCGCTCCTCCTCCAATGCGTCCAAGCTGTCCTGCCGATCCAACTTGGCTTCTCTTTCTTCGTACATGCGCACGCGAGGTGAGTCATGAATTATATCGCAGGGCAAAACTGCCTCTGCGCCGTATACCATAAAGAATGGAGTGAATCCGGTAGTACGGTTTGGCGTGGTCCGCAGCCCCCTGAGTACGGAGTCGAGCTCCTCTACCCAGTGCGTGTTAGATTCCGTAAGGGACCTCACTAATCTGGGTTTGATGCCGCTCATGATTAGACCATTTGCTCGTTCAACTTGACCGTTGGTTTGAGGGTGATAGACTGAAGCGTAGTCAAGCTTAATGCCCATATTTTTGCACCAGAGTTTAACCTCGTCGGCCGTGAAGTTCGTGCCATTATCGGTGATGATGCTATGGGGGACACCATATTGGTGTACTACCCCGGATATGAAGTCTATCACTGGTCCGGATTCGGCCGTTTTAACTGGCTTGGCCTCTATCCATTTGGTGAATTTGTCCACCATGACCAATAGGTATTTTTGCTTGTGGGTTCCCCCTTTAAGGGGTCCAACCATGTCAAGTCCCGGACATGACGGCCGGTGATGGGTATAGTTTTGAGGGAGGTGGGTGGCATGTGGCTCTGATTAGCAAAGAGCTGGCAACCGACGAATCGTTGGACTAAGTCCTGAGCATCTGCCCGGGCCGTCGGCCAATAAAATCATGTACGGAAGGCCTTGCCTACAAGGGCCCGGGCTGCAGCGTGGTGTCCGCCTAGTCTGGCGTGAATTTCAGCTAGAAGATTTCGCCCTTCCTCTCCGGAGATGCACCTTTGAAGGACTCCGGTTGTGCTTTTCTTATAAAGTTCTCCCTCATGGACCTTGTAGGCTTTAGATCGCCGAACTATGCAGCGGGCCTCATTTTGGTCTTCGGGAAGTTCCTGCCTAATTAAGTAGGCTAGGAATGGTTCCGTCCACGGGGCAATGACTGCCATTATTTCGTGGGTTGAAGGTGTTATGTCATTGGCTGAGCCACCGGTTGTGTCAGATTGTTCGGTGTTGGGCGGTGCGGTTGGTTCCGGATTGTTGTTTCCGGACTCCTCTTCCCATACTACGGATGGCTTAAAGAGCCGCTCTAGGAAGATGTTTGGAGGGACTGCGTCGCGCTTTGCGCCGATGCGCGCCAACACGTCGGCCGCCTGGTTATTATCCCAGGCTACATGGTGGAATTCGAGTCCTTCAAACCGAGCTGACATTTTTAAGACGGCGTTACGGTAGGCTGCCATTTTTTCAGATCTTTGGCATCAAAGTCTCCATTTACTTGGGATATTGCGAGGTTTGAATCCCCGTGGACCTCGAGGCGTTGAATGCCCATGGAGATTGCCATCCGGAGACCATGTAGAAGGGCCTCATATTCGGCTGCATTGTTGGAGTCCGTGTACACTATCTAAAGTTCGTATTGGATTGTATCTCCGGTTGGGGACGTCAGTACAACGCCAGCCCCCAAGCCGGCCAACATTTTGGAGCCGTCGAAATGCATGATCCAATTGGAGTATGCGCCGTACTCTTTAGGGAGTTCGGCTTTGGTCCATTCGGTGATGAAGTCAGCCAAAACTTGCGACTTTATAGCTCATCGTGGTTTTTAGGTTATGTCGAATGGTAAGAGCTCGATGGCCCATTTTGCAATTCTGCCCGTTGTGTCGCGGTTGTTTATAATGTCGTTGAGAGGTACTTCGGAGGCAACTGTTATCGAACACTCTTGAAAGTAGCGTCGCAGCTTCCGGGATGCCATGAACACCGCGTACGCTATCTTTTGATAATGTGGATACGGGACTTGCATGGGGTTAAGATAGTGGATCGTAGTACACTGGTTTTGAAGAGAATTTGTGTCCTTCATTTCTCGTTCGACGACGAGTACCGCGCTGACAACTTGATGTGTTGCCGTGATATATAATAACATCGACTCGCCCAGGTTAGGCGCGGCCAGGACCGGATTTGTTGCCAATATGGCCTTTATTTCTTCGAGTCCGGCCGTGGCAGCATCCGTCCACTTGAAGTGTTCGGTGCGCCTGAGGAGGCGATAGAGGGGCAATGCCTTTTCTCCCAAACGGGAGATGAAGCGGCTTAGAGCCGCCACGCATCCAGTTAATTTTTGTATTTGTTTGAGGTCTTTTGGTATATCCAACTGAGACAGAGCTCGGATCTTGGCTGGGTTTGCTTCAATTCCTCTACCGGATACAATGAAGCCCAGGAGCTTTCCGGCTGGTACGCCGAAAACGCATTTTTCTGGGTTGAGCTTAATCTCATATGCTCGGAGGTTGTCGAATGTGAGCCTCAAGTCGTCTACTAGAGTTTTGACGTGTTTGGTCTTGACGACCACGTCGTCTACGTATGCCTCCACTGTTTTGCTGATCTGGGTAGCCAGACATGTCTGAATCATGCGTTGATATGTTGCGCCGGCGTTTTTGAGTCCGAAGGGCACTGTGTTGAAGCAGAATGGTCCGTATGGAGTAATGAATGTCGTTGCGTCTTGGTCTGCCTCCGCCATCTTGATTTGATGGTAGCCGGAGTATGCGTCGAGGAAGCACAATGAATCGTGTCCTGCGGTAGCATCGATGATTTGATCGATGCGGGGAAGGGGGAAAGGATCCTTTGGACAAGCCTTGTTAAGGTCTTTAAAATCAACACACATGCGCCAGGATTTGTCCTTTTTTGGTACCATTACCAGGTTCGCTAGCCAGTCCGGATGTTTGATGTCTCTGATGAATTCGGCTTCCATTAGTTTGGCTAGATCCTCTCCCATTGCCTATCTTTTGGGCTGGGAAAATCGCCGAAGAGCCTGTTTGACTGGCTTGAATCCTTTTAGGATGTTTAGGCTGTGTTCTGCTAATCTGCGTGGGATTCCTGGCATATCTGAAGGGTGCCAGGCAAAGATGTCCCAATTTTCCCGAAGGAATTCTCGTAGTGCTGCGTCTACATCAGAGCTTAACTGTGCCTCAATGGAGGCCGTCTTTGTGGGGTCCGTTGGATGGACCTGGAATTTGACTATGTCGTCCGCTGGTTTAAAAGAGGTGGACTTAGATCTCTTATCAAGTATCACATCATCCCTGTTCACCATAGAGCGCAGCGCAGTGAGTTCCTCTGCCGCTAGGGCTTCGGATAGTGCCTCTAGGGCTAGTGCGGCTGTCTTGTTTTCGACACGGAGTGCTATGTCCGGAGCATTGACAAGAGTGATGGTTCCATTGGGCCCGGGCATTTTAAGCTTCATGTACCCGTAATGCGGTATGGCTTGGAAAATTGCGAATGCCTCTTGTCCTAATAAAGCGTGATATCCACTGCTGAACGGGGCCACTTGGAGCGTGACCTCCTTGGACCTGTAATTGTCCGGCGAGCCGAACACCACATCAAGTATAATTTTTCCTGTGCAGCGTGCTTCCCGGCTAGGGATTATTCCTCTAAAGGTTGTGCTGCTCCGCTCAATGCGGCTCCAGTCTATTTCCATTTTTCGAAGGATTTCCTCTTAAATGAGGTTTAATCCGCTGCCGCCATCCATGAGTACCTTGGTAAGACGAAAGTCATCCACTATTGGACTGAGGACCAATGCAGCTGGTGCTCGGGTTGTTCGGAATTTAGGTTCATCGCTGGCGTCGAAGGTGATAGCCGTGTCGCTCCATGGATTTGTTGTTGCTACTTGGTAGACTTCGATGAGGCTGCGGATTGTTTGTTTCCGCATATTATTTGATGCGAAAGTCTCAAAGACTGTTAATACCGTACTGGTACTGTTGGGGTGGTTCTCCGGGGCTAGAAGCTCTTCGCCACTTTTGGCCACCTGCCGCAGTATCCAACATGCTCGAAGGCTATGAGTTGGAGTGGCGCCCTCTGTACTATGAATTTTATAGGGTCCGCTGAGCCATCCCTCCAGTACGGTTCCATGCCCTTTATGGGGTATTTGCTTTTTGGTTTTGTCCCGGGTGCCTGAGCATGATGCACCCTTTTGTTTCGGACTAGGGTTGTGTTTGGAGCTGGATTGTCCCAAAACTTAGTTTCGGTTTTCCGAATACTCTCCATTGCACAGTACTTTCGTACTATGGACGCCAGGTCGGCGAAGCGTGTAATTTCGCGACTACTTACGGCGTTCAAGATTCCTTTGTCCGTGCAATTGTTGCAGAAAATTGAGATTGCATTTTCCTCACGGCAGTCCTTTATCCTGTCCATAACCAGGAGGAATCTGGCCCAGTAATGATGTACTGTTTCAGCGGGCTCTTGCCGGATTTGAGATAGATCGCTTATGTCTGGGTGGGCGGGTGGAATTAAGTCCGGAACTCTGCCCCCTTGAGGCTTAAGGGCCGAAAAGTTTCTGAATTTGGAAGCTTGGATTGCTGGATGTCGTCCAGCGAATCTGGTCCGCTGCCTGACTTTAGGTTCAGTATTTGTTTGACGTCCGTCCCTCCGCGGGAATCCGGCATGGAGGGACCAGGAGTCCGGACACAAATAGTTTTTAATACAGGGGAAGAATCGCCGCGTTGTTCCTCTACCACAGCAACGTGATGGGTAACCTGGGGGGAGTCAATCTCTCTCAGATCGGTTTTCAGCCCAATCTGATTGTAGTCTGTAGCGACTCCCAGGGCGGTGAAGCGATCAAGAGCTCGTTTACGGAGGAGAGCTCCATCGGATCTAGCTGCTCGGTGAATTCCGAGTTGACATGAAGATCGCTTTTGATGACCCGAGAGGTCACCGTCGGAGCGGCGGCCGAACAGGCGGTCATAAGAAAACCACCTAGCCGGATAGTTTGGCCGCGGCCAAAGCTCCTTTGGCAATGGTACCGTCTTTAAAGGCGGAAGAGGCATCCTTCGATCGCGACGACGGAGGAACTCTCAATGAAAGCACCAATGTCGGTGTCAAAACCGGCGGATCTCGGGTAGGGGTCCCGAACTGTGCGTCTAGATGGATGGTAACAGGAGACAAGGGACACGATGTTTTACCCGTGTTGGGCCCTCTCGATGGAGGTAAAACCCTACTCCTGCTTGATTGATATTGATGATATGGGTAGTACAAGAGTGGATCTACCACGAGATCAAGGAGGCTAAACCCTAGAAGCTATCCTATGGTATGATTGTTGTTCGTCCTATGGACTAAAACCCTCCGGTTTATATAGGCACAGGAGAGGGCTAGGGTTACACAGAGTCTGTTACAATGGTAGGAGATCTACATATCCGTATTGCCAAGCTTGCCTTCCACGCCAAGGAAAGTCCCATCCGGACACGGGACGAAGTCTTCAATCTTGCATCTTCATAGTCTTGGAGTCCGGCCGATGATGATAGTTTGGCTATCCGTACACCCCCTAGTCTAGGACTCCCTCAATCATCCTCTCCAGAAAAATAAAAAACATGATATCATTTATAATGGACTAACCAATGCTTCCAGAGACCACCTGGCTAGTTGTGTTGGTTGTGTTTTCAGGGAAAGAACTATTGAGCAAGATGAATTGCTATTGAATAATATATTGAGTAATGATAATGATTGGACACTTCCTGAACCAACTCCTAAGCCAACTCCTAAGAAAAGGGGTATTCTATTTCTCGATCCTGAAGATATGCAAGAGTCAAAGAAATCTATGAAAGAAAAAGGTATTAAAGCTGAAGATGTTAAGAGTTTACCACCTACTGAAGAAATACATGGTCTTGATAACCCGACACAGGTACTAAAGGTAAATTCTCTATAGATTTGATGAAGGAGATATTCCTCGTAATAAGTCTGCTAGTCAATGCTTGGATGAGTTCGACAATTTCATTGTTAAACAAGAAAACTTCAATGCTTATGTTGGTAGACAATTGAAACATAATGCTAATATGGTTGAACACTTGAGTGATTATATGTCTGGAGTTAAACGTGACCTTAAGCTTATTAGTAAACATTCATCCATGGTTACCACTCAAGTAGAACAAGTGCTTAAGGCACAAGATGATTTGCTCAAGGAATTAAATAATAAAAACAATGATAATGCTGTTAGAGTTATGACTAGAGGTGGTAAAATGACTCAGGAACATTTGTATCCCAAGGGCCATCCTAAGAGAGTTGAGCAGGATTCTCAAAGAACTAATATTGATGCACCTACTCCTACTAAGAAAAAGAAAAAGAAAAAGGAGAAAGATAGGACTTTGCATGCTTCTAGTGAACCTGTTATAGACACACCTGAGAATCCCACTGATATTTCTATCTCTGATGTTGAAACACAATCTGGTGATGAACATGAACCTAGTGATAATGTTAATGTTGATGTTCATGTTGATGCTCAAACTAGCAATAATAATGATGTAGAGATTGAACCCGCTATTGATCTTGATAATCCACAATCTACGAATCAACGTTATGATAAGAGAGACTTTGTTGCTAGGAAGCACGGTAAAGAAAAAGAGAACCATTGGTTCAGAAACCCATGCCTTTTCCTCCTACGCCATCCAAGAAAAAGGATGATGAGGATTTTGAGCGCTTTGCTGAAATGATTAGACCTATCTTTTTGCGTATGCGTTTGACTGATATGCTTAAAATGAATCCCTATGCTAAGTATATGAAAGATATTGTTACAAATAAAGGAAAGGTACCGGAAGCTGAAATTTCCACCATGCTTGCTAATTATACTTTTAAGGGTGGAATACCAGAGAAACTTAGGGATCCAGGAGTACCAACTATACCATGCTCCATTAAAAAAACTATGTGAAAACTGCTTTATGTGATCTTGGAGCCGGTGTTAGTGTTATGCCTTTCTCTTTGTATCGTAGACTTGATTTGAATAAGTTGACACCTACTGAAATCTCTTTGCAAATGGCCGATAAATCAATTGTTATACTCATTGGTATTTGTGAGGATGTGCGCGTTGTGGTTGCAAACGTTACTATTTTAACAGACTTTGTTATTCTTGATATTCCCGAGGACGACAGTATGTCGATCATCCTTGGTAGACCCATTTTGAATATTGCAGGGGCTGTCATTGATTGCAACAAAGGCAGTGTCACTTTTCATGTTAATGGTAATGAGAATACGATACACTTTCAAAACAAACAACCTCGAGTTCATAGTATAAATTCTATTGGAAAAATTTCAACTATTACTATTGGAGGTTTTGAATTCCCTCTTCCTACTGTCAAAAAGAACTATGATATTCTTATTGTTGGGGACATGCATATCCCCGTGGAGGTAACCTAGTGTTATTCGAAAATTCTCTAGTTTTGTGTTATTCGAAAGAAGTTTATTAACAAGACTTGATCAGCCTTGTTAGTGGATTCCTTTTGATGAGCATGAGATGGATGGATTTAGAAAGCACAACTCTCTGTACCCTTCTCTTACTTTCTGTTATTTAGATTAAATAAAGTAAAGATAGCATTTTCTGTCTGTTTTCTGAATTATCCTTGCAATAAAAATACCCGGAAAATAAATGTTCTCCAAATGCCCTGAAAATTGGATATGCTTTTTTGTAGAATATTTGAGAATTTCTGGCACTTAGAACACACCAGGGGGACACACCATTTGGTCACGAGGGTGGAGGGCGCGCCCTACCCCCCTAGGCGCGCCCCCTGCCTCGTGGATCCCACGTGGCCCTCTCCACTTATTCCAGTACCCACACACTTCGTCTTCCTCTATAAAAAATCATCCCATAGCTCAAACTCGTGTTCTTGCTCGTTTTGCTGCCATTTTCGATCTCCTTGCTCAAAGCTCAATTCACAAAACTGTTTTGGGGGATTGTTCTTCGGTATGTGACTCCTCCAATGGTCCAATTAGTTTTTGCTCTAGTGCTTTATTTATTGCAAATTTTTGCTGCTAAGGTGACCCTGTTCTTGAGCTTGCATGTCAAATTTATATGGTCCGAAGTAGTTTTAATGCATGATTTAGCCTCTAGGCACTTCTCGGAGTAGTTGCTATCAATCTTGTTGAGTTTGGTTCACTCTTATTTTGAGTTACTAAATTTCAGAAATTTTTCACAGGAAGAAAAATGTTTAGGAAAATGTACCAAGGTGGTTCTTCGAGGAAGCAAGCCCCGAGGCTCGCGATACGTGAGCCGGACCTTGAACCACGAAGAGAAGCTCCAGTGCGGCCTTGCGAATGGCCGTCGGATGAATTTATGATCCAAGCTGGCTTCAAGGATGAATTTGATGAGTATGTGTGTAATGCTGATCTTGAGGACTTCGTATCAAATAAGTGCCGCCAATACTATCACCTCACTGATTCCTTTGTGCGGAGGTTTAACTTTTCATCTAAGCGCAATACTCACACTGTTATATTTGACCTCTATGATAAATTATATACAATGGACCTAGAAGATTTAACACTGCTTGAAAAATCCCACAGTGGGGCATCTTTAGTGAACCTCGCAAATCTGAATATAATGATTTTCTTGCTAATATCACTATGAGAGAAACTAGAGATATCACACAAGATACCATAGGGAGCATTATTTTCCTTCCATACATTACTTTGCTCTCTTTATAGGTAGAAGCATTAATGGTAAAGATGAGCTTTGTCACATGTGTGTCCCAGATCTCAGTGTCCTCAAGAGTGCGGTATTAGGTGATAAAACGATATAATTTGGGGGTCACTGTTGCATGGAGGTTGCGTCTTAATGCTAAAAATGGTGATTTATTTGGTGGAATTTATGCAACACGTTTAGCTGATTATCTTGGTGTACCCATAAATGAAAATGATATTGAGTTGCCACCTGCTTTTCTAGATTATAATGCTATGATTCGCATTCAGTTCTTTGCGAGGAACAATCAGTCCCTCCAATACCGACTAATCTTTGACAGACGGCGTGCTGTCCATATTACTCTTCCTGCTCCTACTTTCTTTAACTATCAGGCAAATGGGAGATATTTCATAACCAAAGAGGAGGCAAATGAATATGAGAGGAAGACGGAGACTGCTCGCCTCCAGGCTACAACTCTTCAGGTAGTAGCTGCTGCATCTCAGTACAACCCCAACTACAACTTTGGATATCCGTCAGGCCAGCCGTGGCCATAGACCAGCTCAGGCCAAAAGCCTAAGCTTGGGGGAGTACGTATTTCTCACCGACAGTACAGTCATGTTCACACACTCATTCTAGTTGTCGGTGTTCATACTTTTTCATTGTACTATGCATGCTAGTTTATTTCCTTTTCTTACTTTCTTCTTGTGTGTTTGAAAAACCTTCAAAAAAACCCAAAAAAAATTAGCTGTAGCTTTTAGCTAGTTTACTTTCCATGCTTGCAGTAGTAGTAATTAAAAGAAAACCCAAAAGATTTCTCGTTCTTCTCTTGCTTGTTGGGAGCTTTCTCGTGTAATTAGTTTCTCTCGTTCTTTGAAATTCTTTTCTTTTCTTTGGGGGTCGAGAGGAGAAGACCACGATGAAAATGATGAGTGGCTCTCATATGCATTATTGTTGATCTAACCAAGAGCCCATATTACCTTGTCTTCTCCTTTGAATTATTTTTTTTGCAGATTCTAGCTTAGTTCAATGCACGTGCACTATTATTATTATCCACACCGTTCGGTCGTGCGAGTGAAAGGCAATAATGACGATATATGATGGAATGATTGAGGTGAGAGAAGCTGGTATGAACTTGACCTATCTTGTTTTTGTAAATATGATTAGTTCATCGTTCCTGATTCAGCCTATTATGAATGAAACATGTTTGCAATGACAATTAGAGATTATAGTTATTCATGCCATGCTTAATTATCTAGGAGTTTATAATGGTTTACCTTGCGTGCCAACATGCTATTAAAATGGTTGTGATGTGGTACGATAGGGTGGTATCCTCCTTTGAATGATTCGATCGAGTGGCTTGAGTTGGCACAAGTTCACGCATGTAGTTGAAACAAAATCAACATAGCCTCCACGATATTTATGTTCATGGTGATTTATATCCTACTCATGCTTGCACTCATTGTTGGTTAATCTTAATGCATGTTCATGACTGTTGTCGCTCTCTATTTGGTCGCTTCCCAGTTTCTTTCTATCCTTCACTTGTACTAAGCGGGAATATTGCTTGTGCATCCACTTACATAAACCCCAAAGTTATTCCATATGAGTCCACCATACCTTCCTATATGCATGTGCCAAACTCTAAAACTTCAAATGAAATTCTGTTTTGTATGCTTGAATAGCTCACGTATCAACTAGGGTTGACTATATCTTCCATGCTAGGTGGGTTATTCTCATGATGAGTGGACTCCGCTCATCATTCACGAGAAAATGGCCAGTAACCGGGATGCCTAGTCCCATGATCAAATCAAATCAAAATGATTGCAAACAACCCCCCCCCCCCAGGATTGTTGTTAGTTGAACGGTACCCGTTGTTTCGAACCAGCCGTGGAATGTGCTCGTCGGTGGTGGGGGAGTATAAACTTTACCATTTTGTTTGGGAACCGCCTATAATGTATGTAGCATGGAAGATATAGAGATCTCTTGGTCATTATGTTGATAATGAAAGTATGCCGCTCAAAATATTATTTATCTCTGTTTCAAAACTCAAGCTCTGGCACCTCTGCAAATCCCTGCTTCCCTCTGTGAAGGGCCTATCTATTTAATTTTATGTTGAGTCATCATCCTCTTATTAAAAAATCACTAGTTGGAGAGCACCGCTATCATTTGCATGCATTGTTATTAATTCACATTGAGTATGACTGTGACTGGATCTTTTTTGCCATGAATTACAATGTCTAGTCAGTCCTTGATCTTCAGGGGTGCTCTGCATTTATGTTTTGCGGTCTCAGAGAGGGCTAGCGAGATACCATCTTGTTATATCATATTATGATTGTTTTGAGAAAGTGTTGTCATCCGAGATTTATTATTATTGCTCGCTAGTTGATTATGCCATTAATATGAGTAAATGTGAGACCTAAATGTTATTGTGAATGTGGTTAGTTCATAATCTTTGCTGGACGGTGATGGGTTAGATGAGATTTACCATGAGTTGATACGTGTCCAACGTATCTACTTTTCCAAACACTTTTGTCCTTGTTTTGGACTCTAACTGGCATGATTTGAGTGGAACTAACCCGGACTGACGTTGTTTTCAGCAGAATTGCCTTGGTGTTGTTTTTGTGCAGAAATAAAAGTTCTCGGAATGACCTGAAACTCCACGGAGTCATGTTTTGGAATTAATGAAAAATATTGGCAAAAGAATCAACAGAAGGGGCCCACACCCAGTCCACGAGGGTGCAGGGCGTGCCCCCAGGGCGCGACCCCTGCCTCGTGGGTCCCCTGGACCTCCACCGACCTCAACTCCAACTCTATATATTCACGTTCAGGGACAAAAAAATCAGAGAGAAGGATTCATCGCGTTTTACGATACAGAGCCGCTGCCAAGCCCTGTTCTTCCTCAGGAGGGCTGATCTAGAGTACGTTCGGGGCTCCGGAGAGGGGAATCCGTCGCCATCGTCATCATCAACCATCCTCCATCACCAATTTCATGATGTTCACCACCATGCATGAGTAATTCCATCGTAGGCTTGTTGGACGGTGATGGGTTAGATGAGATTTACCATGCGTGAGTAATTATATCCTACTCATGCTTGCACTCAGTGTTGATTAATGTTAATGCATGTTCAGGACTGTTGTCGCTCTCTAGTTGGTCGCTTCCCAGTCTGTTTCTAGCCTTCACTTGTACTAAGCGGGAATACTGCTTGTGCATCCACTTCCATAAACCCCAAAGTTATTCCATACGAGTCCACCATACCTTCCTATACGCGGTATTTACCTGCCGTTCCAAGTAAATTTGTATGTGCCAAACTCTAAACCTTCAAATGAAATTCTGTTTTGTATGCTCGAACAGCACATGTATCAACTAGGGCTGTCTATATATTCCATGCTAGGTGGGTTATTCTCACGAGGAGTGGACTCCGCTCCTCACTCACGAGAAAATGGTCGGTTACCGGGATGCCCAGTCCCATGCTCAAATCAAAAATAAATGCAAACAAAACTCCCCCAGGATTGTTGTTAGTTGGAGGCACCCATTGTTTCGGGCAAGCCATGGATTGATGCTTGTTGGTGGTGGGGGAGTATAAAATTTACCATTCTGTTTGGAAACCGCCTATAATGTGTGTAGCATGGAAGATATCGAGATCTCTTGGTTGTTATGTTGACAATGAAAGTATACCACCCAGAATATTACTTATCTCTGTTTCAAAACTCGAGCTCTGGCACCTCTACAAATCCCAGCTTCCCTCTTTAAAGGGCCTATCAATTTACTTTCATGTTGAGTCATCATCCTCTTATTAAAAAAACACCAGTTGGAGAGCACCACTGTCATTTGCATCCATTACTATTAATTTATATTGAGTATAACTATGAATGGATCTCTTTTACCATGAATTACAATGTCCAGCCAGTCCATGATCTTCAAAGGTGCTCTGCATTTATGTTTTGCAGTCTCAGAAAGGGATAGCGAGATACCATCTTGTTATATCATATTATGATTATTTTGAGAAAGTGTTGTCATCCGAGATTTATTATTATTGCTTGCAAGTTGATTATGCCGTTGATATGAGTAAACATGAGACCTAAATGTTATTGTGAATGTGGTTAGATCATAAATTTTGCTGAAAACTTGAATGCTAGCTTTACATATTTGCAACAACAAGAGCAAATAGAGTTTGTAAAAGTTTTTCTTTATCACTTTCAGTTTGTCAACTGACTTGCTTGAGGACAAGCAAAGGTTTAGGCTTGGGGGAGTTGATATGGCTCCATCGTATCTACTTTTCCAAACACTTTTGCCCTTGTTTTGGACTCTAACTTGCATGATTTGAATGGAACTAACCCGGACTAACGCTGTTTTCAGCAGAATTGCCATGGTGTTATTTTTGTGCAGAAATAAAAGTTCTCGGAATGACCTGAAACTTCACGAAAAATATTTTTGGAATTAATAAAAAATACTAGCAAAAGAATCAAGACCAGGGAGCCCACACCCTGTCCACGAGGGCGGGGGGCGTGCCCCCTGTCTTGTGGGCCCCTTGAGGCTCCACCGACCTCAACTCCAACTCCATATATTCACGTTCGGGGAGAAAAAATCAGAGAGAAGGATTCATCGCATTTTACGATACGGAGCCGCCGCCAAGCCCTAATCTCTCGGGAGGCTGATCCGAGTCCGTTCGGGGCTCGGAGAGAGAATCCGTCGCCGTTGTTATCATCAACCATCCTCCATCACCAATTTCATGATGCTCACCGCCGTGCGTGAGTAATTCCATCGTAGGCTTGCTGGACGGTGATGGGTTGGATGAGATTTACCATGTGATCGAGTTAGTTTTGTAGGGTTTGATCCCTAGTATCCATTATGTTCTTAGATTGATGTTTCTATGACTTTGCTATGCTTAATGCTTGTCACTAGGTCCCGAGTGCCATGATTTCAGATCTGAACCTATTGTGTTTTCATGACTATATGTGAGTTCTTGATCCTATCTTGCAAGTCAATTGTCACCTACTATGTGTTATGATCTGGCAACCCCGAAGTGACAATAATTGGGACCACTCCCGGTGATGACTGTAGTTTGAGGAGTTCATGTATTCAAAGTGTTAATGCTTTGGTTTGGTACTCTATTAAAAGGAGGCCTTAATATCCCTTAGTTTCCAATAGGACCCCGCCTCCACGGGAGGGTAGGACAAAAGATGTCATGCAAGTTCTTTTCCATAAGAACGTATGACTATATTCAGAATACATGCCTACATTACATTGATGAACTGGAGCTAGTTCTGTGTCACCCTATGTTATAACTATTGCATGAGGAATCGCATCCGACATGATTATCCATCACCAATCCAATGCCTACGAGCTTTTCACATGTTGACCTTTGCTTAGTTACTTTACCGTTGCCGCTGTTATAATTACTACAAAACTGCTACTGTTACTTTTTCCACCATTACCGTTACTTCCATACTAATTTGCTACTAAATACTTTGTTGCAGATATTAAGTCTGTTAGGTGTGGTTGAATTGACAACTCAACTGCTAATACCTGAGATTATTCTTTGGCTCCCCTTGTGTCGAATCAATAAATTTGGGTTGAATACTCTACCCTCGAAAACTATTGCGATCCCCTATACTTGTGGGTTATCAGTAATGCTTTGGTCCGGTACTCTATTAAAAGGAGGCGTTAATATCCCTTAGTTTCCAATAGGACCCCACTACCACGGGAGGGTAGGACAAAAGATGTCATGCACGTTCTTTTCCATAAGCACGTATGACTATAATCAGAATACATGCCTACATTACATTGATGAACTGGAGCTAGTTCTGTGTCACCCTATGTTATAATTGTTGCATGATGAATTGCGTCCGACATAATTATCCATCATTGATCCATTGCCTACGAGCTCGTTTCATATTCATCCTTGCTAAGTTACTTTTCCGCTGCCACTGTTACGACTGTTACAAAAGTGCTACTGTTACTTTTACCACCGTTACCGTTACTTCCATACTACTTTGCTACTAAACACTTTGCTACAGATATTAAGTCTTTCAGGTGTGGTTGAATTGACAACTCAGCTGCAAATACTTGAGAATATTCTTTGGCTCCCCTTGTGTCGAATCAATAAATTTGGGTTGAATACTCTACCCTCGAAAACTGTTGCGATCCCCTATACTTGTGGGTTATCAAGCCTTTATAGCTTGGTGGCAGTGATTGAAGAACTCTGTCACTGACACTATCATCAGGAAGATTAACTCCAAGCTGAGTCGAGTGGTTATGGTACCCTGACATTCTGAGTATGTGTTCACTGACAGAACTATTCTCCTCCATTTTGTAGCTATAGAACTTGTTGGAGACTTCATATCTCTCAACTCGAGCATTTGCTTGAAATATTAACTTCAACTCTTGGAACATCTCATATTCTCCATGACATTCAAAACGTCTTTGAAGTCCCAATTCTAAGTCGTAAAGCATGACACACTGAACTATCAAGTATTCATCAGATCGAGTCTGCCAGACGTTCATAACATCAGCATCTGCTCCTGTAGCAGGCCTTGCACCTAGTGGTGCTTCCAGGACGTAATTCTTCTGTGGAGCAATGAGGATAATCCTCAAGTTATGGACCCAGTCTGTGTAATTGCTACCATCATCTTTCAACTTAGCTTTCTCTAGGAACGCGTTAATATTCAAGGGAACAGTAGTACAGACCATAGATATGCAAAAACTATCAGGACTAAGTTCATGATAAATTAAAGTTCAATTAATCATATTACTAAAGAACACCCACTTAGGTAGACATCCCTCTAGTCATCTAAGTGATCACGTGATCCATATCAACTAAACCATGTTCAATCATCACGTGAGATGGAGTAGTTTTCAACGGTGAACATCTCTATGTTGATCATATCTACTATATGATTCACGTTTGACCTTTCAGTCTCAGTGTTCCGAGGCCATATCTGCATATGCTAGGCTCGTCAAGTTTAACCCAAGTATTCTACACGTGCAAAACTGGCTTGCACCCGTTGTATGTGAACGTAGAGCTTATCACACCCGATCATCACGTGGTGTCTCAACACGATGAACTGTAGCAGCGGTGCATACTTAGGGAGAACACTTATACCTTGAAATTTAGTGAGGGATCATCTTATAATGCTACCATCGTACTAAACAAAATAAGATGCATAAAACATAAGCATCACATGCAATCAAAATCTTTGACATGATATGGCCATCATCATCTTGTGCCTTTGATCTCCATCATCGAAGCACTATCATGATCTCCGCCGTCACCGGCTTGACACCTTGATCTCCATCATAGCATCGTTGTCATCTCGCCAATTATTGCTACTACGACTATCGCTACCATACCGCTTAGTGATAAAGTAAAGCAATCACATGGCGATTGCATTTCATACAATAAAGTCACAACCATATGGCTCCTGCCAGTTGCCGATAACTTTGTTACAAAACATGATCATCTCATACAACAATTTATATCACATCATGTCTTGACCATATCACATCACAACAAGCCCTGCAAAAACAAGTTAGACGTCCTCTACTTTGTTGTTGCAAGTTTTACATGGCTGCTACGGGCTTCTAGCAAGAACCGTTCTTACCTACGCATCAAAACCACAATGATTTTTCGTCAAGTGTGTTGTTTTCACCTTCAACAAGGACCGGCCGTAGTCAAACTCGATTCAACTAAAGTTGGAGAAATAGACACCCGCCAGCCACCTG
Organism: Aegilops speltoides; assembly: GCA_021437245.1. Lineage (NCBI taxonomy): Eukaryota > Viridiplantae > Streptophyta > Magnoliopsida > Poales > Poaceae > Aegilops > Aegilops speltoides. Next base: position 493,143,645 of record CM038142.1, read on the forward strand.
TGTGCAAAGCACGTCGGTAGAACCAGTCTCATGAACGCGGTCATGTAATGTCGGTCCGGGCCGCTTCATCCAACAATACTGCCGAATCAAAGTAAGATGTTGGTGGTAAGTAGTATGACTATTATCGCCCACAACTCTTTGTGTTCTACTCGTGCATATCATCTACGCATAGACCTGGCTCGGGTACCACTGTTGGGAACATAGCATGCAATTCAAAAAAATTCCTACGATCACGCAAGATCTATCTAGGAGATGCATAGCAACGAGAGGGGGAGAGTGTGTCCACGTACCCTCGTAGACCAAAAGTGGAAGAGTTAGTTAACACGGTTGATGTAGTCGAACGTCTTCACGATCCAACCGATCCAAGTACCGAACGTACGGCACTTCCGTGTTCAGCGCACGTTCAGCTCGATGAAATCCCTTGAAGTCTTGATCCAGTAGAGGGTTGAGGGAGAGTTCCATCAACACGACGGCATGGTGACGGTGTTGATGATGTGATCTGCGCAGGGCTTCGCCTAAGCACTACGATGCTACGACCGGAGGAGTAAACTGTGGAAGGGGGCACCGCACATGGCTAAGAAAATTCTTGGTGTGCCTTTGGGGTGCCCCCTAGCCACCTATATTAAGGAGGGGGAGGAGGAGGCTGGCGGCCAAGGAGGGCGTGCCAAGTGGGGAGTCCTACTTGGACTCCTAGTCCAAGTAGGATTCACCCGCCTCCTTCCAATCAACGGAGAGGGGAAAGGGGAAGGGAGAGAGGGAGAAGGAAAGAGGGGGGCTTCACCCCCACCCCTTGTCCAATTCGGATTCGGGCAACGGGGGCCTCCACCTCTCGTGGCCTGCCTCCTCTCCTCCACTATGGCCCAATAGGCCCAATAACTTTCCCGGGGGGTTCCGGTAACCTCCTGGTACTCCTAAAAATCCCCGATCTTCTTCGGAACCTTTCTGGTGTCCGTATATAACATTCCAATATATAAATCTTTACCTCTCGACCATTTCGAGACTCCTCGTCATGTCCGTGAACTCATTCGGGACTCCGAACGAACTTCGGTGATCAAAAACACATAACTCATAATACAGATCATCATCGAATGTTAAACATGCGGACCCTACGGGTTTGAGAACTATGTAGACATGATCGAGACACATCTCCGATCAATAACCAATAGCGGAACCTGGATGCTCATATTGGCTCCTACATATTCTACGAAGATCTTTATCGGTCAAACCGCACAACAACATACGCTGTTCCCTTTGTCATCGGTATGTTACTTGCCCGAGAGATTGTCGGTATCATCATACCTAGTTTACTCTCGTTACTGGCAAGTCTCTTTACTCGTTCCGTAATGCTTCATCCCGTAACTAACTCATTAGTTACATTGCTTGCAAGGCTTATACCTTATAGTGGTGAGCATTACCGAGAGGGCCCAGAGATACCTCTCCGATACACGGAGTGACAAATCCTAATATTGATCTATGCCAACCCAACAAACACCTTCGGAGACACCTGTAGAGCATCTTTATAATCACCTAGTTACGTTGTGACGTTTTATAGCACACAAGGTGTTCCTCCGGTATTCGGGAGTTGCATAATCTCATAGTCAGAGGAACATGTATAAGTCATGAAGAAATCAGTAGCAATAAAACTGTAACAATCATAATGCTAAGCTAACAGATGGGTCTTGTCCATCACATCATTCTCTAATGATGTGATCCCATTCATCAAATGACAACACATGTCTATGGTTAGGAAACATGACCATCTTTGATTAATAAGCTAGTCAACTAGAGGCATACTGGGGACACTATATTTTGTCTATGTATTCACACATCTACTAAGTTTCCGGTTAATACAATTCTAGCATGAATAATAAACATTTATCATGATATAAGGAAATATAAATAACAACTTTATTATTGCCTCTAGGGCATATTTCCTTCACTGATAACATATATCATGAGGCAAAGCGAACCAAAGTATGACACATTGTGCAGGTTCACTAGTCGGCTTCCGTGTACACTTGGAAGTCGACACATTCGGCTAGGAGCCTCTACCGACTGACTCAGTCGGATGTGATCCAACTGGAGACCATGTGTGTGTGAACCTAAAGGGTCACACGCATAAGGGGTAGGAACCCACTTGTTCGGGTCCAACTCCGCCACTCAGGCATGATCTCACTCGGATTCATGGTTATCAATATGATTGATCAGATCGCTAAAACCTTCATGATTGGATTACGAATTCGATTTATGGTTATGAAAATCATTGGGCATTATCTGTAGTCGTGAGGGGTGCTTCCCCTACGAACCACGTCTGCTAACCGTCTAGAGGGATCACCGTTGCTACCTGTCGTAGAGCCGTATATTTCGTACAAGATTCACTCAACCCGATAGAATGTGATCCTATGCATAACTTATTTTGCATGTTTTATTTGAATGATATGGCCCATATATATGTGATACATGTGTGTCATTTGCATGACCTGCCTATCATGAGTTCGTCTGTCGGCTGGAGCCAAAGTGTTATCATTATAATGTATAACCACCCGTGTGTCGACATGAGATGCATCTCTCTATATAACTTAGTTTGTAAATACACGGAGGTCACATGTGAACGACAACTGAAGCTAGGGACTGGATCCGCTGATCAAGTGGCTCAGACATGAACTGACTAAAGGAGCCATGCTATTTCACAAAAAATATGATTATTCGTGATTGCTAATGTGTCATTTACTTCTATGCATGTTAATGGTAGTAGTATGATCCCTCGTATCATGTCAAGTTAAATTTGACCCCCCTGCCGAATGTTGCAACAGCACAAGTCATGTATATCTAGTGGCAGGCCTATAAAATTAGGGTGCCACTAGGTCTCCTTGAAGTGATGGCTTTGTGTCAGACACTTACATGGCATTGGTTAACTTGACGGGCCTATCAAAAGAGTTTTGTGCGCTGGGAAAGGAGGTCAGAGTCAGGGCATGTGATGTCTTCCGAGTAATAAGAATCACACGAGATGCGATTAGCAAGTGTTGCATACATTTTGGTCGAGTTGGCTGACGGTGATGCTAAAGCTCACTTGTTGGCTCGCTCCACTCGAATCATGAATAGTTCAATGTCAACGAGAGGGTTGTTGATCTTAGTGGGAGTATTTCATATTTGAAGTGCTTAATGTGACTTACTTTTTCATGAATACATGTCTTAATGTTTTTGCGTATTTTTGTTATAGATCAATGCCACCGACTCCACAAGTTTTTAGTTTAGCTTGTGTTCTATCCTTGAGAAAGACAACTTAGTGGAACAAACTTCACAACCTAGTATAGAAATCTGAGAATTGTTCTCAAGCATGATAAAAAAGAACATATTCAAGCGGACCCACTTCCAGAGGAACCGACTAAAAATGCTAATGCTACTGTCGAGAACGCCTACAGGAAACTCCTTGATTAGTCGACCGAAATCAATTGTCTCGTGCTTGTCTGCATGGAGTCGGAATGTAGAGGCTTTTCAGGCAATCAAGAGTCTCAAGGGCATGTCTGAAACTCAGGCAAGGACCGGGAGATTTAATGGCCGGAGGAACTTGCTAGAGTGTAAGCTGAAGGAGGGTGATCCACTAAGTCCACATGTAATCAAAATGGTTGGTTACACACAGACTTTGGAAAGATTAGGCTTCCCATTAGGCCAAGAGTTGACTGCAAATACAATTCTAGCTTCACTACGGTCCGGCCATGGCTCTTTCATCTCGAACTACCATATGCACGACATGGATAAGAAGCTCATCGAGTTGCATGAGATACTTAAGACGACAAAGCAGGATATTAAGAAGGGTGCACATCAAGTATTGATGGTGCAAAATATGGCTGATTTCAAGAATAGCTCTTGGGCTAAGAAAAAAGATAAGGCAAAGGGCAAGAATAAGCACATGATCCCGACTCCAGCCGCTTCGGAGTAATCTGATGGATGCATATTATCAGTAGTCTGATGCTTAGTTTTTTTAGAAAAGGAGGATGAGCCTCTGCATCTGGCGATGCATACGAACACTTTATTAATTATTATCATAAGACCTTACAAAGGCATACAACAGTAAGACTGAAGCCACCGTCTAAGTAATAACTGTCGCTACACCTATCCAATTGATGAAGGGGCGCTGATAGTTTGGGCCTAATACCAAACAGACATCGCAGTCAAACCTAAACATCTAAGACCTAAGGTCCCAACCAGACGCCTGCTGGTATGGGGCACCTACCAGTCCGGCGCACTCCTCAACCAGGACGCCTGCCGGGTATGGGGCCGCTGCAGCCACCTACAACGAGTCCATCTTCAGAGCTGTACTGTTGCATTTACCGTGCCGGGTCTCTCTGCCATCGACGCCACCACGACGCCAGACAACGTCGTCCTCCTGCGCGAGTCCATCCTCCCACATCAAACTCCGAATCTGCACTGCGCCACGTTGTCCAGATCCATCGCCATCAATGTATGGATGAAGCACCGCCCCACCAAAGAAGCCGTTCGCTGGTCCCGCGAAGCCGAGTGCACCTCCAAGAATGCCGCCCCCAAGGGGGTTACGACACATGATTGCCGCCAACATCCGATCAGCTGATCTAGGATTTCCCCCGGAGGTATTGAGTGGAGTTGGGAGCTTCACCTCGATGATGCCTTCATGAAGGAAACGATGATAAGGGCATCATCATCACCGGCTCCGGCCATCGACCGAAGATCAGGTTTTCACCCGGATCCGTCAAAAGAAATCCACCCAATAACCTGTGCACCGTCTCGACCGCCTTCAAAGCTCCAGATCCAGCCGCCTAGATCCGGCGACCAGCCGCAACAACAGTGCCACCGTGGGATCCCTGGCGCACCGGCCACTGCCTGAGTGTGCCACCACTGGAGCCTAGTGGTTTTTGTCTCTTTGTAATCCTTGCATGAAGAGGTTTAATGTGCCTCGGAATCTAAACAAATGATGGAGGGAAATAAAAACGGGACTAACAAACCGGAAAATACATGACCACAAATCTTGTATGACTTTGCTAGTGACGACGTATTTTCGTGTGTGTTGGTGTTGATTGTGTGCATCCTAGCTATATGCAGAGGTTGGGTGTGCTCATTGTGTTATGAGATTATGATTAGCCAATAAAATTCACCCTTTGTCAAAAAAGAAAAAAACCGTAAAAAAATGAGATATGGCTTAAACCGGAAGGGGGGAGAGTAGACCGATGGGGAATAACTGTGGGCACACGCCTTTCCATCTGTGCCATACCCGTGCAACTTCCAATGAGAAATAGTAACTCAAGGAGGTTGAACGTCTACCTGTTGTGAAATCCACTGCATGTCCTCAATGTAAATTGGATACGTCGAATTCCTCCCAACCATTTAATTGTGCTGTTACCAATGCCACGCACCGCAGTGAAGTCGACTCTTCGGCTATGGAGGATATATTCACAGGAGTCAGGATCACATCTGCAACATCTCAAATCATCGTGCTCACCACCAGTTAGAAGTCGGAACACCCGCGAGCATACTTCAGCCACCATGTCAAGCAATGCCGGACCTACAGTTGCAGTCAAGCTGTTCATCGACAAGGAGAAGAAGAGGGTCTTGTTTGCGGAATCTGACCCGGACTTCGTCGACATCCTCTTCAGTTTCCTCACTCTGCCCCTCAGCACCATCGTTCGCGGCCTCGGTAAGCAGTCTCAAGTTGGGTGTCTTGACGAACTGTACAAGAGCGTGGAGAATCTCGCCGATGATCACTTCCAAACCAAGGCATGCAAGCATATGCTCGTTAGAGCAAGTACAATAGAACTGAGTCAGCGGGCTATAAAGAAGGTAAGCGGGCTCTTCGTGAAGAGATGAGGAGAGAGATGAGGAGAGAGAAGGTAAGCGGGCTCTTCGTGAACGAAAGTGCCTCACGTACAATGAAAGTTGGTCCGATTTGCTACCATAGTGCTATCCACCGTGAACCTACCTTGAGCCAACATTGATCAACGGTGGCCATAGTACTTCGTACAAAAATTGTACATGTTCTGTCGTACGTGTAGCAATGCTACTTCGTGAAGAGCCAGCTCTAGCACGTGCTCCTAGGTACTTTGTGAGAATGAAAGGTGGGGCACAAAATAAAAAAGTAGTACACTTTCTTGGTATACTATTGTACATGTTGGCTATAAGATGGGCTGTAGATGACATGGCACTAGCATATAGCCAGCAGCTGGCTATACTATTAACCATGCTCTTAGTCCCCGCAATGCTGCAGCCTTTTATTGCAATCGTCTTAAAGTAAAAGTTGACGATACCATTCCAAGACCCGTGTATGTTTGCAAAAACATGAAATGCATTGCCTTAACATTTAGCTCAGTCCCTGATGCTATCTGCAAATGTGGAACTGTCTGTCAATACTCCTCCGAATGGCCACAGAAAGAAGATTACTCTGCTGCAGTAGGTGATGGTGCTTTTGTTATAAGTGGTCAGAAGTTCATCATTACCGATGATCTCCATGTAGCTCCTGCATCTACACGTCTCATGTTTTCCCTCATTGGCAAGTTTGGAATAAAGGAACAGACGAACATCGAGGAGAAGGTGCTACAGCTCAACTCCAACATGGTACGTCTCTCTAATTCGTATGTATATTTTTACAGTACCAATCATATTTCTAGTTATCAACGATTGTACTGATTACGTGCCACCCCTCTTAAAATACTTCCAGATGTTCAGATTGTTGGCAAGATCACTCCGGTCGAAGCAAGCTTTAACTGGCATGTGTTTTGATGTTGAGATCTCGCCGGATGCTGTAAGTCTGTCCCAGCTTCCTCCGAATCTGCTGACAAAACTAGCAAATGATTCCGGTCCCAAGATGAAAGGCATCAAGATAAAGCTTGTGCAGGCAAAGGACGATTCCTCTGTGGTGTATGCTGAAGTTGAGCATGACTTTGTTGACCTTGTTTTTGGCCTACTTTGCATTCCACTTGGATCCATAATCAGGGCTTATGGTGAGTGGTCACCGAACGGATGCATTGATAATCTTTACAACAGTATAGAGGAAACTGAGGAAGGGTTTGTTAAGAAAGACCTCCGAAGCTTACTTCTATCTCCAAAGCTGCTGTCTTTCTTTTCATGCAGCAATAATGTACTGCAAGTAGAAGAATTCGCTCCAGGACACGTGACTATGACTGCATGCTATATCTGCCTAAAGTACAGGTACCATGGTAAGGTACGCTGTAACGGCCATTGCAGTTACATCACGAACATGAAGACTGTTTGCGAGTTCAATCCAAAATGTCCATCCGGGGGAAGTGCCGGTGCTGTTAAAGATTATATCAAGGGAGGGCCAAGAAAATTCATGGTGACCAACGATCTGCAGATCCACCATTTCTCGTTGGCCAACTCTCTCCAAGCCATCTGTGCTGCCAAGATTCCATGGGAGAAGCTTGTGGAGAAAGAGCTCACCCTTGACAAAACTCAGGTAGTTTTACCCTACTGGTATATTGCTCTTTGTAAACATGCTTCATAGGAAGGCTGGACATCATGAAAGATTTCTAAATTCTCATTTTCGGGTGTTGTTGTCTTGCCAGGTTCTGAAGCTACTGAGAGCTGCCATGCTGACACATGGAGCGCTCAGCAGCGCGCTTCTGCCTCCAAAGAAGAAGTCGTATAACTTGTACTACTCCGGCTCTCTGGTGTAGCAAACCATTCACTCATCTGAAGTGTGAAGATGGGAAGAAATCACACTTGACAAAAGTCAGGTAGTTTTACCCTATATTTGCTCTTCGGAAACATATGCTTCATGGGAAGGCTGAACATCATGACACATTTCTAAATTCTCATTTTTCGGTGTTTTTGCCTCTCACCTGCAGGTTCTGAAGTTACTGAGAGCTGCCATGGTGGCACACGGAGCCCTCAGCAGCGCGCTTCTGCCTACAAAGAAGAAGCAGCCACATCACTTGTACTACCCCGGGTCTCTTGTGTATCAAACCATCCAGTCGTCTGAAGTCTGAAAATAGGAAGATGTTAGTTTGCATTGTTCTTGTTTTTAAATTGCAGAGGTTATGAACTTATGATTGATGTGCCATAATCATGTTGTTGGAGACCTGAAGTATGTCTTATCATGATGAATAGAATCATTTTGCATTACCGAAAAACGTTTTCGCCCCGCTTTATAGATAAAATAACAACCAATATACAAGGCGATGCACACTACAGAACAACACAACAACACATACACTCACCTAAGGCCAGATACATAGATGTCAAAGACCAATAACAACTCTCCAAACGACTTGAATTAGTCTAGAGAATGAACTAAGGGTGTGTTTGGTTGCCCGCATCGAGCCCAACCAGGCCCGCGCGGGAAGGGAGAGGCCTGTTTGGTTGCCTGGTTTTCCTGTTGGGCCTGCATCACACGCTCCTCAAAGCAGCCCAGAGCCTGGCTCGCTAGAAACCCTTGGATCGGCAGTTTCTCGTGAGCCAGGCTCAGTGCGGCGCGAGGTCGCACGGGCGGGAGCGAGGCGAGGGCGAGGGGGGATGGCGGGAGATGGAAATCTGGCGCGCCGTCCCGGCGCCAAATTAGCCTCACCCCCTTTCACTCGCTCAGCCATAGCCACTGCACCCTTTCTTCCCTACTGCCTCACCACCGGCGGCGGCTGCGATTTCAGATCTGCGCTATAGGCGGCGGAAGAGGCGGCGGCGTTTGCGGCGGATCTGGTGCTGCCCTTGCTGTTGGCCACCGTCTGTGCCATGGCTCCCCCTACGCCGTCCTCATCTCCGATGCCGGTAAGCAGCACCCCCTCCCCCTTTGTTAGCTCAGTGGTTAGGCTGTTAAGCTAGGTGTAGGATTGATTTCCCATTGAACGAATCGTCGATGTCGACTAGGTTATGCACGCACGGATGAGGCTGATAATCCAGGCAGCAACACTGATTAGTGTGATTCAAGCATGGGTCGTGTTCATGCACCAGAGAGCTGTTCGTCGTGCTGGGAGACCTTTGTTCCGCTATGGTCCATTGTTTCCCGGGAACAGGAGAGGATCCAAAATCTGAACTACATCTACAACTGCAATGACGTCGAGGTTCTGTGGATGCTTAGAATGAAAAGAGCACCATTTGCCAGGCTTGTCGAGACCTTCAGGAGCAGGGGGCTGTTACAAGATAGCATCAACACCAGTGTAGAAGAGCAAGTGGCGATGTTCCTCCATGTTGTTGGCCATAACCAGAGGTTCATGGTCATTCACAACACGTTCAGGAGGTCAATGGAGACCATCTCTAGGTACTTCAAGCAGGTGCTTTATGTTGTTGGGGAGCTTAGAAGAGAGATGATTAGGAGACCATCTGGCCAGACACCACCCAAGATTCGAGGAAGCCCAAGATGGTATCCATACTTCAAGGTGAGCATTGACAATATACACTTTTTATGGCTTGATATGCTTGTATTGTTCAAGTTGAGCACTAACACAGGCTTGTGATGCCATTTTCAGGATTGCATTGGGGCAATAGATGGTACTCATGTCACTGCCAGAGTTCCTAGGTCACAGTCTGGAGCATACAGGGGGAGGAAGCACTACACAAGCCAGAATGTGCTTGCTGCTATTGACTTTGATCTGAAGTTCACATATGTGCTGGCTGGCTGGGAGGGGTCAGCGCATGATGCTAACATTCTCACTGATAGCATGAGTCGACCTGATGGGATCAACATCCCCGACGGCAAGTTCTACCTTGGAGATGCTGGCTATGCATGTCGGCAGGGTATTCTTCCACCCTTCAGGAAAACAAGGTACCATCTCAACGAGTTCTCTGATAGGAACTATCCTAGGACTGCACAGGAGCTGTTTAATCTCAGACACTCCAGCCTTAGAGTAACTGTTGAGAGGACATTTGGAGCTCTGAAGAATAGGTTTAAGATCCTGGATCAGAAGCCATTCCACCCATAGCCCACTCAGGTTAATCTAGTTCTTGCTTGTTGCATTCTGCATAACTAGATCCTCCAGTGGGGCTTTGATGAACACATGCTTGAGGAGGAAGATGTCGAGCCTGACAATGTTGTAAGCTCCGGCCATGGTGTGGAGGCATTTGACAATGACGCTTGGAAGAACAAAAGGTTGGAGTGGGCAGAGGCGATGTGGCTTAACAGAGGTTAGTGCAGGATTTGAAGAAGATGGAAGAAGAACAAGAAGCAGCAGCAGCTAAAGCAGAAGCAGAAGTAGAAGAAGAGGAGAGGAAGAGGAAGATCTGGTAGCACCGATGAACTAGCCCCTATTTAGCCAATGGCTCTTAATAATTTGAACTGTCATTTGATAGTAGTTAGGATGAACTGTCATTTGTTTAAGTAGATGGCGCTACATGTTCAGATTCTGTGTGGTAAGCTCATCACTAGTTAGAAGTGGTCACAACACCTTATGCAGGTTGCAACCAAACACCATGCCATATGTACGCCTAATGCAATACGGACAACCAAACACCGGGTCAAAAATGGTTGTCTCATGCAACTAGGGGCATGCAGGCAACCAAACTATGTGCATCTGGCTTTTTTTGGCCTGCATCCCCTCAAACCGGCTCAATAGAGCCAGGCTCGCTGGGCCAGGCTGAGTCGGCAATGTAACCAAACACGCCCTAAGCATCACTATGGAGCCGCCGAAGCCCTCCCAGGGAAAAGACACCGTGAAGAGGTCAAGTTGAAAGTCAAGGAATTGTGAGCTCCAAGATGGTGCTTTCATGAAGGATGCAACACTACCCCCGCCCGTTCCAAAGATCCATATTTCCACCCGGAACACAATGAAGGACAAGGAGCAGTCATAAAGGATGCTTCAAGAAGGTGACGCCACCACCTCGGTTGGCCTTGTCAAAGTCAAACAAGGGTTTCACCCCGGCAAGCATACTCCGCCTCCCCCCAGGGTGCAGCCGATCACACGAGCCACAGTCGCACACCGTCACATAACGTCAAAACACCAGCAATCACACCGCCCACGCGGCCATGGCAGCTAGCCACCCACACCTACGCCGCACGCTCAGCACATGAGCACCATGGCTCCCACCACCCCGAGCTACCACCGAGGAAAAAAACACCCTAGAGTCCATCCATGGCGACCGATTCGACAATTGAATGGGGAGCCACCTGAAGGAAATATGCCCTACAGGAAATAATAAAGTTATTATTTATTTCCTCATATCATGATAAATGTTTATTATTCATGCTAGAATTGTATTAACCGGAAACATGATACATGTGTGAATACATAGACAAAACTATAGTCACTAGTATGCCTCTACTTGACTAGCTCATTAATCAAAGATGGTTGTGTTTCCTAACCATAGACATGTGTTGTCATTTGATTAGTGGGATCACATCATTAAAAGAATGATGTGATTGACATGACCCATTCCGTTAGCCTAGCACTTGATCGTTTAGTATACTGCTATTGCTTTCTTCATGACTTATACATGTTCCTGTAACTATGAGAATTATGCAACTCCCATTTACCGGAGGAACACTTTGGGTACTACCAAATGTCACAACGTAACTGGGTGATTATAAAGGAGTACTACAGGTGTCTCCGAAGGTACATGTTGAGTTGGCGTATTTCGTGATTAGGTTTTGTCACTCTGATTGTCGGAGAGGTATCTCTGGGCCCTCTTGGTAATGCACATCACTATAAGCCTTGCAAGCAATATAGCTAATGAGTTAGTTACGGAATGATGTATTACGTAACGAGTAAATAGACTTGCCGGTAACGAGATTGAACTAGGTATTGGATACCGACGATCGAATCTCGGGCAAGTAACATACCGATGACAAAGGGAACAACGTATGTTGTTATGCGGTTTGACCGATAAAGATCTTCATAGAATATGTAGGAACCAATATGGGCATCCAGGTCCCGCTATTGGTTATTGACTGAGAATGGTTCTAGGTCATGTCTACATAGTTCTCGAACCCGTAGGGTCCGCACGCTTAACGTTACGATGATAGTTTTATTATGAGTTTATAAGTTTTGATGTACCGAAGTTTGTTCGGAGTCCCGGATGTGATCATGGACATGACGAGGAGTCTCAAAATGGTCGAGACATAAAGATTGATATATTGGAAGCCTATGTTTGGACATCGGAATGGTTCTGGGTGAAATCGGGATTTTACCGGAACACCGGGGGGTTACCGGAACCCTCCCGGGGGATAATGGGCCTTAGTGGGCCAAGAGGGTGAAGAGGAGGGCCGGCCAGGGCAGGCCGCGCGCCCCCTCCCCCCCTAGTCCGAATAGGACAAGGAAGGGGGGCGGCGCCCCCCTTTCCTCTTTCCCCCCCTTTCCTTCTCCACCAAGGCAAGAGGCGGTCCTACTCCCGGTGGGAGTAGGACTCCTCAGCGCACCCCTAGGGGCGGCCGCACCTCCCCTCCCTCCTTTATATCTGGGGCGGGGCACCCCATAGACAGACAAGTTGATCTACGGATCGTTCCTTAGCCGTGTGCGGTGCCCCCTCCACCATATTCCACCTCGGTCATATCGTCGCGGAGTTTAGGCGAAGCCCTGCGCCGGTAGAACATCATCATCGTCACCACGCCGTTGTGCTGACGGAACTCATCTCCGGAGCTTTGCTGGATCGGAGGCCGGAGATCATCATCGAGCTGAACGTGTGCTGAACTCGGAGGCTCCGTACGTTTGGTGCTTGGATCGGTCGGATCGTGAAGACGTACGACTGCATCAACCACGTTTTGCTAAAGCTTCCGCTTACGGTCTACGAGGGTACGTGGACGAACACTCTCCCCTCTCGTTGCTGTACCATCACCATGATCTTGCGTGTGCGTAGGAAATTTTTTGAAATTACTACATTCCCCAACAGTGGCATCCGAGCCAGGTTTTATGCGTTGATGTTATATGCACGGGTAGAACACAAGTGAGTTGTGGGCGATACAAGTCATACTGCTTACCAGCATGTCATACTTTGGTTCGGCGGTATTGTGAGATGAAGCGGTCCGGACCGACATTACGCGTACGCTTACGCGAGACTGGTTTCACCGTTATGAGCACTCGTGCTTAAAGGTGGCTGGCGGGTGTCTGTCTCTCTCACTTTAGCTGAATCGAGTGTGACTATGCCCGGTCCTTGCGAAGGTTAAAACAGCACCAACTTGACGAACTATCGTTGTGGTTATTGATGCGTAGGTAAGAACGTATCTTGCTAAGCCCGTAGCAGCCACGTAAAATTTGCAACAACAAAGTAGAGGACGTCTAACTTGTTTTTGCAAGGCATGTTGTGATGTGATATGGTCAAGACGTGATGCTATATTTTATTGTATGAGATGATCATGTTTTGTAACCTAAGTTATCGGCAACTGGCAGGAGCCATATGGTTGTCGCTTTATTGTATGAAATGCAAACGCCCTGTAATTGCTTTACTTTATCACTAAGCGGTAGCGATAGTCGTAGAAGCAATAGATGGCGTAACGACAACGATGTTACGATGGAGATCAAGGTGTCGCGCCGGTAAGGATGGTGATCATGACGGTGCTTCGAAGATGGAGATCACAAGCACAAGATGATGATGGCCATATCATATCACTTATATTAATTGCATGTGATGTTTATCCTTTATGCATCTTATCTTGCTTTGATTGACGGTAGCATTTTAAGATGATCTCTCACTAATTATTAAGAAGTGTTCTCCCTGAGTATGCACCGTTGCGAAAGTTCTTCGTGCTGAGACACCACGTGATGATCGGGTGTGATAGGCTCTACGTTCAAATACAACGGGTGCAAAACAGTTGCACACGCGGAATACTCAGGTTATACTTGACGAGCCTAGCATATACAGATATGGCCTCGGAACACGGAGACCGAAAGGTCGAGTGTGAATCATATAGTAGATATGATCAACATAGTGATGTTCACCATTGAAACTACTCCATCTCACGTGATGATCGAATATGGTTTAGTTGATTTGGATCACGTGATCACTTAGATGACTAGAGAGATGTCTGTCTAAGTGGGAGTTCTTAAGTAATATGATTAATTGAACTTAAATTTATCATGAACTTAGTACCTGATAGTATTTTGCTTGTCTATGTTTGTTTCTAGATAGATGGCTCGTGTTGTTGTTCCGTTGAATTTTAATGCGTTCCTTGAGAAAGCAAAGTTGAAAGATGATGGTAGCAATTACACGGACTGGGTCCGTAACACTACTAGGGAAAAGCCTAGCAGCAGCGCGGGTTTTGGCCCTCTCGATGAGCGGGTAGTGCGGCGCTACTAATAAGGCGCTTCTGACTAACATATAGCAAGATGGCGTGTTGACCCACGCTACTGCTACACATGAATAGCTGCAACGCTCTTTAGAAAAGGGCGCTATTGATATTATCTGCAGCGCCCTTTTCAGGGAAGCGCTACTGGTAAGTCGGCGCTACTGCTAAATCCCCCCCTCGCTACTACTAGTTTTATTAGTTTTTTTTCCTGCATATTTGTTTTTTATTTGTTTTGCATTTGAATAGGCTTTATACAATAATCTTTAGCATATCATCCATATACAAATGTAATCATAGCATATACATACAATTAGTCTCATCAAATCATGTCATCATCATAATCATCATCCAACACAAAGTGGTCTCTCGTCATCAATCTCGAAAATAGCGATACAAGTCTCGATTACTTGCAAATACATCGTCATCCATCTAAACAATGATATACACGAGAATAGCTATCACTTTGAGTACATGAGTTTGTATCCCTCTCTCGCATTAGCGTGAACCTAAACTAAGTACTGCGTGTCGCTCGAAACCGAAAACCGGTACACAGGTACACCTCCGGCCACTTGTCGTATATATACTCCTGGCGTAGCACTTCTTTGCCATTTATGATCTATGCACCTGCATCGTCACATGAGTCGATGATATGCAACATATATAGTTGAGCAACACAAAGAGACAGACTTGGCAAAAATAGAAACAACATATCATAAGCATAAATAACAAAGTTCATCGTACCCAAAATGACCTAACTAGAGTGATTTTCGCTAGTCGAGGAGGAGGACGGTTTAATTACAACACAAATAAAGTTTCACCGTGCATAACTCAAAGTTTTGTCATAAAAGAAAGTATGGACTAAACGGACACATTGTCATATATTGACAATCACTCCATCATGTCGTGCCATCCATCGAAGTCAGGGAGATAGTCATCGAGCTTAGTGAAAGGCTTCATGTCGAGATGCTGAGAGGCTATCCATGTTCGGACGTCTTCCCGCGACATTTGTCCTTCTGCATGGAACATCCCTGTTTTTCCGATGACCTCATTCATGATGATTTGGGCAAGTTCGCGCTGGATGTTATAGAACTCAACTCGATGTCGATGATCCTTGATATCTCCTATGTCCTTTGCCCATTGTAGAATATGGGCATCGCTATATCTAGGTGCCATGTGAAGGTTCTGGTGATCCCGTCGGTACTCCAGCATGTGGTGTAGGACATAGAATCCATCATTAAGAGAATCGTTTGGTTCTTTGGATGCAGCAGAAGTCGGTCTTATGGCTGAAGGCGCCCCGCCGCCCTTCTCTTCTTGTCCCTAACCTCTCCACCCCTTGCTTGGTAGTAAAACATAGCACTGTCGAGAACATCTTTGATGTGGGTGTAATCCTTTTTGTGAATGTTCTTCGATGAGTCCAAGTAAAGAGCGTGGGAGAATCGGGGGTAGAGGATGATGAGGATGGCGCGCCCGCCGCTGCGCAAAATAAGTACACCTCAAATTAATTAGCCTCCACCGTGCAAATGAATTATTGAAATTGAAGGAAGGATAGCAGCGCGGATGACTTACACGGGATGATAAGGCACGAGAATCGCCTCTTTGTCCTTATTGGCGAGCATAGGCTGGCGATGTAATCCTCTCGTATTCACGATCTTGTGCACAGACTCCCAAGAAGCCCTCGTGCATGTAGTGCGGGTCAGCGACACACGATAAAACGATCTGCTCAACCCTAATGATGTAGCTCATGTGCAAGGCATAAAGGCGGACAAAAGTAAAATCCAGCTTCTTCACGTGAAACATGTCGAATATGTAATCGAATCGGAGGAAGAACTTATCCGCGGGGAAGCCCTCGACGTACGACATTTGCTGCGGAACGTTAACCACGTAGAGTGGGTATCCTGGATCTTTCGAGGCGATGAGGCCTTTCTCTACCCGCAGCACATCGTCATGAAGTCTCCTTAGATCGCCGAATCTGGCCCGTAGCGCTGTTTTAGGTAGGATTGGTCGACCGGGGATATGCCATTTATCCTCATCGGGATATCTACACGGTCCTTAAGCGAGGGCTCTTTGAAGCGGCTGGATCATAGAATCAGCTTTTTGCCTTTCCTCGCTCTCTTCCTAGGCTTCTTTACCACGGATGGTCGTCAATAACACGTTGAGGCGGTAATTCAGGCACCGACTCATGATGCTCAAACCGACGAGGCGCCGATATAGACATACTGTTCAGCGCCATCGTCATCCTCATCCTCATCCATGGCGACGTCATCAACCTCTAATGGAGCCACCTGCTTACCCCGTCCGCTATCACCCAACCCGACACCCGATGCTAATTGGGTAGGTGGGGTGTTGATGTTCATACCTTGCTGAGGCTGCATGCTCGTGGGTGTGCTCCCGGCCGCCTCCAGACGAAGCAGACTCTTTGGCCACAACAGGACCCACCCATTGCAACAATCACCAAGCCGCCGCGGGGTCTCGTCGTCAACCCCCACTAGTATTAGAGGAGGCAAATTCACGTGGCCGGTTTAACACCGCCACGGAAACCTTGAAGGCGTTCGGGGATCGGCGGTTGTGGAACAATGGTTCCTTCGGCTCCATTATCGTCCCCTTTCCCACGTCCACCTTACATTCGCCGATGGTGTACAATATGGTGCACGGGTTTCGTCGACCTGCAAAGAAAAGTCTGCGACGTGAGACATCCGAAAGGCAGCGAAAACGGAGATTATACATTTATATTGAAGGGGCGGTGTGGCGAGATACCGTGAGGGCGTCGAGCTCAGCCTAAAGAGGAGGCACCACCGAAAGCACGTCCGGTGCGGCGGCGGTCGCGGGAGCGGTGCGGGAGCAAAGCGGGAGCCGGCGGGAGCATGTGCTGCCAAGAAGTCGCAAGGGAAAGTCCTCTGCATTTTTTTTGGATTTTCCCTTGTCCAAGTGTGAACGCCCGTCACCAAGGAAGTAGATATATCTGCAATCGCTTTGTTTTGCGGCAGCTACCGCTATATGCGATTATGCGAGATGATTTCTTCTCAACCACAATCTCAACCTTCTTGTCGATGCTTTCTTGATTAACCTCCGTCTTTCCTTTTTCTCCTCCGTGGTCTCACGGTAGTACTTCTTCCACGTGGCGCCGTCTCCGACACCATGCACGCGTCCATCGACGGTCGAGTATCCACGGTTGTCGTTTCAATATGTTCAACGCCGGTTGAATGGAGTGTCCCACTTGGCCTCGCCAATGCCTCGACGGCGAAGTCGCTTTGCCGCAATCGGTGTTGCTCTCTCTGCAAAAGGCACAAGGATCGTTTACAAATATGACTAACGTGTGCAGTCGAATTGATCAGAAACTAAAATTACCAGCAGTCTCATGAACTCCGTAATGACCGGTGTTGTCTCATAAACCTTCTTCAGTGGGTCCCAACGGTGGCGGGCCCTCAGGACGTCACGCTCCTGCGGGATGGTGAAATCCGCCAAGGGGTCTGGGATGCCCAGACTCGCGGCTTCCGCGTCCTCCTTGGCCCATTTGGACCTCTTTCCGCCGTAACCACGACTTCCGAGGTGGTGAGTCCCAATGTTCCTCTTTTGAAGACCCTTCATGTACTTAGACTTTTCTTTGGCAGCTTCGGCCTCGCAAGCCTACTTGAATATTTGAAACTACTCTTCCGTGATTGTCGGACTTTCCTTTACAATCTCAGAGTAGGGTTCCCCGTCGTTGATCTTTGCTTTCACTCGATTTTTCCAGGCGTCCAACGCGTTGCTAAACTTGGTCATGGCGTGTTTGTTTATCTTCTTCATTGCCGGGTCATTGTCTGGATCTTCATAATCCTTCTCATTCCGGCCCGGGAACAAGAATATCTAGTGAAACTTCTTTAGGAGGGAGCTCCTCATATTTTCTATCTTCTTTAGATTCTCATCGTTGGTGGTGGCGGTTGTCCGTATGATGCAGCCTATTTGATTGCCGTAGCACGCACGCGCTTCCTCGGGCGCCTTTGGCTCAAAATTGTCGTCGTCCACCTCCGTGACCACCAGTCTAGTAGTCCTGAGTTTGTTAGGAACCCGTTGCCTCTTTGCTTTCGGTTCTACACCGGCTCCGCTCCCAAAGGCAGCACCGGTCTCGGCGCCGGTCTCGATGCCGGTCTGAATCTCAGCGCGGTGTCGGTCTCAAGACCGGTCTGCGTGTCGGTCTCAGCACCGGTCTGCGTGTCGGTCTCGATCCCGATGCCACTGGTGGGCCCAAGAACAACATCTGTTGATCATCGGTAAAGCTAAAAATTAAATCGCCGCCCGGTTGACGTCATCGCAATCACCAGAACCCTGTCCTTCATCGTTGCTAGCCATGTTTCCTATGATTAAATCTAGTCAATTAATTCTAGACCTAATAAAATGAATAATGACATAAAAAGGACTATTGTTTTGCGGGAATGTTGACTCCTTCTGGTGCGGCAAATCCGGGCACTCGGTATGTCCTAGTTTGTAGCACAAGTCATGCCGAAATTCATGGGAAATTTCGGCATGACCTTTGCTAAAAAGTGGACAAATCGAGAACCTGAAATTTGCCGGAACAGAAATGAATCAACATTCCGGCAAAACATAGGCCACTCAACATCATTCCCTGGAAACAACAAAGCCACTTGGGCACAATCGAACAACTTCAATGAAAAGATATAACATGACCACTTCAATGAAAAATAAAATTTGCCTAAATTCTTTTCCTTGAAAAATAGTGGTCTTTTCAAAAATCAAAAACCTTTGCCAATCTACTTAACCTAGCTTGTTAATCCAACGAACCTAATTAACCTACCTATTTAACCTAGCTAGTTAATCTAGTTTACCTAGATAATTAACCCTAATTAAACTAGTTAACGCAGCTAGTTCTCTGTCAACGCCTAAAATAAATTTTTGCACTAATTAACATGGATAATTAACCTAATTAAACTAGTTAACCTGACTAGTTCTCTGTCAAAGCCCTAACTAAGTTTTTGCACTAACCTAGATAATTAACCTAATTAAACTAGTTAACCTAACTACTTCTCTGTCAATGCCCTAACTAAATTTTTGCCCTAACCTAGATAATTAACCTAATTAAACTGACTAACCTATGCATGAGAGAGAGAGGAGGGGTGGGGGCTTACAGATGATATGGCTCGGTGGTGGCGGCGGAGGCGGTGGTGGCGAGGAGGCGAGGACATCTCCGTGACGGCGAGGAGGCAGGGGCGTCTTGGTGACGGCGAGGAAGGTGGCGCCGATGCGGCTCGGTGGTGTTGACGAGCAGCAGCGGCTCCGTGGCGTTAGGGGCGGCTCGGTGTCGTCGACGGCGCGACGGCTCTGGTGGCGTCGTCGTCGGGGCGGCGGGGCGAGAATCGAGGAGACGGCGACGCTTGGCTAACGCCGGATCCGATGCGCTAGGTGTCTGCCAGTTATTCGTCGTCGTTGCCATGTCATGTGCTTGCGTGTTGCACTTTGCCATGTCATCATATCCATTTCATATCATGTCATCATGTGCATTTCATTTTGCATACGTGTTCATTTCTTGCATCCGAGCATTTTCCCCGTTGTCCGTTTTGCAATCCGGCGCTCCTATGTCATCCGGCGTCCCCTTCTTGCCTCTTTTCATGTGTGGGTATTAAACTTTCTCGGAATGGCCCGAGGTTTGCCAAGCGGCCTTGGTATAGTACCGGTAGACCGCCTGTCAAGTTTCGTGCCATTTGGAGGTCGTTTGATACTCCAACGGTTAACCGGGTAACCGTAAAGCCCTCTTTTGTTTGCAGCCCAACACCCCTTCCAAAGTGGCCCAAAACCCAGCAAACTCCCCTCCATGCTCTCGGTCGTTCGATCACGATCGCGTGGCCGAAAACCGCACCTCATTTGGACTCTCCTAGCTCCCTCTACCTATAAATAAGCCCCTCCCCCCGAAATTCGCGGATCAATCCCTGTCCAAACCCTAACCTAGGTCCTCTCCGCAGCCGGACATGTCCGATCTCCCCCGGACGCGTCCGCTCCGCCGCCCTCCGCCAACCGGCGTCAGCCACGTGGCGCGCCGCCGCCTCCCACCGCTGCCGGCCCAGCCGGGGCAGAGCTGAGCCAGCAGCAGCCCGCCCGCCGCCGCCTCGCCGCGCCCGGCGCCGCCGCCCGACCAGCGCCTGCCTCCGCCGCCGCCTCCGCCGCCCGCCCGGCGGCAGCGCCAGCCTCGCCGCCATCCCGCCGGAGGCTACCCCCGCGCCGCCCGCGGCTCGCGACCATTGCCGCCTCGTTGATCGCCGGCCGTCTGCCGGCCTCGCCAGCCGCCGCCCGCCGCCGCCTGCCTCCACCCGCGCCGCCGGCGCGGATCCGGCCAGATCCGGCCGCCCCGGCCCCTCCGTCCCCGATCTCCGGCCGTCTTCCTCCCCTCTAGCTCCAACTCTGGCGAGAACCCCGATGAACCTCGTAATCCGTGCAAGAGGTTGACCCCGAATCCACTAAGTCCCCGTTTCTGGGTAATTTTCATGCCATGTTCATGCCATCACATCTCTGCATCCGTAGCTCCGTTTCATGCGTATAATATGTCAAATTGTTCGCCTCGACGAGTATATCATTTCATTCCATTGCACCATTTTCATTTGAGTTAATATTGATGCCCGAAATGCTGTTGGAAGAGTGTATGTTGATGTTAATCTGCTGAAACTGTTATAACTTGCTCATTTGTCATTTTTGCCATGATTGATGTGTGCATCCTATGAGGTTGATGTCTTCATGTGTTTTGATCTATGCCATGCCATATTTCCAGGGGTGTATGCCATGTATTTTTGTGATCAATGTGGTGACTAGCACAAGCATGCAAACTAGGCTTCGTGATATTGCTGATTTTAGTCCCTGTTCTGCTGTTATTTTGATGCCATGTCAACTTGATGCTACAGAGAGATCCATGCTTATTTTGAGATACTTCAGTAAGGGTGTTTTGAACATATGGTTATTTTCTATCCATTAGTGCCCTTTTTTGAAATTATGGAGTAGTCTAGCATGTCATTTGAGTGCTCTACTTTTGCTTCAAAATGTTTCCTGGCAGATTGTTTACTTGCTATTTAATTTAGCCAAGCTTGCTATAGTTGATCCTTGCATGCTATGGACTTGTTCTTGCCTTGGTTGGTTACATAAACATGTCTTCTTGATGATGCTATGCTTATCTTGTCATGCAATGACTTGTGGTGAGTGAATCGAGCTTGTTAAGTAGTGTACTTCTTTGTTCTTTGTTTTGCTAGGCTGAATCTGTTATTTCGTGATGCTATATAAACATGTTGCTACTAATCATTCTATGCATAATCTGGAGATGTTCTATAAACATGTTTTGATCTACATGTTATGCCCTATCCATCCAATCCCCTGGTTGCATTTATAGGTTGCTGTAGCTTGTTGTAATCTTGCTCTAAAGTTGCTTCATAATGTTGCTGTCAGCCTGTTAACATTAAGTTCCATGTTTCCATGATTGTTTGCTAGTGATCCATGGACCCTATGACCTTGCTATTGCCATGCTTAGCTTCAAAAACATGCCTTCTTACTGTTGGTTGCCTTGCCATGCCATGTATTGCTCTGTGGTGAGTGGTTCAAGCTCACCAACATGCCTACTTATTGTTGTTCCTGCCATGTTTGAATCTGTAATATAATTTACCATGTTTACATGCGTGCCATCATATTTTCCGTGCCCTTTTGGCTCATGGTCAGTAAGGGACTGTTGTTCTATGCATTTAGTAGTATCATGCCATGCCTTTGTTTGCCATGATATGTTCCTGTAACATGTTGTTTGATAGCTCTAAACATTGCAACCTGATGTTATTTCTGCTAAAGTCTGAAACTGTTATTATTTGCAATATCTCCATGTCTTTTCGAGCATGTTCTAGTGATTTCTGGAGATAGCTCAGTGTTATGCTTTACGTGTACTTCATGCCCATGCCTTTTGTTATTATGTTGGGGTGCTGTAGCATGTTGTTTTGATGCTTGCAATATGCCTAGTTGCTGTTTTGGACAGATTGTTGTTATGTCTTGTATAGTGTGTGTGTGTGTTGAACCGTTGCTCCGTTTTGAGTGTGCTCTATATGAAACTTGCTTGTTTTTGCATGTAGCTTCATATTATCATGTTGCATCCTTGTTTTGAGGTGTTTGCTTGATGTTTGTATGCATTTTGCATCAATGCCATGTTTAACTTGTTTTGCTCATATCTTATAGGCCGTAGCTCCGAACTAAATGAACTTTATATGTAACTTGACTAGAATTTCGTGTAGATCCTCTTGGTGCTCTTTAAACTTGCTGTTTAACAACTTGAACATAAGGTTTGTTCAGATCTGGACCAATTTTGAAATTTGCATATGAGGACTTACCGGAATTGTTATATGTTGTTCCCGGTCTCATTTAAACTTGCCTTGATGAGTTGTTCTTGTCTGCATCATCTCTTGCCATGAGTAGCTTCATGTAGCCTTTGTCATGCATCATGCTTGTTGTGCATCATGTCTTGTCTATGTGTGGTGTGTTTACCATGTTGTGTGCTTCTTCTCGATAGTTCCTATTTCGTTGCGGTCGCGAGGATTCGTTCGTCTACGCTTGGTTTGTCTTTGTGGCTTCATCTTCTTCATGGACTCGTTCTTCTTCCTTGCGGGATTTCAGGCAAGATGACCGCTACCCTGGATCTCACTACTATCATTGCTATGCTAGTTGCTTCGTTCTATCGCTATGCTGCGCTACCTATTACCTGTTTATCAAGCCATCCCATATTGCCATGAACCTCTAACCTTTGACACCATTCCTAGCAAACCATTGTTTGGCTATGTTACCGCTTTGCTCAGCCCCTCTTATAGAGTTGCTAGTTGCAGGTGAAGTTCAAGATTTCTCCATGGTGGACAGGGTTTATGTTGGGATATCACAATATCTCTTTTATATTATTAATGCATCTATATATTTGGTAAAGGGTGGAAGGCTCGGCCTTATGCCTGGTGTTTTGTTCCACTCTTGCAGCCCTAGTTTCCGTCATACCGGTGTTATGTTCCCGGATTTTGCGTTCCTTACGCGGTCGGGTGATTTATGGGACCCCCTGACAGTTCGCTTTGAATACAACTTGTCCAGCAAAGCCCAACCTTGGTTTTACCATTTGCCTCACCACCACCTACTTTTTCCCTTGGGAGTTGCTCTCTCGAGGGTCATCTTTATTTTAGCCCCCCCGGGCCAGTGCTTGTCTAAGTGCTGGTTCGAACCGAGTAGACTGCGGGGCCCCTCGGGGCAACTCAAGGTCTGGTTTTACTCGTAGGATGTCTAATCCGGTGTTGCCCTGAGAACGAGATATGTGCAGCTCCTATCGGGATTATCGGCGCATCGGGCGGCTTTGCTGGTCTTGTTTTACCATTGTCGAAATGTCTTGTAAACCGGGATTCCGAGACTGATCGGGTCTTCCTGGGAGAAGGTCTATTCCTTCATTGATCGCGAGAGCTTGTCATGGGCTAAGTTGGGACACCCCTGCAGGGTATAAACTTTCGAGAGCCGTGCCCACGGTTATGTGGCAGATGGGAATTTGTTAATGTCCGGTTGTAGATAACTTGACACCAGATCCGAATTAAAACGCATCAACCGCGTGTGTAGCTGTGATGGTCTCTTCTCGGCGGAGTCCGGGAAGTGAACACGGTTTCTGTGTTATGTTTGACGTAAGTAGGTGTTCAGGATCACCTCTTGATCATTGCTAGCTTCATGACCGTTCCGCTTGTTTCTATTCTCGCTCTCATTTGCGTATGTTAGCCACCATATCATGCTTAGTCGCTGCTGCAACTTCACCACTTTACCCATTCCTTTCCCATTAAGCTTTGCTAGTCTTGATACCCATGGTAATGGGATTGCTGAGTCCTCGTGGCTCACAGATTACTACAACAACAGTTGCAGGTACAGGTTATACGATGATCATGACGCGAGAGTGATGTTGCTTGTTTTGGACTTCTTCTTCTGCTTCTTCTTCGATCAGGGGATAGGTTCCAGGTCGGCAGCCTGGGCTAGCAGGATGGATGTCGTTTGAGTTTCTGTTTGTGTTTCATCCGTAGTCGTATGGTGATCTTATGTATGAGATGATGTTGTATTCGTGTGGCATTGTATGCCTCTTGTATGTATCCCCATCTATTATGTAATGTTGATGTAATGATATCCACCTTGCAAAAGTGTTTCAATACGCGGGTCTATCCTTGGTGGGACCTTCGAGTTCCTTTTGGATAGGGTCACATATTGGGCGTGACACGCGCGCGGGGTGGGTTTGAGGGACGATTTGGGGGAAGTGGTGGCCGGGGGGAAATAGTTTTTTGGCTAAGTCAAACTTAGCGGTAGCGCGTTTCGCAAAACGCGCTATAGCTAAGATAGCTATAGCGCTTTCTTCAAAAGGCGCTGCTGCTATAGCTATGTAAATTTCTTCCTTTTTGAATTTCCTATTCTGTTTCTATAGCGGGGGTCTAGGACACGCGCTGCAGCTACGTTAGCTATAGCGCCTCTTACAAACAAACGCTGCTGCTATGTCTTCCTCCGATTTTTCGCTTTTTCGTTTATTTTGCTTTACATTTTATTTTTCCCTTTCTCCTTTTTCTATTTCTTTCATTTTCATTTAAATTTATATTTTTTTCATCTTATTTTATTTTCGTTAGTAGTAGCGCTCTTCCCAGAAACGCGCTGCTAACTGTGCTCTAGTAGTAGCGCGTTTATTAGAAGATCGCTACTGCTATGCGTAGCCTAGCATTTTGCCAATGGGAATATTAGTAGTAGCGCTTTCTTTACCACAAGCGCTACTGCTACGTTTGTGTCTGTAGCGCGGTTTTTATTTGCTCGCTACTGCTATATAGCACTAGCGCAGTTTTTTGACCCGCGCTGTTGCTACATTTCTGTGTACAAGGTTTTCCCTAGTAGTGTAACCTGAGGATTATCCTCATTGCTGCACAGAAAAGTTATGTCCTGGAAGCACCGCTGGGTGCGAACTGCTGCTGATGTAACCGACGGCGTTAAGAACGTCTAGCGAGCAAAGCTGATGACTACTCGATAGTTCGATGTGCCATGCTTTACAGCTTAGAACCGGGTCTTCAACGACGTTTTGAACGTCATGGAGCATATGAGATGTTCCAGAGTTGAAGTTAATATTTCAAGCAAATGCCCGAATTGAGAGATATGAAGTCTCCAATAAGTTCTATAGCTGCAAGATGGAGGAGAATAGTTACGTCGGTGAACACATACTCAAAATGTCTGGGTATAATAATCACTTGATTCAAGCGGGAGTTAATCTTCCGATGATAGTGTCATTGATGAATTCTCCAATCACGCCACCAAGCTACAAGAGCTTCGTGATGAACTATAATATGCAAGGGATGAACAAGACTATTCCCGAGCTCTTCGCAATCTTTGAAAGCTGCGGAGGTAGAAATCAAGAAGGAGCATCAAGTGTTGATGGTTAACAAAACCACCAGTTTCAAGAAGAAGGGCAAAGGGAAGAAGAAGGAACTTCAAAAAGAACGGCAAGCAAGTTGCTGCTCAAGAGAAGAAACCCAAGTCTGGACCTAAGCCTGGCCGAGTGCTTCTCTCGCAAGCGATCGACTTTGGAAGCGGAACTGCCCCAAGTATTTGGCGGATAAGAAGGATGGCAAAGTGAACAAAGGTATATGTGATATACATGTTATTGATGTGTACCTTACTAATGCTCGCAGTAGCACCTGGGTATTTGATACTGGTTCTGTTGCTAATATTTGCAACTCGAAACAGGGACTACGGATTAAGCAAAGATTGGCTAAGGACGAGGTGATGATGCGCGTGGGAAATGGTTCCAAAGTTGATGTGATCGCGGTCGGCACGCTACCTCTACATCTACCATCGGGATTAGTTTTAGACCTAAATAATTGTTATTTGGTGCCAGCGTTGAGCATGAACATTATATCTGGATCTTGTTTGATGCGAGACGGTTATTCATTTAAATCAGAGAATAATGGTTGTTCTATTTATATGAGTAATATCTTTTTATGGTCATGCACCCGTGAAGAATGGTCTATTTTTTATTGAATCTCGATAGTAGTGATACACATATTCATAGTGTTGAAACCAAAAGATGCAGAGTTGATAACGATAGTGCAACTTATTTGTGGCACTGCCGTTTAGGTCATCAGTGTAAAGCGCATGAAGAAACTCCATACTGATGGACTTTTGGAATCACTTGATTATGAATCACTTGGTACTTGCGAACCGTGCCTTATGGGCAAGATGACTAAAACGCCGTTCTCCAAAACTATGGAGCGAGCAACTGATTTATTGGAAATCATACATACTGATGTATGTGGTCCAATGAATGTTGAGGCTCGCGGCGGGTATCGTTATTTTCTCACCTTCACAGATGATTTGAGCAGATATGGGTGTATCTACTTAATGAAACACAAGTCTGAAACATTTGAAAAGTTCAAAGAATTTCAGAGTGAAGTGGAAAATCATCGTAACAAGAAAATAAAGTTTCTATGATCTGATCGTGGAGGAGAATATTTGAGTTACGAGTTTGGTCTACAGTTGAAACAATGCGGATAGTTTCGCAACTCACGCCACCCGGAACACCACAGCGAAATGGTGTGTCCGAACGTCGTAATCGTACTTTACTTGATATGGTGCGATCTATGATGTCTCTTACCGATTTACCGCTATCGTCTTGGGGTTATGCTTTAGAGACGGCTGCATTCACGTTAAATAGGGCACCAACAAAATCCGTTGAGACGACGCCTTATGAACTGTGGTTTGGCAAGAAACCAAAGTTGTCGCTTCTTAAAGTTTGGGGCTGCGATGCTTATGTGAAGAAACTTCAACCAGATAAGCTCGAACCCAAATCGGAGAAATGTGTCTTCATAGGATACCCAAAGGAGACTATTGGGTACACCTTCTATCACAGATCCGAGGGCAAAATTTTCGTTGCTAAATCGGATCCTTTCTAGAGAAGGAGTTTCTCTCGAAAGAAGTGAGTGGGAGGAAAGTAGAACTTGATGAGATAATCGTATCTACTCCCTTATTGGAAAGTAGTTCATCACAAGAACCGGTTCTGTGACAACTACACCAATTAGTGAGGAAGCTAATGATATTGATCATGAAACTTCAGATCAAGTTTCTCTTGA
The DNA here is from genome assembly GCA_021437245.1 of Aegilops speltoides. Classification (NCBI taxonomy): domain Eukaryota; kingdom Viridiplantae; phylum Streptophyta; class Magnoliopsida; order Poales; family Poaceae; genus Aegilops; species Aegilops speltoides. Next base: position 493,170,942 of record CM038142.1, read on the forward strand.
ACCTCGAGGTCTACCAGAGTAAGATCCGCACTGAGTGGTACGGTAATCCTATTCTGGAAGTCATGTTACTTGAGCATGATGAACCTACGAACTATGAGGAAGTGATGATGAGCCCAGATTCCGCAAAATGGCTAGAGGCCATGAAATCTGAGATGGGATCCATGTATGAAAACAAAGTTTGGATTTTGGTTGACTTGCCGATGATCGACAAGCCATTGAGAATAAATGGATCTTTAAGAAGAAGACTTACACTGATGGTAATGTAACTGTCTATAAATCTCGACTTGTTGCGAAAGGTTTTCGGCAAGTTCAAGGGGTTGACTACGATGAGACTTTCTCACCCGTAGCGATGCTTAAGTCTGTCCGAATCATGTTAGCTATTGCTGCATTTCATGATTATGAAATTTGGCAAATGGATGTCAAAACTGCATTCTTGAATGGATTTCTAGAAGAAGAGTTGTATATGATGCAGCCATAAGGTTTTGTTGATCCAAAAGGTGCTAAAAAAGTGTGCGAGCTCCAGCGATCCATTTATGGACTGGTGCAAGCATCTCGGAGTTGGAATAAACGTTTTGATAGTGTGATCAAAGCATATGGTTTTATACAGACTTTTGGAGAAGCCTCAGTATTTACAAGAAAGTGAGTGGGAGCTCAGAGCATTTCTGATTTTATATGTAGATGACATATTATTAATTGGAAATGATATAGAATTTCTGGATAGCATAAAGGGATACTTGAATAAAAGTTTTTCAATGAAAGACCTCGGTGAAGCTGCTTACATATTAGGCATCAAGATCTATAGAGATAGATCAAGACGCTTAATAGGACTTTCACAAAGCACATACCTTGACAAAATTTTGAAAAAGTTCAAAATGCATCAGGCAGAGAAAGGATTCTTGCCTGTGCTACAAGGTGTGAAGTTGAGTCAAACTCAATGCCCGACCACAGCAGAAGATAGAGAGAAAATGAAAGATGTTCCCTATGCTTCAGCCATAGGCTCTATCATGTATGCAATCTTGTGTACCGGACTGACGTATGCTTAGCAATAAGCTTGGCAGGAAGGTACCAAAGTAATCCAGAGTGGATCATCGGACAGAGTCAAGAACATCCTGAAATACCTGAAAAGGACTAAGGATATGTTTCTCGTATATGGAGGTGACAAAGAGCTAGTCGTAAATGGTTACGTCGATGCAAGCTTTGACACTGATCCGGACGATTCTAAATCGCAAACCGGATACGTGTTTATATTAAATGGTGGAGCTGTAAGTTGGTGCAGTTCTAAACAAAGCGTCGTGGCGGGATCTACATGTGAAGCGGAGTACATAGCTGCTTCTGAAGTAGCAAATGAAGGAGTCTGGATGAAGGAGTTCATTTCTGATCTAGGTGGCATACCTAGTGCATCGGGAACAATGAAGATCTTCTGTGACAATACTGGAGCAATTGCCTTGGCAAAGGAATCCAGATTTCACAAGAGGACCAAGCACATCAAGAGACGCTTCAATTCCATTCGGGACCAAGTCCAAGTGGGAGACATAGAGATTTGCAAGATACATACAGATCTGAATGTTACAGAACCGTTGACTAAGCCTCTCTCACGAGCAAAACATGATCAGCACCAAGACTCCATGGGTGTTAGAATCATTACTATGTAATCCAGATTATTGACTCTAGTGGAAGTGGGAGACTGAAGGAAATATGCCCTAGAGGTAATAATAAAGTTATTATTTATTTCCTCATATCATGATAAATGTTTATTATTCATGCTAGAATTGTATTAACCGGAAACATGATACATGTGTGAATACATAGACAAAACTATAGTCACTAGTATGCCTCTACTTGAGTAGCTCATTAATCAAAGATGGTTATGTTTCCTAACCATAGACATGTGTTGTCATTTGATTAGTGGGATCACATCATTAGAAGAATGATGTGATTGACAAGACCCATTCCGTTAGCCTAGCACTTGATCGTTTAGTATACTGCTATTGCTTTCTTCATGACTTATACATGTTCTGTAACTATCGAATTATGCAACTCCGTTTACGGAGGAACACTTTGGTACTACCAAACGTCACAACGAATCGGGTGATTATAAAGGAGTACTACAGGTGTCTCCGAAGGTACATGTTGAGTTGGCGTATTTCGAGATTAGGTTTTGTCACTCCGATTGTCGGAGAGGTATCTTTGGGCCCTCTCGGTAATGCACATCACTATAAGCCTTGCAAGCAATATAGCTAATGAGTTAGTTACGGAATGATGTATTACATAACGAGTAAAGAGACTTGCCGGTAACGAGATTGAACTAGGTATTGGATACCGACGATCGAATCTCGGGCAAGTAACATAACGATGACAAAGGGAACTACGTATGTTGTTATGCGGTTTGACCGATAAAGATCTTCGTAGAATATGTAGGAACCAATATGGGCATCCAGGTCCCGCTATTGGTTATTTACCGAGAATGGTTCTAGGTCATGTCTACATAGTTCTCGAACCCGTAGGGTCCGCACGCTTAACGTTACGATGATAGTTTTATTATGAGTTTATAAGTTTTGATGTACCGAAGTTTGTTCGGAGTCCCGGATGTGATCACGGACATGACGAGGAGTCTCAAAATGGTCGAGACATAAAGATTGATATATTGGAAGCCTATGTTTGGACATCGGAATGGTTCCGGGTGAAATCGGGATTTTACGAGAACACCGGGGGGTTACCGGAACCCTCCCGGTGGATAATGGGCCTTAGTGGGCCAAGAGGGAGAAGAGGAGGGCCGGCCAGGGCAAGCCGCACGCCCCCTCCCCCCCTAGTCCGAATAGGACAAGGAAGGGGGGGCGGCGCCCCCCTTTCCTCTTTCCCCTCCCCCCTTTCCTTCTCCACCAAGGCAAGAGGGGGGGAGTCCTACTCCCGGTGGGAGTAGGACTCCTCCAGGCGCATAGGGGCCGGCGGCACCTCCCCCCTCCCTTCTTTATATACGGGGGCGTGGGGCACCCCATAGACACACAAGTTGATCTACGGATCGTTCCTTAGCCGTGTGCGGTGCCCCCCTCCACCATATTCCACCTCGGTCATATAGTCGCGGAGTTTAGGCGAAGCCCTACGCCGGTAGAACATCATCATCGTCACCACGCCGTCGTGCTGACGGAACTCATCTCCGGAGTTTTGCTGGATCGGAGGCCGGAGATCGTCATCGAGCTGAATGTGTGCTGAACTCGGAGGCTCCGTACGTTCGGTGCTTGGATCGGTCGGATCGTGAAGACGTACGACTACATCAACCGCGTTGTGCTAATGCTTCCGCTTACGGTCTACGAGGGTACGTGGACGAACACTCTCCCCTCTCATTGCTATACCATCACCATGATCTTGCGTGTGCGTAGGAAATTTTTTGAAATTACTACGTTCCCCAACACCACCAGCCCGCGAAGAGGTGAAATTGCAGGAGCTGATGAGGAATGGAAGCGAGACGGTGGCTAGTGTCCCCCGACGCTAGCTCGTCTAGCGGGAGGGACATGGGAGTTTTGCATTACAACCTTGCGTGGATAACATTTGAGTTAACACCATGTCATGCTCAAGCGCCACCATGGTCTCTGGTGTTAGCTTGAGCTTCGCGTAGATGCCGCCCTCGGCCTCCGCCCTCCCGCCTAAGGTACAATAATGCCTTTGCCATCAAACTTGTTGGCCTCCATTGAACTTGAACAACTACAAAATTTTCGATGATGTGGAAGCACGCATGCTAAGATAAATAGAAGTAGTGGGAATCGTATATAGGATTTTTTGAGAGGTCCCCTAATTCACGATTATAAAAGAAATATAAATGAGAATTTAAGAAGTCAAGAAACAGAAGAAAAAAATGTATCGTCTTTGTCAGGCTAGGCCCATGGCACACTAAAGGGGTTCTGAGTGGCTAGAAGGAAGGGAGGGCTCCCAATCAGGGAATTCCTAATGGGCGCTCCTTGCGCCAAGTTGTCGCTAATTCGCATAGAGCAAGTGACCTAGTGGCCGAGATGAGCCGGCCCAATTATTATGAGATAACCAATGATCTACAATGTCGGTTTTTGGAACCTTTTAGAGGGTCTCTGGCCGGTTTTGGGAACCTTCTAGAAAGTTCTTGAACCGGTTTTCACTGTTTTTCTGTTTATTTTTCTTTTTTGTTTCTCTATTATATTTTCTATTTCTAATTCCTTTTCTTCCCTTTTTTGTTTCTTTTTTGTTTTTTGGAATTTCAAAATCTGTTTCAAATATAAAAAATTGTTCAAAAGTTAAAAAAAGATCCTGTAATTAATTTTTGTTCACAAAATAAAAAATGTTTGCATATTTGAAAAAACTCTCGCCTTTAAAAAACCGTTCATTAGTTCAAGAAAATTTCCTCTTTTAAAATTAAAATATTGTGCACAAATTTAAAAATTGTTCCCAAAATTCTAATAATGTTCGCTTATTAGTAATTTTGTTCAGAGTTTCAGATTTTGTTCACTGAAAAATATGTCCCTATTTGGAAAAAATGTTCATGTTTTAAAAAACTGTTTTGTTTTTTCAAAAAAAAAAATTCAAAATACTTCAAGTTTTTAAAGTTTTTCAGACTTTCTGAAATTGTTCACATCTTCAAAAATTGTTCATGTATGTCAAAAATTGTTTCAAACTTAATAAGTGTTCCTGTTTTCAAAATTTGTTTACAAATACATACATTTTTTTCATTTTTAAATTTTGGTTACAAAATGGTCACAATTTTTCAAAAGCTTGTTCGTGGCTTCTAACAATTTTTTTGAATTATAAAAAAGTACTCAGAATTTTCATAAAATGTTTGAAAAAGGAAAATATTTTGAATTGTCGATACAGTTAGTTCTAAAATAATTCACGTTGCATATTCATCAGTAGCACTAACCAGCTCCACTAGCTAGGTACCTGTGTCTACTAGTTGAGCACCGCGAGTTTGAATCTGCATTAATGCGCTGATTTTTCATTGCTTTACACCGCTAGCTTCCCCTGCGGGGATCGGCCCAAGCGCCCTGTGCGAAGCCCCACCAGTCTGGACCAATAACCGTTTGACCCTGTTGGTCGCTTTGAAAGAAGTGCATGATTTTCTAAAGTTTGAGATTCAAAAAAAGGTCATGAATTCAAAAATGTTTTCCAAAATATTAGAAAATATTCAAAGAATTTATAGGAACTCCGTAAATTTGGAAAAAGTTCATGAAATTCAGAAAAAACAAAAAAAGTGAAAAGTTTACGAATTTGAAAAAGTTCAAGACTTGAAAAAGTGCATAAATTGAGAAAATCTTGCAAACGGAGAAAACGTTCATGAATTTGAATAAAAGGTTCATTTTTTAAATAAAATTCAGAATTTGGAAACAAGTTCATGAAATTTGGAAAAGGTTCACAAATTTGAGAAAAAAATTCTAAGCATTTGAAAAAAAGGAAATGAAAACAAAGAAACAAAGAAAAAAAATAAAAACTAACTAAAAACCGAAAGACTGAAAACACATAAAAGAAAAAACTGGTCTGGAAGCTTCTGGAAACCAAAGGGAGCTTCTGAAAAACGAAGTCAAATGGCTCCTATATGTGCCGGGCTGTTAACTTGGAACTGTAGCGAGGGGGGAGCGCCAAGTACCAATCTTACATTTTTAAAAAGTTGGTCCCAATTTTTTCAACATGCAGAGTGTTCACCTCAATGGCCGACTAAGCGACGCATTTAATTCTTCTATCTCATTAAGCCATGCAAAATGTATCACATAAGCGAGTCATGCATTTAACTTATAAATTATAATTATTCTTGCATTAGTCTATGCATGTAATGCTGCCATATCATATATTCATGTTAGTCTTCTTTCACATTTTTGTTCAAAATGACATTTTTAACTGTAATTCAAAAGTTTTCATTCTATGTTTAGACACTTTCTTTTATTGTTTTTCAGGCTTATTCTTTCTTTTCATTGGATTTAGTTATTTTTAGCAACTACTCACGTATTTTTTAACAAAGTTACCGCAGCAACGCGCGGGGAGGGAGTCATCCCCACTACTCTATTGATCTTGACATGCACACATGCCATGTCAACTATCATGCCATATCAGCAAGCATGCAATTAAACTACCGAATTCCCTGCTCTATTGTGATGCCATGTCATCACTTATGTTTTCATTTTTCTTCTTTGCTTCATTTTAGTAACGTGAGTCCATTATCTTCTCCATGCAAAAAGAACCAACAGAAACAGTTGGGTGTTCACATCCTCTCCATCTCATTGACATTCAACTTCTTTGCGAAACAAGTCTTGGAATAATAACTGAAGGGGTCACTTCATTCCCTCATAACATGCCCTTCTCACATGAGTTCTCCTAATACATAGCAACAACCTCATCACCTGACAAGGATTCATGATTATTTTCCGTCCCTTGCTCGATCTCTGCGACAGAACCCAGACCAACATAGGTAATGTATGACTGTACATACCTAGAGGTTCAGAGGCTATGGTGCGGGAAGACGATGGCACTGATTTTGCTGTAGTCGTGCACAACGTTGGTGCCGAGATAGGGACAACAACGAGGCAGGATGAGAGGGCGAAGCGCCACATGTTATCGACCATGCCGGCCAAATTGGATGGGGGCGACGCGGTCTTGGGACGCACTATCGTTGTCTCGCTGAGGATGTTGTCGTGGGCAACACCATGAAGCCACCTCGATCAGGCCATCTGGCCCGCCTTCTCCCGAGGTGTCATGCAGCCGAGCAGGGTCAACCATGCGTGTGTCCCACATCTCTTACTGTTTCTCCACCACTCATCATCAGTCTGATTTCGACCCGCTACACGAGCAGGTCATTGCATTGCGTCACCATCGCTAGGATACCTGCATGCTCCACCTACTCCTCACAACCCCGTTGATTCAACTGCAACACATCCAGTTATTGTAAAAAAAAGGGAGAAACAACTTTCAGGTATGGCTGTTAAATATCCTGCTTCCTTTGCAATGTTTTTAGCATAAACTACCATGAAGTCTATTTTACGATCTAGATGCTATACATACATATATCAGTATGTAAGTTCAGCAAAGTCACATACCCGAAAAAGATTAGTGCTGGAAGTTCATTCAAGGTAGACATGTAATTTGTATTGCAGTATTAATTGTTACTTTCTTCTTAGCAGCACATCAGATGTATTGTCTTCTTTCCATTGAGATAATCAAAGGTAAGATCCTCTGCAAATTTGGTTAGAGAACTGATCTTACTAAGTTAGTTGATTTCAGAGTTACACATTAAATCCAAGCCATCTTCTATCGTAAAACATTTCTTATTTTTATTTTCTTACTCTTTTTCTCCCTACCGTGTGTGCCCCTCTCTTTCAAATTGTTTATTACATTAACATCCCGCTACAATGCACGGGCTATTGTCTAGTTTGTCCATATTTGGTGTCTGAAGTGCCAAATAAAAATTGGCCTCCTGTTTTTCTCCTTACCGTGTGCTCCTCTCTTTCAAATTGTTTATTACATTACCACCTCGCTGCAACACGCGGGTATTGTCTAATTTGCCTATATTTGGCATCTGAAGCGCCAAACAGGAATTACCCTCCTTCTCGCCTCAAGTGATCCGTAGGATGAGCCGGCTCAATAACATGTAACCTTCCACTGGTTTTGGGGAGGTTCCACGCGGTTTTTTTAATCTATGTTTTCTTTCACAGTTTCACTGCCTTTTCTTTGTTTTATCTTTTTTCCCTTTTCAAATAAAATACATGTGTACCTTTTAATACACGATGTACATTTTTGGTATACACATTGAACATTTTTTAAACTAGAAGATACCCCGCGCGTTGCTGCGGGATATTTTGATAAGTTCTTAGAAATTGCATTAATGTTGAATGAGATTACTGTGTCCCATTTGAATAGTTCATTCGCTTGAGCAATCAGAAAAAATAAAGTCTTAGTATAACTCCTCAACTATCGAATATGTTTATTAGTTTACCTTGTTCAAAATATACTAAAATGAGAAGCATAGTGTGCAAGTCGGAAAACAAATAGAACATGAAAGTGATAAATTATGGGCACTTTCAGCTTACAACATGAAGTGACATTATAGAAGAATTAATGTAGTAGTGATACTCTCACCACACACCAACCTAAAAATATTTGCATAAAGTGACTAAGACACCATCAGAAATAAATCAATATCAATCTATTAGCTTCAATGATATCCACGTGTGAATCCCACAATCAAAAGTGGAGACTGCTAGGAATATGCATGTCGCATTACTAAAAGACAGTGGACAAAGATACTACTCCACGGACCCGCTAGTGTATTACGAAAACACACTCAGAACATAACATCTAAATCCCTCTCCCTTCTACCGTTGGAAGTCAATCTAAAGAACTGTCTCATCAAATATTAGAGAATAGGAAACATGCTTAAGAAAAGTATGTAAAGTTCAGAATAGCGTACCTATTGAAGCTAATTCAATGGACCTGGAATTTCCAAATGAACCATCAGATAGTACTTCCATGATTATATCTCACAATATAATTATCTGAGTTGAAAATTGGAAGGGAAATAGATTTACATCTTCATTGATATACATGATTAGCCAATTTCTCAAGTAATGGAGATGTCCAAAAACTACACAATGTCCGTGTGCTAAAGAATACACACATTATCAGAACACAACTGGTAGTTTAAACTTGATACATTATACGATCTATGTGAATAAAGGAGAAGACTGTGCACAACATATGGAAATATCAGGAGTTTGCAATTCAACCGTGATGTGATGAGCAGGCTTGGTGACCAGTAGTTTTTCTGGGCATGTAGAATGGGTAACCAAAACTCTAACGACTCCATTCACCATTGGCCTACAGGAAAGACACGGAGATGGAAAGGGTTGACCAATACTGTAGTGACGCCATTCATCATCGGCCTACAGGAAAGATTCTGAGAGCTCACCGAGGACTGCTTTCCATGCCAGAATTATATTACTGAAAAGGCAAGTGAAATAACTTCCATCTATTAGCAATAAATCCAATACATCAACTATAAACTAAGAACCAGTACATTTGAAGGCGAAATAGCAACTAATTATGACAGCAAATGAGAGAAAGATAGAAATATTAGCTGCTGAATTCAACTGCAAGGTCCATGGAAATCAAATTCATGTTCACATACAAAAGTGTATGTAGTGTAATTAAGTTTACATAATATATATGACTGAAGGGTAGAAAATGAACTGAGCAAACATATCTGAACCGAGAAAAGCATGTGCAAAGGCTATGACAACCTACAGGCTTACCATGAATCATCGTGAAGCAGAATGATGGCACAAATTTTATCGACTCTCTTTCCACTAATCATCAGTTGCTGTTGATTTGGGATACCTCCCGGCCAGTATCACTCCACAACTCAGGAACATGCCCGTGAGGATACCTAACCTCGATGACGTCGTGCAGATAGATAGCAGTGTCATGGTATTGAGGAAGGACGGGGCCCAGGAGGGAGAGTTGGATCTGTCGAGATGTGGAGGCTGTAGCTTGAAACATAGACCTCGATCAGGAGGCTCGACCCCACGGCACGCAGATCAAGGAAGAGAAGAAAGGGGGCAGAGGAGATGACGGGGAGGGGAGAAGATTAAATAGAGGCACGACGTCTTGCACTGGATGGGAGGGGAGGGGAACAGACGGTACTGAGCACAGAAAGTATAGGGAAAAATTAATTGCAAAAGGGAGAGCAACTCCATCCTTGCATCTATTCGGTGGAGAAGACGAAGTTGAAGTGACGTAGGAGATTTACTGATGGAAAATCAATTGGCGTTGGAGTTATTACCCAGAGAGATGGCAGGGTTGTAGTGCTCCAGCCGGAGCTCCATTTCTTTTTCAGAAAAAAACACCAAAAACAAATGATGACATGGATGGCTGAGGGCATTATGCATGTTAAAAGTCGCTTACGTGGCAGGATTGCTGAGTTGGATAGCTTGCATGTCAAGAGAATTAGTTTAGTGGGGATGAACTATTTAGGTATTATAGATACATGATGAGGATGTTTTTACTTGTATGTTTGAAAAAAATTTGAAAATACATGTTAAACTCTTTTTAAATGCACGTTGCTAATTTTTCGGATGCTAAAAAACATTTTATTAATTATGAAAATATTTTTTTCACATTGTATAAATGAATTGCACTAACATGTTTTCAAAACGTGTGAACATTTTTTTAAGGGCATTAGACATTTTATATAAAATTACATGAACATTTTTTATGCTGTATGATTTTTTTTCTAAAATGGCACGGACATTTAATTTAAACACGTCAATATTTTTTTGGTTGGTACGCACAATTTGTAAAAACTGCATGAACAAATTTATTACACCACATTCACATTCTTTTTAATTCTTGGTGAAGGTTTTAGTTTTTAAGTAAATTACGTTTTTGACATATATGTATTATAATATTTCAAAAATGTAAACAAGTAAAAATAAAATGAAACAAAAGAGAGGCAAAGAAGGAAGGATGAACAAAGGTGAGACCTCCTTGTGTCTCGCTGTGGGTGAGACAAAGTGCTACCCCGAAAACTAGACTCGAGTGCACGGTGAAAAATCGAGCGTCGCAAAACCTCAAGTTCAGAGGGCAGGTCATTTCGAATTATCCTCTCGCTTTTAAGTTAGGGTATTTTGAGAAAAAAAATGCTACACCTACGAATTTATTACGTAAATCACTTATGAAAATCATATCATCTTTTTTCCTAATTTTCAAAGCTACTCGATGTAAGTGTAGCAAAGCTCGTGAAAAAATTAGTACGGCCACCGGCCTTCCATTGTGGCTAGCAGCTTCAGGGGAGAAATAATTCAATGAAGCTCAACGATTTCCTGTTGGGAAATGGAAGAAGTGTAAAGATCAGCCTTTTAATGGGAGGCTCTTGGCATGTGAAGCCTTTCGCACCCCTTTACCTTCAGATTCCACACAACCATTTATGTATTCGTCTGTTACCGATGCCATACACACAGCTATCCTGTATGCTACTCCTGTATAAGTATCATACATATATTCAAAGGATCGCCTCTGCAACCCCTCAAATCATCTTTCTCACCAGCAGTCGAACACACTACCTCAGCCACCATGTCGAGCGATGGCGAATCAACTGTTGCTGTCAAGCTGTTCATCGACAAGGAGAAGAAGAGGGTGTTGTTTGCGGAATCTGACCAGGACTTCGTCGACGTCCTCTTTAGCTTCCTCACGCTGCCCCTGGGCACCATCGTTCGTCGCCTCGGTAAGCAGTCTCAGGTGGGATGCCTCGGCGAGCTGTACAAGAGCGTGGAGGATCTCGGGGAAGATCACTTCCAGACGAAGCCTTGCAAGACCATGCTTCTTAGTCCCCGCAATGCTGCAGCAGGTCACTTACGCGGGCTTAAAGTCCAAGTTGACGACATAGATCAATCGCAGTTTTATGCTTGCAGCCGTCATATGGGGTACTTCAGCTCAGTCCCTGACGTTAGTTGCCCGTTTTGTTTTGACATGGATAAAACAATTAGGGATTATAACAATCCGATAGAGATTTTCGCCAAGATGCGCACAAAGTTCATCATTACTGATGATCTCCAAGTTGCTCCTTCTTCCACTGGTCTCATGTTTTCCCTGATGGACAAACTTGAGATCCAGGAACAAGAGAATATCGAGGAAGTGGTGCTACAACTCGACTCCAATAAGGTACGTATGTGTCTCTTAGCTATGGAGTTGATCAGTGCAAATCAGATTTTTTTTTTATTACTAACAATTCTCACATTTCCTCCAGACGATTAGCTTGATTGCAAGAGCATTGCTGTCGAAGCAACCTTTAACTGGCCTCTATTTTGATGTTGCTATCACGCCCGATGCCGCCACAAATGTTTTTCAGCTTCCAGAGAATTTGCTGGTAGAACAAGCAGATGAGGCTGAGCCCATGTTCAAGGCAATAAAGATGAAGCTTATTCAGACAAATGATGATACGTTGGTGCTGTATGCTGAAGTTGGGCATGACTTTGTCGAACTTCTCTTTGGCCTTCTTTGCATTGCACTTGGATCCATAATCAAAACTTATGGTGAATGGTCACCAAATGGATGCATTGACAATCTTTACAAGAGTGTGAATGAGGAAGGATGTGTGAAACAAGAATGCCGAAGCTTGCTTCTATCACCAAAGCTGCCCCCTTTCTTTGGCTGCAGCAGCAATGTACTCCAAGTGGAAGAACTACCACCTAGAAGCGTCGCTGGCTATAATCACGAGATGAATCCAAAAAACCCAGTAAAAGGAAGTACTTGTAGGGCATATATCAAGGAAGGTTCAACAAATTTTATGGTGACCGATGATCTTCATATCACCAATTTCTCCTTGGCCAATAGTCTCAAAGCCATCCGTGCAGCCAAGATTCCAAAGGAGAAGCTTGTGGAGAAAGAGTACACTCTTGACAAAACACAGGTAAATCCCCAATACTGTTAATCAAATTATATCCAACATGAAGTGGAACATCTCGACTCATGAAAACTAGCCTGTTCTTCGTACTGTTTCAGTTTCTATGTTGCTCTGATGCATGTTTGCTGGTTAACAGGTTTTGAAGCTACTGAGAGCTGCAATGCTGACTCGTGGCGCACTCAGTAGTGTGCTCTTGCCTAATTAAGTAGCAGCATCAGTTGAACCGTGGCAGGATTTCTGGAGTATACTCTGATCTGGAGCCAGAGATGCGAAGAAGATATTAGCATATATTGCCATATTATTACTCTTGTTGTTCGCCCATGACGATGCATGTTGCACTCGTGTCCTATCTGATGTGCCCTATTAGTACCATGCTTTGGAATTCAAATGTTTTGAACCATTTACCTGCAGTATACGGAGGATCTTGTTTAATCCTGCCCCTTTAAATAGCTTAAATTTTTTGTTCATCCTTTCAAGAATTAGTAAATTGCAGGAAGCCGCCAGCCAGCCAAGCGAGATTATTTACTGTTCATGCGGCTGCCCCCGGTGTAGGTACACCCGCATGAAAAGTAAATAAAACAAAAAATACTCCCTCCATTTCACAATATAAGAGTGTTTTTGACACTACATTAGTGTAAAAAATGCTCTCATATTATGGAAAGGAGGGAGTACAAAACAAAATTGAACACTGCTCAGAAGTGCACAAAACTTTGAACACTGATTTTGTTACTTTTGGTGAGGTATCTCGAATGTTATTTGTGGACGAAAATTTGCAAGTAGCTAAAATTTCTGATCTTGTTTGTGTCCCAAAATTTCAGATTTTTTTTGATTCTGTTTTGTATTTATAAACTGTTCATGTGGATGTACCCGGGAGTAGAAATTCCAGTCTCCCAAAATTTCAGATTTTTTGATTCTGTTTTGTATTATAGCTTGGCCTACAGATTCTGAACGCTTACAAACGTTCTGAGTATTAGCACTGTTATGGCGACGTTAAGATCACGGCAAAGAAGTGCACCGAACAAAGGATAAGATGGCGGAGATCGTTCCCTTCTTAAGGCGTCGTCGCGGCTCTCATTGCCCATCATGCGGCTCCAGGGAAACCCTGATCCTTGGATCGGGCGGTGGCGGCGCTCCAGTGTCGTACCCTTTCTGAAGGCGCCGCCTTGGAGCACATGGTCCGTCATATGTAGCTTCATCTCTTCGTGGTGGTAGTGCTAGCGGTGGTGTTGCTGCGCTCAGCACCTGCCCTGGGTGTGTGCGTGTATTGCGGTGGTGTGTGTTTGTACTGGATGCTTGTTGTGATCGGTGGTGTGTGTTTGTACTGGATGTGTGCGTGTATTGCGGTGGTGTGTGTTTGTACTGGATGCTTGTTGTGATCGGTGCTTTATATATAAAGCGTGGCGAAAGCCTTTTTCGGCAACAAAGGAGAAGATGGGCGACGGATGGGGGACGTGGGTGAGTGGCGCAAATGGGAAGGAGTGGTAATTTGAGGAGAATTGTGGAGTATGGGTGGTGTTGTTTTGATTTTTTTTTAAAGGAGGTTAAACCTCTGGCAGGTGCATTTTGATTATAATTATTAGCGAAGTACATAAAAAAAGTAATCGCCCTTGGCCCTCGAAGTACATAAAAAAAGTAATCGCCCTTGGCCCTCGCACATCACCTTCCCAGGGCGCGCCACGGGGCAAACCCTAGCGCCACTAGAAACCACCTCCTGCGGCAGCCTCTCCTTCCGCCTTGGCCATCGGCGTAGGCCGCGGTGGCGGCAGGCCAAGCGCCGATTGGCCTGGGCACTGGATCGGCTGGGGCGTGGCCAGCGGGATGAGTGCGCGCAGGCTAGGGTACCATACCTGGTCGTACGGCAGTGACACTCGCCTCCATGCCTGCGGAAGCTCACTTTCTTCCCTAGCTATGGTGGGCAGACGTCTGCCGTTGTCGACCGGGCCCGTGGCCAGTCGGCGACGCGTAAAAGGGTCGGCGAGGGATGCTGGATCCCTACCGGTGTTTCGGCGACTACGCACGCCGTCATGGAGTGGCCCGACACGGATCCGGGCAGCTGCTGGTTCGAAGTGGTGCGACTACCGATGAAAACCGTGTCGACCTCGGTAACGGCGAGCGAGGAAGGTGTCGTGGGTGTCATCTCATTATCAAAGGCATCGTTGGTTGCAATCGTTGTCAGCATGTTCTGGCTGCTCCGGGGGAAACCCTAAATCCAGGTCTCCCGGATCCGGCGATGGTGGTGTTTTGGGGGTCATTCTCCCTCTTAGGGGCATCGTTTTGGAGCAGCGTTGCGTGGAAAGGACAAGAGGAGGAGCGGTGTTGCATCTACCGCATCGATGACGGCTTCTCTGCAGCATGGCGTAGCGGAGTCTCAGCATCGGACGTGTGTTGATGGGTGTGCGTAGGAGGGTGGCCCTGTCTGGCGTCGTGGTAACATCGATGACAGAAGGGCCTGACAAGGTGAATGCATTGATCACTCCTGAAGATGGGACGATGGAAGATGGCGGTGACAGACTATAGAGTGTGCCCATGCGGTGCGCATTGAGTGGCTAATCAACTTGTTGGTGCTCCGGGCTTGATGGCGGGCTGCTTGGTGAAGCCACTTGATTACATGGTGTGTGTTGGTGCGAGGTCAAAGCACATCAAGCTTGTAGGTATGGCGACAGTGTTTGCTAGAAAGGTGACATTGGGTTGATTCATGTATTTATTTTGTATGGTTTGTTGGATAATTTAATATAGATCAATGTGTGATGCATAAGCCGGGGTTATCCTCATATTCAAAAAAGAAAAGCAAAACTAATCAGGGTTGAAACGTACAAGATCTGAAATAAACACCTACTATTAAGTTGACTTGTTTTCCCGTGCTAACACATTGAACAAGGAATAAGCAACCTTGCACCATCGTTGCCAACTTGCCATGTCCAACCAAAGATGGACAAGACAAGGATTTTTATCATGATTATTGAAACCAACCACCGAAGGCCGGCATATCAGCAAGGAGACAACGCCTTGAGGTAACAACGCAACTTCATCGCTGCTGAGCCCAACCAATCATGGCAAGAATATCGTTTTTCACCTTGGATAGGAAGCGATGCTGCAATCATCATCTTGAAGATGGATCTTTTGGAAGTCACATCAGCCAGTACTCTCAAAAAGGCACTGGCAGATTAGAGGGTCCATCACGCGGTGCGGATCATATAATAGTCACCCCACACACACGCACAAACAAGCATGTAGCATCCGCCACGATCCCGGGTCCGCTGCCTCAGCATCCTCCATGTGAGCCGCTGTCACAACATCGCACGCCACCCAACTTGTTGGTCCCAGCTGCCCAAGGTTGTCGCCTGGACGTCCACAACGCGTAGCCTACCCACAAGATCGAGATAGGTAGGCGTAACAGCCATCATCGGCGCCTTGGCCGCCAAAGCCATGTCACTCACAACCCTGACCACCCACACAACCCGACGGATACAATATTGGGGCATCACCCTGCCGCGAGGCCTCTACCAAACTTCGCATGGTGCCCCACCATGAGAGGCCATATCGCAACCTCAATGCCATCTTCTAACTTGGTGCCGACACCGTCATCCACCAACCCGCCAATGGCTGGCAACGTTGACACTGACATCCCTTGCATAAGTGCTCCACTATGCTTGGGAAAAGAAGGTGGCGTGGCGACTCCCATGACCACCATGCCTTGCGGCCGGTACGACATGCCAGAACAGACCGTCTGAATGGCGAGGGGGCGAAAGCGGTAGACATGACCCTAGAAGGATCCCATCCCCGTGGCATCCCATGGCGACCCTGTCACGCTAGGGGGTGTTGATCGGGCGCCCTGGCAGGCATGCCGGTCACCATGGCCGCTAAGGTCCTCAATAGCAGCCATTGATGTCAGGGGCGAGGAGAGGGGACAAAACCCATACTCGCCGCCATAACAAAGGCCTTCATCTTCGACATTGGCGGGTCGTGCACGGGCTGTGCGCTCGTCACGTACAACCGCCTCATCAAGGTAGAGGCATCAGAGATAGGAAGAGGAAAGGGGGAAGCACGACACCGACCCCGTCGAGGAGGAGGTGTGCGAATCACCCTTTCTCTAAAGGCGCATCTGGTGGGTTTATACCCTTTTCTCATACCTTGTTCCACATGATACTCCTCCTTTTCGGTTTATTAGGCCTATCTGTTTTCCTTCAGTTTTTCAATTTTTGCAGTCCCATTTTCATTCCTCTTCAACATGGACTAGTGCATGTTGCTGTTTCTGCTCATTTAGTGGCCATACATGCATGCGCTTCAGTCAATGCATATTAAAGCACTGACGAATGGGAGTGCTAATTGCAGAGTTTTGCAACCTACAAATTTGTTGCACTGCTCACGATCTACCTTGATTGAAGAGTTTTTTCAATTGGGACCTTTAAACCAAAAGAGAGGGAGTAGTACCAAGCAGCATTAGCTCGGAAGAAGGGAGCGAGGGAGCTATGTCTTGCCTACTGTGAGATGGTACTCCGTCTCGTACTAGGCGATCGCCAGATGGACTGATCCAATATGGGTTCCTGGGAGCGGGTTTTAGGAAGCTTCTATGACTTGGTCAACTGATTTTAGAAGTTTATGTGCAGGGATTTTTGTGTTTTTTTTTGTTTTTCATTTTTTTTCAATTTTTTAATACCTTTCTACATTTTTCGTATACATTTGGAATTTTTTTGTTCATTTTCACCGGTTTCTTTGATTTTTTATTCATTTAATTTATTTTTTCTATACATGTCGACGTTTTTAATATACTTTTATACATTTTTCGTATAGATCCGGAACATTTTTTTGATACATGCTGAACATTTTTAAAATACAAGTTAGAATTTTTTTCTGAATACATGTTAAACAATTTTCAAATACACGTTGAACAGTTTTTGAATGCTACAAAACCATTTTTTACTACGTGGATATTTTGTTTGAATTTTATAAACATATTTTCAAAATGTGTGAACATTTTTCAAAAGATCATCATATTTTGTGAACAGTACAAATATTTTTTGTCTGAATTACGCGAACATTTTTTTACGTTTTATAAAATTTTCCAAAAGCTTTCAATATTTAATTGACGTGCGTGAATTTTTTTAAATGTCGCAATCATTTTTTTTGAAAGGTATCAACATTTTTAAATAGTTTCACAAACAAAAATGTTACACTGCAATAACATTTTTCTAATGCACGTTGAATGTGTTTTTTTAAACAAGTAAATTAAGTTTTGGAATATATGTATTTAAAATGTTTTATAAAATTTAAACATAAGTAAAAAAACGAATGAATTTTTTTAGACAAAAAACAAACGAATGAAGAAGCAGAGAAGAAAACGAATGAACATGCAAATAATACTTGGGCTGGCCAATATTGGTGATGGGAGGGGCGCCCAGAAACGCCAGACGTACGGTATAGACAATGTTCATATTTTTATTAAAAAAATCCAAAAATCGCAATTTAAACAATCTTGGATTTAAAAATTATAACAAGATTTAAAAACTCAATATTAACTAAAAATGTTACTTTATGTCGAAGAATGTTTTGGATTTAAAAAATTATTCTCAGATTTCAAAATACGTTCATGAATTTTGAAAAATATTCCCACGTTTCAAAAACTGTTCATGATTTTGGAAATATTCTTGGATCTAAAAATGTCCACCAATTTGATTTTTTCCCATAATGCAAAAAATGTTATGAAGAATTTGGAAAATGTTCTCAAATTTCAAAAAATAATGTTCCAAACTTTAAGAAAGGGGGACACAGCCCATGGACTTTGCATCATCGCAGTTCACAGGCATCCAAAAAAAAAAAGATTGAACCCACGTCAAATCGACTGACACGTACATCGCGCGGCAAGCGTGATATGCCATACCAAACCAGTGAACAAAAACGTTTCCACCAAAATAAAATAAAATCGACTCGCACATACCGCAGGAAGCTCAACGTCTTCCTCTTGAGAAATGGGAGATCTGCATACCACGTAGAGACTCTTCGCGTGAAGAGATTCCACTACCCAAGAGCATTTAATTCTGCTGTTACCGATGCCCACCAACGCTGTTATGGAGGATATTTAAAGGGTCCATATGCAACTCCTAAGTTAATCAGGAGTACTCATCGACCATGTCAAGCGACAGCGGGCCAACAGTTGCTGTGAAGCTGTTCATCGAGAAGGAGACGAAAAGGGTGCTGTTTGCTGAATCTGGCCGGGAGTTCGTCGACGTCCTCTTCAGTTTCCTCACACTGCCGCTCGGCACAATCGTTCGTCGTGTCGGTAAGCAATCTCAGATAGGATGCCTTGATGAGCTGTACAAGAGCGTGGAGAATCTCGGGGGAGATCACTTCCAAACCGCGGCATGCAGGACCATGCTTCTTCGTCCTGTCAATGCTGCCGGGTTTTGTTGCGATCGGCTTGACGTTTAAGTGGATGATAGCAATAAAACTGGGTACTACTTCTGCCCAACGAAGATGCAGTTTACCTCCGTCTGTGGTGGTTGCAATTGCAAAGCTGACTGCGGGGCATACTTTAAGGAATATTCACCGAATTTCAATGCCACTTTTGGGGACAATGAGGATGGGGCTTTTGTCAAAAGTGGTCAGGAGTTCATAATCACTGATGATCTCCAAGTGACTCCTTCTTCTACAAGCGTCGTCTTTTCCCTATTCGACAAGCTTGGGCTACATGGGGAAGTCAAGCTCGAGGAGAAGGTCGTCACACTCAATTCCAACAAGGTTTGTACACAAAACTTTTGTGGAATGCCATAATTAATTGGTTATCATAAGTTCACAAACATCGTCATTTCTTGCAGATGACTAGCCTGCTTAAGAATGCGTTGATGTCCAAGCAACCTTTAACTGGACTGTGTTTTGATGTTGCAATCTCCCCGGACGCCTTAAATCTTGATCAACTCCTTGAAAATCTGCCTCACAGAGAAGCTAATGAGACAAAGCCCGCGTTCAGTGCAATCAAGATAAAGCTTGTTCTTACAGACGACAACTCCTCGGTGTTGTATGCTGAAGTCGGAGGGGATTTTGTGGATGTTCTCTTCGGACTGCTTTGTGTTCCACTTGGATCCATAATCAACACTTATGGTGAATGGTCACCAAATGGGTGCATCGATAGTCTTTACGCGAGTGTTGATGGGAGCACAAAAGCATGCATAAAACAACAATTCCGAAGCTTACTTCTTACACCGAAGTTGGCGGCCTTCTTTGGTTGCAGCAAAAATGTACTACAAACAGAAGAATTAAGCCCCAAAAGTTTGTTCATCAGTTGCTTTACGTGCCGCTCCTTTGATATCCGATGCAGCTGCCCCTACCCTCCATCCGGAACATTTGTCGAGACGAATCCGAAATCCCCAACCAATGGAAGGGATAAAACCGCTAAAGCATATGTCAAGGGAGGGCTCAGAAACTTCCTGGTCACCAACGATCTGCGCGTCTGTCATTCCTCACTGGCTAACATTCTCCAAGTCATGCGTGCAGCCAAGATGCCAAAGGAGAATCTTGTGGAGAAGGAGCTCACTCTTGACAAGACCCAGGTAAAAAAAAAACTATTAACTTTTTTGTTTTTCAGCTTCTGTGTTTTAACACTGACAGATGTGGGTTTGCTGGTTAACAGGTTTTGAAGCTACTGAGAGGTGCAATGCTGACTCGTGCCGCACTCAGCAGCGTGCTCTTGCCTAAGTAGCAGCATCAGTTGAACCGTGGCAGGATTTCTGGAGTACTCTGATCTGGAGCCAGAAGATGTGAAGAAGATATTAGCATATATTGCCATATTATTACTCTTGTTGTTTGGTCCATGACCATGTGGTTGTTTCTTATCCGATGTCCCCTATTAGTACCATGTTTCGGATTATCTAATGTTTGAACCACTTACCTGCAGTTTACGCAGGATCTCGTTTACCCCCGCCCCTTTGAGTTGCTTAAATTTCTGTTCATCTTTTCTTAACCGTACCCTGAGAGTGCGTACTTCTATAGCTTGGCCAGCAGAGAACGCTTACAAACCTTCTGGTTGGTAAAAGACGGGCGACAGATGGGGACGTGGGTGAGTGGCGAGAAGGGGAAGGAGTGGTAATTTGAGGAGAATTGTGAAGTTTCGAGAAGTAATAACTGAAACAAAATAGGTACACAGAATATTTTCTGCGATCAGTGTTTACAAAGCAAAAAAATTCGGATGCCAAACCTTGACGGCGCCCACAAGATAACGCCGAGCCAGATCGGTGCCAGGGGATTTGCCGGCGCTGTGAATTCGGATCTCATGAAATACACGGTGACGGGCGAGGGGCACGCACGGCCAGCGGGCGAGCCGTCGTTCGTCCGAACTCGTAATGGTCGTGAGGCCATTCCAACGCAATAATCCTACGGATTTGTTAAATCTTATCCAGATAAGATTTAGTTATATCACACATAAGTCAACCACCATGATCAAACTTGTTATAAGATTGATGCAATTGTGTATGTCCGGTGCGGTTGCGGTTGTTTCTTTGTTATTTTTTAGAGGCGTTTTTCCTTCCAAATGATAACTGTCACACGTGCGACACGAAGCACTTCAGATTTGATATCTTTTACAGCTAAAGTTGTCATTAAAAAAAACAACTGAAATTGCCATCCGAAAAGAAAATTGCCATGCTTGACAACTAAAGAAAACGTTCAGAGTTGTCATGTGTTTGTGCCACACATGTGCTACTTATCAGGTCTTTTTCTTTGCAGTATTGAAGGACCTTTTTAATTTTAATTTTTGGGACAAAGGGACCTTTTTTTAGACAATCTTGAGGGGTGTTTCTTCGTTGTTGTCTCCGGTGCGCTGTCTTCCCTGGGCCCAATGGCGATTTTTTTTGCCAGTACATCTCTTTGGGCTGGGTTGTCTGTACCGATGTACGCCCTGTCAGTTCTTTCCTCTCATTTTATGTTTTACAAACCATTTTGAAGAGAAGTGAAGGCATGGACGTGAAAATCTAGCCACTAGTGCATTTAGTGAGAGAGGGACCCCTAGAAAAAGGATCTGTCTAGCACACATCTAGATGCTGATTTTCACTTTGGTTGTGGTCTATTTTTTGTGTTCAGTTTTTTTTTTGTTTCTTGTTGCTGCATTATATATTTGTGGGAGCTTAGATGTGACATCCTTAAGAAACATCTACATATGAATTAGACAAACTGCTAAAAAAATTAGTGAGAGAGGGGGAGTTAGGGTGACGCGTTACTCGCCCCGTGTCTGCCCAGTTTACCCGTATTAGCCTATCCTTTTTTTCTCCTTTTCCTTTTTTCATTTTTTATTGTTCATTATTCATTTTGAATTCATGAGTTTTTGATTCCATGAATCATTGGTGTTAGTTGCATGTACACCATCAAACACACAAGTGTAAGTGGTTGTGTCCCTCTCGCAACCGCAAGTTTTCAATTCGACTGCAATAAGGGGTTTGTGTGTCTGTGGGGGGGGGGGTATTGTTTTTCCTACTATTAGGGTTTAGGGTCAAGGGTTGTACATCAGGGTGAGTGACGCGTCACTGCGAAGACAACAACATCAGCTCCTAGACCTCGGTAGTGGATTCCCCCACCGGAGACCACGTGAAGATAAATGTGGGCGCCCCTGTGTCGAGCCATGGTGGCTTTGGAGCGGTAGGAGCGATCTGTGGTTACCAAGGGGGTACCTTTTTTTGGAGCTTCGGCGATGGTATTCTGAATCATTAAGGACCTAGCTACCAGAGAGACGTTGGCTCTAGCTGAGGATCTTTATGTTCAGAGGATTTTTGTGGCATCGGTCTGCAAGGTGATCATTGAAGCGATTAAAAGTGGCATCGCTGCAAGCTATGGGGCGGTAGTTCATTAAATAAGGGAAAGATTCTTCTGCTTGTGTTTCTTTTTTTTAGCCATGAGTTTAGGACTTCGAATGTTGAGACTCACAATCTTGCAAAGCATGCTCTGACTTTGGGGGTTGGCTGCTAGGCTTGGTTAGGCTAACCTGGAGATCTTCTTTTCGGCCCTGTAATATTGTGTCGTAATAAAGCTTTGCGAGTTTGTCTAAAAAAGGTATCTCATGGCTAATATTCTATTCCATCGACTGATCATTTCGCCCTTCTGCTAATCCATTCATCTCCACCAACATCGTCCAGGACGCTAGCTAGTAGCTTCATCCTTTCCTGGCTTCGCCCATCAGCGATCAACACACTGTCTCTAGTTCTCCAATCCTAGATATTGGTAGCCGATTTATTTACTTCTTGATTAATGATCACTAGTGAAAGATCGAGGATGTCGCCTAGAGGGGGGGGGGTGAATAGGCGCTTTAAAATAATTACGGTTTAGGCTTGAACAAATGCGGAATAAACCTAACGGTTAATTTGTCAAGCACAAAACCTAAAACAACTAGGCTCACCTATGTGCACCAACAACTTATGCTAAGCAAGATAAGCAACTATGTGATAGCAAGATATATAACAAAGAACAATATGGCTATCACAAAGTAAAGTGCATAAGTAAAGGGCTCGGGTAAGAGATAACCGAGGCACGCGGAGACAACGATGTATCCCGAAGTTCACACCCTTGCGGATGCTAATCTCCGTTTGGAGCGGTGTGGAGGCACAATGCTCCCAAGAAGCCACTAGGGCCACAGTAATCTCCTCACGCCTCGCACAATGCAAGATGCCGTGATTCCACTAAGGGACCCTTGAGGCGGTCACCGAACCCGCACAAATGGCAACCCTTGGGGCGGTCACCAAACCCAGACACTTTGGCAACCCTTGGGCGGTCACGGAACCTGTCAAGATGCTCGGGCGATCTCCACAACCTAATTGGAGACCCGACGCTTGCCGGAGCTTTACACCACAATGATTGAGCTCGAACACCACTAACCGCCTAGGCGCCCAAGCACCCAAGAGGAACAAGCTCAAAGGCACCAAGCACCCAAGAGTAATAAGCTTCTCAAACTTCACTTCCACGTATCACCGTGGAGAACTCAAACCGATGCACCAAATGCAATGGCAAGGGCACACGGAGTGCCCAAGTCCTTCTCTCTCAAATCCCACGAAGCAACTAATGCTAGGGAGGAAAATGAGAGGAAGAACAAGAAGGAGAACACCAAGAACTCCAAGATCAAGATCCAAGGGTTCCCTCACATAGAGGAGAAAGTGATTGGTGGAAATGTGGATCTAGATCTCTCTCTTTTCCCTCAAAACTAGCAAGAATCCATGGAGGGATTGAGAGTTAGCAAGCTCGAAGAAGGTCAACAATGGGCGAAGAACACGAGCTCAAAGGATAAGGTTCAATGGGGAAGAAGACCCCCTTTTATAGGACCTCCCGAATCCAACTGTTATGTGCTCAGATCGTGCACAAGCGGTACTACCGCTTGGAGGAGCAGTACTACCGCTTAGCACGCTCAAAACAGCCCAAACAAAAGAGAAAACACGAGTTTTTGGTCCGGGGCGGTACTACCACTTAGGAGCCACGGTAGTACTGCTCTGGAGCGGTAGTACCGCTCAGGAGCCGCGGTAGTACCGCTCTAGAGCGGTAGTAAAAAATTACATCCGCTCTAGTCGCGGTAGTACCGCTGCAGCCTTCACCAAAACAGCCACAACTTTTGCAAACGGACTCCGAATTCGATGAAACCAAGTTTGTTGGAAAGCTAGCGACAAGGGCTAACACAATCTTGAAAGAAATACCAATAATAAGCAAATGAGAAAAGTCCCAAAAGAAAATGGTGAGAACCCTTCCTCGGAGAAGACCGGTAAAACCTCCAACACCGAAAACATCATAGAAGACGCATGCAAACTCCGTTTTCGATAAACTCAAGCTTGTCATAAAGATGACCATTAGCTCTAAGACTCACAAAGAGAATCAAACAAGAACCAAGAAACATGATGCAAGGATGCAATGGTTTGAGCTCTCGACGAACGATACGATCGAGCTACTCACTTGAGAGCCCCCCTTGATAGTACGGCTATCGATCCTATAACCCGGTCTCCCAACTACCACCATGAGACCGGTAAAATAGAAAACTTATCAAGGGCAAACCTTTGCCTTGCACATGGTCCACTTGATCTAGATGATGACGATCTTGACTCCCTCAAGTTGGACCACCTTTCTTGATTGCATTGGCTCGATGAAGACTAGATGATTGCTCCCCCATAGTCCACTATGGGTGAGCGACTCTTCAGCACATCTTCACAAGTCCATTGACACCACAATGGATGGCAAGATTCAAACTTGATTGCTCCCCCATACTCCATTATGGGTGAGCCACTCTTTGTGTTGATCCACTTGAACTTGCACACTGCAAACTTGATGACGATCACCACTTGATGTCATCCTCCATGGGTTGTATGGGATCTTCCTCTTGACGCAAGATCATGGAAACATACCTAACCCCACAAAGAACTCTCACGTAGACCATGGGTTAGTACACAAAGCGTAATGGACAATGCTTACCATACCATGGGAACACTTGGTCCCACTCGGTACATCTTCTATGCTTTGTGAGTTGATCAACTTGATTCACTCTTGACTTAGTCTTGATCAACCTTGAATCTTTCCAACTCTCTTCATTTGGATGATGTCTTGAAGGTAAATATGAATGATCACACAATCTTCTTCTTCAAGACATGCTTGCAATAAGCTCAACACTCACATGACCAATCTTTGGATAATTCCTTAATAGCACCTTGGTCAACCCATAAACTCCTTGAAATCAACACATGGACTTCAAGAAATGCCTATGGAAACATCCTTCAAATATAACTCGATGCAACCATTAGTCCATAGAGAATGTCATCAATTACCAAAACCACACATGGGGGCACCGCATGTCCTTTCAATCTCCCCCATTTTGGTAATTGATGACAATCACTTTCAAGAGAGTTTATATAAGGAATTATGCATCACGATGCAATGCAACAACCAATGATGCAGGAGAATGAGATGCAAATGCTTAGGACCAAAACCAAAGCAAGGAGAAAACTCAGAAGATTCTCCACAAAACTCTCTGAAACTCCTCCCCCATTGGCATCGATTGCCAAAATGGGCGAAAAGCTGAGAAGGCCAAAATAAAAGGTGTTCCTCCATAAATTGTGTATTTCTCAACAAGAGAGTGGAACATAATACACATATCCAACTGCCAATACTTGGAGGAAGACAAACTATATTGAGGCCCAAAGATTGCAACAAAAAGATATGACACAAAGACATAACAAAGAGAGACACAAGCAATCAGAAGATACCAATTGAAGCAAGCAATCAACGGATATCAATTGAACCAACTAGACCAATGATCCTACATGCCACAAGAATAAAGATATTATGATAAACGCAAAGGAGTGTTCTAAAGAAACTAGAGAAGCTCCCCATGATTTGTGCACACATAAGAATTTTGTATTTGAATACAAAGTGCACAAAATAGGATCATAGCTCCCCCAAAATCAATAGAAACTCACATCCAGTGCAAGTGAGCATATAGGAAACAAAGCCTAGCGCTTGCAACAAGCACATGGTTGAGCAACATGTAAAAGAGGCAACTTAAGAATAGGCTCAACCAAAATGATGTGTGTGAGTCATGGCGAAGCACTTGAGAGGACTAAAATTAGGATGAGAATTAAGCATCAACATAGTCTTGAAATAATGAGGCACACGGTGCAAGGCCTATCATTCCCACACACACAACTAGCAAATGGGTTCACAAGCTTACTAATAAGCATATAAAGAACTTATGCTTGTGACAACCCGTGGTGAAGATAGAAGATGAAAGCCTCATCAAGACGAGAGATGCCAATTAAGATGGCAAAAGCCTTGTAAAGATAAGCATGAGGAAAATAATCTTCACCACACAAGAGTGCATCAAGATGCAACGATAGAGGACACGCACTCAAGGCAAAAGCTTTCACGGAGCCACCAAAGAAATAACATAAGAAAGACAAGGTGAACGTGAAAGAAAGGATATCAACTAGAGATGTGATTTCTCTCAAGTGTATAAGGTTCTATGTAGACGAAATCATGATATATATATATATATATATATATATATATATATATATATATATATATATATATATATATATATATCTACAAAGAAGGATGTACACCCGAAATAGTTACACCACGAAGGAACAAGGTATCCACAAGGAAGTCATAAATATACCAATAAGATATTTGCTTGAAAGCATAGCACTTGGCTAGATATGGTCTTATTGTATATAAATGAAGTCCAAACACACATCCATCAAGGGCATCACAACTAGCAACAGAGATCATCGTTGGGATGCTTTTAGAAAGGAAACAAGTATCACAAGATATGAAATGAATATCATGCCAAGATACAGCCTACACAAGGTTGAATGCAAGAGAGGAAAGCATGAATAAATACTTGTTACCGAGATATCATTGGAAGGATGTAGTAGATACCAATTGAAGGTAGATAGTAGTTCATTGATCATCCTAGCTTGACTCCAATATGCACATGGTGACAACACCTTCCTTGTGAGTGAGCCGAGCATCCAATGCATCTCCAAATGTTCCTAGAAGAACAACACAAACTAAACGGTACCCAAACTCATCGGGACCAAATAGTTAGAAACACCAATACATAGGACAAACTCCACATAAATATGTGCATATAGATATGAAAATGAATTTCATGCACATCTCATCCAAATTGAGACTAGGTGGAGTTTCCCCTATATATTGAGTCAAAGAAAGAAAGCATGCCAAATGAAATACATGAAGTAAACATGCATGCTCAAGACTTTCAAAACCCGAAACAAAAAGACAAAGAAATTCCAAGTGAAAAGGATACTAAATGGAGAAATCATCACTTGGAAGATATCATTAAAGATACATCAAGGAATGAGATATCCATTGATACACACTAAACTAACAATGTCAAACTCCCAAAGAGAGGATGGTTCCAAACAAACCAAGCCCTCAACAAAGTTTCATGATGGCACAAAGTACCAAAAGAAATGGCTTGCCTTCCACCAAAACACACTTGATAAGGATCACAAGAAGAGTGTTCTGAAGAAAATAGAATAGCTCCCCCACGAGTTGTGCATTATATAGGATTTGTATTTGAATACAAAATGCACAAGGTGGGATCACCGCTTTCACTATATCTAGAAAACACTAGACAAGAACAAGAAATAAACAAGATCCACAAGTGGTATGGAAGACAACGGGAGTTGACACAATCCTTGGCAAGAGAAGAGGCAAGTAAAACAAAAGCCAATGTAAAGATGATCAATAAATTCTACCACACATAAATGACTACCAATTGTCAAAAGACAAGAAGTAGATGGAAAGAATTCCCGGTGGTAGATAGCAAGGATATCCAACATCATCTTCACACCACACACAAGAAGATTGCAAATTGTAGAGCTAACATGCCACCTAGGAACAAGATAATCTACAATATCAACACTAGGTGACAATATCTCAAATGTACACATTTTCTAGGCAAGTAATATACATAGCATATTACTCCCCCATAATGTGATACCAATGAAGAAAACTTAACAAGAGGCAATAAGAGGATCCAACAAGAGATAATTAATGGACAATTTAGAATTTGAATTTCTCATGAGAAGACATACCACATAGTGAATAGATAATCTTGTAATATCAATACTAGATGGTATTCCTCATGTACACACACTTATAGGAGTGTGAGGTGCACAAAGCACATCACTCCCCAATAATGGGATATTCCATTAATCTCTCACAAGAGCCAACTAAAATACAAAGAAGATGCACAAAGGCTCAACACACAACTCACACGTACATCAAGTGCACACCAACATACATAAGCAAGTTGGAAGCGCAACATATACAAACACATGCAAGGAACAAAACCAAAACATGCAAGGGGGCAACTAACTTTCAAAGTAAACAATTTAAGTACAAGTTACCGCAAGGAGGCACATTGGATATAAGATAGAAACTTGATAATCCAATTAACTTGGCTTGTGACAAAAAGAATGATGAAGTCCCCTTAATTCTTCATAATGTAGCCAAGTCTCCAGTGCCCTCCAAAAACACATATTGATCAAGTTTGAGCTTGTTGGTCCCCAACCAAGTTGGGTCCTAAGAGGTTAGTCACAATAGGCTTGGCTACCCAAATGGTTCTTTTCTTGACACCACTTTGAGTACCAACAAACTTGGCAAACACATTGCCAACCTTATCCTTACCAAGAGAATAGATATCATCAATAATAATTGGGTTGGATAAGTTACCACTAGTGCATGAAGAAGCGACGTGACCTTTCTCACGACATAAGTAGCAATGTCTACTCTTCACTTTCTTCTCATTTGATTTCTCAACTTGAGAAGCATTAGCTTCAGTCTTCTTGGGAAGAGGCCTTTCTTCAACTTGAGGTTGAGCATGAGAATACACTTGTAGCCGCTTCCCTTGTTGCTTGTCACTTATAGCCTTCTTCTTCAATGGGCAAGATCTAACATGATGCCCTTCAATTTTGCACTTGAAGCAAATAATCTTGGCTGAATCCTTGACTTGTTTTTGGCCCTTCTTCTTGTTGATCTTGGACTTATTCTTCTTGTTGGAGTTGAATCCAAGTCCACCTTTGTCATTGGGGGATTTTTGCACACTCAAGATATTATTGAGTGTGGATTTCCCTTGATGACTCTTTTCCAAGTCTTTCTTCAAAGAAGTGACTTGGGCCTTGAGCTCTTTGATTTCCTCTACATGGTTAGTCTCAACACAAGTACTAGAGGAAGTATAAGCTTCATCGTTAGAGCAACAAGGCAAGGAAAGCAATTCATCACAAGATGTACCAACATTGTGAGTAGATGAATTACAAGGACTAGCACATGGCAATATACTATTTTGACTAGAAGTAGTGCTAGTATCCACATGAGGCTCACTAGATGTTACCTTGGCATTCATGGCCTCATGAGCTATCTTTAGAACACTATGGGATACTAGAAGATCATCATGAGAGCTTGAGAGCTTTTCATGACTTTCTTCCAATTTCCCATAATTGCTAGATAGCACCTCAAGTTGAGCTCGTAGCTCAACATTCTCCTTCAAAATGGATGCTTCACAAGTAATAGAGTTAGTAGCACAAGCATCATCATTTACAACAATAGGAGAGGACAACTTGGCAAGCTCTTTTAAATAAGAAGCTTCAAGTTGGGCATGAGACTCGGTGAGTTTGATGAGCTCACCCTTGATGACCCTTGAGCCATTTTCGAGGTGCTCAAAATCCTCAAGGAGTCTAGCATGAGAAACTTCAAGCTTAGCATTTTAGTTTCAAAAACATTGGCCACCTCAAGGGCTCTATCAGTAGATTCCTTCACTCTAGACAATTCTAGAGCAAAAGTCTCCTCAAGAGATTCCTTGGTGGTTTATTCAAGTTCAAGAGCTTGAGAGAGGTCCGCAATCTCATTAGCGTAATCACGCCCATGACCTTCCATTTTATCAATTTTGACCTCATGCTCCTCAAGACGAGATTCCAACTCATCAATATATTTCTTGCTCTCAATAGCAATGGACATGATTTCCATGAAGTTGGAACGAGCAATTTTATTTTTATGAAGAGCTTTAAAAACCATTTCCCCCTTAATTTTTAAGGAGGCCACATTATCATTTTCTTCATCATTATCCTCATCATCATTAGCATCAACATCATCATCAAGAGACATATTAGGGTACAAAGTAGGAGATACCTTTGACGCCTTAGCCATAAGGCAAAACGCAATAGATGATGATGTAGGATCCCTTGAGGCACCATTAAGCACCACATCTTGTTCCATGGAGTGTTCGGTTTCCTCTACATTGTTAGCACAACAATTCGAGGAAATAGATGCATTTTTATCATGGCAACAAAACATAGCAAGCATATCATCATGATATTTAGTCAAGCAATTTCTAGATGATATGCAAGGACTATCAACACAAGCATGTGAAACATTTGGAGTGCTCGAAGTGTTAAAGCCCAAAGAGGGAGCATTGCAATAATATAGTGATGAAGGATCATCCACAATAAGCATACTATCATCATTGCAATGACCAACACTACTCACCATATCATTACCTTGTGGCAAACCACATGTAGGTGAAGTAGAAGAAGTTGAGAAGACTATATGACCGAAGGTGGAGGGAGAACAACCATCCCCACGAATCTTGGACACACCATATTTATCTTGAAGCTTCGTCCATAACTCATGAGCATCCCGAAACGGCATGAGTTGAAATATAACTACATTGCTCAAAGCATCGAAAAGCACATTAGAGGCTTGAGCATTGAGATAAGAGTTTTTCTCATCCTCTAGAGATAATCTTTGGGGATCCTTTGGAGGAGAAAAACCCATATCTACAATTCGCTCTAAATTTGGGTCCATGACCCTAAAGAGATTAAGCATGCGAATAACCCAAACATCAAAATTTGTGCCATCAAAACTAAGAGTGTCAGAGAATCCTAATCCTCTAGTCGACATCTTTACTCTCTAGGCGGTTAAGCCCAACAAAGAGTGACGAGGCTCTGATACCAATTGAAAGATCGAGGATGTCGCCTAGAGGGGGGGTGAATAGGCGCTTTAAAATAATTACGGTTTAGGCTTGAACAAATGCGGAATAAACCTAACGGTTAATTTGTCAAGAACAAAACCTAAAACAACTAGGCTCACCTATGTGCACCAACAACTTATGCTAAGCAAGATAAGCAACTATGTGATAGCAAGATATATGACAAAGAACAATATGGCTATCACAAAGTAAAGTGCATATGCAAAGGGCTCGGGTAAGAGATAACCGAGGCACGCGGAGACGACGATGTATCCCGAAGTTCACACCCTTGCGGATGCTAATCTCCGTTTGGAGCGGTGTGGAGGCACAATGCTCCCCAAGAATCCACTAGGGCCACCGTAATCTCCTCACGCCCTCGCACAATGCAAGATGCCGTGATTCCACTAAGGGACCCTTGAGGGCGGTCACCGAACCCGTACAAATGGCAACCCTTGGGGCGGTCACCAAACCCAGACACTTTGGCAACCCTTGGGCGGTCACGGAACCCGTCAAGATGCTCGGGCGATCTCCACAACCTAATTGGAGACCCTAACGCTTGCCGGAGCTTTACACCACAATGATTGAGCTCGAACACCACTAACCGCCTAGGGCGCCCAAGCACCCAAGAGGAACAAGCTCAAAGGCACCAAGCACCCAAGAGTAATAAGCTCAAACTTCACTTCCACGTATCACCGTGGAGAACTCAAACCGATGCACCAAATGCAATGGCAAGGGCACACGGAGTGCCCAAATCCTTCTCTCTCAAATCCCACCGAAGCAACTAATGCTAGGGAGGAAAATGGGAGGAAGAACAAGAAGGAGAACACCAAGAACTACAAGATCAAGATCCAAGGGGTTCCCCTCACATAGAGGAGAAAGTGATTGGTGGAAATGTGGATCTAGATCTCTCTCTTTTCCCTCAAAAACTAGCAAGAATCCATGGAGGGATTGAGAGTTAGCAAGCTCAAGAAGGTCAACAATGGGGAAGAACACGAGCTCAAAGGATAAGGTTCAATGGGGAAGAAGACCCCTTTATAGGACCTCCGAATCCAACCGTTATGTGCTCAGGTCGCACAAGTGGTACTACCGCTTGGAGGAGCGGTACTACCGCTAGCACGCTCAAAACAGCCCAAACGAGAGAGAAAACACGAGTTTTGGTCCGGGCGGTACTACCGCTTAGGAGCCACGATAGTACTGCTCTGGAGCGGTAGTACCGCTCAGGAGTTGCGGTAGTACCGCTCTAGAGTGGTAGTAAAAATTACATCCGCTCTAGTCGCGGTAGTACCGCTGCAGCCTTCACCAAAACAGCCACAACTTTTGCAAACGGACTCCGAATTCGATGAAACCAAGTTTGTTGGAAAGCTAGCGACAAGGGCTAACACAATCTTGAAAGAAATACCAATAATAAGCAAATGAGAAAAGTCCCAAAAGAAAATGGTGAGAACCCTTCCTCGGAGAAGACCGTAAAACCTCCAACACCGAAAACATCATAGAAGACGCATGCAAACTCCGTTTTCGATAAACTCAAGCTTGTCATAAAGATGACCATTAGCTCTAAGACTCACAAAGAGAATCAAACAAGAACCAAGAAACATGATGCAAGTATGCAATGGTTTGAGCTCTCGACGAACGATACGATCGAGCTACTCACTTGAGAGCCCCCCTTGATAGTACGGCTATCGATCCTATAACCCGGTCTCCCAACTACCACCATGAGACCGGTAAAATAGAAAACCTATCAAGGGCAAACCTTTGCCTTGCACATGGTCCACTTGAGCTAGATGATGACGATCTTGACTCCCTCAAGTTGGACCACCTTTCTTGATTGCATTGGCTCGATGAAGACTAGATGATTGCTCCCCCATAGTCCACTATGGGTGAGCGACTCTTCAGCACATCTTCACAAGTCCATTGACACCACAATGGATGGCAAGATTCAAACTTGATTGCTCCCCCATACTCCATTATGGGTGAGCCACTCTTTGTGTTGATCCACTTGAACTTGCACACTGCAAACTTGATGACGATCACCACTTGATGTCATCCTCCATGGGTTGTATGGGATCTTCCTCTTGACGCAAGACCATGGAAACATACCTAACCCCACAAAGAACTCTCACGTAGACCATGGGTTAGTACACAAAGCGTAATGGACAATGCTTACCATACCATGGGAACACTTGGTCCCACTCGGTACATCTTCTATGCTTTGTGAGTTGATCAACTTGATTCACTCTTGACTTAGTCTTGATCAACCTTGAATCTTTCCAACTCTCTTCATTTGGATGATGTCTTGAAGGTAAATATGAATGATCACACAATCTTCTTCTTCAAGACATGCTTGCAATAAGCTCAACACTCACATGACCAATCTTTGGATAATTCCTTAATAGCACCTTGGTCAACCCATAAACTCCTTGAAACCAACACATGGACTTCAAGAAATGCCTATGGAAACATCCTTCAAATATAACTCGATGCAACCATTAGTCCATAGAGAATGTCATCAATTACCAAAACCACACATGGGGGCACCGCATGTCCTTTCAACTAGTAGCCTGGTAATTGATTAATTTTGACATTCCTGTCACTAGATTAAGAATAGGAGTAGGACAAAATTATGTGTCCATGAAGCTAGGTATTGTCGTATTGGAACCCGTAATGAATTTGATTGTCCCCGGGGCTAGGTTATGAGTATGACAAAAACAAAGTTTGTTTCCGATCGGTTATACTCGATCCTTATTTTATTACACACTAATTAGTCAATGTTATGTTTGATAAAAATAGCAATTGAGATGGATATTCATCCGAAGTTCCGCACCAAGCGCAAAATCAAAATGAAAAGACATTTCGATGAGGGAGCCGGTGCTGCATCTATTGATTCAGAATCCGTAGAGGAGTCATTTAGGTTCAATTATCTTACATGTGTTGTTGATCGAACTATAACTTCACTTAGCACGAGATTTGAACAATTTTCTTACTATTAAGATTTGAACGATATCTAGGGTATGAAAGACATTTGGTTTCTTGTTTACTAACCCCGTACGGGTTTATTAGTCCCCTTTGTATTATGGGTCAAACATTGACCTTTTAACTAACAAAAAATAAGTAATCTACCACAAAATAGTATCATTGGAAACCTCTTTCGAATATGAACCCAACAATATAAATTTTGTGACCTACGACTCATATTTTGTATATCAAATCTACAATCAAAATTTGGCATGAAATACGATGGAACCAATAAACCCAAATGGAGGTAGTACTTCAGTTAGGTTACGATCATTGGATGACACGATTCAATGTCTGCTTGTGTTAATCTTGAAGATAATTGATGGGGTTGAATTATTTTGCACGATAATTTTGCTCCACAGTTTACTTCAGAAATCTATGGGTCATCTTGTATTATGAATTATTTAAAGAAACACTCCTTAATATATCCTAATGTTGTAGTTGAATACATAATTTTGTTGACCATTCATGTGACGATTGCATCTGTGGAAATAAGCTTTTCTAAACTCAAGTTGTTGAAGTCCTACTTGTGTTCTACCATGACGCAAGAAAGACTCAATGTATTGGCGACAATAGTACTTGAAAAGGATGTCCTAGAAAAGATTAAGTATGAAGATATGATTGAAGATATCATTTCGAGAGATACTACACTGATTCTGCTTTTTTGTAGAACATGAGGTTAGTTAATTGTTTTAGTACCCTTCTACTATTTTTTAGAAATAATTTAGATACATGTCTAAATATTGTACAAAATAAAACAAACTTGTAATTATATAATAAAGTGATAGTATGCTTTAGGTACATATGTTCTTTAGTTATATGATTTAAAAAAAACAAATTGGACCGAATTTTGATTTTTGTCCTCGGGCCTCGGATTTCTGGAGATGACCCTCATTATGGGTGGACAAAGATTAGAGGCCATGTTGACTATGGACCAAACAACTTGAGTAAACTTGCATTAAATACATATGTTTGATCAACTCATTGTGAGGGCAACATGTACTACCTTGGACCTTCACTTCTAATGATATTTTGAGCATTTTTTAAAACTCTTAGGGGCATCGCAATTGACATGCGAGAATATGGCAACTTCATGACGAACTTTCCTTTTGTTTCATATTGTGTGACACTGGTCAGGTCTTTGCTACAGTTGAATGGGCTCCTTTCAAGAACAAAGGGTGCTAGGTTTCCTTCTAAGGGATCCATAGATGTCGGTTCCCCTCGCCTTTGGGTGCCTTCTAGCACCGACGAGGTGGGGGAACCTTGGTCTGGGTTGTCTCTATAGTCTCTAGTCATCCGAGCTTTAATTTGAGTTAAGTCTTAGGTGTCTAGATGGCGGTGATGAAGCGATGTTGCCATTGGCGATGATAAATAAAGTCATGTCCATCATGTGTGGAGCTTCAGTCAAGGGCATCATTTTTGTTTTTTTATTGTATACTGATCGGTGGCGTCATACGTAGGTCATGATGTTGTGACATGTTTTTGTTCTCTGGTTCCTTCCTCGTCCGATGGAGCTTAGCCAGGTTGAGCTCCTTCGGGGAACTGACGAGATTTGTGTTTTCCTCCTTTGTCTGGCTAAAGTTGGGCTTAATTTCTAGCCCAGTTCAGTGTCAGGTTCTCCAAGATGGTGACCTATCCAGGTCATGATCGTCGATGTCTTCTGGTCTATATCGACGACTTCCTAATGGGTTTCAACAAGATTGCTTCATTGTGACGTTGGCCTGGAGTCAGCAACGAGCTTTGATATGCATAAGGGAGAATAGTGGTTTCTTCAAAGACTTGTCTACAATTTTTTATTCTTGTAAGGAAGGTTTTGTAAGGTCTGATTTTATCATAATATATGGCCTTCAGATTTCTCGAGAAAACATAAATCTTAATGCGCTCCAAGCGACATAGCAAAGTTACATGTAGCTAAATGCCTTCAAGTTGGAAAACAGCCTAAGATGCGTTCAAAGTTCAAACAAGGGAGTGGCTAGGGATTAGTTGATTGAATTTAAAATTCGGGCCAGACACATTTCCCCCACAACTGGCTAGATACCGGCGGAGCTACGCGAGTGGAAAAGCATCCCGCCCATCCCATGCAGAAAAGTTCATATGTGTAGTCCGACACTGCATGCATGCATGCAACACTAGGTGGCTCCATTGCTCCTGCTGCCTTGGCTTCTCTTTCAGGTAAGCTAAACTACTAAAGCTAGCTAGCTTCAAACCAACTCCCTCCCTCTACGTATGTATCAGTATCTGGTTAGCAACATGAACAAACCTAGTCTATAGATACACGAATGTGCTAAAAATCTTATCTAAAGTAGTATTGTTTTTCAAGCTAAAATACCACAATATGACAAAAAACAAGTAAGTATCAACAATTAAAGACATATACCCCGCAAAAAAAGACACATACTAAAAAAACAGAAACTCAAACCTTTGCAACCAAAATACAGAAGCCTACCAAATTCTTGGGCTTAGTCAACATAACAGAAACTGAACAAGGAAGAATATAATAGTGAAATTTTGCCAAAAAGAATATTTCTAAAAAGGAATAAATTAGTGTCACTGGTATTAGCCTTAAAGAAGAAAGACAAGACAAGAAAAGAAAAACTCAAACTAAATAAAAATAACAAAGTTTTATAAGGAAGAGTGAATTAGTGCCATTGGTTTATCCTTTAAGAAGAAAGAAATTGAAACAAATCTAAGAAAACAATGACAAAATTTGCACATAATTCACACACATTTTTAAAATATCCAATAATAAACATATAATAGCGGAATTTTCGCAACAAGAGAGTTTCCTAAGAAGGAATGAATTAGTGACATCACTATTACCCTTAAAGAAAAAAGTAAAGTTTAATTAACTAAATAAAAATAAAAAACAGAATAGAACTCAAAGAAAATAAAAGAAAAACGAAGTTTTGTAAAAATAATGAATCAGTGGCATTAATATTACCCTTTCAGAAGAAAGAAACTAAAAATAAATAGACACTCAAAATAATTAAGTTTTCTAAGGAAGAATGAAGCCCTTTCAGATGAAAGAAAATAGAAAAATAATAATGAAGTTTTCTAAGGAAGAATGAAAAGCCTTAAGAAGGAAGAAAATGAAAAAAAATGCACTCAAATTGCACTTTTTTGAATATTCAAAGAATGAGCATATAATAGTGTTCTACTACACACATATATTTTAGTACTTGTGTGTATATTTACACACACAAAATAAAAAAATAATATTCTTGATAAAAGAATGAATTAGTGGCATTGATATTATCCTTTAAAAAGAAAGAAAATGATAAAATTGCACAAAATTCATACATAACTTGTGCATCTATATAATATGCAAGAATGAACATATAATAGTGTAATTTCACAACAAAGAAGTTAAGAAGTAATGAAATAGTGGCATTGGTATTACGCTTAAAGAAAAAAAATTAAAAATCAAAATCAAAACAATGAAGTTCCATAAGACAAAAAAGGAATTAGTAGCTTTGTTATTTACTTTCCAGAACAAAGGAAATGACAAAAAGAAATCATAATCAAAATAATTAGTTTTCTAATGATAAATTAGTGGCATTGGTATTACCTTTTAAGAAGAAAGAATACATAGAAAAAATTAATACAAACAATGACAAAGTTTAGCACCATTTACAAAAGTTGTGCTTTTTAAATATGCAAGAACAGCAAAATTATAGTGTAATTAGTGACATTGATATTAGCCTTAAATATACCTAAAATAAAAGAATAAAAAACTAAAATAATAAATTTTCTAAGGAAGAATGAATTACTGACATTCTTATTACCCTTTGAAAAATGGATAAAAATCTAAAGCAAACAATGAAAAATTTACACAAAATATACAAAAAATTGAACTTTTTAAAATATGCAAGAATAAACTTATGATAGTAGATTTTTCATAAAACCAAGTTTCCTATGAAAGAATGAATTAGTGACATTAGTATTACCCTTAAAAAATAAAGAAAGAAATAAAATAAAATTATAAAAATTTAAATAATAAATTTTTAAAAAGAACAATGAATTAGTAGCATTGGTATTACCTCTTAAGAAGAAATAAAATGAAAAAATAACATAAACTTGCACACAACTTTGCACTGGAATTGCATTTTTTTAATATACAAATATTAATCATATAATAATGCAATTTTGGCATGTATTGTGGAGTATTCGTGTATATATATTTACGCTCACACAACTTTTCAAAAATAACCACAAATGAAAAAAAAATGAAAATAAAGTAATAAATTAAAATTAAAAAAATAAGAACAAAAACAGATTAAAAACATAAAAACAAATGGACAACGGGAATGTTGGGTCGCACCTAGTAATGGGCATCAGCCTATTAAGGAATCGACTAACCCAAATATGTGGCCAGTCGATATAGCACATACCAAACACTTTAGAGAACAGACCGAAAAAAAAGCACTAATCACAAAGCAAGAGCAATGGCACACAAAATCGAGTAATTAAAAATAAAAATTCAGACGACTTACGTGCAGCTAAATTGTTCAAATAAAGACATGTGAACCAATCTATGGTTGGATGGTTAGAGGGACAGTGGTATCCACAGCACACCAGAGTTATAAGTCCTGGTGCTCGCATTACTGCTGGATTTATTTCAGGATTTCCGGCGATACGCTTTTAGTGGGAGGAGACGTTCGCGTCGACGACGAGACGCCTACGATGACTTTGTAAAATCTCAAGATAATATGCTGGCTCGGTCTCTTGGAGGTGCCCATAGGGATAGAGCGTGCGTATTTGTGTTCATAGGAGTGAGTGTATGTGTGTATGTATGAGGTCTTGCGTCTGTACTGTGTTAAAAAAAAACATAACCGGAGTCAATCATCGACGAAACATTTCCACTTTCTCGTGAGTAAGTCGATGCAGAATTCATGGCAAAGTCAATGTGATAAAAAAAACATAACTTCTCTCTCAGTTTACAGGGCGTGCGCGTATCCCTAGGTCATCAATTTGACCAACCTAATACAAGTCATATATTACAAAAAATATACCAACATAAACTTCGGAGTTTCTACTTTCAAAAGGTATAATTTTTGTGTTATATAGTTTATATTTGGGCGATAAAATCGGTAACCTAGATATCCGCGCAGGACTTGTAAACTGAAACGGAGGTAGTATTCCACTCCAGGGCAGAAGCTTCCATGCGGAAACCGAAGAGCTAAACATAACTGCTAGGCCGACTCTTCGCCCCGTGTGTTCCATCCGCCGTTTCCGCTTCAGACGTGACGTCTCGTGAACTTCCCGAATCCATAGCATGTAGCAGTACCATATTTAAGCCCCAAGGCGCGACTCTGCAGGCCAGAGCACGCATCCCCCATCGATCACCATCTCCACCATGGCGACGGAAGAAGAACCGACGGTCGAGCTGAAGCTTTTCGTGGACAAGGAGAAGAACAGGGTCCTCTTCGCGGAGTCCGGCAAGGAGTTCGTCGACGTGCTCTTCGGCTTCCTCACGCTGCCTCTCGGCACCGTCGTTCGCCTCCTCGGCAAGCAGTCCCAGGTCGGATGCCTCGACGAGATCTACAAGAGCGTGGAGGAGCTCTCCGCCGACTTCTTCAGAACCGAGGCCTGCAAGGCGATGCTGCTTAGGCCCATCAGCGCTGCGGCGAAGCAATGCTGCGACCTCAAGGTCAGAGTCGACGACACCAAGCACAGGGAGGTCTATGTTTGCGGCGACACGAGCTGTTGCGCCAAGGCCGACGGCTCGTTTAGCTCCGTTCCCGGCGTTCTCTGCAAATGCGGCAAAGTCATGGTGCAGATCCCTGGAGAGTGGCCGGAGAATTGTGGTAACGCTGCTGCTACTGACCCTGCAGATGGAGTTTTTGTCAAAGGATGCTTGAAGTTTATCGTGACTGATGATCTCCAAGTAGCACCGGCCTCAACTTCTCTCATGTTGTCACTTTTTAAGAAGTTTGGGGTGGAGGATCCCTCCCGTCTTGAGCAGAGGATGATCCACCTCAGTTCAGTCGAGGTTTGTCATCCAAACTCAGTTTTTTTTAGCTATAACTATTCCAATTATTGTTTTATAAAACTCGGCAATATTCCGTGTATTTGTCTTATAATCCCTTTTTACTTTTACAGATGACTAACTTGCTCAAGAGATCATTGATGTCGAAGCAGCCTTTAACTGGTCACTGTTTTGATGTTGCCATCTCAAATGATGTTTCAGCCCTAGAGATGCTACTGGAGAGTTTACATCCTAAGCAGGGAAATGATGCGGAGCATGAGTTGGACAATGTGAAGATAAGAGTTCTTCAGACGAACAGCTCATCGCTGCTCTATGCTGAGGTTAATGACGATTTCGTCGAGCTCCTATTTGGCTTCCTGACCGTATCACTGGGATCCATCATTAAGACTTATGGTTCATTGCCATCAATTGGATGCATCGGTAATCTGTACAGTAGCATAGATGGAAGTGCTAAAGGATGCATCAGGGAACAATGCCAGAGCTTGTTGCTATCACCAAAGCTGGCGCCTTTCTTTACTTCCTGGGCAACTAAGATAGTGCAAGCTGAAGAATCAGCTCCAAGGAAGCAACAAATCAAGGCATGCTTCAAGTGCATCAAGACATTAGGTTTCCCCAAGCATGTCAACTGTCACGCGAAAGATCGACATGGCAATTATGTGAATTGCCGTGACACTGCAAAGACCACAAACCTCTGTGAATGTGATCCGAAATCCCCAAAGGGAGGAAGTGACAAGGGTAAAGGGTATGTCAAGCATGGGCCTCAGAACTTCATGGTGACTGATAATCTGCATATTCTTCCACTATCCTTGGAGAACACTATACAAGTTGTTTGTGAGGCCAAGATTCAGTCAAATGATCTTGCGGAGAAAGAATTCAGCCTCGCAAAATCTCAGGTTACTATCTTTGACAAAAATGTTCTGCCATGTTGTTATTCTTTGATTTGCAAACAGTAGGTGATGTTGTTGATTTTTTTTATTGTAGCTGACGGAGCTACTGAAAGCCGCCTTGGTGACTCCAAAGGCTCTCAGCTCGGTGCTTCTGCCTCCGAAGAACAAGAAGAAGCTGCCTCACCTCAGCTCCGGCCTATATTAGGAATGGCGATTTATTTCGTGATTCCCCTTGTTCAACTTGGACTCTGAAAGTTCGTATGCTAAATCGTACTTGTATGTCCTAATTCCCCTCCTCGAACTTGAACTTTTAAGATATTTTGAACAATGTGGTGTCACCAAATTTCTTCCGAAAGTGGAAGTTTTTATACATTCTAAGTCAACACGTATACCCAACTTTTAAGGTTGGGTTCCACATCTACATCAGCGGGGCCACCAACATCTCAAGAACTGCTTTGTGTCATGCGACTCCATTTCAATTAGTTTATCGACCATCCTTCCTTCCGTTGTGATCCTTCTTTTAGTTTTGGTTTAGGGATAGGTCAGGAGAAGGGGTCATGTCATCCTGACTCCTGAGATCCGTTGTTGATTAGGTGTTTGGTCGGTTGGTTCTGGGCGACGTGTTCCCGTTTCGATTAACCCAAATTAAAACTTTTATTTTATAGCGAGCACAATTTCTAGTAAAAAATCCCTTTTTTTTGTTGCCTGGTTCGGTCTCTCCGAGTGGAATAAGTGGGTCCTTCTTTTTTTTCCTGACTGATGAAGGTCGAAAAAAAAGAGAGACAGATGGTTGCAACAATCACAAACCATAGAAAAAAAAATGCATATCCCGTGGGTGCTCTAGTTTCGGGTTCTTCTAGACCACCATTCCTTGCTGATCATCCTTGGAATTGGCAAGTATGAGAGAGGACTCTCTCTGTCTCTCCGAGTTTCAACTACTAAGTGAAGTTAAGTAGCACTTCAGCTCTTTTGCTTTGTTTTTACCCTCCATCCACTTCAGCTTCCTTTGCGCAAACCAACACCTATTTGGATTCGCCATATAAACTCTTGCATTAAGATATTCGCTAATGCTTTCAAAATTTGGTGGATTTTTGGGGTTATGGTTATTGTGCTGATGTGGGGGTGCTACGGTTTGTTCTCGCGTTGTGACCTGTCGCTTTATTGGTGGTGATGTCTCATGGTTTTTTCTATTGTTATTGTTGCTCTGCATTTGTTGGTCGGAGCCTTCCATTTCTTTGTTCCTCTGTTGGCCATGCCTTTGTTCTTGTGGATGTGGCTGACCCGTGCTCTGCTAATACAAGAAACACTGACGCAATCTTAGGACCCTTCATCCACTTAAAAACAATAGCCACAATATTATATAAACACATGAAAAATGAAAGATTACTAGAAACGCTAGGAGGCAAATGACGCGGTGAAGCGCACATAGTACGAAGTATAATATGAAGCCACTGTATACATAAGTACACATAATAATCCTTTTTAAAAACAACAAACGTATTAGGACAAAGCCATACAGCCCAACATAGAGCGGATACTCCATTTAGGAATGATGGTTTCTTTATGACATAATGTAGAGAATAAAACCATCATTTATCCTTGGTGGCAACTATACAATATGTGTTCAATCCCTTATTGTCAGTGGGGACAAATTCACCCCAAGATTGAACC
This sequence comes from Aegilops speltoides, assembly GCA_021437245.1. Taxonomy (NCBI): domain Eukaryota; kingdom Viridiplantae; phylum Streptophyta; class Magnoliopsida; order Poales; family Poaceae; genus Aegilops; species Aegilops speltoides. Next base: position 493,213,406 of record CM038142.1, read on the forward strand.
CACTACCATGCACAACTTCTTCCGAAGAACTAGCTATCAATCTTGGCTAGAGACGATAAATAGATCGTAACATACATGGCTACTTAATTATGCGGCAAAGAAATTTCAGAAAATTCAATATAATTCAATGAACAATTGATCATAAAGTAACAACTCATCATATCCAACAAACATAACCACCAATTAAATCATATTGACCCCAATCATGTGAGGCAGCTCACATGAACTTCGTATTGAATCACAAGTGAGAGAGGACACTCTGTAGCTACTAGTATGGACCCTAAGGTCGTAAGGAAACTACTCATACATGTTCATGGTGGCTGCAAAGTGATCAAGATGGCTCCAAAATATAGAAAAAATGGTATGGGGGGTTTCGAGAAAATTGGATTTATGGGGTTAAGGAATCAACATAAGGCGGTGCCGGGGGCCCCACACGGCCACCTCATGTGAGTAGGCCCCTGGCCACCTGGCTTGGTCCCGTGGGGCCCATGGGCTCTAGTCCCCGGCTCCTCCCGGTATTTTCTGGAATTTTCCATACTTGAAAAAATCGCTGTAAATCACCATTATATTTTGAGCTTCGTAGATATTGATTTCTTGAAAAGTCAAAAACATGCACACACAAAAAAAACAACTGACTCTGTGCACTGAATTAATAGGTTAATATAGGAAAACTAATGAAAAATTTATAAACATTATTCAAAAGGGATATTATAATTTCATAAACAATCAAAAATTATAGATACGTTCGATACGTTTAACTAGGCTTGGATTGAAAGGAGAAACATTTTATTCCTCCTACCATAGTGAGTGCACCATGATGTGGGCAGATTGTGGTGTTTTAGACATGGATGGCGAGGTGGCAGCCTCGAATGGTGGTTCGCATGGTTGGCTCTCTGGCGGGCACCATGACGAAGGTGGTGGCTTTCCCTTATGGTTGTGTGGGCGGCAAGAGGTGGAGCGATGGTTGGCCCGGGTGCTCTCTGTCTCTGGCAGCGTGCCCCAATCCGGTTTGGAGTTCTAATCTCGTCGTGCTTATCCTGGAGGCCTTGTGGTGGCACGGGGCCTTGTGGTGGCACGGGAAGCTGCCGAGCGAAAGCTTCGCGCTTTGTCGCCGATGACGGTGACGCTCGAGAGTGTTGCTCTCTTCTTAAAGACGTTGTCGTGGTGCTCCTCTTTGTGGTTGGGTTCTGAGTGAAAACCCTTGTCCGTTGTAGACTCGGCAGAGGCGATGCTATGCGCCATTCTCACTCCTGGGGGCGTTGTCGAGGAGCTTAGGTGTTACGGCGTGTGGCGCGGAGTTGTAAGCAGTCCTTCATGTACTTTTTCCCGGTATCCTCTGTGATCAGGCTATCTTTGGTTCGACATGGTATAAGGGCTTCCTCACCATCTTGTATCATTCTTTATTTGGTTGTTGCTTTATATATATAACAGAGCAGAAACTTCTTTCGAGAATATGGTTTCCATTCATATATTAATAAATGCTGACTATTTTATCTATGCCTCACTTCACCGCCATCAAAGCTCAATGGAATTCTGTACCCATTGAATGTTCCAGATCCCTTGGTCCCCTACTCCCTTTCATTAGTGTTTGCTCCAATTGATCCATAGATTATCCAATGAATGAATATCACTACTGAATTTCTCATTTCTTTAAATATTTAAATTTCGTTTAGCAGACACTTTCCAAAAGTAGACTAATCCGGACATAAGCTACTTAGATCACATGACTTAAGGTTTCAAATTTCAATCCATTGGAAAATTAAATTTTGACCTGAATGTAACATATGTATGTCATTGTCTTATATATAATTGATTTTTCCAGTTGAAAATATTTTGATAACCTGAAGTGTAGTAGGGCAAATAGCATGTATCTTGTCCCCTCTGTTTGAAGAAAAAACAAGAGAAGCATCTGCTGCTTTAAGTTAAACCCTTCAAATGAAATCTGTGAATGACCATTCTAGAATTATATCTAGATGAAATCTGATTCACCTTTCCTTTCACAAAATTTTGAGCTAAGATTTGTAAGTTCACTAATGTAGTACAATCTATTTTTCATGTGGGCAATTTCGACTCATTGTTTGCATCTATGTAAGGTTGAAACCATACCAGATGATGGTTGGCTACACCATGACAGCACTCTGCATTTCTCTCCATTCCTCTCAACCAACAGAAAGTGTTGTTTGCAGTGCGCTGTCCACAGAATGATTTACACACAAATTATATAATTTTTTACTATATACGTCTATATTATACCTTTCTTTTTTTGTGAAATTATTAGATCTATTATTAAGATTTATCAGAAATATAAAACACCTCAAACATAATAAAAATTACATCGAGATTCATGAACAACCGAACGATCATTGCCGCCGCCAGAACTCCGCCGACGCATTATGCCTAGAAACCTACATTTAAGTTCAAGACTAATCGTCAACGTTGACGTGGTTCCGCGCACATAGACACAAACATGGGCCCACGTGGATAGACGCAGGCACATGCACACACACACACACACATACGCACACGCACGTCCACATATGCACACACATAAGTGACTGAGACAAAGAAAGAAAAATCAGGCACCTATTCATTAGCAAAATCGTTAACATTCGTAACGCTAGATGGATGAACCCTTTCCACTCCCCCGTGGGAAATATTTCGAAGAATGAGTGCCATCATCAAAATCATCAAGTCTAATTCCGACAAAGAACTGCTCCGACTTCACTACTCGTAATGCTTGCCGTTTGGGCTGCACAACACATTCTCCATATTTAATCCCCAAGACGACGCTCTGCAACACACGCACTTCACCGGATCACCCTCCAGTCCACCATGGCGGCGAGAGTGGATCCGACGATCGAGGTGAAGGTTTTCGTGGACAAGGAGAGGAGCAGGGTGATCTTCGCGGAGTCCGGCAAGGAGTTCGTCGACGTGCTCTTCGGCTTCCTCACGCTGCCTCTCGGCACCGTCGTTCGCCTCCTCGGAAAGCAGTCGCAGGTCGGATGCCTCGACGAGCTGTACAAGAGCGTGAAGGGACTCTCCGCAGATTTCTTCAGAACTGAAGCCTGCAAGGCGATGCTGCTCAAGCCCATCAACGCTGCGGCGCAGCAATGCTGTCGACTCGATGTCAGAGTCGACGACGCCAAGCGCGACGGGGAGAGGCCGGAGAGCTCTGCTGCAGCTGCTGCTGGTTCCGATGCCGGAGTTTTTGTCAAAGGAGACGCGAAGCTCATCGTCACCGACGATTTCGAAGTTGCACCGGCATCGACGTCTCTCATGTTGACCCTTTTCGACAAGTTTGACGTGCAGGATCCCTCCAGTCTTGAGCAGAGGACTCTCCACCTTAGTTCGGACAAGGTTTGCATATCTGAATTCTATTTATATATATTCAACAATATGAGCCGACACTTGCAAAACATTCTACTTCGCGTAGAACTCACACGTGACATGTATGTGATCCATCTGTTACAGATGATTAGCCTGCTTAAGAGATCACTAACGTCCAAGAACGCTTTAACTACTCACTACTTCGATACTGCTATCGCGTCCGATGATTCCGCCATTGATATTCTCACCGAGAACGTGTATCCTGAACAAGGAAATGATGCCGATCCCAACCTGAACGATGTTAAGATAAAGGTTCTTCAGACGAAGAACAACTCATCGGTGCTGTATGCAGAAGTTGGTGTCAATTTCGTGGACCTTCTCTTTGGCCTACTTTGCATACCACTAGGATCCATCATGAAGACATATGGTAAGTGCGCATCAAAAGGATGTGTTGACAATCTGTACGGCAGCATAGATGGCAGTGCTCAGGAATGCATGAGATCAGAATGCCGGATCTCGCTACTGTCCCCAAAGTTGGCACCCTTCTTTGGTTGCAGCACTAGTAAGTTGCTTCAAGTTGAAGAACACGATCCAGGTAAGAAAGCTAACTGCGTATACTGATTATTTTCACCGGGAATTTCGGCATCCTAATCGTCCTCATTAACATTTCCCAGAAAGTGCAAGAACCACAGACCATCTTGGACGCGATCCAAAATCACCAAATGGAGAACGTGACAGTGGAGAAGGGTATGTGAAGCGGGAGCCTCGGAAATTTATGGTGACCGATGATCTGCAAGTTCTTCCGCTGTCCTTGGCAAGCACTCTGCAGGTTGTCAGTGGAGCCAAGACTCAGAGAAAGGACCTCGTGGAGAAAGAAATCGCTCTCACAAAACCACAGGTTGTGATTCTCTTTCAGTATATACACATTAGGCCACAATCATAAAACTCTCTCGGATCATAAAACCCCAGGTTCGCTAACTGTAAATGTGTTACTGAACCTTCAGGTTCTGGAGCTGCTGAAAGCTGCCTTGGTAACTCGCAAAGCTCTCACCTCTGTGTTTCTGCCTCGAGAATAAAGAAACTGCGTCACCAGAGCTACGGCATATATATATATAGTAGCTAGCCACTGCTACGAGACCTGCTCTTGCAGTTCAGAAGAATAATAAGAAGAAAATTTTACGCTTGCCGAAGTGATTTTAGCCCCTTGTTGAACGTGGAGCATGAATGTTTTCTTTATACCGAAATAGGCTTACGCCCCGCTATATTGATATAGCAACCACCCGATACAACAATCTGATCCACGCTGGGGCAAACAGCACAAGCACGCCCAAAAGAAATAACAAGAGAAAATAAGAGAAGAAATGCCAACAACGCCGGATCGACGAAAGCTACGGCACACCACGATCGTTGCGCCCACCAAAGATAACCACCACGCTCCAAAGCCACCGAGTTGTTGAAAATATGAGCAAATTACTACGAGATTTAATCCGAATTAACAGAAAATAAATCATGACTACAGTAGCAGAGATTGAACTAATCATGCGAACTAGCATAATAGATGAACAGATCACATCTAGGGCACATACTAGAAACATGAATTCTACCACGATCTCGAACAGGAAAGATAGAATCACATACGGTGCAGCGGGAGCAGCACCGCCGGCGTTGACGTTGTCGCCCATGTCGTCGAGGATGAGGTTGCCGAGGTTGGGGAAGAAGTCGTCATTCGCGAAGTCGTCGCTGCCAGCAGTCGTGCGAGTGCGCTCCCCAAAACCCTGATCGCCCCTCTCCCGTACAGGATCACGAGAGGCGGGGTTCCGGAGGCTTGCTGTCCCTTCTCCCGGTGCACGCCGAAAGGAGGGATGGAGAAGACTTGCTTGGCGGCGCAATGATCTGGAACGATGGTGAGAAACCATGCGAAGCGGCGGCGGCTAGGGTAGACGTCTGCCTGACTATATAGTGCGGGCCGGGTAGGTCGTGGGAGTAAACCCCACGTCCGAGTCATCACGATCCAAAAGAATCGGAAACGGTTCAGTAATTAACGCGTCCGTTAATTATTAATTAATTACTCATTAATTTTTCCCGAGCACAAAAATATAGACAACGTGCATAGCTCATCCTCGGTTCGGCTCAATCCGCAACCAGCGGTAGCGTCGTGCGAGGCGTGGCGTGGCGAGGCGAGCGAGGAGGAGGAGCGCGCGTGTAGGTCTCCTCTTCTCGTGCTCATACAAGTGGTAGGAGAGCTCACCTTATAAAGAGGTGCAACTCTCTCTCTCAACTTATGAGGTGGGACTAAACTTTAGTCTCACTCCACTCACATGTGTGCATGAATAGGCCAAGAGAATCTCAGAAATTTAGTTGGGCTTTGGGCCAAAAACCCACTAGCAAATTCCAACAATCCCCCACAAAGTCTCATTGGCACATTTCACCATTTGGTTCCAAAATATTGTTTATATACCGGTGCTTAGTGGAGACTGTGAAGTTGAACTTCCACTTAGAGATTTATGCTACACTAGATCACAACTTGAATAGTGGACTATGCCTTGAACTACAAATTTTCTGCGAGACTAGTTTCACACAAATTCTTGACCGGTATTGGGCTGCCGTAAGGCTTCCCCGCGGGTGGAGCGTATACGTCGTACTCCAGGGCCTTTCATGAATTTATTAGAGAGCACCCACTTCTCACAGACTACGACGTTAACAGTCAAATTCATATAGGTGTGTTCCTCAGGAGATGCTCTGCAGGACAACATCTCTGCTTACTCAAATAAGCCACTTGGAACACATTAAGATAGATATCAACCTGCCATGCAGATCAGGAGAGTATTGCATCTTCATGGAGTGGGATAATTAAAATAAGGATACTCTCCTCTCGGTGACCAACAGCTTGTCTCCACTTCTACTTCACGGGATCTCCGATCACATAGAGTTGGGTTACCACTATGGACAACTCATGTGGTGGGTCTCAAACCCATCTCCATCGATGCATTATCTATCACATTACGTGATAGACCCTTTGTGAAGGGATCTGCTAAGTTTTTCGACGTTTGGATATAATCCAACGTAATAACTCCAGAGTTCCTCAGTTTCCTGATAGATTTTAATCTCCTCTTCACATGCCTTGAGGACTTCATATTGTCCTTAGAACTGTTTATCTTGACGATCACGGTTGATTATCACAGTTCATCAGGATAGGGGGTATTGGTTTTTCAACCATAGGTAAGTCCATCAATAGCTCACGAAGCCACTCTGCTTCAATAGTGGCAGTGTCTAATGCTGTGAGTTCTGCTTCCATAGTTGACCTCGTTAAGATGGTCTGCTTGCAAGACTTCCAGGAAACAGCGCCACCACCAAGTGTAAAAACATAACCACTTGTGGCCTTAATCTCATCGAGCATCGGATATCCGATTCGAGTCACTATAACCCTCCGGCACCCTTGGATACCGGTGTAGTGAATCCCATAGCTCGCAGATGCCACGCAAGTAGCGCATAACTCTCTCAAGCGCACGCCAATGATCATCTCCCGGTTTTGACACAAACCGACTCAGCTTGCTCACAGCAAAAGAGATGTTAGGCCTCGTGGCACTCGCCAAATACATAAGCGAGCCAATAATCTAAGAATACCTCAGTTGATATCTAGCAATCCGTCGATTCTTCCGAAGCAACACACTAGCATCATATGGAGTTGGAGAAGGTGTGCAGTCGCTATACCCAAAACGACTCAAAACCTTTTCCACATAGTGAGACTGAAGCAGTGTGATCCCACCATTCTCATCTCTCAACAGCTTGATGTTTAAGATAACATCAGCTACTCCTAGATCCTTCATCTCAAAACAGCGAGATAAGAAATCCTTAACCTCCTTGATTAAATCAAGTTTGGTTCCAAAGATCAATATGTAAATCGACATACGGACAAAGAATAACTCCTTCGCCCCCACCATGGCGATAGTACACACACTTGTCACCATCATTTACTACAAAGCGGCAGCAGTTAATGTTCTTCGAACTTCTCATGCCACTCCTTAGGAGCTTGCTTAAGGCCATATAAAGACTTTAATAACTTGCACACCTTTCCTTCTTGACCAGGTACTACAAAACCATCTGGCTGATCCATGTAAATTTCCTCCTTCAACTCTCCATTAAGGAAAGCCGTCTTAACGTCCATTTGATGAACGAGAAGACCATGTGAGGCAGCCAGTGATAGTAGCACCCGAATTGTGGTCAGTCTAGCCACGGGTGAGTAAGTATCAAAGAAGTCTTCACCTTCTTTCTGGGTATAACCCTTAGCCACAAGCCGTGCCTTGTACTTTTCAATCGTACCATCAGGTCTAAGCTTCTTCTTGAACACCCACTTACATCCTACAGGTTTGCACCCATAAGGACGGTCAGTGATCTCCCAGGTCCCGTTAGCTAAGATGGAATCCATCTCGCTACGAACAACTTCCTTCCAGTAGTCAGCATCAGGAGATGCATAGGCTTCTGAAATAGTCCTGGGTGTGTCATCCACAAGGTACACAATGAAATCATCACCAAAGGACTTTGCAGTCCTCTGTCTCTTACTCCTTACAGGATTTTCATTGTCACCCTCAACAGGATTCTCAACATGTTCCATCACAATGGTGGGTTCAGGAATTACAGTGAGTTCCTCAATAGATGGAATAGGTATCTCCTGATTTGATGAACTTGACATATCCTTCATAGGAAATATGTCCTCAAAGAAAGTTGCATCATTAGACTCCATAATCGTACCAACATGCATGTTGGATACCTCAGATTTTATTATCAAAAATCTATAGCCAATGCTATGAAAAGCATAGCCCAGAAGAACACAATCCACGGTTTTTGGTCCAAGCTTCCGCTTCTTGGGAATTGGTATATTGACTTTCGCCAAACAACCCAAGAACGTAGGTAAGAGAGTTTCAACCTTTTCCTTTCCCATTCCTCAAATGGAGTCATGGTCTTATGCTTTGTGGGAACTCGGTTTAGGACATGACACGCGGTCATTAGCGCCTCCCCCACCATTCCTTGGAAAGACCCGATGTGTCTAACATGGCGTTAACCAAATCAGTTAGAGTTCGGTTCTTTCTTTCGGCCACCCCATTAGACTGAGGTGAGTAGGGAGGCGTCCTCTCATGGATTATACCATGTTCCGCACAAAACAGATCAAATTCATTGGAAAAATACTCTCCACCACGATCGGACCTAAGTCGTTTAATTTTTCAATCAAGTTGGTTCTCTGCCTCAGCTTTATAGTTTTTGAAGAAAGTTAAAGCCTCATCTTTTGATTTCAGAAGATACACATAACAATATCTAGTGGAGTCATCAATCAACGTCATGAAATATCTCTTTCCACCTTTTGTCAACACGCCATTCATCTCACAAAGATCAGAATGTATAAGCTCTAGTGGCGCCAAGTCTCTTGCCTCTGCAGTCTTACGGGACTTGCGAGGTTGTTTAGCTTGCACACATACTTGGCACTTAGAGCCTTTGACAGTAGAGATTTTCGGAATTAAGTTCATATTGGCTAGCCGCGTCATGCAACCAAAGTTAATATGACAAAGTCGTGAATGCCAAATATCCGACTCATTATTGTGGCAAACATTATTAATAACTTTAGTGCAAATATCTGACAAAGATAGGCGGAACAAGCCTCTGCACTCATAGCCTTTTCCAACAAATTGTCCACACTTGGAAATTACGACTTTATTGGACTCAAAAACCAACTTAAAACCATCTCGAAATAAAATAAAGAGATTTTTATTGATGGATGGCACATGATGAACGTTCTTCAGACGCACGGTCTTCCCTGAAGTAAACTTCAGATCGACCGTACCAACACCTCGAACGATGGCATGTGACCCGTTCCCCATCAGCACGGGAGAAGTCCCTGTGGCCTGGTAAGAAGAAAACATGGAGGCGTCAGCACAAACATGTACATTGGCACCGGTGTCAATTAACCAATTAGGGGATTGAAATACTGAAAGGATGGTAGGAAAAATACCGTACCCTGATTCCTTCATATCAGTATCACCGATGACAACATTAGCGGACTTGCCGCCCTTCTCATGTTCACGCTCCTCAAAGCGGTTAGGACGCCAGACCCAGTGATTAGGATCACCGCAAACATGGCAAAGTCCCTTCCCCTTCTTATGAGAATTCTTCTTGAAGTTGGTAGAATGTGATGGCTTGTTCTTTGTATCAAACTTGCCTTTCCTCTGAGTTTTGTTCTTGTTGTTTTTGAACTTATTGGGCTGGAAGTTCTTCTTCTGTACCATGTGGGCACTAGAAGCTCCCTCGGCAACTCGAGCACGTGTGTCCTTTGCTCTCGCCTTCTCTTCAACATCAAGAGTACCAATGAGATCCGGAACGGAAAACTCCTGTCTCTTGTGTTTCAGGGAAGTAGCAAAATTGTTCCACGAAGGTGGAAGCTTGGCAATAATGCCTCTGGCAACAAATTTGTCCTGCAACACACACTTGAAGTGCTCAAGTTCTTTTGCGAGCGACTGTATCTCATGAGCCTGCTGTACAACAGAGCGCTCATCAGTCATCTTGTAGTCATAGAATTACTCCAGGACGTACAACTCGCTACCGGCGTCCGAGGCACCATACTTGGCCTCGAGCGCTGCCCACATGTCCTTGCCGTTGTCAAACGACATATATGAATCCACAATGGAATCATCAAGAACACCCAGAAGAGCGCCTTTAAAGAGAGTATCGATCTTCTCAAAAGCTTCCAGCTGTGCTGGATTAAGATCGCCCTCAGGCTTGCCCTTAGTGGCGTCATAGCAGCCCATGGTCTGAAACCAGTAGACTGCTCTCGTCGCCACCTCTTATATTGCGCCCCTTAAAGGCGGTGACTTCGGATCGCAGACAAAACCACTCGGAGTAAATTGCCTATAATCAGGTTTTTGGATTGTTGAAAATATGAGCAAATTACTACGATATTTAATCCGAATTAACAGAAGATAAATCATGACTGCGGTAGCAGAGATTGAACTAATCATGCGAACTAGCATAGTAGATGAACAGATCACATCTAGGGCACATACTAGAAACATGAATTCTACCACGATCTCGAACAGGAAAGATAGAATTGCATACGACGCAGCGGGAGCAGCACCGCCGGTGTTGACGTTGTCGCCCATGTCGTCGAGGATGAGGTTGCCGAGGTCGGGGAAGAAGTCGTCGTTCACGAAGTCATCGCTGCCAGCAGTCGCGTGAGTGCGCTCCCCAAAAACCTGATCGCCCTCTCCGTCACAGGATCACGAGGCGGGGTTCCGAGGCCTGTTGTCCCTTCTCCCGGTGCACGCCGAAAGGAGGGATGGAGAAGACTTGCTTGGCGGCGCAATGATCTGGAACGGTGGTGAGAAACCATGCGAAGCGGCAGCGGCTAGGGTAGACGTCTGCCTGACTATATAGTGCGGGCCGGGTAGGTCGTGGGAGTAAACCCCACGTCCGAGTCGTCACGATCCAAAAGAATCAAAAACGGTTCAGTAATTAACACGTCCGTTAATTATTAATTAAAGACTCATTAATTTTTCCCGAGCAGCAAAAATATAGACAACGTGCATAGCTCTGTCCTCGGCTCGGCTCAATCCCGCAACCCGCGGCGCGTCGTGACGAGGCGTGGCGTGGCGTGGCGTGGCGAGGCGAGCGAGGAGGAGGAGCGCGCGTGTAGGTCTCCTCTTCTCATGCTCATACAAGTGGTAGGAGAGCTCACCTAATAAAGAGGTGCAACTCTCTCTCAACTTATGAGGTGGGACTAAACTTTAGCCTCACTCACTCCACTCACATGTGTGCATGAATGGGCCAAGAGAATTTCAGAAATTTAGTTGGGCTTTGGGCCAAAAACCCACTAGCAAATTCCAACACGAGTTGCCGTGTACCAAGCACCACCTTCAAGAAGGAATGCGACGATGACGACGCTGCTGCCCGGACGAGTCCTAGGATTTCTCCCGGTACACGAAGGGTAGAGGGGGGAGAGGGTCACCCGACGCCCTTCAAGAAGGATGGTGGCGTCCGCAGGCGTCACCGCGTTGGTGCCGGCAAGACCCGACATGGATTTCTCCCGACCTCTCGCGCCCACCACCCAGGACCAACCTTCGGCTCCACCACACCCACCGCCCACCAACATGCGCCAACAGTCACGAGGACACCGCCGTCGTCTCACCACATCCAACGAAGCGAGGTCGGCCGGATCCAAACGAGACACCCGAAGACAAGGACCGGCAGCACCGCAGCCACGAGGGAGGGAACAACCTCCACCGACTTAGGCGGTAGCAGACCGGGCATAGCAGCAGAGGCACACTAGACCCCCTGTCCGGCCAGGCCCAGCGTGGGACCATGAAGCTCCGCCGCCGTGCTGCAGCAGTCGCGGCATAGCAGCCGCCGTCCCTATCGCGAGGAGCTCGCCGGAAACCACCGGAGAACAGCCCACTGCGGCCACCCAGCAGGCCCACCCCGACCCAGATCGAGCCCATAGGGCCTAGATCTCGGCCAGCCGGGCGCCGCTGGCCATGGGCCGTCACCGCCACCAAGGGGCAACGCCTCCGCACCGCCGCCGTCCAGATCCGCGCCGGAACGCCGTCGGCCGAAGGGCTTCGCAGCCAGGACCGCTCGCCCATGCCGGGGTCCAGCGACGGGGGAAGAAGGAGGGCCGCCACCACCGGACTGCGGGGTGCCGCGCGGGCAACGCTCGGCCGCGCCCGCCGGCGGCAGCGGCAAGGGGGAAGGGGGCGGGGACTCGCGGGGAGGGGGAGGGGTGGGGAGCCCCCTCGGTTGCCTCGCTCGGGGAGGGCGACGCGAGGGGCATGCGGGGGTTCACCGAATGTTTTCTTTTAGTAGAGAAACCGTAGATTATGGATGTTCGTATGCCCCCGCGTCGTCCGCCTGGGCAACTTGGGCGGCGCTTGATCCGCTTTTTCCGGCGTCGTCCCTGTGCGCCCTCCCCTTGCCACCGCCGGTCGAAGTCATCGGGCCTTGCCCGGGCGGCTGACGGTGGCGGCGGGGTTCCGTTCCCGTGGATCTTTGGGCAACGTGTTCGACGAGATGCAGATGGCGGCTGGCGGGTGTGAAGGTTGATGCTGCAGCGGCGGCTCCGGTGCTCCATGTATCTGGCGGAAGCATGGCTTGGGATAACTAGGTCGGCACCATGGGCGTTCGTGACACAGTCATCTTCGTTGACAGGACCACTGGAGCATGCACATATGTTGCTCTTCTGCGTCTTGTGCTGTGACTTCCTCCGATGCATCCAACCTGAGAGCACATCCATGCTAGGGCCACTGCTCCATGGGTGCATTTTTGGCGTTGGTGTGTAGTGCTCGTGGTGGTTGTTCCCTCAGGTTCGGCCGTGAATCTAGTCCACAGGTTGCTGTGTGGTTGTGGGCTAGACTGGTTACCTGAAGAGCTTCAACCTGGATGATCCGCGTCCACTGGCGAGGACGGCAGAGGTTGGCAGCTCGTGGAGCTGCCGTCTGATACAGATCAGTCAACAGCTGCTACTTGTGAGGATGGTGTAGGCCTTCAGAGTGTCCCCATCCCGGGATTTTGGTGGTGCCGACAGTCCTTCTTCCCCGTCAAAGTCTTCGTCAGATGGTGGCGAGAGAAGATCTTGTCTCGTTTTGTCAGCTTGCTCGTACGGGCGTGGACATCCCCCGTCACAAGGACCGTGCGCATATGCAACTACTGGGATCGAGGAAAGTGGAGGAGACGACACAAGACTACTTCGATTGGGTGGTACTTCTGTAGTACCTAGTTTCGAGCTCCGTGGTGAAAACCATAAGTTTGACCCTAGTTGGTCATATCTGGCAATGACGGCGTTCTTTTGCATCGTTACCCTGATGAGGGCATTGCTCGGAATTGGCTCGGACAACATCTTCAGGGTGAAAACCCATGATCTAACCTTGGTGGTTGGATTCGGCGACGGCGGCGCTTGAACGTCGTTTCCTTCCTGGAGGTGTCGCTTTTGAAGAGCCTTTCTCATAGTCCTTGTGTTGTGAAGAGATAGTTGACGCCGATGGTCATTGCTATATACCATTTATCGTTGCTTTTAATTTTTCGGGTTTTCTTTTCTCCACCTAGGCATAGCTTTGGCCTTTTATGACTTTGTTCTTTACCGAAGTGATCGTGTGGGTGTGTGTGTTGTGTTGGCTGTGTGCATCCTAGTTGTGCAGAGGCCGGGTGTGTACTCATTATGATTGTATCTCTTGATGCTACACTATGAGTCAATGAAAAAGCACCCTTTGTCGAAAAAATGGATGTTCGTATGCTAAACCGTACGCATATCATAAATCCGCTGAACCTGGATCTGCAAATTACTAATATTACCAACTAGCCGGTTGGTCTCTTCCTCATAAGTCTAATTCTGCCCTGAAGCCCAGATGGCCTTTTGGTGTCGTTTTTAGTATACAAGATTATCATGGGTTTTTGCCTTGGCACGACCGATATTAAACATCTAAAGTGGTGAGGTGCTAATAATCTCTATGTACGACGTGATTCGGAATGTCAAAGATGCTAATAATATCTGCCAAATTAGACCTATTGCTTTAATTAACGACATGTTTAAACTCACAGAGGAAGCTTTTGCCACTCGGTTGGCCTTGGTGGCTCGTGTAGTCATAAAGCCGCTCGGAAACAGCCGTCATTGAAGGCAGTTTCTCCGCATGATTATCAATAATGAGGTTAATACCATCATCACAAGATATTTCTTCACTCACTATATCATTATCTTGTGGCACACCACATGATGGCGAAGTGAAAGATGTTGAAGTCTAAGTAATTGGAGGTGGAAGCAGTAGAGAGCTCTTCACGATTTAAAAATGTGGAGAACTCCTCCCAAAGAATATTATCTCCGTCAAGATTGGACCCACCATATATATCTTCAAATTTGGTCCAAGTCTCATGAGCTGATTTGCAAGTTGTGACTAACCTTAAACACTTCAAAGGATATAGCTTGATGAATGATAAGAGAAGCATCGCAATCAACATACTTATCCCCAATACACGGAGAAGGACCATCCTTTGCAATAGAAATTCCTACAAAAACAATTCACAGAGCATTTGGGCCATCAAAATCAAAGTGTCATTGTGCATTAAATCACTAGTCGACATCGATACTCTCTAGGCAGTGAAGTCTAATAACGAGATATTGTGCTCCGATACCAATTGAAAGGACCACGATATCGCTTAAAATGGGGGTGAATAAGCGTTTTAAAAACTTCTATGAATTTGGCTTTATCCTGATGCGGAAATAAAACTAAGAAGATATTTTTCAAGCACAAATCCTAAATATACTAGGTTGAACTAAGTGCACCAACAACTTAATCTAAACAAGATGAGCACAACAAGGATACTAACAAGCACAAGTAAGTTACACAAACTTACTTGAGCAATATCACAAGATATGGAAGTGTATGACACAAGTTAGCAATTCACAGTAATCACAAGATATATCAGTAGGAGCAAGTATGAATTGCGGAACATAAAGTGTAGGCCTAAATAATCTCTATGACTGAACTAGCAAACACAATATAATGAGCAAAACAATATATAGTGAATGCAATGTCAAGAGACCAAAGTAAACCACAAGTTGTGTCTGTATCACAATGTTCACTTCCTTGGAGGGAAGCTATAGTCACCGTTAGAGAGGTGGATGTTTCCAGAAGGCACACCAACGCCACATAGGTTCACCCTATTCTCCCTTTGAGACAACACTAGGCGTTTCTCAACCACCAGGGGTAGACCTTGAGGCAACTTTCAAACCTTTACAAACTTTTGGGGGGCAAATCACAAGTTGATTCCTCACAGAAGCACTCCTATCGCCTAGGAGTCTCCAACATCCAAGAGTAACAAGATCAAGGGGTAATGCTTAAGAGTTGCTCAAATCACAAATTCCTTTGGTCACAAGAGGGAGAGGGAGTGGATCTATAGCTTGTTGGAAAATCTCTCACGAATCTCTTAGCGATCTAAGATTTGGTGCATGAGAAGTGAGAGGGAGCCCTTGGGTGTTCTAGCACTAGTAGAAAAAGGGGCAAATCTGAGACACATTAGTGCCGGTTTGATTTTGAGCCGGCACTAATGTGTCCATTAGTGCCGGTTCCAACAGCTAGCCGGCTGCTCTCTTTAGTACCGGTTCGTGGCGAACCTTTAGCACCGGTTCGTACCACGAACCGGTACTAAAGAGAGTGGTGGCAGGATGTTGTCAGGCTGGGGCCCCTCCAGCACCTTTCGTACCGGTTCGTGGCACGAACCGGTACTAAAGGTCGTCGTACATAAACCCTTTGTCCACCCGAGCCGCTCTGTTCTTCCCCTTTCCCCTCACTTCCTTTGTTCTTCCACTCTCTTCCTCGAGCTCCTTACAAATTTTGCCCAAAATTTGTCAAGATTTGAAGGCCCCCATCCATTCAAATGATCACAAAGGTTAGCAACTTTGTCCTTTCAACTATCATTGCTAGATTAGCTCTTGCAATGCTTTGTATAATGATTAATTTCGGAGGAATTATATTTGCTAGTATTTGATTTATATGCAATTTGAGGTCAAAAATAACACTTAGTTTGCATATGTAGGTGTGGTTTACTTAGTGCCTTCTAAACCTCCGTTGTAACCACCGTCGATCGCCCGCACCGTCCCGTCGCCAGCACCACCTTGTGGTGAGGCTCTTGTTCATGAATGTTTTACATTACCAAATTGATGTTTGTGTGATTTGGATATATAGTTACTCGTATAATTATCTTACCCGTACGTTGTTTGTTATACATAGTGCCATGGTTTTGATATCCGTCCCCGTCGGCCCTCGTCCTTGTTATGATTCGGATGTGGTATATTCTCTTTTAAAGCTAGTTGTTGCATTTCGTGTTTATGACAAATTATGCCCATCAAGTTGACATAGATATTTTTATCTAGGAGGTATGTGAACCGGAAATTCCAACCGACCCTATTATCGAGAGGTTAAATTTAGTTGAAAGAAAGCGAGTATTTGAAAGAAAATTAAAAAGAATTGAGGGGAGAAGATGGAATTGGAGTTGCATGTTGCCGATGTAAATCGATGATCACAAGATCAAGATGGAGAAAATGAGGTTGAAGATTAGAAAGATTAGAAAATATGCCATTGATAGTGTGGCTTGGTATCATTATGCTGTTGGATCAATTGTTACCTTAGTTGCGATCTTGATCGCATTTGTTGTTGCATTTAAATTCTTTAGCTAGAGAGTTATTTGTATGTTGCATTTAATTAAGTGTTTTATATGAACTTTATGTATGAACTTGTATTAATTTGGTCTATTCGGTGTTGTGTAATGAAGATGAGCCGACAATGGATGTATGATGACCGATGCTCTCCCGAGTTCATTAATGGCGTGCATACTTTTCTGCTTGCCGCTGAGGCAAACAAGCGGGCGGATGGTTTTATGCCTTGTCCATGTGCTAGCTGTAAGAATGGTCACAGCTACTCTACGTCAAGAACCATTCAGGTCCACCTATTTAAGTCCGGTTTCATGCCCCACTATAATGTTTGGACCAACCACGGAGAAAAAAGTTGGGAACCACACTGGAATTGCTGCAATGGAAGGCAGAGAATGGTGTATCTGACAAGGGATTTGGAAAGTTGCTGGTAATGATAAAGAATATGCTTCCAAAGGACAACGAATTACTCGAGAGTACGTATGAAGCAAAGAAGGATGTCTGCCCTCTAGGGTTAGAGGTGCAGGAGATACATGCATGCCCTAATGACTGCATCCTCTACCGCGGTGAGTACGAGGATTTGAACGCTTGCCCGGTATGCGGTGCATTGCGTTATAAGATCAGTCGCGATGACCCTAGTGATGTTGAGGCGGCGCCCGGAAGAAGATTCTGCCAAGTTGATGTGGTATGCTCCTATAATACCACGGTTGAAACGTTGTTCCAAAACAAAGAGCATGCGAAAGCGATGCGGTGCACGCATGAAGACCGTAAGAAAGGCGGAAAGTTGAGAGTACCCACGACGGTTCGCAGTGGAGAAAAATCGAGAGAAAATCGAGGAGGAGTTTGCAGGTGACCCAAGGAACGTATGGTTTGGTCTAAGCGCAGATGGTATTAATCCTTTTAGGGAGAAAAGCAGCAACCATAGCACCTAGCCTGTGACTCTATGTTTGTATAACCTTCCTCCTTGGTTGTGCATGAAGCGGAAGTTCATTATGATGCCAGTGCTCATCCAAGGCCCTAAGCAACCCGGCAACAACGTTGATGTGTACCTAAGGCCATTAGTTGAAGAACTATTACAACTGTGGAATGGAACAGGTGTACGTGCGTGGGATGAGCATGGACATGAAGAATTTGACATAAATGTGTTGCTGTTCATGACCATCAATGATTGTCCTGCTCTCAGTAACCTTTCAGGACAGACAAACAAGGGATACTGCGGATGCACGCACTGTTTGGACGATACCGACAGTATAAATTTGGATAGTTGTAGGAAGAATGTGTACCTGGGACATCGTCGATATCTTCCGACAAGGCATCCCGTAAGAAAGAAAGGCAAGCATTTCAAAGGTGAGGCGGATCACCGGACGAAGCCTCGCCACCGTACTGGTGCTGATGTACATGATATGGTCAAGGATTTGAAGGTAATCTTTGGAAAGGGTCCTGGCGGACAACCTGTTCCGAAGGACGCTGACGGACGCGCACCCATATGGAAGAAGAAATCTATATTTTGAGACCTGCCATATTGGAAAGACCTAGAGGTCCGCTCCGCAATCGACGTGATGCACGTGACAAAGAATCTTTGCGTGACCCTGCTTGGCTTTTTGGGCGTGTATGGGAAGACAAAAGATACACCAGAGGCACGGGAGGACCAGCAACGTATGCACGGAAAAGACGACATACATCAGGGTCAGGCCAGCTATGCTCTTACCAAAGAAGAGAAGGAAATCTTCTTTGAATGCCTACTCAACATGAAGGTACCGTTTGGCTTCTCGTCGAATATAAAGGGAATAATAAATATGGCAGAGAAAAAGTTCCAGAACCTAAAGTCTCATGACTGCCACGTGATTATGACGCAACTCCTTTCGGTTGCATTGAGGGGGCTTCTACCGGAAAACGTTCGATTAGCCATTGTGAAGCTATGTGCATTCCTCAATGCAATCTCTCAGAAGGTAATCGATCCGAAAATCATACCAAGGTTACAGAATGATTTTATGCAATGTCTTGTCAGTTTCGAGTTGGTGTTCCCACCATCCTTCTTCAACATCATGACGCACGTCTTAGTTCACCTTTGCAAAGAGATTAACGTTTTGGGTCCTGTATTTCTACACAATATGTTCCCCTTTGAGAGGTTCATGGGAGTCTTGAAGAAGTATGTTCATAACCGTGCTAGACCAGAAGGAAGCATCTCAAAGGGCCATGAAAATGTGGAGGTCATTGAGTTTTGTATTGACTTTATTCCTGACCTTAAGCCGATTGGTGTCCCTGAATCGCGGCATAAGGGCAGACTGGATGGAAAAGGCACGCTAGGAGGGCATCAAATAATATGTATGGACGGGCATTCTCTCACTGAAGCACACTACACAGCCTACAGAATTCCGCCTTGGTGGCTCCGTATATGGAGGAACACAAGAATTTTCTACACTCAAACACCGGAGAAGTCGGCGATTTGGATTACACGCGAACAAGCGAGGACTTTCGCGGTTGGTTGCGTAAACGATGCCTCTGAATGATGGCGATATTCAAAATGACCTCTGTCCCGTTACCATCTTGAATATAATGACTTTCAAAGGGTACGGATAAATGGGAATACATTTTACGATCGCCCAAGATAAGAAGAGCACCAACCAAAACAGTGGTGTCCGCTTTGATGCAACAACCAACACGGGAAAGGAAACATATTATGGTTACATAGAGGACATATGGGAACTTAACTATGGAGGTGATTTGAAGGTCCCTTTGTTTCGGTGCAAATGGGTCAATATGACATGAGGCGGGGTAACGGAAGACCCGTAGTACGGAATGACAACAGTGGATCTCAACAATCTTGCGTATGCAGACGAACCATTAGTCGTAGCCAATGATGTGACGCAGGTTTTTTATGTGAAAGACATGTCTACCAAGCCGAGAAAAAGAAAAGATAAGGAAGCGAATGGATCATACGACGAGCCAAAGCACCACATAGTTCTTTCAGGAAAAAGAAACATCATGGGAGTGGATGACAAGACAGACATGTCAGAAGATTATGAAAAGTTTGATGAAATTGCTCCATTCACAGTGAATATTGACCCGAGCATCCAATTAAATGATTAAGATTTTCCATGGCTACGGTGCAAAGGGACACACGCGAAGAAAAAGTTTCACACCCAAAGATCTGGGATGTGATCAGCTTCACTATCATCTTTCTTCTATGTTTCACACCCAGGAGGGAATCTCTATAATAGTTAGGGTAGTTATGTGTTTTGGCATTTGAAACGCGAAGAAATTTTATGTGCAAACAAATTCTTTTAATGCATTTACTGATTTTTTCCAGCTAAATGACCCTGAAATTGAAAAGCATTTCAAATGAACTCAGAAAAGGTTGAAAGTTGGCATGGTATCATAATTTCATCCAAATAGCATGTGCAAAAAAGTAGAGAGGGTTACGGCAAAAACTGGATGCACATCGTGTACAAAATGGACATCTCTTTCGAAGTATCAGGGTTTCCGACGAAAACCCATCTGTTACAAAAGCATTTCATTTTTTTAAATAACCTAAGCATTACCAAATTGAATATAATGATAAAACACACTAATATTCAACATAAGAAAAAAGAATCACTGAAAAATCTTTTTTCAAAGTTAAGTTATTCACAAACTAGTGATTCACACAAATTTCAAATAATTCAAAATTTAAACTATTCAAATTTGAAAACTAGCGGCACTAACAGAAATTTGTAATTTTTTGTACCTAAAGCAAAAATATTCACAAAGAAACTCTAAATACAGCAAAAAACAACTCAAAAATAAATAAAACAAAAATAAATAAAGCAAAAAAATTAAGAAAATAAAAAAGCCCGCCTACTGGGCCAAAGCGGCCTGCATACGACTAGAAACACAACCTTTTGTTGGGCGGGATGCAGAGCCATAAAAGCTGATGAGCCTGGCACAGGCAGCAGAGCGAGTAGGCCCAGTGGGCACTGCTTAAGAGAGGAGCTCGAGAGAGCTACCACACCGGGCTTATAAACCGGTCACGGTAGCCCTCGGCTAGCGAGTGGGACTAAACTTGCGCACCGCCTAGAGCAGCGCACCCCTTTAGTACCGTGTCGTGGCTCCAAGCGGTACTAAAGGGGCCTTTAGTACGGTTGTAGCCACCACCGATACTAAGGGGGGCGCTTCCGCCGCTGGCTTTGGCAAAACAGACCTTTAGTACCGGTTGGTGGCTCCAGCCGGTACTAAAGGTCCATCCTATATATACAACAGTTGGAAAAAATTCACTTTCCCTCTCTGTTTCTTCCCTCCATCGCGCCGCCTGCCCGATCGTATTTGTCCCGTCGGCGTCGCCGCCCGCCCTCGTCGCCGACCCGACCGTCCCGCCCTCGTCGTCGCCCGTCGGCGTCGCTGCCCTGCTGTCCCGTCCCGTCGCCGCGCCCGCCCGTCGTCGCCGCCCGTCGTCGCCTCGCCGGTGAGCTCGCCACAGCTGCCATGTCACACACACACACACACTACACACACACACACATTAGTTTGTTTTTATAAATTTTTCTGTTTTTTAGTTATAGAAATGTTAGAAATTATTCTGTTTTTTAGTTATAGAAATATTAGAAATGTTAGTTATATAGAAATGTTATAAATTTTTACAATTACCCCCGAAGCAACCTTCCATTGCATCCCGATTCTAAAGGGCTATGCTCGTGTCTTGGTTGATGAAGTGGTGGACCCATATTCGGGGCTACAGCTTGACATTCCTGGAGGTGAAGACGATCGCACACTAGGAGAGGCCATACATCATATCATCCTATGGAGAAGGATTGCATCATCTTTCGAAGTCCACCGACACCGCATCGTCTGCCGACTCCTCCTCGAAGTCCGCCACCGAGTCAGCAGACTCCCGCTCCTCCAAGTCCATGAACGCGTGAGCCGACTCCTCCTCGAAGTCCACCACCTCCTCCAAGTCCCCGAACGCGTGAGCTGACTCCTCCGGTTACAAGTCCGGCACAACGTCATGCCACTTCTCCGGTTTCAAGTCCGGCACCGTGTCAGGCCACACCTCCTGCTTCAAGTCTGACACATCATCAGGCCACTTCTCCTGGTCCAACTCAGCCACGTCAGCCATCTCCGCCGTCTCAGCAATCGCAGAAGAGACACTCCGTAGCTATGGTGCATAGCGGTACGAGTCGAGGTAGTTCAGGAAGTACAGGCGGAGACAAGCGATATAAACATGGTCCAAGCCTCGCTCCTCTTCCTCAGAGGCCTTACGACATGACTAAGGAGCAAAACGCAGCCATAGTGCAGGCCCAAGTGGACGCCCATTTTGGACCGAAATCGGCACCGCCGCCAAAGGAGAAAGTGCCTGAGAAAGTAATTGACCACTTCATTCGTATGGCTAGAGAACCAGCTCCCAAGCTTGTTGACTTGGACTATGAGCACCAAATTAGGAAACTACATCGAGAACGGCTAAAGAAGGAAGCGAGCTCGAGCTCGAGCCATCAAGCAGCGGGAAAAAATGCGGGAAAAACCGTTCCCTAGCTGGGAGAACAGGCAGCGCAATCGATCCCCCCGCTTGTTGTGCCAACAAGACATGAGAGGAGGCCGCGCGCCCAATTTATTGTGGGCAAACCGTTAAAGTTCCCCAGCTAGGCGATGTGGTAATAATGGAGGAGCATATAAAGCAGGCTGAAATGCTCAAGATCTCTGTTGGACAACTCCTTGAAATTGAGCCCATGTCTCCGCTTAGAGAGGAGGAAATAAAACGGAAATATGTCCGGGGCGAACCTTTGGTCGAGCCAGACAAGGTCAAGAACCTCCCAACAAGAATGTATGAACTGCATCAATGGTACATGAACATTACCAAGATTTCCAATCAAGAGTCCCTCATGGTGAATGTCAAGAAGGAGCATTACTACCATGAGAAAGCTCTGTGCGTTGAGTATTCAGAACTATTTCAGTTATACAATCAAGACGCACTCAACAAATCTCTCGTCAATTGCTATTGTTTGTAAGTGATTTCTTTCTGTAATTTTTGATCAATCATTACATGTAATTATCCTCACTATATATTATTTTCTGTGGTATTATATGCAGGATGAAGATGTATGAAATGAAAAAATCTGGACGCTATGGCATTGGGTTCATTGACCCAAATACCATTAATGAGTACACATGGAATCTTGCAACTTCTCAAGCAAGTGTAGAGGAAAGCATGCTAGAGTTCTTGAAGCGCCTCAATAGCAATGAAGATATACTACTTCCTTACAACTTCCTGTGAGTCACACATTGTCTTGTCATACAAATTCTGTTTTTGCTTACTAGCTAGCTAGATGTTAATAATTAAGTGTATACGGTTTACGATAGTTGATTAATTTTATGCACATGCCCGCTTAATTAAGACATGCAAACGTGTGCGCATGCAGTTTCCACTGAATCTTATTAGACATTAAAGTTGACCAAGCAACAGTTGAAGTACTGGACTCACTACTTAAAGAAGATAAAGACTACAGCATCATGAAGGGGATAGTCAACAGGTAATTTCAATCATTATTAACTATATCTCGGCCTATTATTAGTTCGTCATTTCCTGATATGAACTATTTAATAACCCCTTTATTAAATTTCTTTGCCGGCGGACAGGGCTTGGGCAAAGTTCATCAAGGTGACTCCAGGCAAATGGCCAAAAAAGTTGTTTTGGCATCGACCAAAGGTAAGTAATTAAGTAGTACTAGCTAGCTAGCTGCCATCTCTTTAACTCTTGTTTCAATACCATTAATTAATTATCATGCTTGATTAATCATTATCTGGTTCAATTCCATTCTCGTAAAGGCCCTGAGGCAGGCGCCGGGGAATGATCTGTGTGCATTCTACGTTTTCGAGAATATTTGCATGATAGCGTCCGAAAGGAGCAGATCTCAAAGACAGGACTGGGTACGTTTGTCAGAACACTATTCACACCATTATCGATATCTTGTCACACAACTAATACACATGCATATTGATCTCCTTCTTAACAGTTCAGAGAGGTGCGGGATAAGCTCCTACCAGCGGACTGCATACTAGCACTTCAAGAGGAAATAGCCGGATTTTTGCTCGACCAGGTCATAGATCCCAAAGGAGAATACTATTACCCGCTACCGTGTTGGGGAACGTTGCAGAAAATTAAAATTTTTCCTACGGCTTCACCAAGATCCATCTATGAGTTCATCCAAGCAACGAGTAACGGGAGAGAGATTGCATCTACATACCACTTGTAGATCGCGTGCGGAAGCTTGCAAGGTGATGATGGAGTCGTACTCGAACGTGATTCAGATCACCGATGCCAAGTGCTGAACGGACAGCACCTCCGCGTTCAACACACGTGCACGGGACGGCGGCGTCTCCTCCTTCTTGATCCAGCAAGGGGAAGGAGAGGTTGAGAAGACATCTCCACCGCAAAGACGACGGCGTGATGATGGTGGAGAAGCAAGACTCGGCTGGGGCTTCACTGAGCTCTACGGAGGAGGAGATGTGTTGGGAGGGAGGGCTGCGCCTTGGGAGTTGTGTGTAGCAGCCCCTCCTCCCCCTTTATATAGGCACCACAGGGGTGGCGGCCCTGGAGATCCAATCTCCGGGGCGGCGGCCAAGGGGTGGAGTGCCCCCAAGCCGGTGGGCGCCCCACCCCTAGGGTTTCAACCCTAGGCGCAGGGGGTGGACCCTAGGGGGGCGCACCAGCCCCTTGTGGGCTGGTTCCCTTCCCCTCTCAGCCCATGGGGCCCTCCGGGATAGGTGGCCCCACCCGGTGGACCCAGGACCCTTCCGGTGGTCCCGTGATTTTCGAAACCCCGAAACTTTCCGATGGCGAAACACCACTTCCTATATATTATTCTTTACCTCCGGACCCTTCCGGAACTCCTCGTGACGTCCGGGATCTCATCCGGGACTCCGAACAACATTCGGTGGTCACATACTTGACTTCCTACTAACCCTAGCATCACCGAACCTTAAGTGTGTAGACCCTACGGGTTCGGGAGACACGTAGACATGACCGAGGCGACTCTCGAGCAATAACCAACAGCGGGTGCGGATATCCATGTTGGCTCCACATGCTCCTCGATGATTTCATCGGTTGAACCACGATGTCGAGGATTCGATCAAAACCCCGTATGTAATTCCTTTGTCAATCGATGCGTTACTTGCGAGACTCGATCGTCGGTATCCCAATACCTTGTTGGTCTCGTTACGGCAAGTCACTTTACTCGCACCGTAATGCATGATCCGTGGCCAACACCTTGGTCACATTGAGCTCATTATGATGATGCATTACCGAGTGGGCCCAGAGATACCTCTCCGTCATACGGAGTGACAAATCCGATCTCGATCCGTGTCAACCCGAGATACTTTCGGAGATACCGTAATGCACCTTTATAGTCACCCGATTCGTTGTGATGTTTGATACACCCAAGGCACTCCTACGGTAACCGGAGTTACGATCTCATGGTCGAAGGAATAGATACTTGACATTGGCAAAGCTTCTAGCAAACGAACTATCCGATCTTTTATGCTATGCTTATGATTGGGTCTTGTCCATCACATCATTCTCCTAATGATGTGATCCGTTATCAACGACATCCAATGTCCATAGTCGAAACCATGACTATCTATTGATCTGTGAGCTAGTCGACTAGAGGCTCACTAGGGACTCATTGGGTCTAAGTGTTCACGTGTATTACGATTCCGGATAATACATTTATAGCATGAACAAAGACAATTATCATGAACATTGAAATATAATAATCCTTTTATTATTGCCTCTAGGGCATATTTCCAACAGTCTCCCACTTGCACTAGAGTCACCAATCTAGTTACATTGTGATGAATCGAACACCCATAGAGTTCGGTGTTGATCATGTTTTGCACGCGAGAGAGGTTTAGTCAGCGGATCTGCGACATTCAGATCCGTGTGCACTTTGCAAATCTCTATGTCTCCATCTTGAACATTTTCACGGATGGAGTTGAAGCGGCGCTTGATGTGCTGGTCTTCTTGTGAAACACAGGCTCCTTGGCAAGGGCAATAGCTCGGTGTTGTCACAGAAGAGTTTGATCGGCCCCGACGCATTGGGTATGACTCCTAGGTCGGTGATGAACTCCTTCACCCAAATCGCTTCATGTGCTGCCTCCGAGGCTGCCATGTACTCCGCTTCACACGTAGATCCCGCCACGACGCTCGCTTGCAGCTGCACCACTTCTTGCTCCACCATTCAACATATACGTATCCGGTTTGTGACTTAGAGTCATCCAGATCTGAGTCGAAGCTAGCGTCGGCGTAACCCTTCTGACGAGCTCTTCGTCTCCTCCATAAGCGAAACATGTCCTTTGTCCTTTTCGGTACTTCAGGATATTCTTGACCGCTGTCCGGTGTTCCTTGCGGGATTACTTTGGTATCTTGCAACCAAACTTACGGCAAGGTTTACATCGGTGCGGTACACAGCATGGCATACATAATAGATCATATGGCTGAAGCATAGGGATGACACTCATCTCTTCTTTATCTTTTGCCGTGGTCGGTGGTCGAGATGAGCTCGGTCTCACACCTTGTAACATAGGCAAGAACCCTTCTTGGACTGATCCATTTGAACCTCTTCAAAATCTTATCAAGGTATGTGCTTTGTGAAATACCTATGAGGCGTCTCGATCTATCTCTATAGATCTTGATCCCTAATATATAAGCAGCTTCTCCAAGGTCCTTCATTGAAAAACACTTGTTCAAGTAGGCCTTTATGCTGTCCAGAAGTTTTGTATCATTTCCCATCAAGAGTATGTCATCTACATATAATAGGAGAAATGCTACTGAGCTCCCACTCACTTTCTTGTAAACGCAGCTTCTCCATAAGTCTGCATAAACCTAAACGCTTTGATCATCTCATCAAAGCGAATGTTCCAACTCGAGATGCTTGCACCAGTCCATAAATGGATCATTTGGAGCTTGCATACTTTGTTAGCGTTACGAGGA
This sequence comes from Aegilops speltoides, assembly GCA_021437245.1. NCBI lineage: Eukaryota > Viridiplantae > Streptophyta > Magnoliopsida > Poales > Poaceae > Aegilops > Aegilops speltoides. The sequence goes on from CM038142.1 coordinate 493,239,868, forward strand.
TCGACAAAACCTTCCGGCTGCATCATATACAGCTCTTCCTTAAGATGTCCATTAAGGAATGCCGTTTTGGCGTCCATCGCCATATCTCATAATCATAGTATCGGCAATTGCTAACATGATTCGGACGGACTTAAGCTTCGCTACGGGAGAGAATGTCTCGTCGTAGTCAATCCCTTGAACTTGTCGATAACCCTTAGCGACAAGTCGAGCTTTATAGATGGTAACATTACCATCCGCGTCCGTCTTCTTCTTAAAAATCCATTTATTTTCTATCGCTCGCCGATCATCGGGCAAGTCTGTCAAAGTCCATACTTTGTTTTCATACATGGATTCTATCTCGGATTTCATGGCCTCAAGCCATTTGTTGGAATCCGGGCCCGCCATTGCTTCTTCATAGTTCGAAGGTTCATTGTTGTCTAGCAACATGATTTCCATGACAGGTTGCCGTACCACTCAGTGCGGAGCGTGTCCTCGTGGACCTTGAAGTTCAAGTAGTAACTTGATCCGAAGTACCTTGATCATCATCAACGTTTTCCTCTTGGTTGGTGTGGGCATCACAGAATGGTTTCTGCGCTGCACCACTTTCCGTTCGAGAGGTAGTACTTCATCGAGTTCTACTTTCCTCCCACTTACTTCTTTCGAGAGAAACTCTTTCTCGAAAGCATCCGTTCTTGGCAACAAAGATCTTGCCTTCGGATCTTAAGTAGAAGGTATACCCGACAGTTTCCTTAGGGTATCCTATGAATACGCATTTTTCCGACTTGGGTTCGAGCTTTTCGGGTTGAAGTTTCTTGACATAAGCATCGCATCCCCAAACTTTTAGAAACGACAGCTTAGGTTTCTTCCCAAACCATAATTCATACGGTGTCGTCTCAGCGGATTTAGGCGGTGCCCTATTTAAAGTGAATGTAGCTGTCTCTAGGCGTATCCCCAAAATGATAGCGGTAAATCGGTAAGAGACATCATAGACCGCACCATATCCAATAGAGTGCGATTCGACGTTCGGACACACCGTTTATTTGAGGTGTTCGGTAGGCGTGAGTTGTGAAACGATTCCACATTTTCTTAAGTGTGTACCAAATTCGTGACTTAAGTATTCTCCCCACGATCGATCGTAGGAACTTTATCTTCTGATCACGTTGATTCTCTACCTCACTCTGAAATTCCTTGAACTTTTCAAGGTCTCGGACTTGTGTTTCATTAAGTAGACATACCCATATCTACTTAAGTCATCGGTGAGAGTGAGAACATAACGATATCCTCCACGAGCCTCAACGCTCATCGGACCGCACACATCGGTATGTATGATTTCCAACAAGTTGGTTGCTCGCTCCATTGTTCGGAGAAGCGGAGTCTTGGTCATTTTGCCTAAGAGGCAAGGTTCGCATGTGTCAAGCGATTCATAATCAAGAGACTCTAAAGTCCATCAGCATGGAGCTTCTTCATGCGCTTGACACCAATGTGACCAAGGCGGCGATGCCACAAGTATGTGGGACTATCGTTATCAACTTTACATCTTTTGGCATCCACACTATGAACATGTGTAATATTACGCTCGAGATTCATCAAGAATAAACCATTGACCATCGGAGCATGACCATAAAACATATCTCTCATATAAATCGAACAACCATTATTCTCAGACTTAAATGAGGAGCCATCTCGTATCAAACGAGATCCAGATACAATGTTCATGCTCAAACTTGGCACTAAATAACAATTATTGAGGTTTAAAACTAATCCCGTAGGTAAATGTAGAGGCAGCGTGCCGACGGCGATCACATCGACCCTGGAACCATTCCCGACGCGCATCGTCACCTCGTCCTTCGCCAGTCTCCGTTTATTCCGCAGCTCCTGCTGTGAGTTACATATGTGAGCAACGGCACCGGTATCAAATACCCAGGAGTTACTACGAGTACTGGTAAGGTACACATCAATTACATGTATATCAAATATACCTTTGATGTTGCCGGCCTTCTTATCCGCTAAGTATTTGGGGCAATTCCGCTTCGGTGCCCTTCCCTTGCAATAAAAGCACTCGGTCTCGGGCTTGGGTCCATTCTTTGACTTCTTCCCGCAACAAGGCTTACGGGCGCGGCAACATCTTTGCCGTCCTTCTTGAAGTTTTTCTTACCCTTGCCCTTCTTGAACTTAGTGGTCTTATTGACCATCAACACTTGATGTTCCTTTTGATTTCAGCCTCTGCTGACTTCAGCATCGAGAACACTTCAGAATGGTCTTTACCATCCCCGCATGTTGTAGTTCATCACAAAGCTCTTGTAGCTTGGTGGGAGCGATCGGAGGATTCTCATCAATGACCGCCTCATCTCGGGAGGTTAATGTTCAAGCTGGGTCATACGTGCGTGCAACCGGACATCTTGAGGATGTGTTCAGCGACGAACTGTTCTCCTCCATCTTACAACTGTAGAACTTGTCGGAGACATCATATCTCTCGACCCGGGCATGAGCTTGGAAAACTAGTTTCAGCTCTTTGAACATCTCATATGCTCCGTGATGCTCAAAACGCTTTTGGAGCCCGGTTCTAAGTGTAGAGCATGCCGCCTCGAACGAGGGAGTAATCATCAAGACGAGTTTGCCAGCGTTCATAACGTCTTGGTTCTTCAGGGACGGAGCGGCACCTAGCGGTCCTTCTAGGCCATATTGCTTCGGCAGCTATGAGGATGATCCTCGGGTTCGGACCCGATCCGTATAGTTGCTGCCATCATCTTTCAGCTTGGTTTCTCTAGGAGCAGCGTTGAAGTTCATGTTGACATTAGCGTTGGCCATTGATCTACAAGACATATTTGCAAAGGTTTTAGACTAAGTTCATGATAATAAAGTTCTTAATCAAAATTATGAACTCCCACTTAGATTAGACATCCTCTAGTCATCTAAGTGTTACACGATCCGAGTCGACTAGCCCGTGTCCGATCATCACGTGAGACGGACTAGTCATCGTCGGTGAACATCTTCATGTTGATCGTATCTTCCATACGACTCGTGTTCGACCTTTCGGTCTCCGTGTTCCGAGGCCATGTCTCGCACATGCTAGGCTCGTCAAGTTAACCCTAAGTGTTTATTTGTGTAAAACTGTCTTACACCGTTGTATGTGAGCGTAAGGATCCATCACACCCGATCATCACGTGGTGCTTAGAAACGACGAACTGTAGCAACGGTGCACAGTTAGGGGAGAACACTTCTTGAAATTTTATAAGGGATCATCTTATTTACTACCGTCGTCCTAAGTAAACAAGATGCATAAACATAATAAACATCACATGCAATTATATAGTTGTGACATGATATGGCCAATATCATCAAGCTCCATTGATCTCCATCTCCGGGGCTCCATGATCATCTTGTCACCGGCTTGACACCATGATCTCCATCATCATGATCTCCATCATCGTGTCTTCATGAAGTTGTCACGCCAATGACTACTTCTACTTCTATGACTAACGCGTTAGTAATGAAGTAAAGTAGTTTACATGGCGTTCTTCAATGACACGCAGGTCATACAAAAAATAAAGACAACTCCTATGGCTCCTGCCGGTTGTCATACTCATCGACATGCAAGTCGTGAATCCTATTACAAGAACATGATATCATACATCACAATTCAACATTCATCACAACTTCTGGCCATATCACATCACATGATCAATCGCTGCAAAAACAAGTTAGACGTCCTCTAGTTGTTGTTGCATCTTTTACGTGGCTGCGATTGGGTTCTAGCAAGAACGTTTTCTTACCTACGAATCACCACAACGTGATTTTGTCAACTTCTATTTACCCTTCATAAGGGCCTTGTTCATCGAATCCGCTCCAACTAAAGTGGGAGAGCAGACACCCGCCAGCCACCTTATGCAACTAGTGCATGTCATCGGTGGAACCGGTCTCACGTAAGCGTGCGTGTAAGGTTGGTCCGGGCGCTTCATCCCACAATACCGTTGAGCAAGAAAAGACTATTAGAGGCAAGTAAGATGACAAGATCAACGCCCACAACAAATTGTGTTCTACTCCTGCATTAGAGAACTACGCATAGACCTAGCTCATGATGCCCTTTGTTGGGGAGCGTTGCAGAAAATTAAAATTTTTCCTACGGCTTCACCAAGATCCATCTATGAGTTCATCCAAGCAACGAGTAACGGAGAGAGATTGCATCTACATACCACTTGTAGATCGCGTGCGGAAGCTTGCAAGGTGATGATGGAGTCGTACTCGAGCGTGATTCAGATCACCGATGCCAAGTCTGAGCGGACAGCACCTCCGCGTTCAACACACGTGACGGGACGAGCGGCGTCTCCTCCTTCTTGATCCAGCAAGGGGAAGGAGAGGTTGAGGAAGACAGCTCCACCGGCAGCACGACGGCGTGATGATGGTGGAGAAGCAAGATCTCGGCGGGGCTTCACTGAGCTCTACGGAGGAGGAGATGTGTTGGGAGGGAGGGCTGCGCCTTGGGAGTTGTGTGTAGCAGCCCCTCCTCCCCCTTTATATAGGCACCACAGGGGTGGCGGCCCTGGAGGTCCAATCTCCGGGGCGGCCAAGGGGTGGAGTGCCCCCAAGCCGGTGGGCGCCCCACCCCTAGGGTTTCAACCCTAGGCGCAGGGGTGGACCCTAGGGGCGCACCAGCCCCTTGTGGGCTGGTTCCTTCCCTCTCAGCCCATGGGGCCCTCCGGATAGGTGGCCCCACCGGTGGACCCGGGACCCTTCCGGTGGTCCGTGATTTTACCGAAACCCCGAAACTTTCGATGGCGAAACACCACTTCCTATATATTATTCTTTACCTCCGGACCCTTCCGAACTCCTCGTGACGTCCGGGATCTCATCCGGACTCGAACAACATTCGGTGGTCACATACTTGACTTCCTACTAACCCTAGCGTCACCGAACCTTAAGTGTGTAGACCCTACGGGTTCGGGAGACACGTAGACATGACCGAGACGACTCTCGAGCAATAACCAACAGCGGGGTCTGGATATCCGTGTTAGCTCCCACATGCTCCTCGATGATTTCATCGGTTGAACCACGATGTCGAGGATTCGATCAAAAACCCTGTATGTAATTCCCTTTATCAATCGGTACGTTACTTGCCCGAGACTCGATCGTCGGTATCCCAATACCTTGTTCAGTCTCGTTACCTGGCAAGTCACTTTACTCGTACCGTAATGCATGATCCCGTGGCCAACACCTTGGTCACATTGAGCTCATTATGATGATGCATTACCGAGTGGGCCAGAGATACCTCTCCGTCATACGGAGTGACAAATCCGATCTCGATCCGTGTCAACCCAACAGATACTTTCGGAGATACCGTAATGCACCTTTATAGTCACCCGATTACGTTGTGACGTTTGATACACCAAGGCACTCCTACGGTAACCGGGAGTTACACGATCTCATGGTCGAAGGAATAGATACTTGACATTGGCAAAGCTTCTAGCAAGCGAACTATCCGATCTTTTATGCTATGCTTATGATTGGGTCTTGTCCATCACATCATTCTCCTAATGATGTGATCCCGTTATCAACGACATCCAATGTCCATAGTCGAAACCATGACTATCTATTGATCAACGAGCTAGTCAACTAGAGGCTCACTAGGGACTCATTGGGTCTAAGTGTTCACACGTGTATTACGATTTCCGGATAATACATTTATAGCATGAACAAAAGACAATTATCATGAACATTGAAATATAATAATCCTTTTATTATTGCCTCTAGGGCATATTTCCAACATACCGCCCCCATGAACCACTTGTCATCGTGCTCCGAAGGCACCAAGGCAACATGTAGGAGAAATTGTATATGTATATACAAGTGTATGTGTAAATAGTTAATGGTGTTGGCTGTGAGACATTCGATGATTATATATATATATATATATGTGTGTGTGTGTGTGTGTGTGTGTGTGTGTGTGTGTGTGTGTGTGTGTGTGGTTCTACGTACGAGAAAATCTATTTGTATATATGCATAACGTGTACAATTTGTAGTATCGTGAAATACCAGCAAACAAAAAAGAATTAAATGGAAAATAAAGCCAAATTGAAAACACAAAATTAAAGCAAAAATTAAAAAAACATCCAAACATTTAGTACCGATTGGTGTTACCAACCGGTACTAATGTCCTACACACACCCGGGCCTGACTCGTGCCACGTGTTTGCACTTTAACGCCGGTTCGTGACGAACCAGTACTAAAGGGGGGGGCTTTAGCCCCCACTCTTTAGTGCCGGTTCTCCAACCGACACTAAAGGCTGTCACAAACCGGCACTAAAGGCCGGTTCTGCACTAGTGTAGGGTTCTTTTGGTTTGAGTGGTCAACCCTCTACTGGATTGATAGAGGGGTATAAATATCAAGGATAGAAAACTAGCTATTTGTGAGTAAGTTGTTGTGTCGGGACAGACATCCGGCGGCTGTGAAGTGAGCACATGAGCACACAGAAAAACAGGGTCAATGAACAGGGCCCGAACATCTGGCCTGCCACGATGTCCCGGACATCCGGCCAAGTGTCATACATTCGGCAGGCACAACCAACATTTAAACATGGGTTCTAGACATAGGCGGCCAGATTTTTGGAAGGATCCCGGACATCCGGCCAACAAAAACACTACACAAGCCCTGATAGTAAAACATGCACAACTTTCTCATACGGACTCCAATTCTGATGATCTTGGGCTTGTTTTGAAGCTATTGAAAAACTCCAGGTCCTCGCATAGATAACCACCAAAGATCAACCAAAATGGAGGGTGCACTGTATGCAGAGGTTTGAACATAGAATTTGGGGAACCCTTTTGGCTTTGGATAAAGATATATATGTATATGATCGTAGTGGAATTGTGTGTAGGAGATATTGACTTGAGCAAGTCCATCATGAAAACCTTTAACCCCCTCTTAATAGTGCGGGATCCCTATAACTCAAGAATCATAAAATAGCTACACTAGATAGCATCCGAAAATCCATTCTTGGGCATATATATTTTTCAATAGTCGTTGATCCATGCAACGACAACCAAAGGTACAAATACCTTTGACTTGAGCATTCCACTTGAGCTTGATGTTGACATTTATTCTTGGCTCAAGATGGAAGCATAACTTTGATCACGACATTTTGGTGAACACTTCAAATAGCTCCCCCACAAGCCATGTGGGGATCATTTCATTGCATTCTATCTTCACATATCCATCATGTGATCATCCACAAGCTTCAAGCATGCAATCCTTCGAGATGCTTATCTTGAGCTTGCCCTTGTCAACCATGATCATCATCACTTGATGTCATACTCTCATGGACATTTGGAATCTTTCTCTTGAGGCAAGCCCATGAGAATCACCTAACCCATGTAGATGGGTCAGTACATAAAGTGTAATTGACAATTACTTACCATACCACAAGATCTCATGTGGTACATCATCTGCGCTTGTGTGATGCCATCTTTGAGTTCAGTCTTTGATCTTCATCTTGGTCAACATTTATCTTTGCTCCATGATTAATCTTGTTGTCTTGAAGGCTCTATTGATCTCTTCACTATGCTTGATTGCTTCAAAACATGATCACCAATATCAAAATTCACCATGACCATATTAAGTTTCTCCAAGAATGGCCATTACTTGTTTGTTTTCATGCTCGAACACATTCTCTTGAGACGCACATGAATTTTTAACTTGAATTACTTGCTTCAAGACATAATCATTCATGACTCAACATATGAGCTTATCACGATCCTATCTTCAAGCCATATGTACAATTCTTCTCTTTAATTATTCTCTCAAGATCTTGAGCCATCATGGTTCAGCTCATAAGCGTAATCTTGAGAACCTCTGATACCCTCAATGAACTCCATATAGATCACACCTTGTTCATCACATGAAATTCATCTTGATAATATTTAATTCAATCATTGAGCTCAATCTTGATGCACAACTATATGTATATGGCATTCATTTCGAATCCATTCAATCTCCTTCTTGCATCACCATGGAACAAACATCCTTCAATTCATCCAATATTCTTCATGCATTGCATATGGAACTTTTCTTCAAATGTATATCTCAATACAAACATTAGTCTGTTAGGATTGACATTAATTACCAAAATCACACATGGGGACTACATGTACTTTCAGTTAGTGCCACGAAAGTTTGTTAGTTTGCACTTCACATGTTTTGTATGTCTTATGTAGTTGCTGATTTTGCAGGTGCTGGGACCAGCCAGGCACTCAATGCATCGCGATGGTCGTTCAAGATTTTTTATCGATAACGTTAAAAATTGGACGTCGGATTTTTAGGGGTGGCAAAAATTTTAAAAAAATTGGCAATTTACGTTGTGTCGAGGATGGAAATTTCTTTTGGCAAGAACAACAAATCCAGGTAAAAATCTGAATATGGCGGATTTTGTCGTGTTTGCTAAAGGAAATTTTCATCCTTGGTACAACAAAATTTGCCCTAAAAATGATTAATTTGCCACCCCTAAAAATCTGATGTTCCCTACATATTGAAATCCTTTTTATGCTTGTGTGGTAAAGCTCTCTGTGCAACCTTAATCTAAGACTAGATCATTGATGGCGTGCGTTGCCGCGCCCGTTCATTTTGAATATTGTGTGATCATGTTAAGAAATGTAAACACGTTCCTAAACAGAACTAAAGTTTTATAATTTTCATTGGGCTGGTTGATGGCGTGTGTCACCATGTCCATTCATTTATTGGACAGAATAATAGAAAATTTATGTAACTAATACGGAGAGTAGTGAACAGTATGTAGTATCATCAAATAAGTTCAGACAGCAATGTTGCCAAATGATGGAATAATCTTCATGAGTAGATTGACTAATGAAATAGAACCCACAGACGTACAATTTCCTGGATATGCCGTTGAGGGGTTTGTGACAAAAACATAGTTTTGGATGAAGGTAAAACTAATGAATTGACTACTTTTGGGTAGTAGCAGGTGGAGCGAGCAACAGGAAATGCTAGTGTGGCTTCAAAAGATTGTCTTACTTTTACAATTCTTTCAGCGGATAATGAGCCCATGAATATATCTGTGTTCTAAAAGTGCCAAGAAATTTTGCCGACAAAGAATGTTAGTTAATTAAGAATGATAGAAACTTAATGCATGCAAAATATAGCCGACAAAGTTTGAAAAGTACCATTCATATTAAAGCACAAATACTCCTTAGATACTATTCAATTAAGATGTTTCAGTAAAAGCACAAATTAATCAAAGGTGTATTCATATTAAAGAAATAGGGAACAAATACTCCTTAGATACTATTCAATTAAGATGTTTCAGTAAAAGCACAAATTAATCGAAGGTGTATCTTAAATAAATGGCAGAAAAGCAGTAACATCCCTAATCCTTCATCACCAAGGCTGAAGTACTACTCCTTTAAAAAAAAAGGCTGAAGTACTACTTGTGTAATGCTGCTGACTAAGATTAAAAATACCATTATCATGAAATAATTTCACAACAGTCTATAGAGGCTACTCTACAACAGATCAGATAACTCTAAGAATGCAACCCTCCGAACAGAGTGGGAAAACCAGTTCACCACATATATATTCTGTAATAGACAATATTATAGAAAGAGAGGACAATTAGCATTCATATATTTTCAAGTTTCCAGCAGCACAACCAACACTACAGAGAATTGCATTACACTGTACCTCATAAAAAGGGAAAATACAAAATGGTGGTTCAGGAGTTCAGGGTTACATAGAGTGCTTTTATTTTTATGGCTACACGCCCAGAAATACCACCGAGCAACGGCTCAGCCCAATTCAAAAGCAGACCTCAATTTTTTTTGTGAGTGCAGCAACCAACATGGTTAGCGATCATTGGTACCGAACAAAGCGACCATACATGGGATCAATGTATAACTTCCAGTGATCTGCTGCAATGGAGTGCCTGAGGAGGCAGGGTGGGGCAACGATATAATAAACACCAGAAAGAAAAAGGTGAGGCCAGAAGCTGCACGATCTTCCACTCCTGAAGATCCACTGAAGGAGTGAGGTGGGCAGGCACAAGCCGATGGGAAAGGGCCTTGTAGAGAAGGCGAAGCAAGCGATGCCGCACGAGTCCTCCTTACTTCTCTCTTCTCTTGCGAGTCGTGACCTCTGTGACGACGTCTTCCCTAGGTCCACGCACTCGCTGCCCCGGGCATATCCCCATATCCGAGGCGTCGCGACGTCTCCTTCCCGCCTGCCTTCTGCAAATTCAGCTGGAAGAACGAAAGAAGTATCTCGAATTCATCCTTGTAGAGAACCTGCAATAATTTGAAATTCTACATTAGATAGAGAACACAGCTGTATATGTACACAACTATTGATAATTGGAAGCAGTGAATCACCTTCGAACCCAACAGAGGAGATGTAGCAAAGAGGGAAAATTGGAACGACTCTAGACCTAAGAATCACCCATCGTCGATCTGCTGGAGAATGGTTTGAGATTGAGCAGCAGAGTGGGAAACGACCAGCGACAAGGTTGTGATTATATAAGCTTGCATGGATTGAATGAAAAATATGAATAGCCAATGGAAACTGACCTGCCCGGAGCATCGAATCGCATTAATGCCCCATTAACCTCTCAATCAATCACCTTAGCGATTGAACTTCACATCTGACGCGCGCCGTGCAACCGAACGAACAACAGTCGCACTGTCCCTCGCCTCCGTACCGAGGAGGCGCTGTCCGTCGCAGCGCGGCATTGCTGGAAACACAGCGTGGTCGGCCCCGCATCGGTCGAGGGCCGCACGCGAAGCTGCGAGCGAACGAAAGCAGGGTCTCCACCCGCGAGCGTCCAGTGATCTAGGGTTTCCAGTTTTCTGTCATGCAGCCACGCAGGAGCCTAGTACAAGCCCAGTAGGCCCAAATCAATCTGAGATGCCCAAAAATACCACCGGAGCAGCGGCCCGATAAGGCTAGCATTCGTTCGGCTGGAAACGAACGTGGACGTGCGATCGGCGCGTGGTTAAGAGACAATCGTATGGCCAGGAAAGTAGATCAAACAAAGATCCAACGGATACAAATGCTAATAGCCTAAGAGGGCAGGAAAAGTGCTCAGTTATAATATATTTAAATTTCTGGCATGACTACCACCGGATGGATTTATGATACTATTGACCCAAGAATAAAAGAGTGCACAAATATTAAGGTATGAATAAATATTTTGAAAATGTGGAATGGTTTGGTGATTGTTAGGGGAACTCTTTAATGCTTAATCTTTGTCCTTAGTTGCTCTCAATTGGTGACTCTTGAAAAGCTTATGTTCTACGAATTATACACAATATTGTTTGTATGTCATCGAGCATATCAAAATATATCGGTATGTGTTGCAATCATTCGCAAAATAGGAGTATGCACATTTATCATACGTTTATTGGATATCCATTATCTAACCTGAGAGATAATTATCCGTCCATGTTTATGTTGACCAGCTCAAAAGAAATCACACTTAAAATATTGTGAAGTCGATCTAGGCGAAGTGTTTTTTTAAGAAGTTTTGAGGGCTACTGGTAATAGAGCCCATGTTGCTTGACAAGAAACTATTCTAAATCTTGATTGATGCACATTGAAAGAATATTATTATTGTGTTGCGAGGTGAGGAACAACTGGATATGCCATTTTTGTCGTTAGATATTTAAATGTTTGTAAAATAAATAATTCTCTACATCTCATTTCTCCCATTTCATATTCATTTAATGTAATGCTTTTTTTATGTTTCTATCATGCCTATTGTCGAGATGAAGTTTGCAATATGGTCGAGACATAAGTTTTAAGACTGATTAGGATCTATTTCGTCTTAGACTTTTTTGTTAAGTTGATTAAGGTCAATTTTCCCCATACGGTGTCGTGGTATGCATTGGAGTGGGATGTGCTAGTGTTGTACTTTTTTCTAGGGAAGCCCATAGCTATATTTATTGATATCAAATAATAATAACATTCTTTATGATATTACATCAAAGAAAGCAAGGGGTTCATTGACCCAATTATAATGATTTTTTTATAATAAACATAAAATACAGCTGACTTTTGCATCATATCATTCGCTTCTCTTGGTTAGGTGCTTCAGTTTGACCATTTCATTTGATCTTCAAAACTTAAGCCTGCTTTGAGAATCACAGTGGTCCATGAAAAGGTGAGATGCGAGAAGAGAAACTTTAGTGCTTGTTGTAACGTGTTTTGAGGCAGTTTTTGCCTTCTGCCCATAGTAACGCGCGGGCATTGTCCTGGTCTAGACTAGAAATGACTAGCTAAAATTCAATTGGCAAAAGGAAAAACGAGATGGAAAAGAACAAAAAACTCACGTAGGAAATCCGTCAAACACTTGAAGAACGGCGGAGGTGTCACGGCCATCCGGCAACGTTGAGCCGATGCTCACGCTGCTAGTGGTCCGTCGGGCTTCAAGATGGTCCGGGGTCGGTGGAGGGGCTGGGAGAAAGAAGATTCGGTGTGAGCTTCCGCCGACGGGGTCGACGTGATGGATGTGGCGGCAGAAGAGCTTAATTCCGGCACGACAACGACCGGCGAGCGTCTCGGAGTGGGTTAGGAGGTCGGCGGAGGCAAAGGGTCGTTGCCGGAGGCAAGGTCTTCGATGATGCAACACGAGGTGGGGAGGGCACAAGTGGGAGGGCAAAACTTTTACTCTACGGGTGGGTGGCTGAGTATATTTGAGTGTCGGGGTGGCTCCTGAGTAAAAAATATTTACTCCTCTAACGGCGATAAGGGATCGATTAGGAGCGTGTTCGAACTCTCTCCACTCCTGAACTCTGCACCGAGAGCCGGCGGAGCGGCGCCGAACGCTCGAACTCCCCAGAGTTGCAAAACCGGAGCGGAGCAGGCTGCTGTGCACTTGTGCGGAGAGGCAATTTGCAGGATCTCAAATCAGGAAATTATGGAGTTGGTAAGATTTACAAAAGAAGTGCCACCGCCAAGTGAAAACGGTTCGAGTGGGCACGGCTGACTCGCTCGTTTCTATCTGTCCCAGTGAATCGGGAGCGGAGTTGCCTGCCAAACAGACTTTTCTAGTGCTATTTTTTACAAGGAGCAGCTTTTTGGGAGGAGGAGCTGGAGCTGAGGATTCGGAGGAGCTGGACCACTTCCGAACAGGCTCTAGGTGCCGTTTAGAGAAGAAAAACCGAATTTTTATTCCTCTAACGCCTTTTAGGGGATCGCAAAGATGCTCTAAGATAACGAGTTAAGGGCATCTCCAGCCGTTGGCCCCCTAGGGGGCGTCTAAAAGCGCCGCCTGGGGGTGAGCCGGCGAAAAAAACGGCCCTGAGGCGAAGTCGTCAAATTGCCGTCAACCCCAGGCCGCTAAAAAGTGAGTGCAAAAAAAAATAGGGAGGCCCGTTCGCGAAGATATGACGAAGAACGGTTAAATTACGTCAACATGGCGAATTTCGCCAAATTCGCCCATTTTCATTACATTATTAAAACCTAAGCTAATCTAAAAAAGAAATTATTTGAAGTCGTCGGGCGCCGTCATTTATCATCGTCGTCGTCGGCCTTCTCTCCTTGACGTGGACGCCTTTACCGACCCGACGTCACCATGGTGGATGGCGGCGGTGCGTCGTCGTCGTCATTGTCGCCACAGACGACGACTCCGCTTCGTCGCGCCGCCCGCGTGACGCCGCCGTGAAGGAATCAATGGCAAGGTGACCGCGGCAGCCTTGCCATTGATTCCGCGAACCCGAGGCCGTTAGGGGAAGACGAGGCGCGGGGTCGCTGACGCTGCTGGCCCGCTGCTTCTTCGCTTAAAACAACTCGCCCGGCGCCCAAGCGTCCCCCAGCAAGGCGGGTTCGGGCTGGGTCATGGCTGTTTTTGGCCCAAGCCGGCGATTTTAGCGTCTGAGGCGCTTGTTGGGCGTTTTTGGCGGCGAGAAAATCGCCTGGGGAGGCCTTCTTGGGGGCGCGGCTGGAGATGCCCTAAGTGACAATGCATTGTGAATACCTTGAGAAAAAGAAAATCAAATGACCTCAAGTTCTTTTTTTTGGAGGCCATGTTGCTAATTTGCAAGTTGACATATTACAGCAGTCATTAAGTAAACTTCTGATAAGGTAACTGATCCACTCCACTCCAAGTAGTGGACAAATCTTAAACACCCTAACTTAATGTGGAAAATGAAGGAGTGGGAAAACCACAGGACCAATTCAATTCTGCACACGAAGTCCAAGCGATCCATCTGCCGCTTCAGGTTTCAGCAACCTCCTGCCGCTTGGGCCGCACAACATATCCCCAAGACAACATTCTGCAACACACGCACTTCACCGGATCACCCTCCAGTCCACCATGACGACGAGAGCAGAACCGAAGGTCGAGGTGAAGGTTTTCGTGGACGAGGAGAAGAGCAGGGTGGCCTTCGCGGAGTCCGGCAGGGAGTTCGTCGACGTGCTCTTCGGCTTCCTCACGCTGCCTCTCGGCACCGTCGTTCGCCTCCTCGGCAAGCAGTCCCAGGCCGGGTGCCTGGACGAGCTCTACAAGAGCGTGGAAGGACTCCCCACGCGCCTCTTCAGAACCGAGGCCTGCAAGACGATGCTTCTCAGTCCCATCAACGCTGCGGCGAAGCAGTGCTGTCAACTCAAGGTCAGAGTTGACGACACCAAGCACGGGGAGGTCTATGTTTGCGCTGACACGAGCTGCTGCGCGCATGCTGAAGGCGCCTTCAGCTCCGTCCGCGGCGCTGTCTGCAAATGCGGCAAGGCCATGTTTCAGCTCGGCGGGGAGAGGCCAGAGAATGATGGTAGCACTAGCGCTGCCAGTGGTGGTGATTCTGATGTCGGTGTTTTCGTCAAAGAAGACGTGAAGTTCATTGTCACCGATGATTTCCATGTGGCACCGGCCTCGACTTCTCTCATGTTATCCATTTTGGAGAAGTTTGAAGTTCAGGATCTCTCCTGTCTTGAGCAGAGGACTCTCCAACTTAGTTCTGACAAGGTTTGTCTATGCCTCTGTTTTTTAGCAGAGGACAACTTTAAATTTGCTGTACTTTGCCTAAAACTACTACGGTAGTATTTGACTCAGATACGATATATTTGCTACAGATGATTAGCCTGCTCAAGAGATCATTGACGTCGACGAACCCTTTAACTGGTCACTATTTTGATCTTCCCATCGCGCCTGATGACTTAGTCACAGATATGCTCTCCCTGATAACTTGCATCCTCAACAAGAAAACGATGCTGAGTACACGCTAAACAATGTTAAGATTAAGGTTCTTCAGACCAAGCACAATTCATCGGTGTTGTATGCTGAAGCTGGTGCCGATTTTGTGGATCTTCTCCTGGGATTGCTAAGCATACCACTGGGATCCATAGTGAAAAGGTATGGGAGGTGCACGTCAAACGGATGTGTGGACAATCTTTACAGTAGCATATGTGGATTTGCTGAAGAATTCTTGAGGCCGGGATGCCAGATCTTGCTACTGTCCCCAAACCTGCCACCCTTCTTCGGTTGCGGCACTAGTAAGATGCTTCAGGTTGAAGAACTATCTCCACATAAGCAAGAGATCAATGCCTGCATCAAGTGCTTCAAGATGGGCGGTTTCAAGGATCTTGCCTGTTGTCGCGAGGGGGTTTACTTTAACAATGGTTTCGAACTGATATATAGGTACAGTAATTGTCTCGCTGATGTAAAGAAATCAAGCCTTTATGAGTGTGACCCAAAACTACCAAAGGGGGAAGAAAGCAACACCGGAGAAGCATATGTCAAGCAGGGGCCTCAGAGCTTCATGGTTACTGACAATCTGCATGTTCTTCCTCTATCCTTAGCAAGCACTCTACGGGTTATTAGTGAAGCCAAGGTTCAGAGAAAGGACCTCGTGGAGAAAGAGCTCGCTCTCACAAAACCCCAGGTTGGTATTTCTATCAATGTATACATTTCGCCCAACGATCATAAAATTTGCCAGCCTCTGATCCGTTAACTTTGCTGATCTTGCAACAGGTTATGGAGCTACTGAAAGCTGCCTTGGTGACTCGCAAAGCTCTTAGCACTGCGCTTCTGCCTCCTAAGGAGCCTGCTCCCAAGAATATGAAGAAGCTGCATCACCAGAGCTTCCGTCTATATTAGAAGCCACTACGTTGCTCTACCATTGCAGAATAAGAACAAGAAATATTTTCCTATTACTAATTTTATATCCCAACACCATTATTGAATTTGAGTTTGGAGTTATATTAATGCTATGATACGGTATGCTATTTTAAAACGCTCCAATACTGTGATGGACACCTTTTTCAAAAAGCAGGCACACAAACATTATATTCAGGACCATAGCTAGTTGGTACAGCAGGCTAGATATATACATACAACACAACCAAATCAACAAAGATAATGAGCACAACCAAATCCACGTAGACCACCTAGAAGGGCTGAGAGACATTCATCAAGTAACCAAACACGCCTTCCATTTAGCACTTCTCCCGTGCACGGGATATCCCGTGGATGTCTCAACTCTCCATTTTGTTGGAGATTCCCATGCATGCTTCAACCCCCCCTCCCTCTATCTCCCATACTTTCTCATTTCATCTTTTTTTTGTTCCTTGCCAATTTTGAATATGTTATGACACATTTTTAAATTTTCCCTAACCGCTGAAACTTAATACTCCCTCCATCCGGAATTACTTGTCGTCAAAATGGATGCATCTAAAACTAAAATACATCTAGGTACATCCATTTCTCCGACAAGTATTTTCGGATGGAGCGAGTAGAAATGAACGATAAAATCAGTAAGTTTCAGAACTGAAACTTAAAACCACATGGAACTCCAACATTTTGACAAGTTTTAAAATCAGTAAGCTTCTAAAAATCAAATGAAAGTTGGTAAAACTTGGAGAAACTTAATATTGCGACTATCAAGAATATTTTGAAACTTGGTAAAAAATAAAAAGGTGTCTAAATGTATTCAAAATTAGCCTTATTTGAAAGCACTCGTTGCAACGAACACGAATATGAAAGTGAACCTTAATTTGGACTTTTGTTCAAAAGATACAATAGATATAAATTTTAAGATAAAATGATAAAGTATGGGAGGTTAGATGAATGACACATGCCGTCTCTGCCAAAAGTTGCATGAAGGGGCAACCTAAAATAATTTTAGTGGCCTAATCCATGCTCGGAAACTCCCATGCACGGGAAAAAAATCCACGCTCCTATCCTTCATGATTTTGCTGTTGTTTTATTTCTCCTTCATGTGGTCGGATCGGGTGGTAGTGCCACCCATCTTACTTTTGCCCTGATTTGCTTTCTTCTTCAAGAGGCACCAATTATCGTGCAGGATCCAGGGTTAGCAACATCCAAGCTGGCGAGGAAAATCGTAAATCTTAGAGATGAAGCGGCCCCGAGAACATGTGGCAACACACAAGCCATGGCATCATCATCAACCACAGAAGCCACATGCCTGATGGAATCCGGTAATTAATTACTGAAAGAGTCATAAGCAGCATGCTCCTCGTAGGGGCATTTTCAATGCAGGGCGCCTGTAGAGGCGCTTAGGCAAATAAAATAAATACTCACTTCTTCTTCGGTACAACCCCGCTAAACACATCATTTTTTTGGCTTCTTATATGTGGCTAATGTAACTTTGTGAATTTTCGGGAAAAAATTTTGTGTGTTTCAACACCGGATTTTGTTTTGTTTTATTCTGGATTTTTTTTTTCCATTTTTTTCATTTGTGGGAATTTAAAAAAAACAAATTCTTGAACTTTCTCATTTTCTCGAACTTTTTGGGTGATTTTTTTAAATCTGCAAAAAAATCAAATTCGTGAACATTTTTTCAACATCGATGAACTTTATTCAAATCTGCGAACTCCAGAAAATGAACATCGATGAACATTTTTTTAAATTTTGACACTATATGCAAGTAACAAGTTGCATCACGTCCAAGCACGTATCAACCATTTTTCATCGAGAAAACTCCAGAAAATGCAAGAATTGTTAAAACCTCAAACAACTTGGCATGGTGCCTTGAATTGGCCATTTAAGATTATGGGAAAGAATTGGAGTCATTTGAAGATGTCAAAAAAACATGCTCTCATTACGGCCCCTTCTGGGCTCCCCGAGCACCTCCGTTGAAAATGGTCTATTTTTCAGACATGGACGAAATGACCCCAACTTTTACAAGCAGGTGGGCATTCTCATGGTAGGCATCCATGCCAGGTTCAAATTATTTCCGACACCATATGCAAGTTGCGTCACATCCGGCCATTTATCGCCCTCTTTTTACTAAGGAAAATCCAGAAATTCCAAAATTTGTAGAAATCCAAAACAACTTGGCATGGTGCCTTGAATTGATCATACAAGTCAATAAAAAATGAAGTCATTTAACGGATGTTGAGAAACAACGTGCTCTCAACGGAGCCTTCTCGCCTATCTGGACACCTTAGGTTGAACATGCTATTTTTTTGGACATTCAAAAAAGGACATCAACTTTGGTCAACTGGTGGGCATGCACATGGTGAAGATGTGAACACTTTTTTAAAATTTGCCAGCATTTTTTCATATTTGCGAATATTTTTTGGAACTTCTTTTATTTTCTAGGGCCTAAGCATTTTTTCTTCTCTTAATTTTTTGTTATTCTTCTCTTTTTCGTTAATGGATTTTCTCCTTCTTGAACTTTATTATTCTTTTTGAAACCTGTTCAAAAATTTGAAAATTTCTTTAGAATACCAGATTCTTTTCCCAATACAAATTTAAAAAAATCTGGAATTTCACAAAATGTTTGTGTACTCTCATACGAACCCTTCTCTCCTGCGTGAACACTATCTGTTGAATATGGTTTATTTTTGGACATCCATGAAATGACCTATCTTTTGCCAGCAGATGAGCATGCTCATAGTAGTCACCCATGTCAGATTTGAATGATTTCTGACATCATATGCAAGTTTTGTCACATCTGGCCATTTATCAAGTATTGCTCACTCACAAAACTCTAGAAAATGCAAAAAAGTCAAAAACTCAAATAAATTGGCATGGTTCATTGAATTGGTCATATAAGCTCACGAGAAAAATGAGGTTATTTGATGATGCCGAAAAAATGTGCCCTCATACGGACCCTTTCGACCTTTTCAAATTCTTTCATGTTCCATTTTTCATTTTTTATTTTCTTTTCCAATTTATTTACCTTTATAAAAACTATTTGCGATTTCAATGTTTTTTTTGGAAAATTCAAAATTGGTTCATGATTTTAAAAAGTTGTTCAGCATTTTAAAAAGTCTTTGTTTTCAATTGTTTTCACAAATTCAAAAAATTTACAGGATTTTTCGAAAAATGTTATTTTTGTCTAGAAATTGTTCTGAATGTTAAATTCTTTCTGTTCACAAATTTTCTCAAAACTCTAATAATGTTCATGTTTTCTCATAATGTTTGAAACTTTAAAAAAATGTTCGGGTTTTTTAAAAATTGGTTGCGGTTTCCCAAAAAAATTGAGTTTTTAGAAAATTCATAAAAATGCTCGTGTTTTCATATTTTTTTCGTAAATTCCAAAAATATACAAGAATTTCAGGAAAGGTTATTGTTTTCTAGAAACTTTTCAGAATGTTAAAATTATTCCTGTTTTCAATTTTTTTTCTCAAAACCCAAAAATGTTTGGGAATTAATTATACTTTTAGCGCTTTTGAAAAATTGTTCAGAATTTCCAAAGTGTTCCCCTTAACAAGTTTTGTTCTCTAAGTTCCAAAAATTTCCTCGTTTTTTCATAAATATTTAGGATTTTAAAAAATGGTTCCTGTCAAAAAAGTCAAGGTTTTAATTTTTTTTTGATTTTTCAAAGTTTGTTAGAGTTCTTGAAACAATTGCTGGATTTAAAACATTACTCGCTTTTTTAAAAAAATTATTCACAATTTCCAAGAGAAGATGAAAAATCCGAAAACTGCCTGGATTCTGCGTTAGAGTTAATTCTTAAAGTGGTACGCTCTTTACTCGACACAAAAGTATGTTGGGTTGACTGGTAAGTAGGTGCTTTTTGTAAGGTTGAGGTGCAGAGTTCGAATCCATGCGAGGTCGCTCTTAATTATTAACTAGCAAAAGAGCCCGTGCGTTGCAACGGGAGAAAAAAATAACACACACTCTGAACCCAATAACCATAATATGTTCATGCCCTTTATTTTAGCGAGGCATCATTTTTGTGTTGCCGCTTATCCTCCTTCTCATCTTCAGTGGCCTTGGTGTTCACACAAACCAAAGTGTGTTTGAATGTTGTTTTTCCCCTGCCAGTTTGTTCAGAAGTGCTCATGTGTGGTTATCGATCTTTTCTTTCGTCTCTTTATGATTTTAGTGGTTGTTTATTTGCAATCCAGATCGTCGCGGTACGAAAGAAAAACGGACGTGCCCTTACAAGTTTGCTTTTAAAATAATATTTTAAAATATTTAATAGGTAAAAATAACATCATATTCAAATTCTACATATTTTTCTATTCAAATTTCATATATAACATGTTAAAATCAGAGTTACGGTTTAATAGATATGAATAATTAAGAAAAATATTTGTTTGACTTAAATATCTTCCAAAATAATATTTTTAAAAATATTTAACAAACAAAATAACATCATATTCAGATTCTACACATTTTTCTAATCAATTTTCATATATAACATGTTAAAATCGGAGTTACGGTTTAAAAGATATGGATAATTTAGAAAAAACATGTGTTTGACTTGTATATGATCGGTGGGTGAATTATCTAATACGTCAGGGGGGTTTCTGTAAAAACGTAAAATAACGGTTCGGTTATGACTTAAGTGTGTACTGCGGGTTAATTCATAAAAACCGCAGGGGGTTTTCTGCAAAAGTGCATGACGGACCGCCGAAACCCAATTTGCTTTATTATTAGGTAGAATAGAGATTTTAGCGATCATAGCGTTGTAGTAGGTGCGAGCGCTACTGCGGGCACCTTCTTGGGCCGGCCCAGTCGGGGTATGCAGAGCGTATACAAGTACAAAGTGGGTATACCATGTCAAAAGTCCATATTACCCTTTATACGTTTTATGTGGGGGGTTGTACCGAAGCGGAACTCAAATAAATATTCTAAAATTAAAAACTCACGTAAGCATTCTCAGTTTCAACGCTAACCGCTAGTATAGGCGCTAACAAACTCCAACGAACGTGATTGTTGCCCCCTGATTTTATCTCGTACGGCAAGCAAACTCCAACAAGCGCTGGACTCCTACTCTTGCGTCGATGCCAAAATATAAGCGTCGGACTCCAGGATCACTAGGCGCAACTGCCGCTCTGGCCAGGAATCCAATAGACGCTGGCTAGGAAGTGGTGTGGGTACCATAGACACAGCTGAGGTCACAAGCGAGTCCACCTCCAGATCCTCCACTGATAGATGCGAAGCAGGGGTCCGACATAGCACCACATAGAGGGCAGGGTAGGCAGCGACGACGAATTAGCCCTAGCACGGGGATTAAAAAATCATATGGCTCCATTCCAATGTCCTCCGTGGAGCCAAAACTGGCATCACGAAGAGGAGATGACACACGAGCGCTCTGCAACACGACCCGCACAAGAGATAGCCTACTCAGGGTAGCCCCCGCTCGCCCCAGAAAGCTCCCAATCCACACTGTCAACCATGCAAGTTGCTTGACTATGCCGCCAGGGACTGTAGCACCACACATCACATGATGATGCCGAGGCAACAAAAGCAGAAACTATCGTCGCCCAAGATCCACTATAAGAAGCCTTGGAGGCAAGTGTGGATTCCATCGAGTGCTCACATGAAGCTCGATTTTGACGATGCTCATTGCACAGGGAAGACATAGGAGACAAGACAAAGCATGCCAATGAGCAGAGCAGACGCTAGGTGTGGCAACACCCAAGCGCGCGGCGACCGTTCTCTAAACAGTGGGAGCACCTTAAAAGGATCATGGCAATCGGTCGTATGATGCCCAGGAAAGAAGCATCTGCAACACTTATCAAAAACATAGGGCAGGGATGGACGGGGGGCCAAAGTCAGGATTGGCGATGTTGGACCGTACGTTCCGTGAGGCGACAGTACCGCCTACCATCCCTCGCTTGCCTACATTCGTGCTTCACACACAATCGGACACTTTGAGGCAAGCCATTGGCAACTGGTGGCGTCAACAGGGCCAACTCCTCTACGTCGTAGGTCTCTTCATCGTCAATGGAGAGGGAGGCGGATGAATTAGGTCACCTGTTACCGAGACCAACAAGCGCGCAATAGAGCTGGATCCTGTCGGAGTTGGGTCCCTGCGAGGCAACCAACTACGGCTACGATGTCCACACATCCACGCGCCCAGCACCGATGAGATCACTGGAGCTCCGCTGCATCGTGCTGCTGCCAGGTTCGAAGGAAAGAGGAGCTCCGCAAGTGCTCGGTAGCAAGGTCTTTATTATCAGCATACTAGGTAGTATCATATATTTTTCGTGAACAACATGTAATAATTCTAGAATGGTACTATGGGATTGTAAAGGGTCAATAATTACTAATATGTAATGTATATTTGAAATTTTCTTGTTTTTATTAAACTTTATAAGTTTGGATGCATTTATTAACATCACATTAAGGAGAACATGCATTTGGTGAAGTTTAATTGTTTTTAACAAAAAACAATGTTACACATTTATGGGTTATGTTACACAATTGTATTTTTTTGATAAAGATGTTACACAATCGTATAAAATTGTTAAACATTTATGGATTGAGTCTACACAACTGTGACTTGTTGTTCTGACTTCCGAGTGTGCTTTATCCATTATAATTTGATTTGATCATGAAACTACATGACCAAAATGCCAGCAACTTGGTGCTACTACGTTGTACGTATAGCTAGACGAGAGACATACAAGTCTCATCTTGTACGTACATACATAGATTTCACATTTCATCAGCTGCTGACCGCGAATGGGCTATGGACTATATGTTTTCCATCTGACCATGTTATGGATCCTGTCAGGGCGGCCTTGGCCGCTGTGTTCTTGCCAGAGAAGGTGACCTGGAAAGTCAGCTTCTTCACGCTGCCGGTGAACTGGAGCTTGCTGGGCACGACCTTCACATCTAGCCCGGCCGGCGCGCTGACGGCGACGGTATAGGTGGCGTCTTCCTGCGCACCGACGTTGGTGACCTCACGGGTCACTGTCCTGCTGGCGCCGGCCCCGAGCCCCGTGACGGCGATCGACGGGTAATTGAGGTCGGAGATGAGGTCCTTGCTCGCGTTGCCGGCGCAGCTGAAGGCGGCCGGAGGGGAGGTGATGAGCTTGATCTGGGATGCGCCGTAGCCGTAGTTGCAGAGGAAGCTCAGGTAGTCGTCCGCGGCGAGGTCGTACACCAGCCCGGGGTCCAGCGCGCCGGTCGGGTTCACCTGCCCCGCGCCGTAGTCGAACGGCGTCGCCGCCGTCCCCGCGTCGGTCGTCATCGGAGCCTTGTCGTTGTTCAGCTGAGTTGCTGCATGCCACACGGTAGACACGGTCGAAATTCAGACTTTGAGCCCCTGGCCTGGCCTGGGCACGATTAATCTGTCAGTTTGCTTGATTCTATACCTGTTGTCATGATCGCTGATCGGATGGCTGCCGGGCTCCACGTCGGGTTCCAGGCCTTGACGGTGGCCGCGGCCCCGGCGACGTGGGGGCAGGCCATGGACGTCCCGGAGACGAGGTTGAACTGCGACGGCTGCTTCTGACCCGCCGGAAGTGACGTCGTTGGGATCCACGACGCAAGGATGTTCACCCCTGGCGCAGCCACGTCCGGCTGCATATACCATATGGATGCGTTAGTTTTGCATACACAAAACACAATTATATGGATCACCTTGGTGATGGCCGGTTTAGGCTAAACTCAACCTTGAGGATGTTGCCGGTTTGCGCCGACGGGCCCCTGGACGAGAAGTAGGCCACGACGGGCGCCGGCTTGTACTCCGTCACGGTGATCGTCGGCGCAATCGTCGCCACGGGTTCGCTAATTCCATACATTCAAAGTGAGCTTGACGTGCATTGAGAGTGAGCTTAATTGGAAGATGGTTGGTGCATACAAATTCGTGCGTACCTTGTGGAGGCAATGTACTTGTGAAGGTCAGCGGCGGCGGCGGAGGTGACCTCCGTGACGGGGAAGTCGAGGTAGGCGGTGGTGACCGCCCTCCCGAAGTCGTTCACCAGGATGCACCCCACGGCCCCGGCGCTCTGGAGCTCGTCGACCTTCACCATCTTGGACGTATCGCTCTGCGAGTGGTTGCACAGCACGATCTTGCCCTTGATCTTGCTGGCATCCAGGGTGCCGGGCTCACAGTGACTGCACCAAAACATGAGAGAAACATGATGAAATCACATCATGGTATTACATATGGTCCTTTGGTAGCTTATTGAATTGGTTCGTACTATATGTGTACCTTGCTGAGTCAGATGTACTAGAAGCTGAACTAGACTTCGCTGATGCACCTGCGATCAACGGGTACTTCGGGGATTTGTCCAGGTTGGAAAAGTTTATAGCCCCACCCTGCATTGACACGGCCCATAAAAATAGAGTTAAATTTCATTTTGAGGAACCTAGAAATGCTACTGCAAAAACAAAATCAAGGCATGTATAGTACCTTGACAGCGCTGCTATTTCCACCCAACACGACGTCCGACTCGAAGTCGCGGTCGATGGTCGTGGCCGCGACCGTCATGATCCACGGCGCCGCGTTCACCACCGTGGAGGCGTCCGGCCCGGCGTTGCCCGCCGAGCACACCACCATGACCCCCTTCGCCACGGCGTGGAACGAGCCGAT
This sequence comes from Aegilops speltoides, assembly GCA_021437245.1. NCBI lineage: Eukaryota > Viridiplantae > Streptophyta > Magnoliopsida > Poales > Poaceae > Aegilops > Aegilops speltoides. The sequence goes on from CM038142.1 coordinate 493,264,584, forward strand.
GGCGATCGGGTCCTCGGAGAAGTCCGGGCTGAAGTAGGGCGACGCGCCGAGGGAGACCGAGATGACGTCGACGCCGTCGCCGATGGCGTCGTCGAAGCCGGCGAGGATGGCCGACCCGGCGCAGCCTTCGTCCGAGCAGACGCGGTACATGGCCACCCTCGACGCGGCCGATCCCCCCTTCGCGGTCCCCTGCGCCAGCCCGTAGTACGAGGCGCCGGTCACCGTGTTCCCGGCCGCCGTGGACGACGTGTGCGTCCCGTGCCCCGCCGCATCTCGCGGCGAGCCGCTACTGCCCCGGGTCCGGCCGCCGTCCACCTCGCCGAGATCGTAGTACCTTGCTCCGATCAGCTTCCTGCACCGCAAAATTAATCAAGTGCGACGACGACACATGTCACGTACGCGACTTACGACAGTGTGTGACTCACTTGTTGCAGTTGGAGGTGTTGAAGTCATCCCCGGCCATGCAGACGCCCTTCCACTTGCTCGGGACGGGTCCGAAGCCGGCGTCGTCGAAGCTGGGGGACTCGGGCCAGATGCCGGAGTCCAGGAGGCCGATGATGGTCTCCGTGGTCGGCGCCGACGCCGACGCCGCCGTGGGTCTGGGCGAGCGCCGCTTAGCCGAGTCGATCTTCACGTCCGTCTGCTGCAGGAAGTCCCAGGACCTGGTGGTGTGGAGCTGGTACACGGGGTCGGCGAACACGGAGACCACGCCGGGCTTGTGCCTGAGCGCGGCAGCCTCGTCCTTGGACAGCCGCGCCGCGAACCCGGAGAAGCCGTGCTTGTACTGCTGCACCACTACGCTCTGCGCCAGCTTCCCCCTGCGGATGGATATAAAACGCCGTGCGGTTTACTTTTTGAATATTGACAGACATTTTTTAACTGAATCTTTAAGCACGCGCGGGCACATAGTTAAAAACACGTTCACGGAGGAACACAGTCGTGGCGGAGCTGCATGCGCACCTCTTGAGAATGGTGCCGACGAGGCGGAGGTGGCTCTGGCGGAGGAAGTCAGGCGAGGTCCGTGGCGGCACGGCGCCCATATACACCACGTACACCTGGCTCCCGCTCTCGCCCCGGCATCCTCCCGGGGCGACCAGAAGAGCGACGACGACGACGAAGCAGAGCGGGAACCACATGGCCGTGTCGTACCTGTTGTTCCTCGCTGGGTATGATGTACCTACTGCCCGTTAGTTCTGTCAGTTGAGTCGCTTGTGTCCTTGCAATGTGCACTGCCAGGCCATTAGTTGCACCATTTATAGGACACGTACGCGAGGTGGATGGTGGCCATGAGTTGCTGGGTCGATGCGGTGCCAACTGAGGGCGCGGCGCGGTGGAGATGGGTCGATGGTGGGCCGTGACGGCGCGTGCATTACCTAGCAGTAGTATAGTACGGATAGATACTAGGGCGCATGCATTTCAGATTTCCCACGCGCGCCTGCCTGCGTTAACCGGAGTGGAAGGTAGTGCTCGCTCGGTGTGATATCCTCACTGGTCACCTTATCTCGACTGGAAGGAAGTGGCAATGCGTGGTTCAGGCTAGAGCTGGAACAGGATAGGGCAACTTTCCGCGTGCATGCTGATAAAACTACCGCAGACGAGATGTATTTGCCCAATCCTATCGATCGTGGTACTACATCTAGGTAGACGGGTAGTGATTCGCAAGAAGAAGACTAGACGCGTAGTGACGTGGCAGGTGGAGCCGTGCTTGCCTCGACTACCAAGTGCTCAGCAAGGCAAGGCAAGGCAAGCGAAGCTAGTTGAGCGGGCAGGCAGTGGAGCCAAATCAGTTTTTACACTCCGTTCTCCACCACCGCCCCAGTAGTGACTACTGACTAGTGGAGGCGGGCAGCGGGGAACACTTTTGCGGGTTAATGCGGTTGGCTTGCCTAAATCATCATAAACCGAATGTTAATGACAACGAGCGGAGTACCAACCGCTATTCAAGGCGGTGTGTACGCTGTTGGAGCAGGTGGCTACGGAGGTTTTTACCCAACATGGATGGCAGCATAATCTCCGGCTCGGTCCACCATCTCTTTCGACATAGGCATAGTGTCGGTCTATGGACTCTACTGTTGCCGAATTGTCGGTCTTTTATCTTTTTGTTTATCATACTACTGGTGTTTGGCTGTGTGCATCCTAGTTATGCAGAGGCCGGGTGATACTCTTAATGCTTTGTATCACTTTGATGCTAAATTTTGAGATAATAAAAGCGCCCTTTATCGAAAAAGAATCTGTGTATATTCGGTTGTACATTGTAATGTATACTTTGTTGTATCTTCCGGGTTTGTTGGATCACACTTCGCCATGGCCTGCGTGCCTACATTGCAGGGCGACGGGTGCTCCACTCTCCCTACGTATTCTCTGTACTCCGTAGCAGTTATCATCAATTAAGGAAATATTGTTTCCAACTTGGTATCCGCTGCTTCCAGGTCTCCTCCATGGCCAGCACGAACTCCTCCCCGTCCGCCGCCGCCATGGACTCCGTCACCTCTCCGGGCTCTCTCTCTTCCCCGACGCCTGCCGCCACCATTGCCTCGGCCTCCTCCTCCACTTCCTCCCCGCCGTTTGTCTTCAACACAACACCCTCTCTCTTCAGCAGCAGCTCCGTCGCGAACGGATCGCAGCTCGCTCCTCTCTTCTCCTCCGCCACTACGGCGCCGCCTCCTCCTGCCCCCGCCTCTCCATCTACAACGACCACATCTCCAACCACATCAAGTTTCTCCTCAACCCTGCGGATCACAACTACCACAAATGGAAGTCCTTCCTCATGGTCCTCATTCGCCACGGCGTCCAGTTTCTCATTGAGCATCCTCCTCCTCCCAACGCCGATGCTGTCTACCTCGAGCTTGATGCCCACGTCGTTCTCTGGATCTACGCCACGCTCGCTGACTCCATGGTGGATCACGTCGTCAGCGCCACCAACACCTTCGCTCTCTGGCACAAGATCAAGGATTTCTTCCTTGCCAATCGTGCTGCCCGGTTCATGATCCTCAACCGGCAGTATCGCAACCTCAAGCAAGGTGATCTTCCTGTGGCTGAGTATGCGCGACGCATGAAACTCCTCACCGACGGCCTCGCCGACATCAAGCACTCCGTCACCGAGGTTGATCTCCGCACTCAGTTTCTTCACGGCCTCGACAAGCGCCTCGACACCATTCGGGTCGTCCTCGGCGACCAGGAGCTGTCCTTCGACACCGTCCTCTCTCGGGTCATCATGGCCGAGGAATCCCAGGCGCAGCGCGCCGCTGAGGAGAGCGCCTCGGCATTTGCGCTCCCCGGTGGTGACCGCGGCCAGAGCAGTGACTCCGGCGGTGGTGCTCGTGGATCCGGCGGTGACCGCGCCAACGACCGCGCCCAGGGCCATCTTCCCCAACAGCAGCCTGCCTCTGGTCGTGGACGCGGTGATCGCTTGGCCGATGGTGGTGACCATGGCCGCGGACGCGGCCGCGGTCGTGGGCGTGGCCGGGGCGACCAATCGGGTCGCGGCTCTGGACCGCGGCTCCAGTTCTCGCCGTTCACGGGCTACTTTGCGCCCTACGGCATGGCGCCCCCCTCGCCACGCTCTAGGTGGGTGCCTGTTGGGGAACGTTGCAGAAAATTAAAATTTTTCCTATGGTTTCACCAAGATCCATCTATGAGTTCATCTAAGCAACGAGTCATGGGAGAGAGTTTGCATCTACATACCACTTGTAGATCACGTGCGGAAGCTTGCAAGGTGATGGTGATGATGGAGTCGTACTCGACGTGATTCAGATCACCGATGTCCAAGTCTTTGAACGGACAGCACCTCGCGTTCAACACACGTGACGGACGGAGACGCCTCCTCCTTCTTGATCCAGCAAGGGGAAGGAGAGGTTGAGGAAGCTCGCTCCAACGGCAAAGACGACGCCGTGGTGGTGTTGGTGCAAGAAGATCTCGGCTGAGGCTTCGCCAAGCGCCACGGAGGAGGAGAGGTGTCGGGAGGGAGGGCTGCGCCAAGAGATGGGTACAGCCTCCCCCACCCCTCTATTTATAGGGAAGGGCAGGGGCGGCCCTCTAGATGAGATCTAGAAGGGGCGGCGGCAGGGGAGGCTTGCCCCCAAGCAGGCGCCCCTCGGGTTTCCCCAACCCTAGGCGCATGGGCCCAAGGTGGGGGGCGCGCCCAGCCCTCCAGGGGCTGGCTCCCCCCCCTTTGCGGCCCATGTGGCCCTCCGGGGAGGGGTGTCCCCTCCCGGTGGACCCCCGGAACCCTTCTGCTGGTCTCGGTACATTACCGATAGACCCCCGAAACTTTCCGGTGTCCGTATGACAACTTCCCATATATAAAACTTCACCTCCGGACCATTCCGGAACTCCTCGTGACGTCCGAGATCTCATCCGGGACTCCGAACAACATTCGGTAGTCACATACTAGACTTCCTTATAACCCTAGCGTCACCGAACCTTAAGTGTGTAGACCCTACAGGTTCGGGAGACATGCAGACATGACCGAGATGACTCTCGGGCAATAACCAAAAGCGGATCTAGATACCCATGTTGGCTCCTACATGTTCCTCGATGATTTCATCGGTTGAACCACGATGTCGAGGATTCGATCAAAACCTCATATACAATTCCTTTGTCAATCGGTGCGTTACTTGCCCGAGACTCGATCGTCGGTATCCCAATACCTTGTTCGGTCTCGTTACGGCAAGTCACTTTACTCATCCGCAATGCATGATCCGTGGCCAACACCTTGGTCACCTTGAGCTCATTATGATGATGCATTACCGAGTGGGCCCAGAGATACCTCTCCGTCATACGGAGTGACAAATCCGATCTCGATCCGTGTCAACCCAACAGATACTTTCGGAGATACCGTAATGCACCTTTATAGACACCCGCCACGTTGTGACGTTTGATACACCCAAGGCATTCCTACGGTATCCGGGAGTTACACGATCTCATGGTCGAAGGAAGAGATACTTGACATTGGCAAAGCTCTAGCATACGAACTACACGATCTTTGTGCTATGCTTATGATTGGGTCTTGTCCATCACATCATTCTCCTAATGATGTGATCCCGTTATCAACTACATCCAATGTCCATAGTCAAGAAACCATGACTATCTGTTGATCACAACGAGCTAGTCAACTAGAGGCTCACTAGGGACATATTGTGGTCTTATGTATTCACACGTGTATTACGATTTCCGGATAATACAGTTATAGCATGAACAAAAGACAATTATCATGAACAATGAAATATAATAATACTTTTATTATTGCCTCTAGGGCATATTTCCAACAGTCTCCCACTTGCACTAGAGTCACCAATCTAGTTACATTGTGATGAATCGAACACCCATAGAGTTCGGTGTTGATCATGTTTTGCTTTCATGAGAGAGGTTTAGTCAGCGGATATGCGACATTCAGATCCGTGTGCACTTTGCAAATCTCTATGTCTCCATCTTGAACATTTTCACGGATGGAGTTGAAACGACGCTTGATGTGCTCGGTCTTCTTGTGAAACCCGGGCTCCTTGGCAAGGGCAATAGCTCCGGTGTTGTCACAGAAGAGTTTGATCGGCCCCGACGCATTGGGTATGACTCCTAGGTCGGTGATGAACTCCTTCACCCAAATCGCTTCATGCGCTGCCTCCGAGGCTACCATGTACTCGCTTCACACGTAGATCCCGCCACGACGCTCGCTTGCGGCTGCACCAGCCATCGCTCCATCATTCAACATATACACGTATCCGGTTTGTGACTTAGAGTCATCCAGATCTGAGTCGGAGCTAGCGTCGGCGTAACCCTTCTGACGAGCTCTTCGTCTCCTCCATAAACGCGAAACATGTCCTTCGTCCTTTTCAGGTACTTGAGGATATTCTTGACCGTTATCCAGTGTTCCTTGCCGGGATTACTTTGGTATCTTGCTACCAAACTTACGGCAAGGTTTACATCGAGTCCGTACACGGCATGACATACATAATAGATCCTATGGTCGCGCGATAGGGGATGACACTCATCTCTTCTTTATCTTTTGCCGTGGTCGGTGGTCGAGCTGAGCTCAACCTCACACCTTGTAACATAGGCAAGAACCCTTTCTTGGACTGATCCATTTTGAACCTCTTCAAAATCTTATCAAGGTATGTGCTTTGTGAAAGACCTATGAGGCGTCTCGATCTATCTCTATAGATCTTGATGCCTAATATATAAGCAGCTTCTCCAAGGTCCTTCATTGAAAAACACTTGTTCAAGTAGGCCTTAATGCTGTCGTAAGTTTTGTATCATTTCCCATCAAGAGTATGTCATCTACATATAATAGGAGAAATGCTACTGAGCTCCCACTCACTTTCTTGTAAACGCAGCTTCTCCATAAGTCTCAAGCATAAACCCAAACGCTTTGATCATCTCATCAAAGCGAATGTTCCAACTCCGAGATGCTTGCACCAGTCCATAAATGGATCATTGGAGCTTGCATACTTTGTTAGCGTTCTTAGGATCGACAAAACCTTCCGCTGCATCATATACGGCTCTTCCTTAAGATGTCCGTTAAGGAATGCCGTTTTGACGTCCATCGCCATATCTCATAATCATAGTATGCGGCAATTGCTAACATGATTCGGACGGACTTCACTTCGCTACGGAGAGAATGTCTCATCGTAGTCAATTCCTTGAACTTGTCGATAACCCTTAGCAACAAGTCGAGCCTTATAAATGGTAACATTACCATCCGCGTCCGTCTTCTTCTTAAAATCCATTTGTTTTCTATCGTCACGATCATCGGCAAGTCTGTCAAAGTCCATACTTTGTTTTCATACATGGATTCTATCTCGATTTCATGGCTTCAAGCCATTTGTTGGAATCTGGGCCCGCCATCGCTTCTTCATAGTTCAAGGTTCACCGTTGTCTAACAACATGATTTCAGACAGGGTTGCCGTACCACTGCAGTGCGGTACGTGTCCTTGTGGACCCACGGTTCAATAGCAACTTGATCCAAGTACCTTGATCATCATCATTGGTTTCCTCTTCAGTTGGTGTGGGCATCACAGGAACATTTTCCTGAGCTGCACCACTTTCCCGTTCGAGAGGTAGTACTTCATCGAGTTCTACTTTCCTCCCACTTACTTGTTTCGAGAGAAACTCTTTTTCCAGAAAGCATCCGTTCTTGGCAACAAAGGTCTTGCCCTCGGATCTTAAGTAGAAGGTATACCCGACAGTTTCCTTAGGGTATCCTATGAATACGCATTTTTCCGACTTGGGTTCGAGCTTTTTAGGTTGAAGTTTCTTGACATAAGCATCGCATCCCCAAACTTTTAGAAACGACAGCTTAGGTTTCTTCCCAAACCATAATTCATATGGTGTCGTCTCAACGGATTTAGACGGTGCCCTATTTAAAGTGAATGTAGCTGTCTCTAGAGCGTATCCCCAAAATGACAACGGTAAATCGGTAAGAGACATCATAGATCGCACCATATCCAATAGAGTGCGATTACGACGTTCGGACACACCGTTTCGCTTAGGTGTTCCAGGTGGCGTGAGTTGTGAAACGATTCCACATTTTCTTAAGTGTGTACCAAATTCGTGACTTAAGTATTCTCCTCCACGATCTGATCGTAAGAATTTTATCTTTCGGTCACGTTGATTCTCCACCTCACTCTGAAATTCCTTGAACTTTTCAAAGGTCTCAGACTTGTGTTTCATTAAGTAGACATACCCATATCTACTTAAGTCATCAGTGAGAGTGAGAACATAACGATATCCTCCGCGAGCCTCAACGCTCATTGGACCGCACACATCGGTATGTATGATTTCCAACAAGTTGGTTGCTCGCTCCATTGTTCCGGAGAACGGAGTCTTGGTCATTTTGCCCATGAGGCATGGTTCGCATGTGTCACACGATTCATAATCAAGAGACTCTAAAAGTCCATCAGCATGGAGCTTCTTCATGCGCTTGACACCAATGTGACCAAGGCGGCAGTGCCACAAGTATGTGGGACTATCGTTATCAACTTTACATCTTTTGGCATCCACACTATGAACATGTGTAATATTACGCTCGAGATTCATTAAGAATAAACCATTGACCATCGGAGCATGACCATAAAACATATCTCTCATATAAATCAAACAACCATTATTCTCGGACTTAAATGAGTAGCCATCTCAGATTAAACGAGATCCGGATACAATGTTCATGCTCAAACTTGGCACTAAATTACAATTATTAAGGTTCATAACTAATCCGTGGGTAAATGTAGAGGCAGCGTCGACGGCGATCACATCGACTCGGAACCATTCCGACGCGCGATCGTCACCTCGCCCTTCGCCAGTCTCCGTTTATTCCGCAGCTCTGTTGTGAGTTACAAATATGAGCAACGACACGGTATCAAATACCCGGGAGTTACTACGAGTCTTGGTAAGGTACACATCAATTACATGTATATCAAATATACCTTTGGTGTTGCGGCCTTCTTATCCGCTAAGTATTTGGGGCAGTTCCGCTTCGGTGACCCTTCCCTTGCAATAAAAGCACTCGGTCTCGTGCTTAGGTCCATTCTTTGACTTCTTCCCGCAAGCGGCTTACGGGCGCGGCAACATCCTTGCCGTCCTTCTTGAAGTTCTTTTTCCCCTTGCCCTTCTTGAACTTAGTGGTCTTATTGACCATCAACACTTGATGTTCTTTCTTGATTTCAGCCTCTGCTGACTTTAGCATCGAGAACACTTCAGGAATGGTCTTCACCATCCCCTGCATGCTGTAGTTCATCACAAAGCTCTTGTAGCTTGGTGGGAGCGATGGAGGATTCTGTCAATGACCGCCTCATCGGGAGGTTAATGTTCATTTGGGTCATACGGTTGTGCAACCTGACATCTTTAGGATGTGCTCACTGAAAAAACTGTTTTCCTTCATCTTACAATCAGTAGAACTTGTCGGAGACATCATATCTCTCGACCGGGCATGAGCTTGGAAAACAAGTTTCAGCTCTTGAACATCTCATATGCTCCGTGATGCTCAAAACGCTTTTGGAGCCCGGTTCTAAGTGTAAAGCATGCCGCATTGAACGAGGGAGTAATCATCAAGACGTGTCCGCCAAGCGTTCAAATCGTCTTGCAAGTCTTTGGGAGAGCAGTGGGTCACCTAACGGTGCTTCTAGGACATATTGTTTCTTGGCAGCTATGAGGATGATCCTCGGGTTCGGACCCATCCGTATAGTTGCTGCCATCATCTTTCAGCTTGGTTTCTCTAGGAAGCGTTGAAGTTCATGTTGACATGAGTGTTGGCCATTTGATCTACAAGACATATTTGCAAAGGTTTTAGACTAAGTTCATGATAATAAAGTTCTAATCAAATTATGAACTCCCACTTAGATTAGACATCCCTTTAGTCATCTAAGTGTTACACGATCCGAGTCGACTAGCCCGTGTCCGATCATCACGTGAGACGGACTAATCATCGTCGGTGAACATCTTCATGTTGATCGTATCTTCCATACGACTCGTGTTCGACCTTTCGGTCTCCGTGTTCCGAGGCCATGTCTGCACATGCTAGGCTCGTCAAGTTAACCCTAAGTGTTTTTGCTGTGTAAAACTGTCTTACACCCGTTGTATGTGAACGTAAGAATCCATCACACCCGATCATCACGTGGTGCTTAGAAGCGACGGACTGTAGCAACGGTGCACAGTTAGGCGGGAACACTTCTTGAAATTTTTGTAAGGGATCATCTTATTTACTACCGTCGTTCTAAGTAAACAAGATGTAAAAGCATAATAAACATCACATGCAATTATATAGTTGTGACATGATATGGCCAATATCATATAGCTCCATTGATCTCCATCTTCGGGGCTCCATGATCATCTTGTCACCGGCTTGACACCATGATCTCCATCATCATGATCTCCATCATCGTGTCTTCATGAAGTTGTCACGCCAACGACTACTTCTACTTCTATGGCTAACGCGTTTAGCAATAAAGTAAAGTAGTTTACATGGCGTTCTTCAATGACACGCAGGTCATACAAAAAATAAAGACAACTCCTATGGCTCCTGCCGGTTGTCATGCTCATCGACATGCAAGTCGTGAATCCTATTACAAGAACATGATCTCATACATCACAATTCATCATTCATCACAACTTCTGGCCATATCACATCACATGAAACAATCGCTGCAAAAAACAAGTTAGACGTCCTCTAATTTGTTGTTGCATCTTTTACGTGGCTGCGATTGGGTTCTAGCAAGAACGTTTTCTTACCTACGAATAACCATAACGTGATTTTGTCAACTTCTATTTACCCTTCATAAGGGCCATGTTCATCGAATCCGCTCCAACTAAAGTGGGAGAGACAGACACCCGCCAGCCACCTTATGCAACTAGTGCATGTCAATCGGTGGAACCGGTCTCACGTAAGCGTACGTGTAAGGTTGGTCCGGCCGCTTCATCCCACAATACCGTTGAAGCAAGAAAAGACTAGTAGAGGCGTAAGTTGACAAGATCCACCCCACAACAAATTGTGTTCTACTCGTGCATTAGAGAACTACGCATAGACCTAGCTCATGATGCCCTGTTGGGGAGCGTTGCGAAAATTAAATTTTTCCTACGGTTTCACCAAGATCCATCTATGAGTTCATCTAAACAACGAGTCATGGGAGAGAGTTTGCATCTACATACCACTTGTAGATCGCGTGCGGAAGCTTGCAAGGTGATGGTGATGATGGAGTCGTACTCGACGTGATTCAGATCACCGATGTACAAGTCTTGAACGGACAGCAACTCGCGTTCAACACACGTGCGGGGACGGAGACGTCTCCTCCTTCTTGATCCAGCAAGGGGAAGGAGAGGTTGAGAAGCTCGCCCAACGGCAAAGACGACGGCGTGGTGGTGTTGGTGCAAGAAGATCTCAAGCAGGGGCTTCGCCAAGCGCTTACGGAGGAGGAGAGGTGTTGGGAGGGAGGGCTGCGCCTTAGAGATGGGTACAGCATCCTCCCCCACCCCTCTATTTATAGGGGAAGGGCAGGGGCGGCCCCTCTAGATGAGATCTAGAGGGGGGGCGGCGGCCAAGGGGGGGAGGCTTGCCCCCCAAGCAAGGGGGCGCCCCCCTCATGGTTTCCCCCCCAACCCTAGGCGCATGGGCCCAAGGTGGGGCGCCCAGCCCTCCAGGCTGGCTCCTCCCTTATGCCCATGTGGCCCTCCGGGAGGGGTGGCCCCTCCCGGTGGACCCCCGGAACCCTTTCGGTGGTCCCGGTACATTACCGATAGACCCCCGAAACTTTCCGGTGTCCGTATGACAACTTCCCATATATAAAACTTCACCTCCAGACCATTCCGGAACTCCTCGTGACGTCCGGGATCTCATCCGGGACTCCGAACAACATTCGGTAGTCACATACTAGACTTCCTTATAACCCTAGCGTCACCGAACCTTATGTGTAGACCCTACGGGTTCGGAGACATCTGAACATGACCGAGACGACTCTCGGGCAATAACCAACAGCGGATCTGGATACCCATGTTGGCTCCTACATGTTCCTCGATGATTTCATCGGTTGAACCACGATGTCGAGGATTCGATCAAAACCACATATACAATTCCTTTGTCAATCGAAGACGTTACTTGCCCGAGACTCGATCGTCGGTATCCCAATACCTTGTTTAGTCTCGTTACCGGCAAGTCACTTTACTTGTACCGCAATGCATGATCCCGTGGCCAACACCTTGGTCACCTTGAGCTCATTATGATGATGCATTACCGAGTGGGCCCAGAGATACCTCTCCGTCATACGGAGTGACAAATCCCAGTCTCGATCCGTGTCAACCCAACAGATACTTTCGGAGATACCTGTAATGCACCTTTATAGACACCCAGTTACGTTGTGACATTTGATACACCCAAGGCATTCCTACGGTATCCGGGAGTTACATGATCTCATGGTCGAAGGAAGAGATACTTGACATTGGCAAAGCTCTAGCATACGAACTACACGATCTTTGTGCTATGCTTATGATTGGGTCTTGTCCATCACATCATTCTCCTAATGATGTGATCCCATTATCAACGACATCCAATGTCCATAGTCAGGAAACCATGACTATCTGTTGATCACAACGAGCTAGTCAACTAGAGGCTCACTAGGGACATATTGTGGTCTTATGTGTTCACACGTGTATTACGATTTCCGGATAATACAGTTATAGCATGAACAAAAGACAATTATCATGAACAATGAAATATAATAATACTTTTATTATTGCCTCTAGGGCTTATTTCCAACAGTGCCACCGAAAGCCGCCGTCGTGCTCGGCCCGCGCCTCGGCTCCCCATGTGCACGCCTACCCGATGTACCAGCCTGCACCGCCTCCTCAGTCCTACCCGCTCCAACCTCCGTCATGGGAGCACCTAGCCATGCTCAACGCCACCTACAACAACTCCGGCTTCCCCACCACCCGACACCGAGTGGTTCCTCGACAGCGGTGCCTCTTCCCATGTGACAAGCAGTCAAGGTAACCTCACCATGTCAAGTTCTTCGTTAAAGCATGTACCTCGCAGCATTCTTGTTGGCAATGGTAACTCTCTTCCCGTCACTGCCACTGGATCCACCGTCCTCCCCCCTCATGATTTTAAACTTACCGATATTCTTGTCTCCTCCAACGTCGTCACTAGCCTTATTTCTGTTCGCAAGTTTACTAAGGATAATTCTTGCTTCATTGAATTTTATCCGTGTGGTTTTCTTGTGAAGGATCTACGCACTCGGAAAGTTCTCATGATCTCCGCTAGCATCGGCGACCTCTACCCCTTCATCAGCAATAATCCGGAACGGGCGGCCGCTTTCTTCACCACTTCCTCGGCATTGTGGCACCGCCGACTTGGACATCCAAGCGCTCACACTCTCTCCACATTATCTCGCGACTTTCTTAGTGTTCGTAATAAGGAGCCGCACTCTGTATGTAGTGCATGTCAACTAGGACGCCAGCCACGTCTCCCTTTTCCTTCCTCTACTAGCAAAACTTGTGCTCCCTTTCAATTAATTCATTGTGATTTGTGGACCTCTCCGGTTGTAAGCTTCTCTGGATATCAATACTACCTCATTGTGTTGGATGATTACACGCATTATTCGTGGTCCTTTCCTATGCGCCACAAGTCCGACACCTCCACCATTCTCCAACGCTTCTTCACATACGTTCACACACAATTTCACGTCATCATCCAAAGCATGCAATGTGACAACGGTGGTGAGTTTATCAACTCTTCCCTACGCTCCTTCTTCTCTTCCAACGGCGTTGTCTATCGCTTTTCTTGCCCCCACACTTCCCCCCAAAACGGTAAAGTCGAACGACTCATTCGCACAACCAACAATATCGTCCGCACGCTTTTACTCCAAGCCAACCTCACTCCCCCGTTCTGGGTCGAGGCCCTCCACACCGCCACGTACTTGCTAAACCACCGCCCCTCTCGCGCCATTGCACCTCACACGCCGTACTACCTTCTCCATGGTACACACCCCGACTATTCACACTTGCGGGTTTTTGGGTGCTTATGTTTCCCAAATTTATATGCCACCACCGACCACAAACTTGCTCCACGCTCCTCGCGCTGCATCTTCCTCGTATACCCTCTCGAGCACAAAGGCTATCGGTGGTATGACCTCACCACTCGCCACGTCATCGTGTCCCGCCATGTCACTTTTGATGAAAATGTGTTTCCGTACACGCCCACACCGCCCTGGCACACCAACCCCACGACCACGGAAAATCCCCATGCAAACCCGCCCCCACCGGATCTCTTGGATCGCACGCACCTGCCTCCACCTACCTCGGACGGGGCTCCACCTCCTCCACCTGCGACTCGGCCGCCCAATCCCGCGACGCCCTCTCCCACCCACTCCGCCACGTGCTCGCCCACCCCTAGCTCGCCCCCCACTCGTTGCCGGTCCGCCTCGTCTAGCGCGCCTGTCTCCCCAACCACCCCCCGATCCCCCTCGCGATCTGTTCCCAACAGCATGGTTTCTCCGGTTTCTCCGGTTTCAGGCATTTCTTCTTCACTTGGGGTTTCGGGCATCAAAGAGCGATTCCTCTCTCTTCATCATGCACCATGGTAACTCCATTGCATACTTGATTGTTTACGTTGATGATATCATACTTACGGCTAGCTCCTCCTCCACCCTCACATATATCATCAACTCTCTCAAGCCCGAGTTCTCCATGACTGACTTGGGTGTTGTACATCACTTCTTGGGCATCAATGTCACCACCAACTCCTCTCGTCTCTTCTTGTGCCAACAGCAGTACACCCTAGAGATTCTAGAGCGCACCAAGATGCTCAATTGCAAGCCCGTCTCCACACCCATTGACACGAGCTCCAAGTTGTCCTCTCACACCAGCGCCCTACTTACCAACCCTACACATTACCGTAGCCTTGCTGGTGCACTCCAATATCTCACTCTTACACGCCCAGACATTGCCTATGCCGTTCAACAAGTGTGCCTCTTCATGCATGCCCCTCGGGATACGCACACGCAACTTGTCAAACGGCTTTTGCGCTACATCAAAGGCATGTCTCATTATGGTCTCCAGCTCTACAAATCCCCCTCCATGGATCTTCTTGCCTACACCGATGCCGACTGGGCAGGTTGCCCGGACACCCGGCGATCCACTTCCGGGTTTTGTGTGTTCCTTGGTGACAATCTCATTTCATGGTCTTCGAAGAGGCAACCTACAATCTCCCATTCAAGTGCCCAAGCTGAGTACAGGGGCATTGCAAACTGTGTGGCTGAGTCCTGCTGGTTACGCCAACTTCTCTAGGAGCTCAAACTCCCTTCGACTCGTGCCACTCTCGTCTACTGTGACAATGTCAGTGCTTCTTATCTCGCCTGCAACCCAATTCAGCATCAACGAACCAAGCATATTGAGATCGACTTGCACTTTGTGCGTGACCGCGTCGCTCTCGGGGAAGCTCGCGTTCTCCCCGTTCCATCTAGCTCTCAATATGCTGACATTTTCACGAAGGGGTTGCCGTCTCCAGTCTTGACAGATTTTCGCTGCAGTCTGAACATCCTTCCCAATGGAGTTCCGGCTGAGGGGGGGTGTTAGAATCTGTGTATATTCGGTTGTACATTGTAACGTATACTTTGTTGTATCTTCCGTGTTTGTTGGATCACACCTCGCCATGGCCTGCGTGCCTACATTGTAGGGCGACGGGTGCTCCACTCTCCCTACATATTCTCTGTACTCTGTAAAAGTTATCATCAATCAAGGAAATATTGTTTCCAACTGTTAACTTGCTATGAACTATGAAGAGGTACCAGAGTCACTGCCCTAAGATGAAACCTGTATCACTTTGCAACGCCACTGCCACTAACTGCCGGTACTCTGTTGTAACGTAATCTCGTGGCCAATTGAGAATACAGTGTGGCACTTCCTTCAAATGGAAAAAATATTGCAAAGCTCAAAACAAGTATGTTCAAGGTGAAGGCCGGTACCAAAGTAGGGTACACGGGGTGGGAGCAAAAGCTCGCTGCCCACGAGTTCAAGCTTCTTTTTGTTCCTGTACGACCCCGCTCCCATAAAATTGTTGAGATTTCTCAAGCATTTGAATTATGCAGTTTGCTGAAACAACCATGCATGATATGGAAAATAACTACTACTACTCCCGTTCAGGATTCAGAGACGAGAATCCTTGAGTTCATAGTTCAACTCAATGTAACAGTTGAACTTAGGGGCACCACGACAACACAGCACCACCCTAAGCAGTAGCAGTAGGCGAGGAGGAGGCGGAGGTGTGAGCTTTGGTGTACTCTTCCATCTCCCTCTTGTACGCCGCCATCCCCTGTGCCGCTTTCTCGCTCCACACCTTCTTCTCCGCGCCGCTCAGATCCTTCCACTTCACCGAGATGAGCGCGCTCAGCGTCGCATTGTTCACCCCGGGGCGCTCCTCCGCCAGCTGCTTCCTCGCCTCCTTGCTGCCATGAAAAATATGCAACAGTTTGTTTATCCATGCCACAATGTATAATTGGGTACTACAAGTTGTATGTTGGCAGGAGGATGAAAATGTTCCAAACCTGAAGAGTAGGAAGGAAGAGGCGGGCCTCTTGGGCCTGTTCGGGTCGGCGTTCTGCTGCTGCTTCTTCCTCTGACGCTTCTCTTTGGTTTTCTGATCAAAAACAAAATCAACACATGAAGCAATTTACATAGGGCTTGCTGATGGATATTCCATCTGGAACTTGGAATGGGATAGATACCTTGATGATGTTGTCTGCCTTCTCCTTCTTCCTGAGAAGCTGCAGAGCCTCCTGCTTGAGGATTTTCTTCTGCTCCTCTTCTTCCTTCTCTAAGCTCGCGTTTTCCTGATAAAGTACTACACCACATTAGATACCTTCATTTCGTTTATAGAATATTAATGCTCTGCAACAAAACAATTTCCACACCTCAAGCTTCTTCTGCTTGTACACCTCCATCTGCTTCTGGTATCCCTCCTTCTGCTTCCTCGCAGCCTCCTCGTAAGGAGCCTTCTGAGCCTCCGTCATGCCCTTCCACTCTTCCCCTGTGATCTTACCAATCTGCGAGAGCACCAAAAATACTTTTATCAGATCAATGGACAAGCTAATTTCATAGGAACTGAAACCAGGAACAGCTACTCCATTACCTCAGGGACACTCTTCTTCTCGGCGACCAGCGCGGCGCGCCTCTCCTGCGAGTAGAGGAAGTAGGCCGACATGGGCTGCTTCGGCTTGGAGGGATCCTTCTCCTTCTTCCTCTTGTTCTTCGCCTTCTTGCTGTTGCCGTCTCCCTCCTCGGCCTCCTGCCTGAACTTGAGGTACTGCTCCAGCAGCTCTTTTGCTGTCCAGCGCATCTGCTCTTCGTCGAGCAGCTTCATCGCCTCCGCCTCGCGCTTCTCCTGGCCAACCACCTGCAGGTAGGCCTCCTTCTCCTGCCGGTACCTCTCCTCGTAGGGCTGCTTCTCCTCGTTGCTCAGGGTCTTCCATTTGGCGCCCAGAGCGTTCGAGACCTCCTTGAAGTCTGCATCGGGGCTCTTCTTGATCTGAAAAGAACGTAGACATTTCATCAAACACCTGACAGGCAAGGTGACAGAGAGAACATTTGATGTTTGGTTTCAATTTTCGAGGTTCGCACCTCGGCCCACTGGTCTTTGCACCACAGAATGTACGCCGGTGCTGGCTTCTTCCTCTCATTGCCGGCCTTGCCTTTCCCCTTCTTCTTCTTCTTGCCTTTGTCATCTCCTTCCTGGTCCTTGCCGAGAAGAGACTGGACGAGAGGAAGGTTCTGCAGTTCAATTCAGATCAGAGAAATTCAATCCAAATTAATAGCAGAGAATGCAATCTACCAGGTAATTGGACGCATATACAGATACGAGGAACAAAAGCAAAGTGAAGCAGATCGTTGCAGGTTCATACCATGGTGGGCTCGAACACCTTGACGCGCTGCATCTTCTTGAGCTCGGCCTGGAGGCGCTCCTGCTGCTTGCCCTTGGTCTCGATCTCCTCCTCCTTCTGCCGGATGACCTCGTCCCGCTCCCGCACCATCTCCTCCGCCTTCTCCTTCTCCAGCCGCAGCCTCTCCAGCATCCCCTGCAGCTCCGTCAGCTCGTCGGCCAACGACGGCGCCGCACCCTTGGCCTTGCCGCCCTTGGACGACGCCCTCTTCGCCCTCTGTGTCGAGGCGGGTGCCGTGGCGACATCTGCCTTCCCAAGGGGGGCGTCGGCGGCGTCGACCTGGGCGGGAGGCGTCCCCATCGGCCCGTCGGCTACCGGGGATGCCTGCCCCGTCTGAGCCTTGCGGATCTTCGGCGACGTCCTCTTGGCCTTGCGCGGCTGCGGGGTTAGGGCAGCGGCGAGGTCGGCCCTTCCGGCGGAGATGTTGGCGTCGTTGTCGAGCACCGGCGCGAGGGGCTTGCGGCTCCGGCCGCTCCTCCTGCTCCCTGCCGCCACGGTCGCCATGGGATCGATCCGAGGAGAGAGATGCGGATGCGTTCGGTGATGGGGATGGATTGGCCGGTGATCTGATCCGCGTGGTTTTATAAGGGATTGAGGGGTTAACGGTCACAAATTTTGAATTTTGAATGCTCGTTAACTTAGGAAGGCGACGTGTCCGGCTCAGCGGTGACGGAGGGACGCCGTTTCGAAGCTACTGTACTCCATTAGTCCAATTCGAAATGTCAGAACCATTGGCATAAAAGGTGCCAATTGCACAGGAAGTCCATAAATTTACACGGTGTTTTTGCTTTTTCTTTTGATAGGAAGCCTTTATGGCGCACTTTATTGCATAAGAAAACAATTACATCGTTTAAATGCCGTGCAAAATAAAACTGGAAGGATCATATATATAGTGCAGTTAATTTCATGCCAAATATAGTGCTAATCACATAATAACACGTAAATAATATCCTACTTAATATTCGCATGCAAATATACTTTCAAATTAACGTGCATTGCACGTACACATTGACTAGTCATCCCAAGCAAAAGAGGAACTAGAATCAACAGCAAATCTAGTTAGATTGTACTCCACGAATCGTGCCAAAGGTATGAATAATATGAAACTTTCCATCATGATTGCTGCATTGGGTCCCATGACCTCAATTTCACCACCACAAGCTTTGTTAATTTCCAAAGACTCGGTGTTGATAATTACCGGAGAACATTCCAGAGTTTCAATAAGATGCAACCCCTTTAAAAGAGTAGTAGCCTCCGTCATGGCTGCATCCATTAGGTTATCAAGCTCTGCTTGTCCTTGGTAGTTTCTCAGAATAGCACCTGCTCCACCTGAGCCATTCTCGAAGAACGCTGCATCTACATTGAGTTTACACGTACCAGGAGGTGGCTTTGTCCATATCATTCCATGTGGTATAGTTGTTGAAGGCGCTCTCTCAAAATTTGCAGCGATTGTTTGAATAGAAAAGGTCGTGCTACTGGTAGAAGCAACACTTTCACCCTTCACCATTGTCGTCATCGCCACCATATATACCATGCTACCATGGCAAACGTTTCACGAACTCCAAGATTGGCCAACACCGGAGGCAATTGCCAATGTTTCCTTACCGCTTCTTCAAGGACCGCATAACTAGATCAATCAACAATCTGCAGCATGTTCACTTCATCCAGTAGGCCCAAGGCCCTCCATACTTCTCTTACACGGCCACAAGTAAATATTAGATGGAGAGTATCCTCAGCTTCCCATCCACATTATGGAGATGTTTAAGGGTCTGTCTAGGGCACATCTTGATGTGCCCTAGTTATTGCGCATCTAAGTGACTCAATCAAACTAGAAAGAAAAAAGAAAATAGACAAAAGATAATGCTTGCACGAATCTTAGTATAAAATCAATGACATAGGATTTTGATCTACAATACTTAGAACACATCTAGATATGCTTTAGCAAATGTTTTAATGTGCTTACTTGCTAACACATCCAATCCTGGAATAATTCCATGCAGAGCTTTTCAAAGGAAAAATAATAATTTTACTTGGTAACTTGAGATCCCATAGAATCTCCCATATGGTGTTCGTTGCCATTGCACCTTGTCCATCCTCTAACACTGTACCGATGGCCCCATTCAACATATTATGCCGACCAAACTGTGAAGGGAAACTATTTTTTTTGTTCCAGGCAACAAAATCATCCTTCATAAGGGGGCCAAGAGGGATTCAAAAGTTTCTCTCGACACCAATGGATAAGAATAAATTTCTAATCAGATCTTCATCCCATGCACCCGCTTGGTGATCTATGAACTCATCCACCGTTTGCTACTAAGGATAACAAGATGTGATCTATATCTCCGCATTACATAAACAGATCTCGTCTACATCATGTCATCGTTCTTATTGCATTACACCGTTTTCTCATGAACTTAATACACTAGATGCATGTTGGATAGCGGTTGATGATGGATTCATGTACCTAGGGTATGGTCATAGGCCTGACCTAAGCGTCCTACCCAAGGGTACTCACAGAAGAGATCACCTTCCAGTCGACCAAAGAGGAATTCACTCGACCAGACTGGAAGGACTCGACCATGGAAGACCCACTCGACCATGAAGAAGCACTCGACCACCGGAAGGTCAGAAGGCACTCCGCAGTGCAACGGTTTATTATTGAATAGACTTAATGATAGTTAAAGCTCCTTATGAGGGGCGTTACCAGTAACCCCCCTAGCTTAATGTACTTTAATCCCTCCATAATGTGGGCTGGCTGGGGTCCTGGCGCACTCTATATAAGCCACCCCCCTCCACAGATAGAAGGGTTCAGACTCTTGTAATACTCACACTCATAATCCACTCGACCGCCTCGGGGCTCCGAGGCGAGGGCTGTTGTTACTTCCGAGAAGGGCTGAACTCGTACATCCTTAGTCTCCACTGCTGCTCCATAGCTAGGACATCGCCTCTCCTTAACCTACCCCTACTTCTCTTGTCGGACTTAGAACCACGACGGTTGGCGCCCACCGTGGGGCGGTGTTTTAGCGATTTGTGGAGGAGTTGTTGTACTTCCAGTACCTTCATCACGATGACTTCGGAGTTTTGGCGCTGGGCACGAGATCCGTCTCGGTGCTCTCACTTTCGTCGCCGCCGACGACCAAGATGGCTCAGGAGGCCCCTCTTGACGTCAAGCGCTCCCGTCCATGGGCGGCGACTTTCGCGCATGTGTTCATGGGCGCTTTGTTGCGGCAACCGTCGACTCCTTATCGGTCGACTCCCTTTTGGTCGCCGCCGGTCTCCCACCAGTATAAGCGTTCTGGTGGTCGAGACTTCGGTGGGTAAAGCACGCGTGGCCCGCCAGACGGCCACCGCCCAAGTCGCTGCTATCGAGCCCGACGAATCCCTCTGACTGTTCGACTGGCCGACGGTGGCTCAGAGAGAGCGCATCCAGTGTGATAGCGTGATCCGGTGGCGGAAATTCTCATGGTCGACGGCCCTCGCGATCCTCCGGTTTAAGCCCCACGGCGGTGGAGCCGCCGGAGGAGGTGACCACTGCATGGACACGAGGAGTACCAGCCGAGACACTCGACTCTCAGAGAGAAGATCTTCGTCGCAGAGCGTGGATGCGTTACATACTCCCATCGTCGGAGAAACCCCGAGGCTCGTGCCTTGGAGGAAGCACGGTTGGCCAATGTGGTGAACGCACTCGCTGGAGAATCTTGGCGAGCACTCGACGAGCCTTGGCGACAACGGCTTCCCGAATCCAATCGGCGTCGGCTCTTCTCGCCGACTCGTATACCGCGACGCCTATTCAAAATTTAGCATTGCAACTCGCATTGCGGAGTCCATACAACCGTCGGTCGAAAGTGGAAGAGGCTTGCAGCAGATCGTAGATTTACTCCGAGCGGCGGTGACCGAACTCAGCCGTGTCGCGATCGCGCAGCAGATTCACGATCGATCCGTCGCTGCGAACATCATCGATCGGCTCCTGACCCAGATCGCCTCCGGCGGGAAGGACGCGACAACCGGCGAGAGCAGCTCGAGACCGATTCGACCGAGATGATAGGCGCCGAGTGCCCCTTTCCCCGAGAGGAAGGGTCATCGCTCCTCGGCGACAAGATGATGAAGACGATTCAAGATAGGCGAAGGGTTCCGGTCGACCCGAGGAACCGAGCTTTGATGCACGGTCCATTATTGTGCAAGGTCAGTCGACCGAACAGAGCCCATCGAGGAGGACCGAGAGGGACGCACCCACCAGTGATCGAGTGCATGTCTCGGTCGAGTGTTTTAGCAGGCTATCAGAGCCGCAGTGATTCCCCCAATTTCAGATTGGCGGCGGAGTCGCAAGTTCACTGGAGAATCTAAGCACGAAACTTGGCTCAAGATTACCGAGTGGCTGTTCAGATTGGTGGTGGAAATGACGAGGTGGCCATGAAACATTTGCCCCTCATGTTGGAAGGTTCGGCGAGCATGGCTGAGTCAATTACCTCACACGCAAAGATATATACTTGGGAGGATTTGTCCCAGTGTTCGTCGGGGACTTTTGAAGGGACTTACAAGCGACCGGCTGGTTTAACAGAGCTGCAAGTTTGTGTGCAGAAGGCCAATGAAACTCTCCGAGAGTACATTCAGAGGTGGATTACCTGCACAACACTGTGGAAAATGTGTCGACCATCGAGCGGTTTGCGCCTTCAAGGACGGGTCAAAAGCAGAGAATTGAGTCGAAGTTCGGTCGAACCGGGACATGACCACGAGTCGAATGATGGAGATTGCTAGCAACACGCCTAACGACGAGGAAGAAGACCGACTCAAGCGGCAAGTACAAGCCGAGTCGATCGGAGAAGGGTAATTCGATCGAGCGAAGCGCAAAGCCGAGCCCAGCAGCTCTGGAGAGGCCACGCCGTCACTCAAGGGAAGTTCAAGGGAAACCCAAAGGATCACGGAATCCAAGAAAGTGAAAGATAAAGAGGGAAATGACGTGTTGGATATGCCATGCCATATTCACACGAAGAAGGATGAAGAGGGCAACATTATTTACCCGAAGCACACCACACGCCGATGCCGACTCTCGATCCAGCGGCAGCCAGGGCAAACAGTCTAAGGACAAGGAGAAGGAGCCAGACAAGGCCGGAGATAAAGAGGACAGTGAGGAGGAATACCCACATGTCAACTCCACTCTGATGATCTTCGCGGATGTGGAGAGTAAAAGTCGACTGAAAGTCATCAATCGAGAGGTGAATATGATTGCCCCAGTTAAGCCAAGTTATGTGAAGTGGTCACAGACACCCATCACATTCGACCAGTCTGATCACCCGACTCACATTGCCACCCCTGGGCGGCAAGCGTTGGTGGTCGATCCGGTTGTCGAAGGCACTCGACTGACAAAAGTGTTGATGGATGGTGGTAGTGGCCTGAATTTGTTGTATACGGATACATTAAAGGGATGGGCATTCGATGTCCCGATTGGCGCCCGACAACATGAGTTTCCATGGAGTCATACCGGGAAGAAGGCCAACTCACTCGGCCAAATAGCCCTTGGCGTGGTTTTGGTGATTCCAAGCACTTCCGCAAAGAAAAGTTGACCTTTGAGGTTGTAGATTTTCGAGTGCATATCATGCCATTTTGGGAGGCCGCCTATGCACGATTCATGGCTCGACCATGCTACGTGTACCTCAAACTGAAAATGCCGGGACCCAAAGGAGTGATCAACATCACGGTGATAGGAAGAAGGCGGAAGAGTGCTTCGAGAAGGGCTCAAAGATTGCCGACTCCCAAGTATCAGCGGTCGAATTCGAAGGGTATATGCAAAACGCAGATCCGAGTGATTTGCTAAAGTCTAAGAGGCCAGCCACGAATCTGCATTCAAGTCGTCGGTGAGACAAAGCCCGTTCATATTCATCCGTGACCCGATGCAGCTCCGACTCACATATCGGCAACACTCGACTCGAAATAGGAAGAAGCGCTCATCCGGTTCCTCCGTGAGCGGGACATTTTGCATGGAAGCCGGTGACATGCGGTGTTCCTGAGGCGGCCGAGCATCGCCTCGAGTCGACAAATCAATGAAACCGGTGAAAGAGCATCTTGGCGGTCCGCCGCCCGTAAGAGAAAGGCTATTGGAGAAGAAGTGGCTCGACTATTGACAGCAGGATTTATCAGAGATTTACCACTCCGAGTGGCTCGCCAATGTTGTCATGGTCCCCAAGAAGGATAACTCCTCCGCATGTGCATTGATTTTAAGCACATTAATCGGGCCTGCCGAAGGATCATTTTCCTCTTCCCGCATCGACCAAATTGTCGACTCGACCGCGGGGTGTGAGAGATTATCTTTCTAGATGCATATTCCGGGTATCATCGATCCGTGCAGTATGGACCCGACGAAATAAAACAGCTTTCATCACTCCATTCGGTGCTTCGCTATATCACCATGCCATTCGGCCTCAAGAATGCCGAGCCACATTTATGCGAATGATTGAAGTGTCTTCTCACTCGGATCGGTCGGAATGTGGAAGCGTATATGGATGATATCGTCGTTAAGTCGCGAAAAGGTTCCGACCTGCTCACGACCTCGCCAAACATTTGCCAACCTCCGACGGATGCGATATCAAGCTTAATCCGTCAAAGTGCACATTCGGGTTCTGGTGGAAAATTACTCGGTTTTCGTTTCCGGCGAGGAATCGACGCTAACCCGTAGAAGATCGGCACTATTCTCCGAATGAAAGCATACTGTGCGAGTGCACGATGTCGAAGCTTCTTGGATGCTTGGCGCTTTAAGTCGATTCATTTCACGACTCGGTGAAAAGGCATTACCTCTTTACCGATCGATGAAGAAGGTGACAAGTTCGAGTGGACTCGGAAGTCGATGCAGCGTTTGCCGAGCTAAAAGCTCGCTCTCCACCAGCCGGTGCTTGCTTGCTCCGGTCGACAAAGAGCCTCTGTTGCTTTACATTGCAGCCCTTCGGACAAGTTGTCGATTTCAGGCTTACGATCGGCGGGAAGAGGAAGGAAGGCCTTCAAAGTTCAACGCCCGTGTATTATTTATCCGAAGTTTTGACTCCATCAGCGAGAGATACCCTCATTATCGAAGCTTGTGTATGGAATATACATGACCACGAAGAAGGTTGCTCACTATTTCTCGATCATTACATCACGATCGTCGCCGACGCTCCTTTATCGAGATTTTGCATAACAGACGCAACGGTCGAGTGGCGAAGTGGGCGATTGAACTTCTTCCCTTGATATCAAATTCGAGGCAAAAAAGCCATTAAGTCCGTGCTATAGCAGATTTCCTTGCCGAGTGGATCGAACAACTGACAACCGTGAAGTTCACTCGGAGCATTGGACCATGTTCTTTGACGGCTCCAAGATCTTTGAATGGTTCAGTCTTTGGGGTTGTTCTGGTTTCCCTGGAGGAGATAAGCTTAAGTATGTGCTCCAGATTCACTTTGATTCCTCCAACAATGAGGAGAGTACGAGGCCCTCTTATATGGATTGCGCATGGCCATCTCACTCGGCGTCCGTCACCGATGGTTTATGGCGACTCGGATTTAGTAGTCAATCAAGTGATGAAGGAGTGGGACGGAGAAGCCGGCTATGACCGGATCTTTGCAATCTGATGAGGAAGCTGGAAAAGAAGTTTGAGGGTTGGAGCTCCATCACATCCCCGATTGAAAAATCAGCGCAGACGATCTGGCGAAGATAGGGTCCAAGAGGGAAGCCATTCCGAGTGGCATATTTTTGGAACATATACACACTCCGTCAGTCAAGGAAGATCCTTACACAGAGGAAGCTCCACAACCCAAGAGTGCCACAGACTCGACTGAAGTTGAGGTCCCTGCAGTGGTCGACTTGGTCATGGAGGTTTTAGTAGTCACTCCCGATTGGACAATTCCATACATTGCGTACATTCTGAGAAAGGAACTCCCAGAGGATGAGGAAGAGGCTCGACAGATCGTCCGTCGATCCAAAGCCTTTACTGTTATCAATGGGCAAGTTATATAGAGAAAGCCCAACGAGTCGGACAAAAATGCATAACGCCGGAAGAAGGTCGAGTCATTCTCAATGATATCCTCTGGGACTGTGGTCACCATGCGTCCTCTCGGACCATTGTAGCCAAAGCATACCGGCGGGATTTTACCGCCAAGAGCAAATGAGATGGCGAAAGAAATAGTGAACAAGTGCGAAGGATGTCAGTTCTACTCCAATATGTCACATAAGCTGCGTCGACCTTGAAGACCATTCCGCTCGTCGGCCTTTTGCGGTATGGGGTTGGACATGATCGGTCCCTTGCGAACGGGTCGAGCGGCTTCACGCATGTCTTTGGTAGCGATCGACAAGTTCACCAAGTGGATTGAGGCTAAGCCAATCAAAAACTTGATCTTTGTATCGCTGTTTCCTTCATCAGAAAGTTGACGTTCAGATATGGAGTCCCACACAGTATTATCACGGACAATGGGTCAAATTTTGACTCGGAAGAATTCAAGGATTTCTGCAACTCTCAAGGCATACGAGTCGACTACGCTTCAGTCGCTCACCCACAGTCGAATGGACAGGCAGAACGAGCCAATGGATTGATCCTCAAGGGTCTGAAGCCCCGTTTGATGCGAGATCTCAAGCACGCGGCTGGTGCTTGGGTCGACGAACTTCCTTCAGTGCTTTGGGGTCTGCGGACCACGCCTAATCGGTCGATGGGAGAACTCCTTTTTCCCGGTCTATGGGGCGAAGCTGTTTTACCGAAAGTGATCTCCTTCACAATGCTCCACGAATTGAACTTTATAATGAAGCGAAGTTGAGCGGCGCGTCGGGATCTGATCGACCTCTTGGAAGAGGAAAGGAAATGGCTCGATCCGCTCGACCATTTACCGACAAGACTTGCGCCGCTGTCGCCTTTAAATGTGAGAGGTCGAGCCTTCCGGAAGGGATCTGGTCCTTCGGTAGATCGTGAGAAGCAACACAAGCTTGCTCCCTCCTGGGAAGGGCCTTTCATCGTCACAAAGGTTCTCCACAATGGAGCATATCGTCTCTACAATGTCGAACACGATATCGATGAGCCCCGAGCTTGGAATGCGGATCTGCTCCGCCCGTTTTACACTTAAAGTGTTTCACTCGGAAGAATTGTAATAAAGTACTCTTGTAGCTCACGAGCTTTGAAGTAATAGTGTCATAATTCCTTCGTAATTTTTGTCACTTTTTATTTTTGCGTCGAGTCCCCCAGTGGGTGGCTTAGGCGCGAATCCGTTCCGCCTAAGTTTACAAATCCTACCGAGTGGTAAGCCAGACTTCCACTCGGAGGCTTAGCTGCAGCCCAGTGCTCGCCTAAGTTATTAAAAATCCTACCGAGTGGTAAGCCAGACTTTCACTCGGAGGCTTAGCTGCAGCCCAGTGCTCGCCTAAGGTATAAAAAATCCTACCGAGTGGTAAGCCAGACTTTCACTCGGAGGCTTAGCTGCAGCCCAGTGCTCGCCTAAGGTATAAAAAATCCTACCGAGTGGTAAGCCAGACTTTCACTCGGAGGCTTAGCTGCAGCCCAGTGCTCGCCTAAGGTATAAAAAATCCTACCGAGTGGTAAGCGGACTTTCACTCGGAGGCTTAGCTGCAGCCCAGTGCTCGCCTAAGGTATAAAAATCCCACCGAGTGGTAAGCGGACTTTCACTCGGAGGCTTAGCTGCAGCCAGTGCTCGCCTAAGGTATAAAAATCCCACCGAGTGGTAAGCCGACTTTCACTCGGGGCTTAGCTGCAGCCCAGTGCTGCGCCTAAGATAACAGAATCCCACCGAGTGAAGAGCAAACCTCTCACTCGGGGCTTAGCTGCAGCCAGTGCTCGCCTAAGATAAAAGAAATCCTACCGAGTGAAGAGCAAACCTCTCACTGGGGCTTAGCTGCAGCCCAGTGCTCGCCTAAGATAAAGAAATCCTACCGAGTGGAGAGCAAACCTCCCACTGGGACTTAGCTGACCAGTAGCTACGCCTAAGGAATAAGTCGATCATAACAACATCTCATTGTTAACCCGCAAAGAGCAATTCAAGCCACAAGCAATCATATTCAAACGTCCAATCCAAATTTAGGTCGATACCTAAAAGAACCGAGAGTGCTCAGGCACTAAGCCTGTTAAGGTTTTATCGGTTACAACTCCACTCGGCATACCGAGGCAAATTTAAGGTCAAATGAAGTTTTTTACCCCTCCTGTGGAGGGCTGGATGGAGCAACGAACTCGTCGAGATCAATCCCGTCAGCAATCCTCGTGGCAGCAGCAATGAAAGTCTCCATGAAAGTCCTGAAGTCATGCTTTTTTGTGTTGGCCACTCGGAGAGCCGCCAGCTTATCTTCTCGAGCTTCCTTGCAATGGACTCGCGCCAGACACAGGGCAACGTCCGCACCACACCGAGCCGAAGATTTCTTCCATTCTTGCACTCGGTCAGGGACGGCGTTCAGTCGAGCCATCAATGACTCAAGGTCATTTTGGAATGTCTCTTCAGGCCAGAGTGTCGAGTCGATACGGGATGTAGCCACCTTCAGTCTTGCGAGATAATCCACAACCGCAGCAACGCGGGACTCCAGTCGGAAGACGCTCATGGCAGTTTCATCGTTCACCGGGGAATTGACTGGGTCAAGGTTCGTCTCCAGCTGGCTGGTCTCTTCCTCAAAGTTGCGGCAGAACTCTGCAAAAACAAAACTACGAGTCAGAGAAACAGTCGAATGGAAACATAACAGTTGAGGAGATTGGTCGAGTGGAAAAGGTTACCTTCGAGCTGGAGGAACAGTTTCTTAGCAAGGCCGCCCAAGAAGCTTTCCATCTCGTTCTTCTTCCCAGCCAGTTGGAGGATCTTCTCGGTCAGATTTTTCTTGTCGACTTTCATCCGTTCGGCATCCTTGCGGCGGCGCCGAGCAACCTTCGGATCGGCGTTCTCTGTTCAAGCTTGGCAACAGAGGCCAGTTTTTCATCAAGCAAGTTTGATCTTCTCGGACAACTCGAGCTCCTTTTTCCTTTGAGCCTCCTTCACCTTGCTCGTAAATCACAGCAAAGTCAAGCTTGAAACAAGTGGGAGGAAGACAGAGTCGTCGAAATCTCACCAAACATACCTTTGGTCTCCTCCTTCGCCTTCATCAGGTTCTCTTGCACCAGCTTCAAGTCCAACTCGGTGAATATGTTTCGCTCCAATTCGTATAGCGTGCGCAAGATCACAAGATTTCTGCGAAGAGTCGATTGCAAAATATCGAGAGATAATCCACTTCCGAGTGAATCAAGAAAATTGTGCGTTTCTAAGACTACAGTCGAATGCAAGCATTCAACCGTAGTCTCGGGGACTACACCCAGTGGGTGCACTCAGCGTGCCCCCACTGGTCTTATTTCAAGACATAGTCGACCAGTCGACCAGTAAAAAAGAGCGAGTCGACCAGTCGACCAGTTCTATTCTTAGTAAGCTTAAGGCGAGTCGACCGATCGACCAACAAAAAAAAAAAAAAAATCGACGATCGGCCGAACTTCAGATCGTAATCAATCGCGGCGATCGGTCACGACCTCGGGGACTACACCCAGTGGGTGCACTCAGCGTGCCCCCACTGGTCTCAGAAACACATTCGTTTCATTCGAGTAATGATCAAAGTTTACTTATGAAGCCTAAGCCCGACTGCCAGCAGTCGACCTTAGCCTTGGGGACTACACCCAGCGGGTGCACTTAGCGTGCCCCCGCTAACACGGAGATTTTATCGACACACCCACTGGGTGACTGCTATTGCTATAAATTTCGAAAGAAAAGCTTCGATAGCATATCCTAACAGTAATGTGGTGGTCGATCGACTGAACATTGCTCGAAGGGCGTAGCTGGCATCGTAAGCCGCTTGGCTCGCATCGGCGATCTTCACTGCTCCATCATGATCCTCGCTGACGGATCGCCTCCTTAGCGCGTCGCCTTGGTCCTCCGGGGCGTGGTGCGTGGCGAAGATCGAAGGTTGTCCAGCACTTTCGGCGAAGTGGGCGAGCGGTCGGTGGCACCGCGAAGGTCACGGTGTGTCGAGTGCCGCCTCCCCTTCCGTCATGATGGTCTCGGGCGCCGTTGCTCCTTGGGTTTCTCTGCCAGTGGATGCCTTCCTGCTCCTCCTAGCCCTCAGTGGCTCCTCATCCTCATCGTCGTCATCAGGGAGAGTGATGATGTTGTCAGCTGGAGCTTCAGGAAAAAGTTAAGATCAGGAATTTTGAGTCAGTCGACTGAGAACAGGAATTAAGGATATAATACCAAGATTTGAGGTGGCAGCGTCCTCCATCTCATGGTCGTCAACTTTAACTGAGGTTTCAGAAGTCGCAGCGCTGAAATTCCAAAGAATCACTCGACCAATTCATATATCAATCAGAGACAAAATTTGTTTGAAGCAAGAAGACTTAAGCAATGTGTTTACCCTGAGATGGTGGGAATGGACACCTTCATTTTTGGCAAAGGCTTGGTCGTCCTCGGCGGAACTACCTTCGGTTGCTTCGGCGCTTTCTCAGTCGGCACCGGAGAAGCGGTCCGAGGGCGTTTGGTCGACTGCGAGGCAGTCGCGACCCCCTTACCGCGTTCAGCCGAAGGGTCATGCACAAGCTTTGACCGCCTTTCCAAGCGCGGTGGTGCGACTTCCTCCTCTTCATCCTCGTCGTCCTCGTCGTCCTCGCCATCATCATCATAAATCCGCCGCGTCTCTGCGTCATCTGAATTCCATTCTTCCGGCTCTCACCTCCACCGCTTCCCTTCGTCGCCGGAACACAGGCGCCGTTGGGCATTGAGTACAGCTCCGTGAGGGCTGGAGATATCAAAGCGAGTTGATCGACCAGATTACTGAAGCACACTCGACATACATGCAATGTAAAATAGAACAAGTGTACCTTATGCCGAACATTATTACGATCGGCGGAGAAATCCTCCGGGATCGCGAGGATTGTCCTTGTTTCCGTGATCGAGGTCATCCATCTTTCCACAACAGCATCGTCGGCGCCTCCGGGTGGGCCGAGTCTCGTCTTGATGCCGCAATACAACCACATACGGTGGCTCCGGGCCCGAAGGGGCTGGATCGCCTCGAAGAAAAACCTCCGGAGGTCCATGCCGACCACGCCATCCCTAACCAGCTGCACCACTCGGTCCATCAGCATCTTCACTTCAGCTCTTTCTTGAGGACAACCTTGAGGAGGAGGGCTTGTTCACTCGACTCATGGTGAATTTCGGGAGACCGGTCGATCGCCCGGCGTCGCCTCGTTCCGCAATAAAACCGGTCGATTGCCAACCCCTAACCGACTCGGGAAAATGCATATTGGAAAAGTGCTTTTGTTCCTCAACTGGACTCCTAAACCACACACATTCGGACTACAGGTCTTCTCGTCACGGGACTTGCTTTCTTCACGATCCGAGAGCGACATGTGAAGATGTACTTAAACAAGCCCAGTCGCGGTCGACATCCCGTGAAGTTTTCGCACATAGATACAAATGCAGCAAGGTATGCAATGGAGTTTGGTGTGAAATGGTGAAGCTGGGCTCCAAAGAAATTGAAAACCTCGGAAGAATACACTCGCGGCAACGAAAAACCTCGGTCGACATGGGTGGCCAAAAGCGCGACTCACCCTCTTACGGTTGGGGCTGCCACTCTCGGCGAAGTCTTGCGGCGTTGTGAGGGATCAATCCGTCGTTGGCCATATCAAGGAGATCCTTCTCACGATCGTCGTTGGATCCGATCCCCTCGACCCACCTTTCGCAGCTTGGATCTCGACGAAGAACCACCGCGACCGGTGGATCTCCCCTTCGCCTTCTCAGCCGCCGGCGCCTTCTCCGCCGCCGACGCCTTCTTCGCACGCTCCAACATCGTCGTCTTCTCTTTTCCCATGGCCGCCGGCGGAACGCGCAAGGGGAGGGATGGCAAAGGAGCAGCAGCGAAGGTGGAGAGCGGAGACGGAGAGAATGAAGGAGAAAGAACAAGGTACTGTGCACGGGCCTCCGGGAGTTACATTTATAGCATCTCTTCCGAGTGGATGACATGTGGACCCAAGCTATCCAATCATATCCCGAGCGGCCGCCTTGCGCGACACGTGGCGGAGAAAGCGGTAGCAAAATCGAGGCGCCCGTTCGTCCCATCAAGCGCGCGATGCATTCCGTTTAGCGCGTCCCCAAATTTCGTATCCCGCGAGATCCGCGGACGACAGATCAGTCTGTCACGTGCGAGATTTTCGGCGATTTGTTACTCCGGTATAGCAGGGAAAGTCACTCGACTAAAGAACAAGAATGGATCAAGTCGACTGAAGGGAAGTTTCTTGTTATCAACAAAGAAGATCTTGATCCAAGACAACACGTAGCCAGAATGCAAAAACAGTCGAAAACAACGTCAACTCATCCTTCACTCAAGCCTCAATCCATTCGGGGGCTAATGATGGATTCATGTACCTAGGGTATGGTCATAGGCCTGACCTAAGCGTCCTACCCAAGGGTACTCACAGAAGAGATCACCTTCCAGTCGACCAAAGAGGAATTCACTCGACCAGACTGGAAGGACTCGACCATGGAAGACCCACTCGACCATGAAGAAGCACTCGACCACCGGAAGGTCAGAAGGCACTCCGCAGTGCAACGGTTTATTATTGAATAGACTTAATGATAGATAAAGCTCCTTATGAGGGGCGTTACCAGTAACCCCCCTAGCTTAATGTACTTTAATCCCTCCATAATGTGGGCTGGCTGGGGTCCTGGCGCACTCTATATAAGCCACCCCCCTCCACAGATAGAAGGGTTCAGACTCTTGTAATACTCACACTCATAATCCACTCGACCGCCTCAGGGCTCCGAGACGTAGGGCTGTTACTTCTTCCGAGAAGGGCCTGAACTCGTACATCCTTAGTCTCCACAACTGCTCCATAGCTAGGACATCGCCTCTCCTTAACCTACCCCTACTTCTACTGTCAGACTTAGAACCACGACAGTTGATGTGTGGAGTAATAGTACTAGATGCAGGCAGGACTCGGTCTACTAATCTTGGACGTGATGCCTATATAATGATCATTACCTGGATATCGTCACGATTACTTGAAGTTCTATCAATTGCCCAACAGTAATTGTTTTCCCACCGTTTGCTATTTTTCTCGAGAGAAGCCACTAGTGAAACCTACGGCCCCCGGGTCTCTTTTCATCATATTTGCCTTTGCGATCTATTTTCTCTTGCATTTATTTTTAGATCTATTAAACCAAAACTACAAAAATACCTTGCTGCAATTTATTTTTTCCGCGATCTATTTATCCTATCTACCACTTTTACCTCACGTGTTTTTCCTATCTTGAGGCACCGTACCCGGAAGGGATTGACAACCCTTTAACACATCGGGTTGTGAGTATTTGTTATTTATGTGCAGTGCTGTTTACGTGGTGTGAAGAGGTTCTCCTACTGGTTCGATAACCTTGATCTCATCACTGAGGGAAATACCTACCGTCGCTATACTGCATCATCCCTTCCTCTATGGGGAAATACCGACGTAGTTCTAGCAGACATCAGCAACCGACGGGCCAGGTCGGTCGCAGGGCGTAGATGAGGCGGATCGCGGCGACGAGCGGAGTCCGAGATGAAGCCGGCGATGACGGACGGCGTGGGACGTCGGGCGACCGGCGGCGAGGCCCCAAGCGACCAACGTAATAGCGGCGCCTGAGCTGAGACAGTCAACGAGCCTGACGCCACTGGGCGGAAGCGTCGGGCGGCGGCTATGGTTGGATCGGTTAGGCTGATACCATGTTAGAAGGGAGAGAGAGGATTTGTCGAATAGGTTTATTTTGTTGTATTTGTTGAGCCTGGTGGGCATATATATAGGAGTATATGATCTACTTGAACTTCAAGACAGGACAAAATACTTCCTAGTCTATCCTATGTTTCCAATACAATCACGTTACTCAACAACCTTGGCTCGACCGAGGACCGCACTCCCCTCAGATCGTCATGTTTGAACGAGGGACTTCATCAACGTCAACTCAGATCTCTATCAAGATCATGGAGGAATCATCCATGGAGATCGGGGGCTCACCGTAAACATTGCCCTTGAGCGACCGTGCTATTTTCTGGACAGTGATCCACCGCCACCGCCTCCTCGAGCGTCGCTTTAACGATTGCTTCGATGGAATTGTGCGGAATTGAGTCTACACCAACCCTATAAAATTTTGTTGCGTTCCGATGGAGGAATCTCCGGCGATCTCTGATATACGGGAGCCCTGTCGAATCTGGACGAATTTAGGGCGACGAGTCCAGCGTCCAGCTCGGACGTCCTTTGGAAGATCCAACCGTTGATCAGCTGCGGAATTCCTATACCTACCACTCCTCAAAATTTCGGCTCGATCCGACCGTTCATGATCCGGAAAACCTCCAATGAGCACATCGACTTTTTTGGATATGTTTTATGCGTGAATACGAATCCGACCGGAGTTCATCTTTCCTCATGAACGAGATATTGGGCATCCATTTTTTGAAGGAAGTTATTTCTAGGGTATTGTGTGTGGTTCTCAAACACGTGCCCATAATTTTTGAGTCTTTTCCGAGGCGATCTTCACCGTCGCGCCGATGTAAAACCAGCCCGACCATGTTTCTCCACGGCTACTGACCTCCGCCAACATCGACTGCGCCGTTGCTCCATCCAGCTGACAACAACCACTTCGGATCATCACCTTGGCGAGCCGACCAGGAGTTCGACATTATGAAGGACAAATAATGATCAAGAGAAGATCGTAGTCCCCACGGATTGCATGGGTCGGGCGCACCAGCATCATTGTGTGGTCACTTCTCAAGCCGACATTGACTGTGTGAAAGGATTGAGAAGAGGTGTCTAGAGGGGGGGTGATTAGACCCTCAACAAACAAAGTTGGCAATTTTTAACTTTTTCAAGTTGAGGTGGTAGATTAACACAATTTCAGGCATACACATTACAATTCAAGCAAGCATGCAAAGAGTATATGAGCAGCGAAAAGTAAAGCATGCAACTTGCAAGAAAGTAAAGGGATGGGATTGGAGTGTGCAAACGCAATTGGGGACACGAAGATTTTTGGCATGGTTCCGATAGGTGGTGCTATCGTACATCCACGTTGATGGAGACTTTAACCCACGAAGGGTAATGGTTGCGCGAGTCCATGGAGGGCTCCACCCACGAAGGGTCCACGAAGAAGCAACCTTGTCTATCCCATCATGGCCATTGCCCACGAAGGACTAGCTTCACTAGGTAGATCTTCACGAAGTAGGCGATCTCCTTGCCCTTACAAACTCCTTGGTTCAACTCCACAATCTTGTCGGAGGCTCCCAAGTGACACCTAACCAATCTAGGAGACACCACTCTCCAAAAGGTAATAGATGGTGTGTTGTTGATGAAATCCTTGCTCTTGTGCTTCAAATGATAGTCCCCAGCACTCAACTCTCTCTCACAGATTTGGCTATGGTGGAAAGATGATTTGAGTGGAAAGCAACTTGGGAAGGCTAGAGATCAAGATTCATATGGTAGGACTGGAATATCTTGGTCTCAACACATGAGTGGCTGGTTCTCTCTCAAAAATGAGTAATGGAAGCGTAGGTACGTTCTGATGGCTCTCTCCACGAATGAAGAGTGGGTGGAGGGGTATATATAGCCTCCACACAAAATCTAGCCGTTACACACAGATTCCCAAACTCGGTGGGACCGAATCAAAAAACTCGGTGAGACCGATTTAGGTCAAAATGTGAACGTTAGGATTTTCGGTGGGACCAATATAGTCATCTCGGTGTGACTGATGTGGAGGGGTTAGCGTAAAACCTCAACTCGGTTTGACCAATTACTCAAACTATGTGAGACCGGTTTTGATAATAAGTAAACAGAGGATTGGGCAAGCAAACTCGGTGGGACCGACTGCACAAACTCGGTTAGACCAAAATGTTGCAATAGATCACAGAGAGTTTGCAAGCCCATCTCGGTGAGACCAAGATCCCATTGGTGAGACCGAAGTGACTAGTGTTTGGTAGTGGCTGTATCAAGTAAAACTCGGTGGCGCCGGATAGATCAAATCGGTGGGGCCGAGTTTGACATTTAGGTTTAGGACATGTGTGGATGTGAGAAAGTGGATGAGGGTTTTGGAGCATATCTCTAAGCACTTTGAGCAAGCAAGCCATTAAGCAACACCTCATCCCCTTTTAATAGTATTGGCTTCCCTATGGACTTAATGTGATCTTGGATCACTAAAATGGAAAATGTAGAGTCTTGAGCTTTTGCCAATATTTGTCCTTAGCATCTTGAAGGGGTTCCACATCCTTTTGTCCACGTCCATGCCACTCCAATGTTGAACTTTTCTGAAATGCACTAGGTAGAAGTATTAGTCCAAAGAGATATGTTGTCATGAATTACCAAAATCACCCAGGAAGCACTTGTGCTTTCAATATCCCCCTTTTTGGTAATTGATGACAATATACATCAAAGCTTTTGATAAAGGTATAAGGAAATAGCAAGTAAAGCTTTGGAAAGACATGCAACATGCATTGGCTCCCCCTACATGTATGCAATCATGTGATGATAGATCATAAGAGTATGAGAATGCATAAACATGTGTAGAGCAAGCAATGAGTTACATGTGTCTTGGCTATATGCATCAGAGCAAATGATATAGATACTGGAAATATACCTTCATCTTCATGAGTCTCTGTTGCAAACAATATGTACCACAACAAGAGATCTTCATGCACATGAGTGTGATGCATATACTTACCTTGTGGTCTTGAGCTAGCTTGAAGAAGATGTACCTGGCTAAACAAGGTTAGATAACACAAGAACATCTAGTGGACAGAGCAAGAACTAAAGAGCACAAGAATACCAAGACTGGGATGACATGTAGAGTGTGAGTACTAGGTACTCTATTTGGATATTGACATGTCCCCAAGAATAAAGATATGCAATGAATTCCAAAGATTTTCTTCCCTTAGATGTCTTTTCCCCCCTGAATCTGACATGGGATAATGGGAGTAGATAGGGTAGGAGAAAATCAGAGCAAACAAGAAAATGACCAGAGCAAGATAAGGTCATAACATATACTATCATGTCTTTCCCCTCTTGAAGACATGAGACAACTTTCCTCTTAAGAATAAGAGCATCAGGAGAAGCTTTTATGAGTGCATTCTCTCTTATGTGATAAGCTTTGATGCTCTCTCTCTCCCCCTTTGACATCAATTTCCAAGAAGGGACTTCTGGAGCATGAGTCAAGTAGGTTTGGTCCTGGAGTCACATTTCAAAACCACGTGTAATATTGATGCTGGTAGAGGACAAGTTACAAAGAGTGGAGCTGGGACAAATATGCAGAATGCAAGTGACACAGATTTTGTCTTGGGACTGAAATCTGTAGCACCGAGTGGTTGCAATCGGCGGCACCGAGTTGATTCGGTTCAGCAGAAGAAACCAATCCGGTGAGACCGAGTTCAACCCAGAGTGTAACCTCTTGTCACCTTAGCTCACTAGGCAAATAAGATCTCAGAAGGATATGCAAGGAATTGACTGAATGATTTGCAATGAATTGGATGCAGGGAAGTACAGAAAATTACAAAGAAAAGAAAAGGAAAAAAAGATCTAGATGAAGTTTTTTTTGAAAGGGGAACTAGCATGCATGAGACAAATGCAAGGGCACAAAGAAACAACAGAAAACTTCATCTAGACTTGGTCGGCGACAAAGTCACCTATGTTAGAGTATATTGACTTAGGAGTCAAGTGAAGATACTTGATCATAGGTCATACTCATCGTTTAAGCTCAAAATGGGGTTGCCATTTTTAGTTTAAGAATTTTGATGTATTCTCATCTTGTTGAGTTGCTTTGACCCATGTTTTGGGGTTAAGCTTCTCTAAGATGGAATGACATACCTTGGGTGGTGGTGATGAACTTGGTCATGTAGTTGAACTTGTGTGGGGTGTTCAAGTTGATGTAGATTATCAAGAGTTGCGAGCACCACTTGTAGTTGAAGTTCATATTTCTACATGGGTTAGTCTTGCAAGGAAGAGCACTTGTGTATCCAAAATGACAATCATGATATTTGATATAGGAATTTGTCAAAGGATATATTGAATGGAGTCATGCTTCCTTATCTTCATCCACCATTTTGTAGAGACTTGGAGATGTAGAGATTGCTTAAAATGTGATTGAGCTGAAATCTCATAGAGTTGGGCTTATCCAAGTACCTACAAGGGTTAGATAGCATGCAAGAGTACGAGAATATCCAAGACATATGATCATCATCATAAGAGAAATGTCAAGGATTAGTCATAGTAAGGCTCATGCCTTGCATGCATTCACATGGAGTTTCTACTCCAAATTTGAGGCATCAATGTTGTTCAATTCACCTCTCAACCTGCAAAACACTTTCTCATCAAGTGGTTTAGTGAATATATATGCCAATTGCTTGTCGGTACGAACATGCTTGAGTTTGATATCTCCCTTAGCAACATGATCTCGAATGAAATGATGACGAACTTCAATGTGCTTAGTTCGAGAATGTTGCACGGGATTATGAGCAATTTTAATAGCACTCTCATTATCGCAAATCAATGGAACATGTTTCACATATATCCCATAATCTTTAAGAGTTTGGGTCATCCAAAGTAATTGAGCACAACATGAACCAGCGGCAATGTATTCCGCTTCGGCAGTGGATAAGGATACCGAGTTTTTTTTCTTGGAGGACCAAGACATAAGTGATCTACCAAGAAATTGACAAGTACTTGAAGTGGACTTTCTATCGACCTTGTCACCGGCATAGTCCAAGTCGGAGTAGCCAACAAGATCAAAAGAAGACCTCTTAGGATACCAAATGCCAAAATTTGGTGTATTTATTAAGTATCTCACAATCCTTTTCACAGCCTTAAGATGACACTCTTTGGGGGCTGCTTGATATCGTGCACACATGCACACACTTAGCATGATATCGGGACGGGAGGCACATAGATATAACAATGAACCAATCATAGAGCGGTAAACCTTTTGGTCAACCGGTTCGCCATCCTTTGTCAAGTCAAGATGTCCACTAGTAGGCATGGGTGAGGGAGTCCTGGATAAGGGGGGTATCCGGACAGCCGGATTATATACTTTGGTCGAACTGTTGGACCGTGAAGATACAAGACTCAAGACTTCGTCCCGTGTCCGGATGGGACTCTCCTTTGCTTGGAAGACAAGCTTGGCAATTCGGATGTTAGATCTCCTTCTTTGTAACCAACTCTGTGTAACCCTAGCCCCCTCCGGTGTCTATATAAACCGGAGGGTTTAGTCCGTAGGAGGAGGACAATTATCATCATAGGCTAGCTTCTAGGGTTTAGCCTCCACGATCTCGTGGTAGATCAACTCTTGTAATACTCATATCATCAAGATCAATCAAGCAGGAAGTAGGGTATTACCTCCATCGAGAGGGCCCGAACCTGGGTAAAACATCGTGTCCCTTGCCTCCTGTTACCATTAGCCTTAGACGCACAGATCGGGACCCCCTACCCGAGATCCATCGGTTTTGACACCGACATTGGTGCTTTCATTGAGAGTTCCTCTGTGTCGTCGCTACAAGGCTTGATGGCTCCTTCAATCATCAACAACAACGCGGTCAGGGGTGAGACTTTTTTCCCCGGACAGATCTTCGTGTTCAGCGGCTTCGCACTGTGGGCCAATTCGCTTGGCCATCTGGAGCAGATCGACAACTACGCCCCTGGCCATCAGGTCAGGTTCGAAAACTTGAACTACACGGCCGATATCCATGGAGACTTGATCTTTTACGGATTCGGGCCTACGCCAGGAGCACCGAACAGTCACGACGAGCACGGCTTAGACCTGCTATCAGACAATACTAGGGATATCGCACCTGCAGGAGCTTCGGACGTAAATCTTCGGTAGATCGCGTCGTCCGAGGATGGGTGGATGGACCCCGCCCCGGAGGCCGCATACTCATCGGCGGTAGAGCTGAACACGGATTCTACCCCCAAAGAAGTCTATGTCACCGGACCCCTGGACTTGTGTCCGGCTGTTGGTCCCAAACCGCGCGCACCCGAGCTCACCGAATCCAGTTGGGCTCCGGTAATGGAGTTCACCGCTGCGGATATCTTCCAGCACTCGCCCTTTCGCGACATGCTGAATTTATTAAAGTCTCTCTCTTTGTCAGGAGACTCTTGGCCGAACTATGTCCGACTCGAGTGGGAAGCAGGCGACGAGGAAATTTGTTGCTCACCCACCACCCACTTCATTGCCACTGTCGATGATTTGACCGACGTGCTCGACTTCGACTCTGAAGACATCGACGGTGTGGAGGACGATGCAGGAGAAGAACAGGAACCACCGCCCATGGGGCGCTGGACAGCCACCTCCTCGTATGATATATATATATATATAGGACAAATGTTTCCTACAAGCAGTGGTAGTTACCACCACTTGCGTTTTGTATGTTGTATGTAGTATCTGTCGAAACCGAGAGTATGTACGTGTAGTATGTAGTATATAACAATGTTTAGGTAGTATATATACTAATTTTTAGGTAGTATGTATCATATTTTGAGTATGCTCTTTTTTACGTACAAATATGTACGTATTTCACAAATATAACTAAAACTATGGACTCATATGCAATTTTTTCATGTAACTTGTTTTGAAATATCTTAGATATAGTGTACGAACATATTTAAAATAATAAAATAGTATATATAATACCGCATGGTAGTATATGAGATATGTGGGGTAACTACCACCGGGTGGTAGGATGGATTTTCCCTATATATATATATATATATATATATATATGTATATATATATATATGGTGGACACTCCCAAAGAAACCAATGGCGACGAGGCAACGGAGGATAACCCCTCAAGAAAGAAATCAAAGCATGGGCGTCATCAGCGCCGCTCCAAGCCCCGACACAGCAATACCAGCACAGGAGATAAAAACAATCGGATGGTGCTGAAGATGAATACAATCCCGATCAGCCTGCCTTCGAGCAGGCCGAACAGGAAGACGGGCAGGTTAGCCCAGACGAACAGACAACGAACGGATACTTGGAGGAGGACAACTACATGCCCCCTCCGAAGACGAGGTGAGCCTCGACGACGATGAATTCGGCATGCCTGAGGATCCTGTATAGCAGGAGCGCTTCAAGCGCTGGCTTATGGCCACTGCAAGAAGCCTGAAAAAGAAGCAGCAGCAGCTCCAAGCTAATCAAGATCTGCTCACAGACAGATGGACTGTGGTCCTGGCAGCCGAGGAATACAGACTCGAGCGCCACCGCAAAGGTTACCCAAAACACAAGCTGCTACCTCAACTCGAGGAGGAGGCCCTAAAGCCCACACTACCATCACAGGACGAGGCTGACCGGCCACCTCGTGGCCGGGATAAAACGACGTATCAGCCCGAATACCAGCCCACACCCTCACGCCAATACACTACGGCCCGGGGCAATAGGAAGGACATGCGAGACACACTGGAAAACAAGGCAGGACAGCCAAGATCGATCTATGGATCGCGGGGCGCGCCCCTAGACGTGACGATGATCGTCATGCCGGATACACTATCAACAAGTCCGGCCGGGCCGAACATAGCCGACCAGACTTATTCGAACTGCGTAGCAACATAGCCCGGCATAGAGGCGCCGCACACCCCCTCTACTTCACTGACGAAGTAATGGATCACGAATTCCTAGAAGGGTTTAAACCCGTAAACACCGAATCATACGATGGCACAACAGACCCCGCGGTATGGATCGAAGATTTCCTTCTCCATATTCACATGGCCTGCGGTGACGATCTAATATGCGCGACGAGTGGCTCACCCGACACCTCGACCAAGAAAAACCGAAGTCCATGGCGGCCCTCACGACACTCATGACCCGCTTCTAGGCGGGCGAGGACAGCTGGTTGGCTCGCAGTAGCACCACGCCTAGAACCTCCGGCACTTCAGATGTCCGCGATAGTAACGGAAAGCCACGGCGCAACAGACACAAGCGTCGGAACAATGGCGACAACACCGAAGACACGACAGTCAACGCCGGATTCAGTGGCTCAAAATCCGGTCAGCGGAAAAAGGCGTTCAAAAGAAACAATCAGGGATCGTCCAGTCTGGACCGCATACTTGATCGCTCATGCCAAATTCACGGCACCCCTGATAAGCTAGCCAACCACACTAACAGAGATTGCTAGGTGTTCAAACAGGCCGGCAAAATAAATGCCGAAAACAAGGACAAGGGGCACCACAGCAACGATGATGAGGAACCCCGGCGTCCGAACACGGGGGGACAGAATAAATTTCCTCCCCAGGTGAAAACGGTAAATATGATCTATGCCACCCACATTCCCAAACGGGAACGAAAGCGAGCACTAAGGGACGTCTATGCGATGGAGCCGGTCGCCCCAAAGTTCAACATGGTCAGCCTATCCAATCACTTTTGATCGTAGGTATCACCCTACTAGCATCCCTCATGGCGGTTCAGCCGCATTGGTCCTTGACCCAATCATCGACGGATTCCACCTCACGCGAGTCCTTATGGATGGTGGCAGTAGCCTGAACCTGCTTTATTAGGACACAGTGCGCAAAATGGGCATCGATCCCTCAAGGGTCAAGCCCACCAAAACCACCTTCAAAGGTGTAATTCCAGGTGTAGAGGCCCGTTGTACGGGCTCCATAACACTGGAAGTGGTCTTAGGATCCCCGGATAACTTCCGAAGCGAGGAGTTAATCTTTGATATCGTCCCTTTCCGTAGTGGATATCATGCACTGCTCGGACGAACTGCATTCACTCGATTCAATGCGGTACCACACTATGCATACCTCAAGCTCAAGATGCCAGGACCTCGCAGGGTTATAACAGTCAATGGAAACACAGACCGCTCTCTCTGTACAGAAGAGCACACTGCCCTCGCGGCAGAAGTACAAAGCAGCCTTCTTCGACAAACCACCAATCCGGCGACAACAACCCCGAACACCGTCAAGCGAGTCCGGAGTACCCTGCAACAGGATCGCCAGGCACGCCAAGAGCGCAACTAGCAGTCTGGCCTCTGCCCTAGCCCCATTCAGGCAACATTTGTGCCGCGCGTACACAATTACGCACTCAAAATACCATGGGCATAGGCGGAGGCACAACGGTGATGCGGTCAACAGTGCGGTTCAACCACAACATACTTTAATAACCTTCTTTCTCTTTCAGGACCCTACTTTCGGGCAGCCTTTTTAGAGAGCCGGATCATCGGACTTATCACAGGAGGGAAAACCAAGGAGGCAAAAGGCTTTGCGCACAAAGGGAATACCTAGGTGGTATCTGTCAATGATCGTTATACCTGTTTTGCATACCCGCATGCGGCCCGCCCTTGGATAGGACATGTCAAATAGTCCTATTTGCTTCTGCTTAACACATTAATTGTACACATACGCTTGGACGTATTATTTAACAATGGGAAACAACATATAGCATCAGCTTATTATTCATATCTTCACATTTTTCCTATAAATGTTTATTTAATATTGAACCTGTACACTTTGGTATGTTCAGCTTGCCAGGGGCTTCTTATGGTGCCCCATAATATGGCAAGATAAGTCCGAACACTTTCGACAGTGCGGCGCCCCGAACTTATAGCATTATATGCATCAGCTCCGAATCATGTCTTGGGTCGATATTTGGGTTTGCCCGGCTCCCTTGTTTTGGTACCTTATGTTCCGTTATATCGGCTAAGGTAGCGCAGGGAGAACTACTGTGATTGTGTCCCGGTTCTTCCGGACGAGCACCTCAGTAGAGAAAGCCGAAAACTGACTGTCATGATGCGGCAAGAGCTGGTCGCTGTTCGAGAGGTCTTAAATCCTTAAAGATTTTTTCCGCTTCAGGCGAGGA
The DNA here is from genome assembly GCA_021437245.1 of Aegilops speltoides. Lineage (NCBI taxonomy): Eukaryota > Viridiplantae > Streptophyta > Magnoliopsida > Poales > Poaceae > Aegilops > Aegilops speltoides. The sequence goes on from CM038142.1 coordinate 493,307,797, forward strand.
ATCGGCCTTGTCCGATTTAGGCGTGTATAGCGCCCCAATTCGGTTTTCCGAATTCTAGGGGCTTCGCCGAAATTTAAAATTATAGACTTCTATGGCTAAGCGAGAGTTATAAAGCCGCATAGTTCGATTGCCTTGTTCATTGTGCCGAATACCTCCTTCAAGGACCAAGAATTTGGATAAAGAGTGTTTGGGTTTTCCACGAACACCCCAGTACTAGTTACGTGGGGGCGGGGGCCGACGACTGGCCTACTTTCAGAAATTTATAAACAGCCGCACAGAAGGTAATATTTTAAATCAACAAAGCGCCATATAGCGCAAACAAACTAGTTTTCATATTACAAAGACGACATGAGTACATTCACTCAAAGATTATGTCCTTGGTATATTCATCGGCCACGAGGCGAGCGCCTTTCATAACGCCATCATAATATTTCTCGGGGTAGCGATGCGCCTTGCCCTCTGGCGGTCCATCCTTCACCAGCTTCTCTGCATCCAGCTTGGCCCAATGCATCTTCGCACGGGCAAAGGCCCGGCAGGCACCCTCAATACAAATGGATTGCTTGATAACTTTGAGCCATGGACAGGCATTTACCATCCGCTTTATAAGGCCGAAGTAGCTGTCGGGCAGGGGCTCACCAGGCCACATCCAGACTATGAAGTCCTTCATGGCCACTTCGGCCGCCCTGTGGAGTTCAACCAACTGCTTCAGTTGGTCACTCATAGGCATTGGGTGTTCGGCTCTAGCATACTGGGACCAGAACAGCTTCTTCGTCGAGCTACCCTCTTCGGCACGGTAGAACTCCGTGGCACCCGATATGCTGCGTGGCAGATCTGCGAATGCCCGTGGAGAGCTCCGAATTCGGGTAAGTAAAAGAAATGTCTCCTCCACATGCTTGCTTTGCATAATGAATGCCTTACCCGCCGCTATCTTCTTGGCCGCCTAGATTTCTTGCTGTGCCTTTTGGGCTTCGGCCCTGGTGTCTTTCGTGCTCTGAAGGGCCTTCACAAGCTCAGACTCTTTTGTCTTGAAGTCACGCTCCAAGGACTCGAACTTCTTGCCAAACTCCTGGATCTCTTGATGTACCTCACCCACCCTAGAATCTTGCTTTTCACGCTCAATACACTCTGTGGCCGCCTTGTCTTCGGCCTCGGATAGCGCTTTCTTCAAGGCCGCCACTTCGGTCGTGGCCCCTATTAATAAATCATGATGCTTTTTGTCAGCATCACCATTTTTTTCTCCTCTATATGACACAAGAACGGGGTATCACTTACCTTTGTTCTGTTCGAGCTGCCTCTTCGTGAGGCCGAGCTCCTCTTCGGCCTGCTTCAGGTCCCGTTCAATTCCGGCGACCTCTGCTATGCGGGCAGCAGCAGCAAGCAGCACCGCCTTCTTATTCACATAGACACATACTGTTAGATTCTTGCGGTTTAAAGTTGACCCTCCGTTTGGCTTTTCTTTTCGAACACCAAACAAAGTATCAAGGGCTATTGTCTATTGGGTGATAATTTCTCACACTTTTGATTACTTACCTCAAAGCCTGTCAGGAGGCTGGTGCAGGCTTCGGTCAATCCGCTTTTGGAGGACCGAACCTTCTGAATCACTGTACTCATAAGAGTACGATGCTCTTCATCCATGGAAGCGCCGCGAAGCACTTCCAGCAGACTATCCGACGTCTCTGGCGCAACAGAGGTCATCGGCATGGCTGGCTCGCCCTCCCTAGCGAGGGGCTGCCTACTCGAATCCGGAACCTTTGAAAGTTTCGGTGTAGTGTCCGGTTGGGCGCCCAACTTGCTGCGGCCCTTGTCAGCATAATCTATGGGGATCTTACTCCCCATGTGCCCGGCGTCTAGAATTTTGCCTTGGGGCGTCTCCAGAGCCGCCTCCCCCTGCTCTGGTACCCTTTGGGACCACACCTCCGTGTCATCTGCAGGCCGAGGGGAGGTGGCCCTCGGGAGCGAATTCATTGCTGAATCGCTCAGAGACCCATCCGAAGAGGATACCGGGATGGGACCTGGCCGGACTGCATATGCGTGTTCGGCGTTATAACAAACTATGAAGCTAAGTCGCACTAAAAGTATTACAGAGTGCGGATACTTACGATCTCGCCAGGGGCTTGCCCCTGGGTATCTACTCCTCCTCGCTATAGGCGGCACTTGTGGAGTGGTCCGGAGGAAGGGTCCGTCCCTTCTTGGACCCTTCGACCGCCCCGGAAAGGGTGGCCTTCCTCTTCTCCCCCCCCCTCGTTTTTGTGGAGAGGGTTTTCCTCCTCCTCCTCCTCCTTGTTGTCGTTGGAGGAGTGCATCCCGGTGTCTTCGGACGATGAGTCCGGCACCATGTTGCGCCGAGAACTTCTTCTGGTCCCCGTGGCCTTTTTCTTGGCCTTCTTCTCCGGCACCTCATAGGGTGCCGGAGCCAGCATCTCCGTCAGGAGTTCGTCTGCTGGGTCATCAGGCAACGGAGCCGGACAGTCGATCCGCTCCGCTGTCGCCACATATTCCTATCAAAATCAACACAGTGGCCTAAGTTTCTCCCACGAATATACTGAGGAAAGGCACATCTTGCGAAATGTAGAATGCTTACCGCATTGGCCTGACGCCTGGCGCTGAGTCTGCGATCCTCGGAGGTGGGTGGAGGAACTTCGCTGGCCTTGAACAACACCTTCCAGGCGTCTTTGTGTGTCATGTCGAAGAGCTCTTGTAGTGTCTGGTGTTGGGCCACGTCGAACTCCCACAGGTTGAATGCTCGTCTCTGGCACGGGAGAATCCGGCGAAAGAGCATGACCTGGACCACATTGCCAGCTTGATATTCTTGGTTATCATGTTTTTGATGCAGTTCTGGAGTCCGGTCAGCTCCGCAGATGCGCCCCAGGCCAGGCCCTTCCTCTTCCAGGAAGTGAGATGCACAGGGATGCCGGATCGGAATTTGGGGGCCGCTACCCAGTTGGCATCGCGCGGATCGGTGATATAGAACCACCCCGATTGCCACCCCTTCACGGTATCCGCAAAGGAGCCTTCGAGACAGGTGACGTTGGGCATCTTGCCCACCATGGCGCCACCGCACTCCGCCTGCTAGCCGACCACTATCTTTGGCTTTACGTTGAAGATCTTTAGCCACAGGCCAAAGTGGGGCCTGATGCGCAGAAAGGCCTCGCACACGACAATAAACACCGAGATGTTGAGGATGAAGTTAGGGGCCAGATCATGAAAATCCAGCCCGTAATAGAACATGAGCCCGCGGACAAATGGGTGGAGTGGGAATCCCAGTACGCGGACGAAGTGGGCGAGGAACACGACCCTCTCGTGGGGTCCCGGAGTCGGAATAATCTGCCCTGCATCCAGGTGCCGGTGCGCGATATCTGCGGCCAAGTATCCGGCCGCCCGGAGCTCCGTGATGTGCTCCTCCTTGACGGTGGAGGCCACCCACTTGCCTCCCGCTCTGGACATGTTTGGCTGTGTAGAGAAGGCGAGAACTAGGGCGCTGGAGCTCAAGGGTGCGAGAATGGATGAGCAAAGGAGGAAGAAGGTGTGGGTAAAAATGGGAGATCCTTATCCCGTTATAGAGGTGGCGAAAATGGTGTGCCTCCCCGCTTGCCTAAGGAAATCGCTTATTTTCCAAGCGCCACGGTTGGGTTACCCATACCCGTATTGATGAGGATCCCGTGATAAGGGGACATGATCTCTGCTTCGACAAGACGTGCCGAGGAAACCGCCTCGCAATATGTGTGGTGGCTGGTTGTGGGAAAACAGTTCGAATAATGACTTGGCCATGGTGTGATGTCACGTTATCCAAAGTTGTCAGCAGATTAAATTTGTGGAATATTGTTCTCTCTACGGTGGAATGCGGAAGTTATCTTACAGAGTCGGACACGATCCTTAATCTACTTTAGAGTATTCGGAGATGGAACCCGCCTTGCAATGTCGAAGACAATCTGCGCGCCGGACTCATTGTCATTGAAGCCTGGTTCAGGGGCTACTAAGGGAGTCCTGGATAAGGGGGTATCCGGACAGCCGGACTGTTGGACCGTGAAGATACAAGACTCAAGACTTTGTCCCGTGTCCGGATGGGACTCTCCTTTGCATGGAAGACAAGCTTGGCAATTCGGATGTTAGATCTCCTTCTTTGTAACCAACTCTGTGTAACCCTAGCCCCCTCCGGTGTCTATATAAACCGGAGGGTTTAGTCCGTAGGAGGAGGACAATTATCATCATAGGCTAGCTTCTAGGGTTTAGCCTCCACGATCTCGTGGTAGATCAACTCTTGTAATACTCATATCATCAAGATCAATCAAGCAGGAAGTAGGGTATTACCTCCATCGAGAGGGCCCGAACCTGGGTAAAACATCGTGTCCCTTGCCTCCTGTTACCATTAGCCTTAGACACACAGATCAGGACCCCCTACCCGAGGTCCACCGGTTTTGACACTGACAATGGGGGTATTCATACCTTTGCATTCTTGCATGTTGAACTTCTTGAATAAGTCCTTGGTATACTTCGTTTGAGAGATAAAGGTTCCCTCCTTAGTTTGCTATATTTGCAAACCAAGAAAGAACTTGAGTTCACTCATCATAGACATCTCAAACTTCTCCGACATAAGCTTCCCAAACTTCTCACTAAAATGAGGGTTAGTTGATCCAAATATGATATCATCAACATAAATTTGGCACACAAATAATTCTCCATTAACCCTTTTGGTAAAGAGTGTAGAATCAATTTTACCAGTTTCAAACCCTTTATAAAGAAGAAACTTAGTCAAGCATTTATACCAAGCTCTAGGAGCTTGCTTAAGACCATAAAGAGCTTTGTGAAGTTTGTAAACATGGTTGGGTTTCTTAAGATTAACAAAGCCGAGAGGTTGTTTAACATAAACTTCCTCCTGAATTTCACCATTAATAAAAGCACTTTTGATGTCCATTTGATATAAGGTAATGTCATGATGATTAGCATATGCAAGTAAGATGCGAATGGACTCAAGTCGAGCAACAGGAGCATAAGTCTCACCATAGTCCATACCTTTGACTTGAGTGTAGCCTTGAGCAACGAGCCGAGCCTTGTTGCGTACAACTTGTCTATCTTCATCTTGCTTGTTCCGAAATACCCATTTGGTTCCAATGATATTATGCTTCTCATCGGGCTTCTCAACCAACGTCCATACTTGGTTTCTCTCAAAGTTGTGTAGCTCTTTGTGCATGAAATTTATCCAATCCGGATCTTCCAATGCTTCTTCAACCTTCATAGGTTCAATGCTAGAAATGAATGAGTAATGTTCATAAAAGTTAGCCAAACAAGTTTTAGAGCGAGTAATTCTCCTGATTTGAATGTCATCAAAGATTTGTTCGACGGGATGATCTCTTGAGACTCTTTCTTGAACTCGTGATAGCTTTTGTTTGGGTTGGGGTGGAACATGCTCTTCATTGTCTTGTTCTTCTTCTTGTCTTTCTTCGTTGTTGTTGGCATGGTCGTTCTCCCGTGGAGGTGGAGAGGGAGGTCCTCGAGGTCCATCTTGTTGTACATCATCGTTCTCATTGTCTTGACGTGTACCACTTGTGGATGCCTCCAAGTCAACTCGTGGTTCACCTTGGCGTGAGGTTGAGGCTTCCACTTGGACAAACGAGGTACTCTCCTTCACCTCCGTTGGGCGAATCTTGCCGATAGACAAGTCTTGGATTGCTTCCGAAGGATCTTTATCACCTACATCAATTGGCAATTGCTCTACTTGCGAGCCGTTATATTCATCAAACTTCACATCTACCTTCTCTTCAAGCTTCCGAGTGAAATTGTTGTAGACATGGTAAGTTTGAGAATTTGAGCCATAACCGAGTAGGAAACCTTCATGAGACTTAGGAGCAAATTTCAAGCGACAATGCTTGTCAAGAATGTAACACTTTGAGCTCATATGCCGTCTTGCCGAGTAGCTTGTGAAGATATAGACGATTTGTTGCATGACAAGATGTCTCAACCGCTTCTCTCCAAAAGTGTTTTGGCGTCTTGTACTCATCAAGCATTGTTCTCGCCATTTTGACGAGCGTCCGGTTCTTCCTCTCAACAACTCCATTTTATTGAGGTGTGTACGTAGCCGAGAAATCATGTGAGATCCCTTCTTCATCAAGAAAGGTATCCACATTGGCGTTCTTGAACTCCGTTCCGTTGTCGCTGCGAACCTTCTTGATCTTCACTTCAAATTGGTTTTGGGCCTTCCTAGAGAAGTTTTTGAAGATCTTTTGAACCTGTGATTTATCATCGAGAAAGAACACCCCCGTAAATCTTGAAAAATCATCAATGATGACTAGTCCAAATGAGTTACTGAAGGAAATATGCCCTAGAGGCAATAATAAAGTTATTATTTATTTCCTCATATCATGATAAATGTTTATTATTCATGCTAGAATTGTATTACCCAGAAACATGATACATGTGTGAATACATAGACAAAACATAATGTCACTAGTGTGCCTCTACTTGACTAGCTCATTAATCAAAGATGGTTATGTTTCCTAACCATAGACATGTGTTGTCATTTGATTAACGGGATCACATCATTAGGAGAATGATGTGATTAACATGACCCATTCCATTAGCCTAGCACTTGATCATTTAGTATGTTGCTATTGCTTTCTTCATGACTTATACAAAGTTCCTACAACTATGAGATTATGCAACTCCCGTTTACCGAAGGAACACTTTGTGTGCTACCAAACGTCACAACATAACTGGGTGATTATAAAGGAGTTCTACAGGTGTCTCCGAAGGTACATGTTGAGTTGGCGTATCTCGAGATTAGGATTTGTCACTCCGATTGTCGGAGAGGTATCTCTGGGCCCACTCTGTAATGCACATCACTATAAGCCTTGCAAGCAATGTGGCCAATGAGTTGGTTACGGAATGATGCATTACATAACGAGTAAACAGACTTGCCGGTAACGAGATTGAACTAGGTATTGGATACCAACGATCGAATCTCGGGCAAGTAACATACCCATGACAAAGGGAACAACGTATGTTGTTATGCGGTTTGATCGATAGAGATCTTCGTAGAATATGTAGGAGCCAATATGAGCATCCAGGTTCCGCTATTGGTTATTGACCGGGAATAGTTCTAGGTCATGTCTATATAGTTCTCGAACCCGTAGGGTCCGCATGCTTAACGTTACGATGACAGTTTTATTATGGGTTTATAAGTTTTGATGTACCGAAGGTTGTTCGGAGTCCCGGATATAATCACGGACATGACGAGGGGTCTCGAAATGGTCGAGACATAAAGATTGATATATTGGAAGCCTATATTTGGATATCGGAAACGTTCCGGGTGAAATCGGGATTTTACCGGAGTATCGGGGGGTTACCGGAACCCCCCGGGGGTTAATGGGCCTACATGGGCCATGAGGGAGAAGAGGAGGGCCGGCCAGGGCAAGCCGCGCCCCCCCTCCCCCTAGTCCGAATAGGACAAGGAAGGGGGGGTGGCGCCCCCCTTTCCTCTTTCCCCCCCCCCCTTTCCTTCTCCAACAAGGCAAGAGGAGGGAGTCCTACTCCCGGTGGGAGTAGGACTCCTCCAGGTGCACCCCTAGGGGGCCGGCCGCACCTTCCCCCTCCCTCCTTTATATACGGGGGCAGGGGGCACCCCATGACACACAAGTTGATCTTCGTGATCGTTCCTTAGCCGTGTGCGGTGCCCCCCTCCACCATATTCCACCTCGGTCATATCGTTGCGATGCTTAGGCGAAGCCCTGCGTTGGTAGAACATCATCATCGTCACCACGCTGTCGTGCTGACGGAACTCATCCCCGACACCCTGCTAGATCGGAGTCCGGGGATTGTCATCGAGCTGAACGTGTGCTGAACTCGGAGATGCCGTATGTTCGGTGCTTGGATCGGTCGGATCATGAAGACGTACGACTACATCAACCGCGTTGTCATAACGCTTCCTCTTACGGTCTACGAGGGTACGTGGACAACACTCTCCCCTCTCGTTGCTATGCATCACCATGATCTTGCGTGTACGTAGGAAATTTTTTGAAATTACTACGTTCCCCAACAGTAGTATCAGAGCCTGGTTTTATGCGTAGATGTCATATGAACGAGTAGAACACAAGTGAGTTGTGGGCGATACAAGTCATACTGCTTACCAGCATGTCATACTTTGGTTCAGCGGTATTGTGAGATGAAGCGGCCCGGACCGACATTACGCGTACGCTTACGCGAGACTGGTTTCACCGTTACGAGCACTCGTGCTTAAAGGTGACTGGCGGGTGTCTGTCTCTCTCACTTTGGTTGAACCGAGCGTGGCTATGCCCGGTCCTTGCGAAGGTTAAAACAACACTAACTTGACGAACTATTGTTGTGGTTTTGATGCGTAGGTAAGAACGGTTCTTGCTCAGCCCGTAGCAGCCACGTAAAATTTGCAACAACAAAGTAGAGGACGTCTAACTTGTTTTTGTAGGGCATGTTGTGATGTGATATGGTCAAGACGTGATGCTATATTTTATTGTATGAGATGATCATGTTTTGTAACCGGTTATCGGCAATGGCAGGAGCCATATGGTTGTCGCTTATTGTATGAAATGCAATGCTCTGTAATTGCTTTACTTTATCACTAAGCGGTAGCGATAGTCGAGAAGCAATAGATGGCGAACGACAACGATGCTACGATGGAGATCAAGGTGTCACGCCGGTGACGATGATGATCACGACGATTGCCGGAGATGGAGATCACAAGCACAAGATGATGATGGCCATATCATATCACTTATATTGATTGCATGTGATGTTTATCCTTTATGCATCTTATCTTGCTTTGATTGACGGTAGCATTTTAAGATGATCTCTCACTAAAATTATCAAGAAGTGTTCTCCCGAGTATGCACCGCTCGAAAGTTCTTCGTCTTTGAGACACCACGTGATGATCGGTGTGATAGGCTCTACGCTCAAATACAACGGTGCAAAACAGTTGCATACGCGAATACTCAAAGTTAAACTTGACGAGCCTAGCATATACAGATATGTCCTCGGAACACGGAGACCGAAAGGTTGAACGTGAATCATATAGTAGATATGATCAACATAGAGATGTTCACCATTGAAACTACTCCATCTCACGTGATGATCAAACATGGTTTAGTTGATTTGGATCATGTGATCACTTAGATGACTAGAGAGATGTCTGTCTAAGTGGGAGTTCTTAAGTAATATGATTAATTGAACTTAAGTTTATCATGAACTTAGTACCTGATAGTATTTTGCTTGTCTATGTTTATTGTAGATAGATGGCTCGTGCTGTTGTTCCATTGAATTTTAATGTGTTCCTTGAGAAAGCTAAGTTGAAAGATGATGGTAGAAATTACACGGACTGGGTCCGTAACCTGAGGATTATCCTCATTGCTGCATAGAAGAATTACGCCCCGAAGCACCGCTGGGTGCCAGCCTGCTTTGCAGATGCAATCGACGACGTTAAGAACGTCTCGCGAGCAAAGCCGATGACTACTCGATAGTTCAATGTGCCATGCTTTGCGGCTTGGAACCGGTTTTCAACGACGTTTTGAACGTCATGGAGCATATGAGATGTTCCAGAGTTGAAGTTAATATTTCAAGCAAATGCCCAGATTGAGAGATATGAAGTCTCCAATAAGTTCTATAGCTGTAAGATGGAGGAGAATAGTTCTGTCAGTGAACACATACTCAAAATGTCTGGGTATAATAATCACTTGATTCAACTGGGAGTTAATCTTCCTGATGATAGTGTCATTGATAGAATTCTTCAATCACTGCCACCAAGCTACAAGAGCTTCGTGATGAACTATAATATGCAAAGGATGGACAAGACTATTCCCGAGCTCTTCGCAACGGTAAAGGCTGCGGAGCTAGAAATCAAGAAGGAGCATCAAGTGTTGATGGTCAACAAGACCACCAGTTTAAAGAAAAAGGGCAAAGGGAAGAAGAAGGGGAACTTCAAGAAGAATAGCAAACAAGTTGCTGCTCAAGAGAAGAAACCCAAGTCTGGACCTAAGCACGAGATCGAGTGCTTCTACTACAAGCGATCGACACCGAAGCGGAACTGCCCCAAGTATTTGGCGGATAAGAAGGATGGCAAAGTGAACAAAGGTATATGTGATATACATGTTATTAATGTGTACCTTACTAATGCTCGCAGAGTACCGGTATTTGATATTGGTTCTGCTAATATTTGCAACTCAAAACAGGGACTACGGATTAAGCTTAAGATAGGCTAAGGACGAGGTGACGATCTTGCGTGGGAAATGGTTCCAAAGTCGATGTGATCGCGGTCGGCACGCTACCTCTACATCTACCATCGGGATTAGTTTTAGACCTAAATAATTGTTATTTGGTGCCGGCGTTGAGCATGAACATTATATCTGGATCTTGTTTGATGCGAGACGGTTATTCATTTAAATCAGAGAATAATGGTTGTTCTATTTATATGAGTAATATCTTTTATGGTCATGCACCCTTGAAGAATGGTCTATTTTTATTGAATCTCGATAGTAGTGATACACATATTCATAATGTTGAAGCCAAAAGATGCAGAGTTGATAATGATAGTGCAACTTATTTGTGGCTTCGCCGTTTAGGTCATGTCGGTGTAAAGCGCATGAAGAAACTCTATACTGATGGACTTTTGGAATCACTTGATTATGAATCACTTGGTACTTGCGAACCGTGCCTCATGGGCAAGATGACTAAAACGTCGTTCTCCGGAACTATGGAGCGAGCAACTGATTTATTGGAAATCATACATACTGATGTATGTGGTCCAATGAATAATGAGGCTTGCGGCGGGTATCGTTATTTTCTCACCTTTATAGATGATTTGAGCAGATATGGGTATATCTACTTGATGAAACACAAGTCTGAAACATTTGAAAAGTTCAAAGAATTTCAGAGTAAAGTGGAAAATCATCGTAACAAGAAAATAAAATTTCTATGATCTGATCGTGGAGGAGAATATTTGAGTTACGAGTTTGGTTTACATTTGAAACAATGCGGAATAGTTTCACAACTCACGCCACCCGGAACACCACAACGAAATGGTGTGTCCGAACGTCATAATCGTACTTTACTAGATATGGTGCGATCTATGATGTCTCTTACTGATTTACCACTATCGTTTTGGGGTTATGCTTTAGAGACGGCTGCATTCACGTTAAATAGGGCACCATCAAAATCCGTTGAGACGACGCCTTATGAACTGTGGTTTGGCAAGAAACCAAAGTTGTCGTTTCTTAAAATTGGGGCTGCGATGCTTATGTGAAGAAACTTCAACCAGATAAGCTCGAAACCAAATCGGAGAAATGTGTCTTCATAGGATACCCGAAAGAAACTATTGGGTACACCTTCTATCACAGATCCGAGGGCAAGTTTTTCGTTGCTAAATTCGAATCCTTTCTAGAGAAGGAGTTTCTCTCGAAAGAAGTGAGTGGGAGGAAAGTTGAACTTGATGAGGTAACTGTACCTGCTCCCTTATTGGAAAGTAGTTCATCACAAGAACCAGTTCCTGTGAAAACTACACCAATTAGTGAGGAAGCTAATGATATTGATCATGAAACTTCAGATCAAGTTTCTACTGAACCTCGTAGGTCTACCAGAGTAAGATCCGCACCAGAGTGGTACGGTAATCCTATTCTAGAAGTCATGTTACTTGACCATGACGAACCTACGAACTATGAGGAAGCGATGATGATCCCAGATTCCGCAAAATGGCTTGAAGCCATAAAATCTGAGATGGGATCCATGTATGAGAACAAAGTATGGACTTTGGTTGACTTGCCCGATGATCGGCAAGCCATTGAGAATAAATGGATCTTCAAGAAGAATACTGACGCTGCTGGTAATGTAACTGTCTACAAAGCTCGACTTGTTGCGAAAGGTTTTCGACAAGTTCAAGGGGTTGACTACGATGAGACTTTCTCACCCATAGCGATGCTTAAGTCTGTCCATCATGTTAGCAATTGCCGCATTTTATGATTATGAAATTTGGCAAATGGATGTCAAAACTGCATTCCTGAATGGATTTCTGGAAGAAGAGTTGTATATGATGCAACCGGAAGGTTTTGTCGATCCAAAAGGTGCTAACAAAGTGTGCAAGCTCCTGCGATACATTTATGGACTGGTGCAAGCATCTCGGAGTTGGAATAAACGCTTTGATAGTGTGATCAAAGCATATGGTTTTATATAGACTTTTGGAGAAGCCTGTATTTACAAGAAACTGAGTGGGAGCTCTGTAGCATTTCTGATATTATATGTAGATGACATATTGTTGATCGGAAATGATATAGAATTTCTGGATAGCATAAAGGGATACTTGAATAAAAGTTTTTCAATGAGAGACCTCGGTGAAGCTGCTTACATATTGGGCATCAAGATCTATAGAGATAGATCAAGATGCTTAATTGGACTTTCACAAAGCACATACCTTGATAAAGTGTTGAAAAGGTTCAAAATGGATCAGACAAAGAAAGGTTTCTTGCTTGTATTACAAGGTGTGAAATTGAGTCAGACTCAATGCCCGACCACAGCAGAAGATAGAGAGAAAATGAAAGATGTTCCCTATGCTTCAGCCAGAGGCTCTATCATGTATGCAATGTTGTGTACCAGACCGACGTATGCTTAGCAATAAGCTTGGCAGAAGGTACCAAAGTAATCCAGAGTGGATCATGGACAGCGGTCAAGAACATCTGAAATACGAAAAGGACTAAGGATATGTTTTCGCTTATCGAGGTGACAAAGAGCTAGTCGTAAATGGTTACGCCGATGTAAGCTTTGACACCGATCCGGACGATTCTAAATCGCAAACCGGATACGTGTTTTTATTAAATGGTGGAGCTGTAAGTTGGTGCAGTTCTAAACAAAGCGTCGTGGAGGGATCTACATGCGAAGCAGAGTACATAGCTGCTTCGGAAGCAGCAAATGAAGGAGTCTGGATGAAGGAGTTCATTTCCGATCTAGGTGTCATACCTAGTGCATCCGGACCAATGAAGATCTTCTGTGATATTACTGGTGCAATTGCCTTGGCAAAGGAATCCAGATTTCACAAGAGGACCAAGCACATTAAGGGACGCTTCAATTCCATCCGGGACCAAGTCCAGGTGGGAGACATAGAGATTTGCAAGATACATACGGATCTGAATGTTGCAGACCCATTGACTAAGCCTCTTCCACGAGCAAAACATGATCAACACCAAGACTCCATGGGTGTTAGAATCATTACTGTGTAATCTAGATTATTAACTCTAGTGCAAGTGGGAGACTGAAGGAAATATACCCTAGAGGCAATAATAAAGTTATTATTTATTTCCTCATATCATGATAAATGTTTATTATTCATGCTAGAATTGTATTACCCGGAAACATGATACATGTGTGAATACATAGACAAAACATAATGTCACTAGTGTGCCTCTACTTGACTAGCTCATTAATCAAAGATGGTTATGTTTCCTAACCATAGACATGTGTTGTCATTTGATTAACGGGATCACATCATTAGGAGAATGATGTGATTGACATGACCCATTCCGTTACCCTAGCACTTGATCGTTTAGTATGTTGCTATTGCTTTCTTCATGACTTATACAAAGTTCCTACAACTATGAGATTATGCAACTCCCGTTTACCGGAGGAACACTTTGTGTGCTACCAAACGTCACAACGTAACTGGGTGATTATAAAGGAGTTCTACAGGTGTCTCCGAAGGTACATGTGGAGTTGGCGTATTTCGAGATTAGGATTTGTCACTCCGATTGTCGGAGAGGTATCTCTGGGCTCTCTCGGTAATGCACATCACTATAAGCCTTGCAAGCAATGTGGCCAATGAGTTGGTTACAGAATTATGCATTACGTAACGAGTAAAGAGACTTGCCGGTAACGAGACTGAACTAGGTATTGGATACCGACGATCGAATCTTGGGCAAGTAACATACCGATGACAAAGGGAACAACGTATGTTGTTATGCGGTTTGACTGATAAAGATCTTCGTAGAATATGTAGGAACCAATATGAGCATCCAGGTTCCGCTATTGGTTATTGACCGGGAACAGTTCTGGGTCATGTCTACATAGTTCTCGAACCCGTAGGGTCCACACGCTTAACGTTACGATGACAGTTTTATTATGGGTTTATAAGTTTTGATGTACCGAAGGTTGTTCGGAGTCCCAGATATGATCACGGACATGACGAGGAGTCTCGAAATGGTCGAGACATAAAGATTGATATATTGGAATCCTGTATTTGGATATTGGAAACGTTCCGGGTGAAATCAGGATTTTACCGGAGTACCCGGGGGTTACCGAAACCCCCCGGGGGTTAATGGGCCTACATGGGCCATGAGGGAGAAGAGGAGGGCCGGCCAGGGCAGGCCGTGTGCCCCCTCCCCCTAGTTCGAATAGGACAAGGAAGGGGGGGCGGCGCCCCCCTTTCCTCTTTCCCCTCCCCCCTTTCCTTCTCCAACAAGGCAAGATGAGGGAGTCCTACTCCCGGTGGGAGTAGGACTCCTCCAGGCGCACCCCTAGGGGGCCGGCCACACCTCCCCCCTCCCTCCTTTATATACGGGGGCAGGGGGGCACCCCATGACACACAAGTTGATCTTCCTGATCATTCCTTAGCCATGTGCGGTGCCCCCCTCCACCATATTCCACCTCGGTCATATCATTGCGGTGCTTAGGCGAAGCCCTGCGTCGGTAGAACATCATTGTCGGTGTCAAAACCGGCGGATCTCGGGTAGGGGGTCCCGAACTGTGCGTCTAGGCCGATGGTAACAGGAGACAAGGGACACGATGTTTTTACCCAGGTTCGGGGCCTCTCGGTGGAGGTAAAACCCTACTCCTGCTTGATTAATATTGATGATATGGGTAATACAAGAGTAGATCTACCACGAGATCAGAGAGGCTAAACCCTAGAAGCTAGCCTATGCATGGTATGATTGTTGTTCGTCTAACGGACTAAAACCCTCCGGTTTATATAGACACCGGAGAGGGCTAGGGTTACAAAGAGTCGGTTACAATGGTAGGAGATCTACATATCCGTATCGCCAAGCTTGCCTTCCACGCTAAGGAAAGTCCCATCCGGACACGAGACGAAGTCTTCAATCTTGTATCTTCATAGTCTTGGAGTCCGGCCAGAGATGATAGTTCGGCTATCCGGACACCCCCTAGTCCAGGACTCCTCAGTAGCCCCTGAACCAGGCTTCAATGACGACGATTCCGGCGCGCATATTGTCTTCGACATTGCAAGGCGGGTTCCTCCTCCGAATACTTCATAGAAGATTTTGAACATAAGGATAGTGTCCGGCTCTGCAAAAAAAGTTCCACATACCACCGTAGAGAGAATAATATTTACACAAGTTCAATCTGCTGACGTATTTCGTGGCGTGACATCACACCACGGCCAAACCTTCATTCGAATCTGTTTTTATTGTTCCACCTTAGCACGTTTAGCGAAGCGGTTTCCTTGGCACGTCTTGTCAAAGCAGAGATCGTGTCCCCTTATTCCGGGATTCTCATCAATACGGGCATGGGTAACCCAACCGTGCCTGTTGGCACGCCTCCTCTATCGAAGGCGAGTCCCAAACAGCCACGGGGAGGGCTCTTAGTATTCAACCTCTTTATAACAAGACCAAGGCCTGCTCCTTTCTTTCAATCTCAATCGAATCCGCCCCTCGCCTCGAGTTCCAACACCCAAAGCTCCAGATTCGGGCGCTTCGGACCTTCGACGATGTACGGCTCTGGCCTACAAGGCCGGTGGATGCCTTGTGCTAAAGCTGAGAGACGCCAGGTATCTAACCGGCGAAATTTCGCATAGATTGCCTGCCCAAGGGCAGGTTATTCCTACTCCCGAGCCTGGTGAGAGCATGGTGTCCGTGTCTCACTTCCTTCGGGGTTTAGGCTTCCTGATGGACCCCTTCGTGAGGGGGCTCATGTTTTATTATGGGCTGGAATTCCACGACTTGGATCTGGAGTCCATCCTCCACATCTCATCGTTCATTGTCATATGCGAAGCCTCCCTCCGCATTACCCCTCACTTCTGATTGTGGCTCAAGACCTTCAATGTGGAGCCGAAGATGGTCAAGGGGTAGTAGGTAGAGTGTGGAGGGGCTGTTATAAGCAAGAGTGCTGACGCTCCATGGCCCGAGGGCTCTTTTCAAGAGAAGCTTGGTTTGTGGCAATAAGAGTGGTTTTACATCACCGCTCCCAGGGGCACCAGATGGGTGGCGCCACCTGCCTTTCGCTCGGGTCCTCCACAACGGCTGGCGTCATGGGTCAACAAAGGGCTCGACTGGGGGCCGTCCAAGGACGTGCCTCTGCTGCAGGGCCGTATTCGAGACCTCCAAGAGAGAGAGAGATCAATCTGGTCGTAGTGGCGTAGGTCATGCTGATTGGCGCCTACGCCTGCAAACGCCCCCTCCGCCTGTGGGAATTTAATCCGGAGGGACCACGAGCTCTCCAACAATTCATGGGCGCAACGCCCATGGAGATGTATAAACTGTTCTTCGGATCACAAGAGATGTGTCCGGACTTGACCGAGGACGCAGGTCTGAGCTGCAATCACCCGGATACTCAAGTAAGTAGTCCTGTACCCGGACACGCTATCCGAACATTTATCATAAACTTGTCCTTTAAGGAGTTGTCCCTTGAGCAGGAATGGATAGCGAAAGCAAAGCTGATAAGGTGTCCGGCCCCCCTCCCTGAGACCACGCCGGATCCTGTGCTAACCAAGATGCTGGCAGCTACGCCCTTTGAAGAAGGCGAAGGGGGGAACAGGGGAGCTACTACCTCCGTGAAGGATTTTATCAAGAAAGGAGGGATCGAGAATCCCTCCCTCCAAGGGGAGAAGAGGACCGCTTCTGAAGATTCGGAGGGCAAGGCCTCGAAGCGGGCGAAGAAATCTTCACCAGAGGGTCTTGCGCCAGGAGAAGCCCCGGCCGCACTATTTCCCCAAGGGAATCAGCCCTCCAGCAAGCCGTAAGTAGAAAGGGGAGTTTTGTAATAAGGGACATCCCTGTTTTTATTTCTGAAGGTAACCGAAGTTTTACCTTGTAGTTCGGATCTCAGCCCTTCTCAGCAGAGCTCATCTTCGGGGGATCTTCGTCCGGAGATGATGGAGAGCGAAACGCCTCCATCTGCCGCACCGTCATGCGGGGCGGATGACCCTGAGGTGTCTTCGCGGAGGGTTTCCCCGAGTCCGGCGGGGCCGGAAGGTCCGGCACCAACTGGTGTACGGTCGGAGGAGCTGAAGGATCTGCTCGGGCGAGCGTCTATCTCAGAAGATCACCGTGCGTTAATGGGTACAGTGATTGAAAGGATTTCGTCCACTGAGAGCGGATTACATGAAGCCGTCAGAAGTTTACTGACGGGGTTCGAGGTACGCGAAAATGATATACCTTCTGACAGTTTTGCATATAGAATGCGCCCTGTATAGATAGTAGCCCCTGAGACTCGGTACGTTGTCGAAAGTGATAGTGCGCCGAGGATCATAATCTCAGTTGTAAGATGTCGCCTGTCCTGTATAGGTGGCAGAGCGTCCGGTGGCCAGCCGGACCGATCAATTTGCCGAACTGAAGCGGCAACTTGACGTGGCGGATGCGGACATCGCGCTTGTCAATAAGCGGCTTGACGAGTCACAAGGTATGCAACTTCTCCGCGGATACCTGGTAAGGGAGCTTGACGCCCATGCCTTACGACGTGTATGATTTATGCAGATGGTGCCGCTGCTATGGAGAACCTTCGGGCGGAGCTAGCCCGAGTCAAGGAGCAAACCAGAAAAAGTGACACGGCTGCCTTGAGGGCGGCCGAGGAGCTAAAAGCCGAACAGGCTGCTCATTGCCGAAGCAGGGAGGAAATGACCGAGATGGCCGGGAAGTTGAGAATGCTACCGACCGCTGCGAGTTTCTTGAAAAAGAACGCCGAGCGGAGCAAGAGGACCTGAAGAAGGCCACCGCCGAAGTCAAGGATGCCCGCTCCGCGATGAGAGCTATAAAGGAGGAGCTACGTCAAGCCGAGGATATCGCGGCTGGAAAGCCCTTTCTGCTGCGGAGGAAGTTCACGGATCCAAAGTATGCTCAGTTGGGCCAGCTATGGGGTGCGGAGGATGCTTATCTGGATTTGGCGGCGAGTGCTGCAGACGCGGTCGCACACTTCCTAGGCCAAAAGGATCACGGAATGGAAGGGCTTTTTTGGTTGCAGTTCCATAGTCCAGAGCGTCCGCTTTTATTGACCGATCCTTTGGCCGAATGGGATGAGCTGAATAGGTTGTCCGGACTTGCCATGAAGGATGTCGTGACTCATTTGTGGCCGAAAAGGCCCGAGCCGAAGAGTTATTTTGGCTTGGTGCAGCAGTTCCTTGATGCGGTGCCGCATATCGATGCAATGAAGCGGTCGGCATGCATAGAGGGAGCACGGATGGCTCTTGCCCGTGTCAATACATGCTGGCGGAGATGAAGGCCACCGATGTTGCAGCCCAGATTGAGCGAAGTTTAGTACCGCCGAGCACTACTTTGAGGAAGTCTGCGCAGGCGCTGCTTAATAGAGACGCGATTGCTTTCGAAGGATATTATGTTCAAATGACATGTATGATTTGTGAAACAATGTTTCATTATAATATAAGGGCTTTTTATACTTGTGCGTTCAAGTATTGAAATACCTCTTGTGCGGCCATTAATGTATATGTGTATATAACCTGAAAGATGGCAGTCTTGACTTTCAGCCCCCACGCACATAGTGCGGGGTGTTTGCAAAAAAGCGCATTTTCACACTTAATCCAACGTCTTGGTCCTGTGAAGGAGGTGATAGCGTAGCAAACTAGGCAACCGGACTATAATGCTTTATCACTTTCACTTAGCCATAGGAGTACGATGGTGGGGCTACTATATAGCCCCTAGGGGCACCGCGCTCTCTGAATTCGGGGCGCGTATGTGCCTGACCGGGAAACGGTCCTTCGTCAAAGCGGAGGAATTTTAAACATTCCGGTGGGTCATCGAGTGGTTGACCAGTCTCACGCTATATCATAATGATCGGTTTTGGCTTTCATCGAGGCGCCACCCGCCGAACCGGGCACAATCGCAGAGTTCTCCGGTGCGCGTTAGGCGATAGAGCGGAATGTAAGGCAGCAAAACACAGGAGCCGGGCAAACCCAACATTTGACCAAAGACATGATTTGGAGCTGATGCATATAAGGCCTAACTCGAGACGCCAAACACTCCCTAAGGTATTCGATCTTTATGAAAACGGGCAGAACAATGCCCTAAGCCCCTAGTGTCCAGGTACGCGCAAAAATTTCTGACGCGGCCGATGCCAAAATGCCAGCCTCCTCCTCGGTTATAGCAGGAAACCCAGGGATGTGTATCAACAAGAGACAATAAAAAAGGTTTATGCAGGGTCTTAATCTGAAAAGAATCCTTGCAACGGGTCCCTACTGCACGTCTACGCCTGTGTCTCCGTTGTGCCGTATCCTGGACGGGTGTAGCACGATGGTCATCTATAAAAGAGAAGAACTTAGATGAAGAAAAAAGATCATGCGAAAAATGTATTTTAATATAAACAGAGTATGATTCAAAAAGTGAATAAAATTGAGCTTTATTGTCTCTTGTTGTACATTCGTGGAGCCCCTTGTAAGGGGGTACGCGGCTAGTAAGCCCCTTGTTTATTTATACCGGACTCGCCTAACCGTGTCCGGGGTCTGAATAACCTGTTTAAGTGCTTTCATCAGCAAAGACGGATTAGTGTGTGGCTGTCAAGGCAGTCTCACGTTCTTCCGTATTCGAGGAACACTCGAAGTTTCCCTTTAATGAGATGATGCCGCGTGGACCGGGCATTTTAAGTGTAAGAGATGCGTAATGCGGTATTGCGTTAAAGCGGGCGAAAGCTTCGCGTCCCAATAGTGCTTGGTAGCTACTTTTAAATGGGGCGATGTGGAAGACTAACTTTTCGCGACGGAAGTTGTCGGATGAGCCGAACACAACTTCTAATAGTAGAGAGCCCGTACAATGGGCATATGGGCCTGGTGTAAGGGCATATTCATTTCCCAGTGGTTTTGGTGATTGATGACAACGCTTTTGCGGACTAATCGCGTGCGTTAAGTTCTTTCAGAGAAGCATTCATTGGCACGAGACGATTTCCTCTCCTCATGTTTTTACTCAAGACGGTGTAACTCCTGCGTTTCGTTGGACTAGTTCCGTAGGAGTCACCGTACTATTAAGAGGGGATCCGCTTTGGTAAGACTGGGTGGAATCAACACGTACACATCCTTCTCACACCCATCGCCTTCCCGTCGCATCTTTGGAGCTGCTCTTCTCTTCCGGTTCCCTCGTCGCCTGTGCGGTAGCGTATTGCGTTCTGGCGGTAGTACCGCCGAAGCCCCACAATGGTAGTACCGCTCCGTAAGCGATAGTACCGCCCTCGTAGTAATGCCGCGCAGAGCGGTAGTACCGCTCGGGGGCTCGGCCGTAGTACCGCCGTAGTACCGCGCCTACTACCGCCTCGATTCGGGACGATGTTTTCTCGTGTCGAGTTTTGCGGCACTACCAGCGGAAGTGGAAGCGGTAGTACCGCTCCCAGCGGTAGTAGTACCGCTCTCGCTCAGCCGTAGTACCGCCTGGGGCGATGGTCTGGTTTCCCCCTTAGCGGTAGTAGTACCGAGGAGGAGCGGCAAGACCGCCTCAGCGGTAGTACCGCCCTTCCCCAGCGGTAGTACCGCTCTGTGCGGGGCTGCTCAGTGGGGTAACGGTTGGATATGTTCCCCCACTATATAAAGAGGTCTTCTTCCTCCTTGTTGACCTACCTCTTTCCCCAAAGCTCCATTGTTGCTCAAAGCTCCATTTTCGCCCGATCTCACTCCCTAGCCAATCAAACTTGTTGATTTGCTCGGGATTGGTTGAGAAGGCCTAGATCTACACTTCCACCAAGAGAAATTTGATTCCCTCCACCTATCCCTTGCGGATCTTGTTACTCTTGGGTGTTGAGCACCCTAGACGGTTGAGGTCACCTCGAAGCCATACTCCATTGTGGTGAAGCTTCGTGGTGGTGTTGTTGTTGGGAGCCTCCGATTGTTGTGGAGATTGCCCCAACCTTGCTTGTAAAGGTTCGGTCGCCGCCTTCAAGGGCACCAATAGTGGAATCACGGCATCTCGCATCGTGTGAGGGCGTGAGGAGAATACGGTGGCCCTAGTGGCTTCTTGGGGAGCATTGTGCCTCCACACCGCTCTAACGGAGACGTACTTCCCCTCAAAAGGAAGGAACTCCGGTAACACATCCTCGTCTTCACCGTCTCCACTCTTGGTTATTTCGTGCCTTTACTTTCGCAAGCTTACTTATTGTTACATCTCTTGCTTGCTTGCTTGCTAGTTGATTTTGCATCATATAGGTTGCTCACTTAGTTGCATATCTAGACAACCTATTTATTGCAAAGTTTAATTTGGCAATTGTTAGTTGCCTATTCACCCCCCCCCCTCTAGTCAACCATATCGATCCTTTCACCTGGCATCACTCCTTTAAAGGAATGCTATGGCGAATTTTGGTTGGGTCTATCCCCATTCTGCGGATTGTGTCCTGATATAGCAGGTTTAGATCACTGCCGCCATCCATTAGGACTTGTGTAAATTGTAGTCCGTCGATTATAGGATCTAATATCAAGGCAGTCCATCCTGTGCTCCGGATACTTCCGGAATAGTCCTAATGGTTGAAGGTGATTGGTTTTGACAACCAGTGTTGGGACTCCACTGAGGTAGACCGTACGACGCGTATTTCAATGGGCGCCGCTTTATTTTTCCCCGTTGTCACTTGAAGCGAGTTTACTGTTTTGACCTCTTGTGGGAAATTCCTTTGTTTTTTGGTGCTCTGCTTGTGGGGTTCATCATCGTCCTCACTTGGTGTGTCGAGCCCCTTGTGTTCGGCATTAAGTCGGCCGGACTGTTTGAAGACCCAACAATCTCTATGGGTGTGGTTTGCAGGCTTCCCGGGGGTACTGTGGATTTGGCATATCTTGTCCAAGATTTTGTTTAGGTTGGATAGCTCATCGCTGTTGTCCTTAAAAGGCAGTTTTTTGTTGTTCTGTCGAGAGCTTTTGAATCCGGCGTTGACTGCCATGCTCTTCGGATCATTTCCCTTAGTCCGGCGCTGGTCCTTGCTGCGTCGTGGTTTCCCATTTCCATCCCTGACTTCGGACGTACTTTGGTCGCCAGTACTGCATCTTGCCAGCCAGCTATCCTCTCCCGCGCAAAAACGGGTCATGAGGCTTATTAATGCGGCCATTGTTCTTGGCTTTTCCTGGCCGAGGTGTCTGGCGAGCCATTCGTCTCGGACGTTATGTTTGAAAGCTGCTAAGGCTTCGGCGTCCGGACAATCGACTATTTGGTTCTTTTTAGTGAGGAACCTATTCCAGAATTTGCGAGCTGACTCTCCGAGCTGTTGAGTTATGAGACTTAAATCGTCTGCATCCGGAGGGCGGACATAAGTCCCTTGAAAATTTGCCCGAAACGCGTCCTCGAGCTCTTCCCAACTTCCAATGGTATTTTCTGGGAGGCTTTTGAGCCAATGCCGGGCTGGCCCTTTGAGCTTGAGGGGTAAGTATTTTATGGCATGGAGGTCATCTCCTCTAGCCATATGTATGTGTAGGATGTAATCCTCAATCCAGACTCCAGGGTCTGTTGTTTCCTCGTATGCCTCTATGTTTACGGGCTTGAATCCCGCTGGAAATTCATGATCCAGCACCTCATCGGTGAAACATAGGGGGTGTGCAGCGCCCCTGTATTTGGGTGTGCCGTGATGTTCGAATACTCAATGTGTTGCATTGCTTTCTAGAGCTTGCTTTCTTGGCCCATAGATAGACCTAACTGGGCCATCCTTTTGGGGAGAATCCTTATGCGGATCGCGTGCCGGCTTATGTGCGGCACCGTTTGCCGCTCTGTGTTTGTTGTGTGGTTGTCTATCCGACCGGGCATCCTCTTTGTTCTTTGATTGTGGGGGCTCTACGGCCTCCTCGTCACATTCGGGCAGTAGTTTGCGCTTCGGGTAGCTCTTTGTTTGGCGACTATTGCCGTATTTGTCTGCGGTGTTGAGTACTTTGCTCCATCTCATTCTTTGTGCGTCTTCCTCTGTTTTGAGCTTTCGTTTTTGCTTCTTCAGACTACGTGCAGTGGCGACAAGCCTTTTGTGGAGGTTCTTCTGCTCCAACGATGTGTCCGGCGTGAGATCATCCGGACTGTTATCTTCGCCGGGGACGGATTGTTTATCCAAGTTATCCTGTTCAGATGGTTGCTCGAGGGCATGTTCGTCGTCCACCGGTTGGCCCTGCTCTATGGCTGGGTCTGTATGGGTGCTGTCTTTGTCGAGGCGGGACTTTGAGCGGCGCTTATGTCACCGTTTTGACTGCTTTTCAAGGGAATTATCCTTCGCAGCGTCCCGTTGTTCCTCGTTATCGCTTCCTTTAGGTGTATCCACCATATATACATCATGAGTTGGGGTGGCCTTCCAGCGCCCTGTAGGCGCTGGTTCTTGGTCGTCTCCGGCATCGTCGTCCATACCGTTGATGTCTTCGGAGTCAAACTTGAGCATGTCGGTTAAATCATCGACAGTGGCTACAAAGTGGGTGGTGGGTGGGCGCTGAATTTCATCGTCGTCCGCATCCCAACCTTCCTGACCATAATCCGGCCCGGGCTCTCCTGATAAAGAGAGAGACTTTAGTGAATTCAGGATGTCGCCAAAGGGCGAGTGCTGAAAGATGTCCGCAGCGGTGAACTCCATGATCGGCGCCCAATCGGATTTGATTAGCAGGGGCGCGGAAGGTTCGGAGTCCGGAGAGGAGTCCGGCACCTTGGAGTCATGAGCTTCGCAAAGGACCGGGTTGGTATCCGGCTCTATCACCATAGATGTAGCAGCCCCCGAGGCGGTGTCTAGCCACCCGTCCTCGATCGGAACAGTCGGCTCCGAGCTAAGGGTCGGAGCAGACACTTGTGCGGCCTCCAGGGCACTGTCCGGCAGCAGAGCTAGATCATGCCCATCGTGACAGTGCGGCGCGCTTGGCTGTGGCTCGAATCCGTCGAAGATCAAGTCTCCGCGGATGTCAGCCGTGTAGTTCAAACTCCCAAATCTGACCTAATGGCCAGGGGGTGTAGCTTTCGATCTGCTCCATATGGCCAAGCGAGTTGGCCCGCAGTGCAAAGCCGCCGAATACGATGATCTGTCCGGGGAGAAAAGTCTCACCCTGGACTGCGTCGTTGTTGATGATCGAAGGAGCCATCGGGCCTAAAGGTGACGACACAGAGGAACTCTCAATGAAAGCACCAATGTCGGTGTCAAAACCAGCGGATCTCAGCTAGGGGGTCCCGAACTGTGTGTCTAGGCGGATGGTAACAGGAGACAAGGGACACGATGTTTTTACCCAGGTTCGGGCCCTCTCGGTGGAGGTAAAACCCTACTCCTGCTTGATTAATATTGATGATATGGGTAGTACAAGAGTAGATCTACCACGAGATCAGAGAGGCTAATACCTAGAAGCTAGCATATGGTATGATTGTTGTTCGTCCTACGGACTAAAACCCTCCGGTTTATATAGACACCGGAGGGGGCTAGGGTTACGCAGAGTCGGTTACAATGGTAGGAGATCTACATATCCATATCGCCAAGCTTGCCTTCCATGCCAAGGAAAGTCCCATCCGGACACGGGACAAAGTCTTCAATCTTGTATCTTCATAGTCTTGGAGTCCGGCCAAAGATGATAGTTCGGCTATCCGGACCCCCCCCCTAGTCCAGGACTCCCTCAATCATCATCGTCACCACGCCGTCGTGCTAACAGAACTCATCCCCGACACCCTGCTGGATCGGAGTCTGGGGATTGTCGTCGAGCTGAACGTGTGCTGAACTCGGAGGTGCCGTATGTTCGGTGCTTGGATCGGTCGGATCGTGAAGACGTATGACTACATCAACCGCGTTGTCATAACGCTTCCGCTTACGGTCTATGAGGGTACATGGACAACACTCTCCCCTCTCGTTGCTATGCATCACCATGATCTTGCGTGTACGTAGGAATTTTTTTTGAAATTACTACGTTCCCCAACAGTTACCACCGAGACTCTTGTAGGCATTGGACGGAAGAGATCCATGTGAAGTAGCTCGAGCGATCTCCTCGTGGTCATGATGTTCTTCACGAGGTGGCTTCCTCCAACCTGTTTTCCTGCTTGGCAAGCACTGCAAAGTCTATCCTTATCAAATATGACATCTTTAACACCAAGGATATGATCACCTTTAATAAGCTTGTCAAGGTTTCGCATGCCCACATGACCTAACTGTCTATGCCACAACCAGCCTTTGGAAGATTTAGCAATTAAGCAAGTTCTAGGTTGAGCCTTTTTAGTGAAGTCAACAATGTATAGATCACCTCTACGTATGCCGGTAAAGACCATTTTATGATTATCTCTACGAAACACTTGGCAATGTACTTTAGTAAATAGGACACTGAAACTAAAGTCAGCTAGTCTAGATACAGATAGTAGATTATAGCCAAGAGATTCAACAAGCATAACATTTTGTATGGAGTTGTCATGTGAGATGGCCACCTTACCGAGGCAAACCACCTTACCATTTGAGTTATCACCGAAAGTGACATAATTTCGAGGGCCGTCATTTTCAGCAAGCTCATGAAACATATCTTTGTCTCCGGTCATGTGATCGGTACATCCACTATCAAGGACCCATTCCTTTCCTCCAGCCATGTAGGCGCGAAGATTAGCCATAAGACCAAAGTGTCTCATAGACTCTTCAAGATCAAAGTCATTATCATCATCCTCATCATAGTATCCATGTTCAACATCTTCTTGCAAATGATCATTTCCTAGAGAGAGTGATTCATTAGATATATGATTTTGACAATGTTTATCTCTATGAATTCTAATAGCTTCAGAAATAATATTGCTAATGATTCCAACATCTCCTTTGGAACGCATAAGAGATTGGTAACCTCAAATAAAAAATCTCCAAATATAGGATCATTGGGATTCATCTTATTCAAAGCAATAGACTTGTGAAGAATCTCATCTAAGTTTTTCAAGGAATAGTCTGGAAATCGTTCCTCAAGGAATCTCCATATAGTATAAGCACAATCAAGAGTTGGCAAGTGACCAATCAAATTTCTAGGCAATCCTCTAGTGATAAGATTGATAGTTCTAAGATTACAAATCATGTCAAGAGACTCATCATGAGTAGGATGCAAAGGATCAACAAGGGGTTCACAAGGAGTAGTAATGCACTTGTTCAAGTGATATTCATGAAAAATTCCAAGCATCTCATTTTCCACTCACTAAAGAACTCTCCATCAAGCATAGGCACTCTACGTCAAAGACTCCCCAGTGTATACTCATACATCTTCCTCCAATGGTGATTAAACCAAAGCAATGGAGACCAAGGCTTTGATAATAATTGAAAGGATCGAGAAGAGGTGTCTAGAGGGGGGTGACTAGACCCTCAACAAACAAAGTTGGCAATTTTTAAGTTTTTCAAGTTGAGGTGGTAGATTAACACAATTTCAAGCATACACATTACAATTCAAGCAAGCATGCAAAGAGTATACGAGTAGCAGAAAGTAAAGCATGAAACTTGCAAGAAAGTAAAGGGATGGGATTGGAGTGTGCAAACACAATTGGAGACACGGAGATTTTTGGCGTGGTTCCGATAGGTGGTGCTATCGTACATCCACGTTGATGGAGACTTCAACCCACGAAGGGTAATGGTTGCGCGAGCCCATGAAGGGCTCCACCCACGAAGGGCCCATGAAGAAGCAACCTTGTCTATCCCATCATGGCCATCGCCCACGAAGGACTTGCCTCATTAGGTCACAAAGTAGGCGATCTCCTTCCCTTACAAACTCCTTGGTTCAACTCCACAATCTTGTCGGAGGCTCCCAAGTGACACCTAACCAATCTAGGAGACACCACTCTCCAAAGTGTAATAGATGGTGTGTTGTTGATGAACTCCTTGCTCTTGTGCTTCAAATGATAGTCTCCCCAACACTCAACTCTCTCACACAGATTTGGCTATGGTGGAAAGATGATTTGAGTGGAAAGTAACTTGGGAAGGCTAGAGATCAAGATTCATATGGTAGGATTGGAATATCTTGGTCTCAACACATGAGTAGGTGGTTCTCTCTCAGAAAATGAGTAATGGAAGTGTAGGTACGTTCTGATGGCTCTCTCCACGAATGAAGAGTGGGTGGAGGGGTATATATAGCCTCCACACAAAATCTAGCCGTTACACACAGATTCCCAAACTCGGTGGGACCGAATCAACAAACTCGGTCAGACCGATTTAGGTCAAAATGTGAACATTAGGATTTTCGGTGGGACCGATATAGTCATCTCGGTGTGACCGATGTGCAGGGGTTAGGGTAAAACCTCAACTCGTTTGACCGATTACTCAAACTCGGTGAGACCGGTTTTGGTAATAAGTAAATAGAGGATTGGTCAAGCAAACTCGGTGGGACTGACTGCACAAACTCGGTTAGACCGAAAATGTTGCAATAGATCACAGAGAGTTTGCAAGCCCATCTCGATGAGACCGAGATCATCAGTGAGACCGAAGTGACTAGGGTTTGGCAATGGCTGTACCAAGTGAAACTCGGTGGCGCCGGATAGATCAAATCAGTGGGGCCGAGTTTGACATTTAGGTTTAGGACATATGTGGATATGAGAAAGTGGCTGAGGGTTTTGGAGCATATCACTAAGCACTTTGAGCAAGCAAGCCATTAAGCAACACCTCATCCCCTTTTTATAGTATTGGCTTCCCTATGGACTCAATGTAATCTTGGATCACTAAAATGGAAAATGTAGAGTCTTGAGTTTTGCCAATATTTGTCCTTAGCATCTTGAAGGGGTTCCACATCCTTTTGTCCACGTCCATGCCACTCCAATGTTGAACTTTTCTGAAATGCACTAGGTAGAAATATTAGTCCAACAAGATATATGTTGTCATGAATTACCAAAATCACCCAGGGAGCACTTGTGCTTTCACCTGTCACAAGTTCCGACCTACATCAGCATTGTTGCATCGTTGTTTCTTTGATTCGATAACCAACCATGCCCACTTGCTTCGACACCTCGACCAACATAGAGGCTGCAACGTCACCTTACCGACTTGCTCCGTCACCTCGGCTGGACCGGGGGATTTACCATCTCTTCATCAAACCTACTCCGGTGATTTCAGTGTCACCAGCTGACCAGCTTTGTCAGCTCGGCTGGATCGGGGACTTTGGCGTCACCGGCCGAACAGCTTCGCCAGCTTGGCTGGATTGGGGACTTCGGCGTCACCAGCCGACCAACTTCGTCACCTCAGCTGGACCAGGTGCTTCACCTCGCCAAATCGACCGCGCTATGTCGCCACTTCATCAAGCCGAGCTCTTTGCTCGGGCACCTCGGGACTGGCTTGGGGGCCAGAACCTCAACCCTCTACAAGCTCGGCCCGCATCATCTACACCGAGCACATTAACTAGCTAAGTCACTTTCATGCTCAATTTTTTCAAAATTTAATTTTTGTTCGGTTCGACCAAGCATTATATCTGTGTTAAAAATAGTTGTTTGTCAATAATGATGTTTGTTAGAAAACACTCCTTTCGCCCAAGTTAACTGGGGGCTCTTAAATTTGTAGGAGCTATAATAACTATTTTTTCTAAGTCGTTGCAAAGTCTTTTTCTATCACTCCTTTGTCGACTCGAGTGCATGGTCGATAGCCGGATGGCCTGGCTTCTCTCTAAAGCCGCTCGAGTTTAGTTCGCTAAACTGGCCTCGGAGAAGCATTCCGCCTTCGGGATAAGGTCGTTGAAGCCAAAGGCCGACCTACTTGAGTAGAGATTGAATGTGTCATGTTAAAGCACGATAGAAGCACAAATTTTTTAAGAACAATTCTGGATTGGCACAAAAAACTTGGTTTAGTTCGGACGTAAAGTTTTTACTGAAGTTTTTTTGTTTTCCAAGCTTATGTCACTTTTAACCTATTTGTGTGTTTCCAACATAAGTCTCGCAGTACAACGTCGGACACCTTTAAAGCTTCGGCAATATCAGCGCGGGTCTGTGACTAGAGCCTGACCCACCAAAAGCTAAGGTACTCGGAGGAGTCCTCGGCAAAGCATTCTCAGATATTGCTTTATATGCATCTGTTTCGAATTGTGTCTTCGGTCAATAGTTGGGTTGCCCAACTCCTGTGATTACCTCCTATGTTCCGCTTTGTTCGGCTAGGTGTGCAAACAGAAAACCACTATGATTGTACTTCCAATTTAACTGGTCAAGTACCTTAGTGGAGAAAGCTGAAAACTGATTGTCACAATGAGCGCAAACTGGTCAGCGATCCGATGACTCTATCAAACTATAGATCAATAGAGGGCCTTGTTGGTGAACGTGGTAATTTCAAATTTTTCCTACGCACACGCAAGATCATGGTGATGCATAGCAATGAGAGGGGAGAGTGTTGTCCACGTACCCTCGTAGACCAAAAGCGGAAGCGTTATGACAACGCGATTGATGTAGTCGTACTTCTTCACGATCGACCGATCCTAGTACCGAACGTACGACACCTCCGCAATCTGCACACGTTCAGCTCGGTGACGTCCCACGAACTCCGATCCAGCAGAGTGTCGAAGGAGAGTTTCGTCAGCACGATGGCGTGATGACGGTGATGATGAAGCTACCGGCATAGGGCTTCGCCTAAGTGCTGCAACGATATGAGCGAGGTGGATTATGGTGGAGGGGGGCACCGCACACAACTAAGAGATCAATGATCAGCTTCTGTGTCTATAGGGTGCCCCCTCCCCCGTATATAAAGGAGTGGAGGAGGAGGAGAGGGTCAGCCTCCTAGGCACACCCAAGGGGGGAGTCCTACTCCCGGTGGGAGTGGGATTCCCCCTTCCCTAGCTGGAGTAGGAGAGGGAAGGAAGGGGGGAAGGAGAGAAGGAAAGGGGGGGTCGGCCCCCTCCCAATTCGGATTGGGCTTGGGGGGGGCTCCCACCTTGGCCACCTCCTCCTCCTTTCCACTAAGGCCCAATAAGGCCCATTGACTCCCCGGGGGGTTCCGGTAACCACCCGGTACTCCGGTAAATGCCCGAACTCACCCGGAACCATTCTGACGTCCAAACATAGCCATCCAATATATCAATCTTTATGTCTCGACCATTTAGAGACTCCTCGTCATGTCCGTGATCATATCTGGGACTCCTAACTACCTTCGGTACATCAAAACAAATAAACTCATAATATCGATCATCACCGAACGTTAAGCGTGCGGACCCTACGGGTTCGAGAACTATGTAGACATGACCGAGACATGTCTCTTCCCAATAACCTATAGCGGAACCTGGATGCTCATATTGCCTCCCACATATTCTACGAAGATCTTTATCGGTCAAACCGCATAACAACATACGTTGTTCCCTTTGTCATCGGTATGTTAGTTGCCCGAGATTCGATCATCGGTATCTCAATACCTAGTTCAATCTCGTTACCGGCAAGTCTCTTTAATTGTTTCGTAATGCATCATCCCGTAACTAAATCATTAGTCACGTTGCTTGCAAGGCGTATAGTGATGGACATTACCGAGAGGGCCCAGAGATACCTCTACGACAATCGTAGTGACAAATCCTAATCTCGAACTATGCCACCTCAACAAACACCATCAGAGACACCTATAGAGCACCTTTATAATCACCCAGTTACGTTGTGACGTTTGGTAGCACATAAAGTGTTCCTCCGGTATTCGGGAGTTGCATAATCTCATAGTCATAGGAACAAGTATAAGTCATGAAAAAAGCAATAGCAACATACTAAACGATCAAGTGCTAAGCTAACGGAATGGGTCAAGTCAATCACATCATTATCTAATGATGTGATCCCGTTCATCAAATGACAAATCATGTCTATGGCTAGGAAACTTAACCATCTCTGATTAACGAGCTAGTCAAGTAGAGGCATACTACTGGCACTCTGTTTGTCTATGTATTCACACATGTACTAAGTTTTCGGTTAATACAATTCTTGCATGAATAATAAACATTTATCATGATATAAGGAAATATATAAATAACAACTTTATTATTGCCTCTAGGGCATATTTCCTTCACTCTTCCACTTGCACTAGAGTCAATAATCTAGATTACATTGTGATGATTCTAACACCCATGGAGTCTTGGTGCTGATCATGTTTTGCTCGTGAGAGAGGCTTAGTCAACGGGTTTGCAACACTCAGATCCGTATGTATCTTGCAAGTCTCTATGTCCCCTTCCGAAACTTGATGACGGATGGAATTGAAGCATCTCTTGATGTGCTTGGTTCTCTTGTGAAATCTGGATTCCTTTGCCAAGGCAATGGCTCCAGTATTGTCACAAAAGATTTTTATTGGACCTGATGCACTAGGTATGACACCTATATCGGATATGAACTCCTTCATCCATACTCCTTCATTTGCTGCTTCCGAAGCAGCTATGTACTCTACTTCACACGTAGATCCCGCCATGACGCTTTGCTTGGAACTGCACCAACTAACAGCTCCTCCATTCAATAAAAATACGTATCCGGTTTGAAACTTAGAGTCGTCTGGATCAGTGTCAAAGCTTGCATCGACGTAACCATTTACGACAAGCTCTTTTCCACCTCCATAAACGAGAAACATATCCTTAGTCCTTTTCAGGTATTTCAGGATGTTCTTGACTGCTGTCCAGTGCTCCACTCCGGGATTACTTTGGTACCTCCCTGCTATGCTTATAGCAAGACATACATCAGGTCTGGTACACATCATTGTATACATGATAGAACCTATGGCTGAAGCATAGGGAATGACTTTCATTTTTCTCTCTATGTTCTGAAGTGGTCGGGCATTGAGTCTGACTCAACTTCACACCTTGAAACACAGGCAACAACCCTTTCTTTGCTTGATCCATTTTGAACTTCTTCAAAACTTTATCAAGGTATGTACTTTGTGAAAGTCCAATTAGGTGTCTTGATCTATCTCTATAGATCTGAATGCCCAATATATAAGCAGCTTCACCGAGGTCTTTCATTGAAAAACTCTTGTTCAAGTATCCTTTTATGCTATCCAGAAATTCTACATCATTTCCAATCAATAATATGTCATCCACATATAATATTAGAAATGCTACAGAGCTCCCACTCACTTTCTTGTAAATACAGGCTTCTCCAAAAGTCTGTATAAAACCATATGCTTTGATCACACTATCAAAACGTTTATTCCAACTCCGAGAGGCTTGCACCAGTCCATAAATGGATCGTTGGAGATTGCACACTTTGTTAGCATCCTTTGGATCAATAAAACCTTCGGGTTGCATCATATACAACTCTTCTTCCAGAAATCCATTCAGGAATGCAGTTTTTACATCCATTTGCCAAATTTCATAATCATAAAATGCAGCAATTGCTAACATGATTCGGACGGACTTAAGCATCGCTACGGGTGAGAATGTCTCATCGTAGTCAACTCCTTGAACTTGTCGAAAACTTTTTGCAACAAGTCGAGCTTTGTAGACAGTAACATTACCGTCAGCGTCAGTCTTCTTCTTGAAGATCCATTTATTCTCTATGGCTTGCCGATCATCGGGCAAGTCAACCAAAGTCCACACTTTGTTCTATACATGGATCCCATCTCATATTTCATGGCCTCAAGCCATTTCACGGAATCTGGGCTCATCATCACTTCCTCATAGTTCGTAGGTTCGTCATGGTCAAGTAACATGACCTCCATAATAGGATTACCGTACCACTGAGGTTCGGTAGTAACTTGATCTGAAGTTTCATGATCATTATCATTAGCTTCCTCACTAATTGGTGTAGGAATCACAGGAACTGATTTTTGCGATGAACTTCTTTCCAATAAGGGAGCAGGTACAGTTACCTCATCAAGTTCTACTTTCCTCCCACTCACTTCTTTTGAGAGAAACTCCTTCTCTAGAAAGGATCCATTCTTAGCAACGAATATCTTGCCTTCGGATCTGTGATAGAAGGTGTACCCAACAGTTTCCTTTGGGTATCCTATGAAGACACATTTCTCCGATTTGGGTTTGAGCTTACCAGGTTGAAGCTTTTTCACATAAGCATCACAACCCCAAACTTTCGGAAACGACAACTTTGGTTTCTTGCCAAACCACAGTTCATACAACGTCGTCTCAACGGATTTAGATGGTGCCCTATTTAACGTGAATGCAGCCGTCTCTAAAGCATAACCCCAAAACGATAGCGGTAAATCAGTAAGAGACATCATAGATCGCGCCATATCTAATAAAGTGCGGTTACGACGTTCGGACACACCATTATGCTGTGGTGTTCCGGGTGGAGTGAGTTGTGAAACTATTCCACATTGTTTCAGATGAAGACCAAACTCATAACTCAAATATTCTACTCCACAATCAGATAGTAGAAACTTTATTTTCTTGTTACGATGATTTTCCACTTCACTCTAAAATTCTTTGAACTTTTCAAATGTCTCAGACTTATGTTTCATCAAGTAGATATACCCATATCTGCTCAAATCATCTCTGAAGGTGAGAAAATAACGATACCCGCCGCGAGCCTCAATATTCATTGGACCACATACATCAGTATGTATGATTTCCAACAAATCTGTTGCTCGCTCCATTGTTCCGGAGAACGGAGTTTTAGTCATCTTGCCCATGAGGCATGGTTCGCAAGTACCAAGTGATTCATAATCAAAGTGATTCCAAAAGTCCTTCAGAATGGAGTTTCTTCATGCGCTTTACACCAATATGACCCAAACGGCAGTGCCACAAATAAGTTGCACTATCATTATCAACTCTGCATCTTTTGGCTTCAATATTACGAATATGTGTGTCACTACTATCGAGAGTCAATAAAAATAGACCACTCTTTAAGGGTGCATGACCATAAAAAGAAATTACTCATATAAATAGAACAACCATTATTCTCAGATTTAAATGAATAACCGTCTCGCATCAAACAAGATCTAGATATAATGTTCATGCTCAACGCTGGCACCAAATAACAATTATTCAGGTCTAAAACTAATCCCGAAGGTAGATGTAGAGGTAGCATGCCGACCGCGATCACATCGACTTTGGAACCATTTCGCACGCGCATCGTCACCTTGTCCTTAGCCAATCTTTGCTTAATCCGTAGTCCCTGTTTCGAGTTGCAAATATTAGCAACAGAACTAGTATCAAATACCCAGGCACTAATGCGAGCATTAGTAAGGTACACATCAATAACATGTATATCACATATACCTTTGTTCACCTTGCCATCCTTCTTATCCGCCAAATACTTGGGGCAGTTCCGCTTCCAGTGACTAGTCCCTTTGCAGTAGAAGCACTCACTCTCAGGCTTAGGTACAGACTTGGGTTTCTTCACTTGAGCAGCAACTTGCTTGCCGTTTTTCTTGAAGTTCCCCTTCTTCCCTTTACCATTTTTCTTGAAACCGGTGGTCTTGTTGACCATCAACACTTGATGCTCCTTCTTGATTTCTGAAGGAAATATGCCCTAGAGGCAATAATAAAGTTATTATTTATTTCCTTATTTCATGATAAATGTTTATCATTCATGCTAGAATTGTATTAACCGGAAACATGATACATGTGTGAATGCATAGACAAAACAAGATGTCACTAGTATGCCTCTACTAGACTAGCTTGTTAATCAAAGATGGTTATGTTTCCTGACCATGAACAAATGAGTTGTTATTTGATTAACAAGGTCACATCATTAGTAGAATGATCGATTGACATGACCCATTCCATCAGCTTAGCACACGATCGTTTAGTATGTTGCTCTGCTTTTATCCATGACTTATGCATGTTCTCGTAACTATGAGATTATGCAACTCCGTTTACGGAGGAACACTTTGGTGCTACCAAGCGTCACAACGAATCGGGTGATTATAAAGGAGTACTACAGGTGTCTCCAAAGGCAGATGTTGGGTTGGCGTATTTGAGATTAGGTTTTGTCACTCCGATTGTCGGAGAGGTATCTCTGGGCCCTCTCGGTAATGCACATCATTGAAGCCTTGCAAGCACTACAACTAATGAGTTAGTTGTGAGATGATGTATTACGGAACGAGTAAAGAGACTTGCCGTAACGAGATTGAACTAGGTATTGGATACCGACGATCGAATCTCGGGCAAGTAACATACCGATGACAAAGGGAACAACGTATGTTGTTATGCGGATCGACCGATAAAGATCTTCGTAGAATATGTAGGAACCAATATGGGCATCCAGGTCCCGCTGTTGGTTATTGACCGTGAATGGTTCTAGGTCATGTCTACATTGTTCTCGAACCGTAGGGTCCGCACGCTTAAGGTTTCGATGGCGGTTATTATGAGTTTATGTATTTTGATGTACCGAAGGAGTTCGAGTCCGGATGTGATCACGGACATGACGAGGAGTCTCGGAATGGTCGAGACATAAAGATTGATATATTGGAAGCCTATGTTTGGAGTTCGGAAGGTTCCGGTAAAACGGAATTTACCGGAGTACCGGAGGTTACGGAACCCCGGGGTAAATGGGCCTCTATGGGCCTTGAGGGAAAAGAGGAGGGCCGGCCAGAGGGAGGTGGCGCTCTTCCCCCAGTCCGAATAGGACAAGGAAGGGGGCGGCGCCCTCTCTTTCCCCTTCCCCAATCCTATTCCAACTAGGAAGAGGGGGGGAGTCCTACTCCCGGTAGGAGTAGGACTCCTCCCGGCGCGCCCTTGCTAGGCCGGCCGGCCTCCCCCCTCCCTCCTTTATATACGGGGGCAGGGGGGCACCTTGGAACACACAAGTTTGATCTACGGATCGTTCCTTAGCCGTGTGCGGTGCCCCCCTCCACCATATTCCACCTCGGTCATACCGTCGCGAAGCTTAGGCGAAGCCCTGCGCCGGTGAAACATCAAGATCGTCACCACGCCGTCGTCTTGTGGAACTCTCCTCGACACTCGGCTGGATCGAGTACGAGGGACGCCATCGAGCTGCACGTGTGTCAAGAACTCGGGGCGCCGGAGTAACGGCGCGGGATCGGTCGGATCGCGAGGAGAGCGTCGACTACTTCCTCTACGTTGTGATCGCTTCCGCGGGTCTACAAGGGTATGTAGACAACACTCTCCCTCTCGTTGCTATACATCACCATGATCTTGCGTGTGCGTAGGAAAATTTTGAAATTACTACGTTCCCCAACAGTGGCATCCGAGCCTAGGTTTTTCTATGGTTTGATGTTTTGCACGAGTAGAACACAAGTGAGTTGTGGGCGATACAAGTCATACTACCTACCAGCATGTCATACTTTGGTTCAGCGGTATTGTGAGATGAAGCGGCCTGGACCGACATTACGCAGACGCTTACGCGAGACTGGTTTCACCGCCACGAGCACTCATTGCTTAAAGGTGACTGGTGGGTGTCTGTCTCTCTCACTTTAGTTGAACTGAGTGTGGCTACGCCCGGTCCTTGAGAAGGTTAAACGGAGTCTATTTGAAAGTATCGTTGTGGTTTTGATGCGAGGTGAGACTGGTTCTTGCTTAAGCCCGTAGCAGCCACGTAAAATTTGCAACAACAAAGTAGAGGACGTCTAACTTGTTTTTGCAGGGCATGTTGTGATGTGATATGGTCAAGACGTGATGCTATATTTTATTGTATGAGATGATCATGTTTTGTAACCGGTTATCGGCAATGGCAGGAGCCATATGGTTGTCGCTTTATTGTATGCAATGCAATCGCCTCGTAATGCTTTACTTTATCACTAAGCGGTAGCGATAGTCGTAGTAGCATAAGTTTGGCGAGACGACAACGATGCTGCGATGGAGATCAAGGTGTCGCGCCGGTGGCGATGGTGATCATGGTGGTGCAACAAGATGGAGATCATGAAGCACAAGATGATGATGACCATATCATATCACTTATATTGATTTGCATGTGATGTTTATCCTTTTATGCATCTTATCTTGCTTTGATTGACGGTAGCATTATAAGATGATCTCTCACCAAATTATCAAGAAGTGTTCTCCCAGTATGCACCGTTGCCAAAGTTCGTCGTGCCCGGACACCACGTGATGATCGGTGTGATAAGCTCTCGTCCATCTACAACGGGTGCAAGCCAGTTTTGCACACGCAGAATACTCGGGTTATACTTGACGAGCCTAGCATATGCAGATATGGCCTCGGAACACGGAGACCGAAAGGTCGGCGTGAATCATATAGTAGATATGATCAACATAAGATGTTCACCATTGAAAACTACTCCATTTCACGTGATGATCGGTTATGGTTTAGTTGATTTGGATCACGTGATCACTTGGATGACTAGAGAGATGTTTTTCTAAGTGGGAGTTCTTAAGTAATATGATTAATTGAACTTAAATTTATCATGAACTTAGTACCGATAGTATCTTGCTTGTTTATGTTTGATTGTAGATAGATGGCTCGTCTTTGTTGTTCCGTTGAATTTTAATGCGTTCCTTGAGAAAGCAAAGTTGAAAGATGATGGTAGCAATTACACGGATCGGGTCCGTAATTTGAGGATCATCCTCATTGCTGCACGGAAGAGCTACGCCCTGGATGCACCGCTAGGTGAGCGAACTTCTTCTTTGAGCAACGCCAGATGTTATGAGCGTCTGGCGAGCAAAGCGATGACTACTCTATAGTTCGATGTGCCATGCTTTACGGCTTAGAACCGGGACTTCAACGACGTTTTGAGCGTCATGGAGCATATGAGATGTTCCAGAGTTGAAGTTAATATTCCAACAGAATGCCCGGATTGAGAGATATGAAGTCTCCAATAAGTTCTATAGCTGCAAGATGGAGGAAAACAGTTACATTAGTGAGCATATACTCGTAATGTCCGGGTACTACAATCACTTGACACAATTGGGAGTTAATCTTCCGGATGATTGTGTCATTGATGAATTCTCAATCACGCCACCAAGCTACAAAGGCTTCGTGATGAACTATAATATGCAAGGGTTAGTAAAGACTATACGAGCTCTTCGCAATGCTAAAGGCTGCGGAGGTAGAAATCAAAAGGAGCATCAAGTGTTGATGGTCAATAAGACCACTAGTTTCAAGAAGAAAGGCAAAGGGAAGAAGAAGGGAATCTCAAGAAGAACAGCAAGCAAGTTGTTGCTCGGGAGAAGAAACCCAAGTCGGCCCTAAACCTGAAACCGAGTGCTTCTACCGCAAGCGATCGTCCTTTGAAGCGGAACTGCCCCAAGTATTTGGCGGATAAGAAGGATGGCAAGGTGAACAAAGGTATATGTGATATACATGTTATTGATGTGTACCTTACTAGAGCTCGTAGTAGCACTGGTATTTGATCTGGTTACATTGCTAATATTTGCAACTCAAGCAGGGACTACTGATTGCGAACTCGGCAAAGGGCGAGGTGACGATGCGCGTGGGAAATGGTTCCAAAGTCCATGTGATCGCGATCGGCACGCTACCTCTACATCTACCTTGGGATTAGTTTTAGACCTAAATAATTGTTATTTGGTGCCTCGTTGAGCATGAACATTATATCTGGATCTTGTTTGATGCGAGACGGTTATTCATTTAAATCGAGAATAATGGTTGTTCTATTTATATGAGTAATATCTTTTATGGTCATGCACCCTTGAGGAATGGTCTATTTTGATGAATCTCGATAGTAGTGATACACATATTCATAATGTTGAAACCAAAAGATGCAGAGTTGATAACGAAAGTGCAGCTTATTTGTGGCTTGCCGTTTAGGTCATATCGGTGTAAAGCGCATGAAGAAACTCCATCTTGATGGACTTTTGGAGTCACTTGATTATGAATCACTTGGCACTTCGAACCGTGCCTCATGGGCAAGATGACTAGAACACCGTTCTCGGTACTATGGAGAGAGCAACAGATTTGTTGGAAATCATACATCTGAGATGTATGTGGTCCGATGAATGTTGAGGCTCGTGGCGGATATCGTTATTTTCTCACCTTCACAGATGACTTAAGCA
This sequence comes from Aegilops speltoides, assembly GCA_021437245.1. Classification (NCBI taxonomy): domain Eukaryota; kingdom Viridiplantae; phylum Streptophyta; class Magnoliopsida; order Poales; family Poaceae; genus Aegilops; species Aegilops speltoides. The sequence goes on from CM038142.1 coordinate 493,346,750, forward strand.
GATATGGGCATATCTACTTAATGAAACATAAGTCTGAAACATTTGAAAAGTTCAAAGAATTTCAGAGTGAAGTTGAAAATCATCGTAACAAGAAAATTAAGTTCCTACGATCGATCGTGGAGGTGAATATTTGAGTTCTGAGTTTGGTCTACATTTGAAACAATGCGGAATAGTTTAGCAACTCACGCCACCGGAACACCACAGTAATGGTGTGTCCGAACGTCATGAATCGCACTTTACTAGATATGGTGCGATCTATGATGTCTCTTCTGATTTACCGCTATCGCTTTGGGGTTATGCTCTAGAGACAGCCGCATTCACACTGAATAGAACACCGTCGAAATCCGTTGAGACGACACCTTATGAACTGTGGTTTAGCAAGAAACCAAAGTTGTCATTTCTTAAAGTTTGGGGATGCGATGCTTATGTGAAAAAGCTTCAACCTGATAAGCTCGAACCCAAATCGGAGAAATGTGTCTTCATTGGATACCCAAAGGAAACAGTTGGGTACACCTTCTATCACAGATCCGAAGGCAAGACATTCGTTGCTAAAAATGGATCCTTTCTAGAGAAGGAGTTTCTCTCGAAAGAAGTGAGTGGGAGGAAAGTGGAACTTGATGAGGTAATAGTACCTTCTCCCTTACTTGAAAGTAGTACGTCGCAGAAACCAGCTTCTGAGACATCTGCACCAAGTAGCGAGGAAGTTAATGATGTTGATCATGAAACTCCAGATCAAGTTACTACAGAACCTCGTAGATCAACCAGAGTAAGATCCGCACCGAGTGGTACGGTAATCCTGTTCGAAGTCATGCTACTAGATCATGATGAACCCACGAACTATGAAGAAGCGATGGTGAGCCCAGATTCATAAAATGGCTTGAGGCCATGAAATCGAGATGGGATCCATGTATGAAAACAAAGTGTGGACTTTGGTTGACTTGCCGAGGATAGGCAAGCAATAGAAAACAAGTGGATCTTCAAGAAGAAGACCGACGACGACGGTAATGTTATCGTCTATAAAGCTCGACTTGTCGCAAAAGGTTTTCGACAAGTTCAAGGGATTGACTACGATGAGACCTTCTCACCCGAAGCGATGCTTAAGTCCGTCCGAATCATGTTAGCAATTGCCGCATTTTATGATTATGAAATTTGGCAAATGGATGTAAAGACCGCATTCTGAATGGATTTACGGAAGAAGAGTTGTATATGATGCAACCGAAGGTTTTATCGATCCAAAGGAGCTAACAAAGTGTGCAAGCTCGGCGATCCATATATGGACTGGTGCAAGCATCTCGGAGTTGGAATAAACGCTTTGATAGTGTGATCAAAGCATTTGGGTTTGTCTGAGACTTTTGGAGAAGCTGTATTTACAAGAAAGTGAGTGGGAGCTCTGTAGCATTTCTGATCTTATATGTGGATGACATATTGCTGATCGGAAATGATATAGAATTTCTGGATAGCATAAAGGGATACTTGAATAAGAGTTTTTCAATGAAAGACCTCGGTGAAGCTGCTTACATATTAGGCATTAAGATCTATAGAGATAGATCAAGACGCTTAATTGGACTTTCACAAAGCACATACCTTGACAAAGTTTTGAAGAAGTTCAAAATGGATCAAGCAAAGAAAGGGTTCTTGCTCGTGTTACAAGGTGTGAAATTGAGTCGACTCAATGCCCGACCACCGCAGAAGATAGAGAGAAAATGAAAGATGTTCCTATGCTTCAGCCATAGGCTCTATCATGTATGCAATCTTGTGTACCAGACTGATGTGTGCCTTGCTATAAGCCTAGCAGGAGGTACCAAAGTAATCCAGAGTGGATCATTTGGACAGCGGTCAAGAACATCTGAAATACCGAAAAGGACGAAGGATATGTTTCTCGATATGGAGGTGACAAAGAGCTTATAAATGAACAGTTACGTTGATGCAAGCTTTGACACCGATCCGGACGATTCTAAATCGCAGACCGGATACGTATTTACACTAAACGGAGGAGCTGTCGGTTGGTGCGTTCTAAACAAAGCGTCGTGGCGGGATCTACATGTGAAGCAGAATACATAGCAGCTTCGAAGCAGCTAATGAAGGAGTCGGATGAAGGAGTTCATATCCGATCTAGGTGTCATACCTAGTGCATCGGGTCCAATGAAAATCTTCGTGACAATATGGAGCTATTGCCTTAGCAAAGGAATCCAGATTTCACAAGAGGACCAAGCACATCAAGAGACGCTTCAATTCCATCCGGACTTAGTCCGGATGGAGACATAGAGATTTGCAAGATACATACGGATCTGAATGTTGCGCAGACCGTTGACTAAGCCTCTTCCACGAGCAAAACATGATCAGCACCAAGGCTCCATGGGTGTTAGAATCATTACTATGTAATCTAGATTATTGACTCTAGTGCAAGTGGGAGATCAAGGAAATATGCCCTAGAGGCAATAATAAAGTTATTATTTATTTCCTTATTTCATGATAAATGTTTATCATTCATGCTAGAATTGTATTAACGGAAACATGATACATGTGTGAATGCATAGACAAAACAAGATGTCACTAGTATGCCTCTACTAGACTAGCTTGTTAATCAAAGATGGTTATGTTTCCGACCATGAACAAATGAGTTGTTATTTGATTAACAAGGTCACATCATTAGTAGAATGATCGATTGACATGACCCATTCCATCAGCTTAGCACACGATCGTTTAGTATGTTGCTACCGCTTTTATCCATGACTTATGCATGTTCACGTAACTATGAGATTATGCAACTCCGTTTACGGAGGAACACTTTGGTGCTACCAAACGTCACAACGAATCGGGTGATTATAAAGGAGTACTACAGTGTCTCCAAAGGCGATGTTGGGTTGGCGTATTTCGAGATTAGGTTTTGTCACTCCGATTGTCGGAGAGGTATCTCTGGGCCCTCTCGGTAATGCACATCATGAAGCCTTGCAAGCACTACAACTAATGAGTTAGTTGTGAGATGATGTATTACGGAACGAGTAAAGAGACTTGCGTAACGAGATTGAACTAGGTATTGGATACCGACGATCGAATCTCGGGCAAGTAACATACCGATGACAAAGGGAACAACGTATGTTGTTATGCGGTCTGACCGATAAAGATCTTCGTAGAATATGTAGGAACCAATATGGGCATCCAGGTCCCGCTGTTGGTTATTGACCGTGAATGGTTCTAGGTCATGTCTACATTGTTCTCGAACCGTAGGGTCCGCACGCTTAAGGTTTCGATGACAGTTATTATGAGTTTATGTATTTTGATGTACGAAGGAGTTCGAGTCCGGATGTGATCACGGACATGACGAGGAGTCTCGGAATGGTCGAGACATAAAGATTGATATATTGGAAGCCTATGTTTGGAGTTCGGAAAGGTTCCGGGCGAAAACGGGAATTTACCGGAGTACCGGGAGGTTACCGGAACCCCCCGGGGGGTAAATGGGCCTCTATGGGCCTTGAGGGAAAAGAGGAGGGGCCGGCCAGGAGGTGGCCGCGCGCCCCCTTCCCCCCCAGTCCGAATAGGACAAGGAAGGGGGGGGCGGCGCCCCCTCTCCTCTTTCCCCTTCCCCAATCCTATTCCAACTAGGAAGAGGGGGGGAGTCCTACTCCCGGTAGGAGTAGGACTCCTCCCGGCGCGCCCTTGCTAGGCCGGCCGGCCTCCCCCCTCCCTCCTTTATATACGGGGGCAGGGGGGCACCTTGGAACACACAAGTTTGATCTACGGATCGTTCCTTAGCCGTGTGCGGTGCCCCCCTCCACCATATTCCACCTCGGTCATACCGTCGCGAAGCTTAGGCGAAGCCCTGCGCCGGTGAAACATCAAGATCGTCACCACGCCGTCGTCTTGTGGAACTCTCCTCGACACTCGGCTGGATCGAGTACGAGGGACGCCATCGAGCTGTACGTGTGTCAAGAACTCGGGGCGCCGAGTAACGGCGCCGGGATCGGTCGGATCGCGAGGAGAACGTCGACTACTTCCTCTACGTTGTGATCGCTTCCGCCGGGTCTACAAGGGTATGTAGACAACACTCTCCCCTCTCGTTGCTATACATCACCATGATCTTGCGTGTGCGTAGGAAAATTTTTGAAATTACTACGTTCCCCAACAATTTCTACCACCACAGCCTTTAGCATTGCGAAGAGCTCGGGAATTGTCTTGTTCATCCCTTGCATATTATAGTTCATCACGAAGCTCTTGTAGCTTGGTGGCAGTAATTGAAGAATTCTGTTAAGGACACTATCATCAGGAAGATTAACTCCCAGTTGAATCAAGTGATTGTTATACCCAGACATTTTGAGTATATGTTCACTAACAGAACTATTCTCCTCCATCTTGCAGCTATAGAACTTATTGGAGATTTCATATCTCTCAATCCGGGCATTTGCTTGAAATATTAACTTCAACTCCTAGAACATCTCATATGCTCCATGACGTTCAAAACGTCGTTGAAGTCCCGGTTCTAAGCCGTAAAGCATGGCACACTGAACTATCGAGTAGTCATCAGCTTTGCTCTGCCAGACATTCACAACGTCCGGCATTGCTCTTGCAGCGGGTCTTGCACCTAGCAGTGCTTCCAGGACGTAATTCTTTTATGCAGCAATGAGGATAATCCTCAAGTTACAGACCCAGTACGTGTAATTACTACCATCATCTTTCAACTTAGCTTTCTCTAGGAACGCATTAAAATTCAACGGAACAACAACACAGGCCATCTATCTACAACATACACATGCAAAAAACTATCAGGTACTAAGTTCATGATAAATTAAAGTTCAATTAATCATATTACTTAAGAACTCCCACTTAGATAGACATCCCTCTAATCATCTAAGTGATCACGTGATCCAAATCAACTAAACCATGTCCAATCATCACGTGAGATGGAGTAGTTTTCAATGGTGAACATCACTATGTTGATCATATCTACTATACGATTCACGCTTGACCTTTCGGTCTCAGTGTTCCGAGGCCATATCTGCATATGCTAGGCTCGTCAAGTTTAACCCGAGTATTCTGCGTGTGCAAAACTGGCTTGCACCCGTTGTATGTGAACGTAGAGCTTATTACACCCGATCATCACGTGGTGTCTCAGCACGATGAACTGTAGCAACGGTGCATACTCAGGGAGAACGCCGTACCTTGAAATTTAGTAAGGGATCATCTTATAATGCTACCGACGTTCTAAGCAAAATAAGATGCATAAAGGATAAATATCACATGCAATCAAAATATGTGACATGATATGGCCATCATCATCTTGTACTCATGATCTCCATCTCCAAAGCACTGTCATGATCACCATCGTCACCCGCGTGACACCTTGATCTCCATCGTAGCATCGTTGTCGTTTCACCAACTATTGTTTCTACAACTATCGCCACCGCTTAGTGCTAAAGTAAAAACAATTACAGGGCGATTGCATTGCATACAATAAAGCGACAACCATATGGCTCCTGCCAGTTGCCGATAACTCTGTTACAAAACATGATCATCTCATACAATAAAATTTAGCATCACGTCTTGACCATATCACATCACAACATGCCCTGCAAAAACAAGTTAGACGCCCTCTACTTTGTTGTTGCAAGTTTTACGTGGCTGCTGCGGGCTTAGCAAGAACCGTTCTTACCTACGCATCAAAACCACAACGATTTTTCGTCAAGTATGTGATGTTTTAACCTTCAACAAGGACCGGGCGTAGCCACACTCGATTCAACTAAAGTTGGAGAAACTGATACCCGCCAGCCACCTGTGTGCGAAGCATGTCGGTAGAACCAGTCTCGCGTAAGCGTACGCGTAATGTCGGTCCGGGCACTTCATCCAACAATACTGCCGAATCAAAGTATGACATCCTGGTCAGCAGTATGACTATTATCGTCCACAACTCACTTGTGTTCTACTCTGCATATAACATCTACGCATAAACCTGGCTCGGATACCACTGTTGGTGAACGTGGTAATTTCAAAAATTTCCTACGCACATGTAAGATCATGGTGATGCATAGCAGCGAGAGGGGAGAGTGTTATCCAGATACCCTCGTAGACCGAAAGCAGAAGCGTTATGACAACGCGGTTGATGTAGTCATATGTCTTCACGATCGACCGATCCTAGTACCGAACGTACGGTACCTCCGCAATCTGCACACGTTCAGCTCGGTGACGTCCCACGAACTTTGATCCAGCAGAGTGTCGAAGGAGAGTTTCGTCAGCACGACGGCATGATGACGGTGATGATGAAGCTACCGGCACAGGGCTTCGCCTAAGCGTTGCAATGATATGACCGAGGTGGATTATGGTGGAGGGGGGCACCGCACACGGCTAAGAGATCAATGATCAGCTTGTGTGTCTATGGGGTGCCCCCCTCCCCTGTATATAAAGGAGTGGAGGAGGGGGAGAGGGTCGGCCTCCAAGGCGCGCCCAAGGGGGAAGTCCTACTCCCGGTGGTAGTAGGATTCCCCTTCCCTAGTTGGAGTAGGAGAGGGAAGGAAGGGGGAGAAGGAAAGGGGGGCCGGCCCCACTCCCAATTCGGATTGGGCTTGGGGGGGGGGCGCCCCCACCTTGGCCGCCTCCTCCTCCTTTCCACTAAGGCCCAATAAGGCCCATTGACTCACCGGGGGGTTCCGGTAACCTCCCGGTACTCCGGTAAATGCCCGAACTCACCCGGAACCATTCCGACGTCCAAACATAGCCATCCAATATATCGATCTTTATGTCTCGACCATTTTGAGACTCCTCGTCATGTTCGTGATCATATCCGGGACTTTGAACTACCTTCGGTACATCAAAACACATAAACTCATAATACCGATCGTCACCGAATGTTAAGCGTGCGGACCCTACGAGTTCGAGAACTATGTAGACATGACCGAGACATGTCTCTTCCCAATAACCTATAGCGGAACCTGAATGCTCATATTGGCTCCCACATATTCTACGAAGATCTTTATCGGTCAAACAGCATAACAACATACGTTGTTCCCTTTGTCATTGGTATGTTACTTGCCCGAGATTCGATCGTCAGTATCTCAATACCTAGTTCAATCTCGTTACCGACAAGTCTCTTTACTCGTTCCGTAATGCATTATCCCGTAACTAACTCATTAGTCACATTGCTTGCAAGGCTTATAGTGATGTGCATTACCGAGAGGGCCAGAGATACCTCTACGACAATCGTAGTGGCAAATCCTAATCTCGATCTATGCCAACTCAACAAACACCATCGGAGACACCTGTAGAGCACCTTTATAATCACCCAGTTACGTTGTGACGTTTGGTAGCACACAAAGTGTTCCTTCGGTGTTCGGGAGTTGCATAATCTCATAGTCATAGAAACATGTATAAGTCATGAAGAAAGCAATAGCAACATACTAAACGATCAAGTGCTAAGCTAATGGAATGGGTCAAGTCAATCACATCATTCTCTAATGATGTGATCCCGTTCATCAAATAACAACTCATGTCTATGGCTAGGAAACTTAACCATCTTTGATTAACGAGCTAGTCAAGTAGAGGCATACTAGTGACACTCTGTTTGTCTATGTATTCACACATGTACTAAGTTTTCGGTTAGTACAATTCTAGCATGAATAATAAACATTTATCATGATATAAGAAAATATATAAATAACAACTTTATTATTGCCTCTAGGGCATATTTTCTTCAGGAATTTCATAAATTGGCCGAAGTGTTATGGCTTGACCTTGACTGACGCCGAACACTAACCGGGGGCTAGTAACTGGCCTTCCAACTTTAAGCTCCTATGACTAAGTGAAAGTTATAAAGCCTGCATATCTGATTGCCTCATTTCCACTAATGCAACCACCTCCGGGCACCGAGACATCGGCTAAGGGCTGTGTTGTTACTGCGGAAACACCCTGCGTAGCATCTACAAAGGGGTAGAAGTAGACGATGGGTCACTTTCAAATGATGAACGGTCGCAACGGAGTCAAAATAAACATATATCATCATGTTTGTATTCAGTATACAAGCGCTGCTTTTTGTAATCATCATTATAAAGCCATAAATATGCATAAATTTGACTTAAGATCTTGGCCACGCTGGGTTGTCTGGCTCCTGTGCTTACCCCCTACGTTCTCGATAATTCGGCTAGGGGGTAAAGGGAGCACATCTGTGATTGTTACTTCCGGGTCATCCGGGTTGGTACCTCAGACTGGGTGAAGTCGAAAGCTAGCCATCTTAAGAATATAATTGGTCGACAATGACGAAAGTGAAAATTTCGGTTCATTAAGACCATAGAGTTCGGGAATTTTCCGCAAACTAAATCCTCAATATTTTCCTCCCACATTGATCAGAGTTGTTGGGCTCGCCGACTAGCTACAGTGCTAGGCCATAAAGTAAGTTGCCAGCTATTCTCTCTCTCTCTCTCTCTCTCTCTCTCTCTCTGTTTTCTAATTTGTTTTTCTGTTTTTGGTTTAGCAAAAATACTTAACTATTTTTAAAACTCCTGAAAATATTTGTGGGCACTCTCTAGAATTATTGAAGCATTTAAATTATTTATAGCATTTAAATGCCGTAATACAAATACAATATGATTTAATTCAAAAATCCAGGATGACCTAGAAAAATGTGCACCATTTTTGCAGAGATTTTAAACCAATTAAAAAATGATGAACTTTTCTGAAGGCATTTTGGGTTCACTGAAAATATCTTAGTTGATCCTGGTAATTCAGAGGGGTGCTATGGATTGTTCAATACCCATTTCAAATTTAACAAAAATGTAAACATGATGCATGGATGCAGATGCAACTACTTGCAGGCAATTATTTTAGGGCCGTGACAACTAGTCCTTTATTGAACTAACAAGTACTCCCTCCGTTCGGAATTACTTGTCGTAGAAATGGATGTATCTGGAGTATTTCCTTTACGAACTTCGCTTTATTGGGTTCCTTGCTTCGCTTCCCCTCCCTAATGTGCTGTGCTTTGTCGGGTTTTTTTTTTCCTTTTTCATGAGGCATATTTGTGCTTTCTCGTTGGCGAGGCCGGCTGAGCCCCTGGACTGTACCCAGCAGGCAGGGCCCAAAGTAAAAGGGCCGAAGCGTGGTGGGGTCCCAGCAGCCGGCGCGCCCCACACGTCGCCACGTCACCGCCTCCACGTTTACTGCTGGAGTTGGACGGCAGGAACCGCCGCCTGCTCCACTCCACTCCGCGTCTCCGCCTTCTCCCCCCACCTATAAATCCCGCCCGCTGGAAACGGGGCGGATCCATTTCTCGCATATTTTTCTTCCCGTTTCCCGATTCAAGTCAGCGGTTAGGGTTCGGAGATCTCGGCGTCGCATCACGGCCATGGCGGTGAGCTCCCGGTTCCCCCCTCTCTCTATATCGGCCGTCGGCGGCGCCATTTCCGGCCCGAGTGCTTCTTGGCTCTTGATCTGGATTGCGTGTTAGGCTTTAGAAACAGGGGTTTGGGTTTTGGGGAGTTCTAGATTTGGGCATACGCTGTCCTGGATAGATTTTTCTTTGGTCAATTTGTCCTGCCAAAGGTTGGAGAATTAAGATTTTTGGCTCCAGGGCGATGTAATGTGAAACAGCGCATCGGAGGCAGCCGGGCAGCCGTTTTTTACCAATTGATTCCAGTGAAATCTCGTCCTATTTCGGTCGGCATTCTACCTGGCTGAATGTGTGATGGCCGGCGGATCTGAATATGCTGCCCAGTCATGTATAATGCTGTCAGGGTACTCAAATCACTTAGTATGTTCTGAAATGAACAAGTGGCATTCCAATCGATTCATCTAGTTGTTTGTTACTGTGGCATTCCAATCGGTTCATCTAGTTGTTTGCTCCTGTGGCTAGGTGCTGTGACTTGTGAGCCATGAACAGCCTTCCTTGACCCTTTTTCTTTGGCAAACTTTTGTTGATACTAATGTCGGCAGTGACTGGTTCAACCAGCCTGTATACTTGGTTATATCCTGTCCCTGTTATCTGTTTATGCCTACTTGCTTGTGCTTAGTATTAGGTGCAAATGGATCTTATTGCTTCTTTTCATTGCATTGTGAACACCAAGAATGTTATATAACAATCAGTACATGGTGAATGTGAGCCTTCTTTCTCCACTACATTTCATAAAATGGTTATAGTGGTGTCAGCAATAGCAAAAGAGTGCCGATTATGTCATTTTACAGTTTAGCTGTTTTATCTTATTCGATATGCTAGTTGCACTGACTAGTAAAATATAGTTGGGCAAAAAGGTCTTGGCGGTGACTGTGAGTGCTACATACATGTTCATTATGAACGGCACATACTGATCTGCATACAAATTGAATAGTTGTTGTGCATAAAAGCTAGCATGATGGCACAGTTTAAACATGCAAACCTTCGAAGGAGATGATCTTTTAGCACGAAAAATCACTTTATGAACATCTGAGGTTGAAATATTAAGCTTGATGCATAAAGTGGCTGCATATGTTTCCAGCCATTTTATATGAACAGCTAGTGGTCAATGTTGTCCAAAAAGATTAGTTTGTGGTACGGATTTAAAATAATCCTAAGAGATTGCGAACAAATTCATCGTTTTCTGCCATAGGTCGGAGCTGTGGAGGTGGTAAGTTCTTTCTTTTTTAACCGAGTTTGTGTAATGTTGATTAGGAAATCCCATTAGATATTGTATAATGCCTTACTAGAAACAAGATAAGGCACAAGTTATCAATTTAGGCCATCGGTGTTGTTTATGTGATAGTGCATGTAAGTGTGCATTACTTATTAGTTTTTCAGATACTGTACAAGTGTGTGTTGCAGAGCTTCTGCTCGTATAGCCTAGAACAACAGATGAAGTATTAATTGTTCCTTTTTGTACTTTTATTTCTTTGATGAAGACAAGCACGCTTAGCACAGTCATGGTGAGCAATTTGTCGCTGAAAGCAGCACTAAGAGATGTAAAGGAATTCTTTTCCTTTTCTGGTGACCTTGTGCATGTTGAAATGCAAAGGTTAGTAATACGATCTTCATTATGCTTGTGGTCCACTGTGTACTATGAATCTCATTAACCTTTTAAATGTTTTGCAGTGGTGACGAGCTGTCTCAAGTTGCCTACATTACTTTTAAAGATAAGCAAGGAGCTGAGACAGCCATGCTTCTGACGGTACCTTTTTTACCTCCTATTTCTGAAAAGAACTTCCTTTCCCCCCAAGGATATACGGTTGCTTGAGCCTGTGAAATGTGTTGTCATGCAATTACGCATCATTGATGGCATGCACCAATATTCTCCATTTGTTGGAATATATATAGAAGGCGTAATTAGTATTCCAATGCAACATAAATGCCCAACTTTACGTCGTATTGCCCGTGTGCATGTTTTTGAATATAGTACTAAAGAGATAACGAGTGAGGTTGCTTACCTGCTCTACGGCATGTGCTTAATATAGTACTTAAGTACTTGTATTGTTTACCTGGTCTACAGCAAGACAAAACTTTCCCAGTTTCCCTATATTTCTGAATGGATTGTGTATTTGTTACTACCTCTGTACCAAAATATAAGACGTTTTTACAGTTCAATTGGGAGTACTAAACATAGTTATTTTTCATAGGAAACCATGTTATGTAAGTTGTGACCATGATCTCAGCTTAAACAGTATGATGTAAAAAGATATTCCTTGGTTCCATCGACTCTTTCAAGTAAATAATGTGTACATGCTTGCTTATTTGAATGTTTAAGTTTACCTAATCATTGCCCAACGGAAATTTCAACACTAACTCAATATCTTTTGGATAGATAGATTTCTGTTTGCAAATACATAGCTTGTCACGGAATTGTATCTATTTCTGCTGCTTAATTGCTTTATACTTGCTGGAAGCCTGGAACTACTCATATGATGAATATCTGATGTGCTTGGTTTGATTGCTGTTGCAGGGTGCCACGATAGTCGATATGGCTGTCATCGTAACACCAGCCACTGATTATGAGCTACCAGCTGATGTTTTAGCTGCTCTAGAGGTATGGTTAGAGATGTGTAATATCCATGTCTGTAGTATAGTCTTTGTCTGGTGGTAATGGATTTCCTTGCATTGCTTTGCATCCACAGCCCAAAGATGTAAAGTCCTCTGCTCTTGAGAAGGCAGAGGACATCGTTGGGACCATGCTGGCCAAGGGGTTCATTCTTGGTAGGGATGCACTCGACAAAGCAAAAGCTTTGGATGAGAAGCATCAGCTCACATCAACTGCGACTGCTCGAGTATCTTCCTTTGACAAGAGAATCGGTCTGAGTGAGAAGATCAGCGTCGGTACTTCAGTCGTAAACGATAAAGTAAAGGAAATGGATCAGAAATATCTAGTCTCCGAGAAGACAAGGTCAGCACTTGCAGCTGCTGAACAGGGTGTCTCCACTGCTGGATCTGCCATCATGAAGAACAGGTATGTCCTTACTGGAGCTGCATGGGTAACTGGTGCCTTCAGTAAGGTTGCGAATACGGCAAACGACGTCGGGGCAAAGGCGAAGGAGAAAATAGCCGCTGAGCAGGAGGGCAAGACCGTAGCGGCTGGGTATGCACAAGCTGACATGTCGGACGCTCATGAAAAGCCCAGGGATTTGGATGGTGAAGTCACAAAGATACATGTCTCTGAAAACCCTGAAGATATCCCCATATCCACTGCTGCAGTTTTCCCAATTACAGTAGAGGATTCCAGCGATGCGTCTCCACCACCGCCCGCTGCTGCTCTTCCTAAGAAACCGGAACCTGCGCAGGGATTGATACTATGATGATCTGGCTGATACATGAATGTAAATAGACATGAGACGGGTTGTTTAATTCAGGCTGTAGCGTTGTGGCTGCTGTATTGTGATTCACCTGTTTGAAGGTTGAAATTTATCAGGACCGAAAGTGTTTGGGATTTGTAGCAGCCATTTTAATTGATCAAACAATATTATCATGCACTTGCGGTGTCAAAATGTTTGCGTGTGATATTCACTTCTCTGATGTGTTTTTTTCTTCTTCTCCTGAGTTTTTACAAGACTGATAGATCAGTGAATGTGTCATAAGCCCAGTTACTTTTTTGCGGCCCAAATGGACCGAATGGATAATTTCACCACTGATGGGAAGACTTGTAGTATTGCCTAATTAACTTCTTTTTGTAGCGAAGTGTGGTGGGCGTGCAAGAGTTCCCTTGGTGGGGTGCTGTTGGCATGCTTCATTCTTTTGCTGAAAACAACTTTTATACTTTGTGTTAATTTTTTTTTGAAAACCACCTCATATATTAATTAACCAACATAGTTATTACAATCACTCATTACAAAATTCACCACGCAGGGCGGAACACCACTAACTAAGATACCATCTGATCTATTATCAAAGCTAAATTTAGCAATCATATTGGCCACCACATTGGCCGAGCGATTGATCTTGGAGATCGCCCATATTGGCCGAGCGATTGATCTTGGAGATCTTAAGACTAGATATAAGTTGTGCTGTGAACAGTGGCCGAGTGGAAGTTCGACCACGTGGCAACATCAGACACCGGACATTTGTCGACCACGGTGGTAGAAGTAGGCCGCATTATCTACCCTCTTCAACGAGGAAATGGTCAGAAGTTTGTTCACTACACAATTATGAGTGGCCAAATTGCACCGGACCATGAAACCAACATGATGAGAATCATCAGAGCATTACTATTGCGTTATGTATGCGCTTTATTATGGCTGGAGCAAGATCAGTACAGCTTTACTGTCTAACACAACTGACATCCAGAAAGAAAACAGAAAACGTTCACATTTTTTCCTTGACATATCACTTGCTCAGTCCTTCAGCTCTTGTCACGATCGTCTCCTTCCTTGGTCCGCGTCAGAGCAGCTTGGGCTTCCGGCCGCCGGCCTTCCCTCCTCCGAAGCTCGACATATCTGCAGACCAAAAAACGCGGCATAATGCAGAGCTCAGAATCAACAGCACAGCTGTATCTGCATGCATTGCATACACACGCGACGCATCACGCACGTACCAGAAGAGGAGGGGACGTGGGAGCAGAGGAAGAGGACGACGAAGCAGAGCACGACAATGAGCGGCACGAGGTGGACGGACCGCTCCGTCACCGCAGACGGCCGGACGGCGGGCGCCTTCTCCGGCTTGGCCTCCAGGTCCTCGGCCCCCTCCTCGTCCGCCAAGACGGGGAACGACGGGGTGCTCACCGGCCTCTGCATTCTCTCGACCCTCGACTATACCTACACGCCGGGAGGGAAAGGTATACGCTCGGATTGGGACGTGCACGCTGGCTGACACTCGCCGAGTCTCCGTACTTCTTATGGCCACCGAATTCCGAGACAGCATTGCTACTACTGTTTCAAACTTTTCAAAAACGCTTCTCTGAATCTCACGCGTTGGCTTTGAGTGTGCCTCGATTTTGCTTAGCACTAACAACAGTTTGGTGCTTTGAGTAGGCGAGGCGCCTCCGAGGGAAAGAAAGTAAGGGGGCCCTTTCCATTTTCTGAAGCAAAAGGTCCAAAGGGAGGAGATTCAGCTCCGGGTAACTTGTCCGGAACACATGTCCGCTGCAGCGAGGACGGGGCTACAGGGTCGTTGGGTGTGCAGAGCTGTGCTGCACCAGTGGCCAAGTGTGGTCGCCGGTCACAGCGACGTCGAAGCGGTGCGCGCTGCACCTGCACCTGCACCTGAACCTGAACCTGAGGCGGGGCAGACAGGGCTTCAGGCGAGCTGCGACGCAGGAACACGACGATGGTGAAAGGGATGGTGTCGTCGTGTGTGTGGCCCTGGCTTCCTCTGCAATCCTGCTGGCCGCTTTGTCGTCGCGTCGGGTTCACAGGTCGCGGCTACATTAAAGGCGCGCCGGCGACTGGGGGTTCTCGTCACGTGCTGCTTTGACCCTGGGCCCCGTGCCGTGCTGGTGCTGAGTCTCTGCACTGCACCGCTGCGGACCCGTTCATTCATTCTTTACCTCAACTGCTGCTACCGTTCTGCTATCTGCAGGTCGGCCGATCAACTGAACCTCAGTGCTCCAGGCTAACTTCATTCTCATGTCACTTGCGTAGAGCAGATTGATGATGTTCGGACCGTTGCTCGCTTCCTCTAACAAAGCCTCCAATGGATGCGAAATACAGTACATGTTTGCTGATCATTTTTCTTTTTCTTTTTTGATATAGCCCACCACTCATGCTGAATATTTGCTTCTCTCTTGTTTTCAGTTTTCTTTTTCACTTCTCTTCACTCATGGACATTGCACCCATACATACAGTGGAAATGTGGAATGCCAAACCAAAAGTTGTCTTAGTTGTGGGTAGGGTATTCCATATTGCGTGTGCCAATCGGGGCCATACATACGGACTTCGTCTTACGAGATTCGACCGGCCATACTCCCTCCTTCCATCTATATAGGGCCTAATGCGTTTTTAAGACCGCCTTTGACTATCGACAAGATTAATAGTACATGACATGCACAATGTGAAAGTTATATCATTGAAAGCTCCTTTCACACACAAATTTAACGGTGTGCTTTGTGTAAGTTGCATGTCATATATTATTGTTCTAATATTGGGTCAAAGTTAGCCTCGAAAAACGCATTAGGCCCTATATAGATGGAAGGAGGGAGTACGATCATTTGAGGTGGGCCGAAAGCTCTCAGCCGCCGCCACGTGTCGCGCTCTGGACACTCTCTTTGAATTTCTTTATTATTTTTTCGCACGTGTTTTCGCTTTTTAAATGGGTTTTTTCCGACCTTTTGGTTTTCCACCAGTCTTTCTTAACTTTTAGATAAAACAAAGCTTTTGAAAAAAAGTTGCGCGAAAAAACAGTTTTTTTCTTCCGCAAGAGGCATGGCTATGCCTCTCGGAGAAGAAAAAAAAATGTGTTTTCTGTTTTATTTTCTTCGCCAGAGGCACGATTTTTGCTTCCGCGAGAGGCACGGTTGTAGTTTCATGAGAGGCACGGCCGTGCCTCTTGGAAACGAAAAAAAAATCATG
Source organism: Aegilops speltoides (assembly GCA_021437245.1). NCBI lineage: Eukaryota > Viridiplantae > Streptophyta > Magnoliopsida > Poales > Poaceae > Aegilops > Aegilops speltoides. Next base: position 493,362,683 of record CM038142.1, read on the forward strand.
TTTTTGTTTTTTTATTCTTCCACGAGAGGCACGGTTGTGCTTTCGCGAGAGACACGATCGTGCCACTTGGAAACAAAAAAAACGTGCATTTTTTTTCTTTCTGCGAGAAGCACGGCTGTGCTTTCACGAGAGGCACGGCCGTGCCTCTCGGAAACGAAAAAACACGTGTTTTCTGTTTTTTTCCTTCAGCGAGAAACATGTTTTGCTTCCGCGAGAGGCACGGTTGTGATTTCGCAAGAGGCACGGCCGTGCCTCTTTCGGAAAGAAAAAAAGTGCTTCCGGTTCGGTTATTTTGTTTGATTTTTTTCACCTGAAGAAGTGGAAGTGATATTTGAAAAGAGTACTTCTTAATTAGTGATTTCGGTCATACCTGCCCGTCTTAAGAGGCCCGCATTATGGCCCATGAAACCAAAACATGCTTCTTCACAAAGTTCAGACTTCCCTGCCTTGATCGAAAAGAAAAGAAAAACATCAGTTCATGCTTTACCATTTCCACCCATCGATTTCCCTCAACAGAAACAAAAAGCGCTCATCTATGTGGCATAATCTTCTTTAACCAAAATTGTTTCCATCAACACCAGCAACAAAAAGCACTCGTCTATTTCCCTCAACAGCATCAAAGGCTTTCCTTGCTTCAACTCAAAAAGATAAACAATCCAGCCTGCCATTTTCACCCATCCATTTCCCTCAACAGCAACAAAAAGCAATCATCTCCCCTTCCAGAGTATTCTTAAAACAATTAAGCTTTGTAGATAAAAGATAATGTCGCCGAAAGCAGTCAAGGGAAACATACGGACACATTGTCCTACGGTGAGTTTGGGCTCTACAGGGGGCGACCGATTCGCCCATCTTTGTGGCCCATGAATCCAAAACGTACTCCTTCACAAAGTTCAGGCTTCCCGGCCTCAAAAAGAAAAGAAAAACAGCAGTTCAGGCTTCCATTTCGACCCATCGACTCCCCTTAACAGAAACAAAAGGCACTCAGCTATGTGGGACAATCTTCTTTAACCAAAGTTGTTTACCTCAACTGCACCGACAAAAAGCACTCGCCTATTTCCCTCGTCAGCTTTTCCTTGGGTCAGCTGAGAAAGAAAGACAATTCAGGCTACCATTTTCACCCATCCATTTCCTTCAACTGCAACAAAAAAGCACTCGTCTATGTGGCACAGTTTTCTTTTCAATGTTAACCCTCATTTCCCTTCCAGAGTCTTCCTAAAACAATTAAGCTTTGTAGATAGTGTCGCCGAAAGAAAGAAACATATAACATGCCTTCGGCGTTGAGGCCTGAAATTTCACATTGCAGATTTATCTTTCTTTTTTGTTTCTCCATGTGTGTCTCTAATATTTATTTATAATTTCTACAGACTGTAGAGATATGTCCTTCACAATTGTTTTTCAAAGATTTTCAATTTTTTTTTATGTTTAAGTTTGTAACATTGGAGCGCTTTAAGTTTTTTTAATATAAAAAGACAGGGCATTTGATGTGTGAGAGCACCTGATATTTTCCGTACCAAATTGTCCTAGTTTTTTTTGAGACAAAATTGTCCTAGTTATGGGTATTTTACCATATTTTCGTCTACCATGCATGGGCTGTACAGGCGGCGGCCGATTCGCCCGCCCATCTTAAGAGGCCCACACCGACATCATGGCCCGTGAAACCAAAGCTTCACAAGTTCAGGCTTTGCTTGCCTCATCAAACAGAGAAACAGTTGAGTCTTTCATTTCACCCATCGATTTCCCTCAACAGCAACAGCAACAGTAACAAAAAGCACTCATCTTCTTTAGCGAAAAAATTAACCCTCCCTTTCGCCTCTAAAGTCTTCCCGGAATAAACAAGTTTTGTAGTCTTATAGACAATGTCGTCGCAGGAAACATATTAAGGTGTCCATCAGCGCAAGTGGCCTGGTGACGGGCGCGCTGTCCCCGGCCTCACACACCAAGTTACGCGGGGCTTACAGCAGCAGTGTGTCATCCGGTCATTTCACGCAACCTCGACCGGTCAATCAGTCGATCAATCGATCGTCGAGGGGGAAGGACGGAAAATCCCACCAAATTCCCTCAATCCGAAAGCCACACTTGGACTAGTTTAATCAGTGAGCCAGGTCCAAGCCTCCCACCACCTAATCCCAACTGAAAACACTGTGGCACTGGTAACACCTCTACTGCTACCTAGTTGAAACTGAAACTTGGATAGGGAGACATGGCCGTATTTGTCAAAACGCTGGCCCCGCAGTTCAACCGTAATCATTTGCTGAGCGCTGTCACTTACCTAATCCAATGTACTACTTACAGTGTCCTAGGTTGAAATGAATATATTACCGCCGTGTCGATCGCGTTGTTTTGCTTTTGCCCGCGCGCGGTGAAACATCGTGGCTGTTGGCGACCGTGACGCTCTTCTGAATGAAGAGATCGCCGATTGGCTGCCTTGATTGGGAGTGGTCTGGACTCTGAAACTTTCTACCGGTTGTTCGTTGGCTGGAACTGTCGGCCGGGGCGTCGGCACGAACCGGCTAGCTAGGCTTTGCGTGCTCGAGTTACATACCGAACTGGAAGATAGCAGTACCGCCTTTTTTTATCATCTGATCTGAACTGAAAGAAATGTGAACTGACGAGGTGGGTTTTCACCTGTCTGTCCGTCTGTTGGACAAGATCTTAATACTGCACCAGTCACCTGACTGAATGACCGGACCATCTGAAAACCAGTACAACGAAACCACCACCGTTCAAACTTGTGGTAGTCGACGAGCGTAGGAGTATCTTGCACCCGCAATGCTGCCCATGCATGCACGGGCGAAACCGATCACGCCGGCTGACGTCGCCGGCGCGGTAGACGACGAACGACGGCGGTGTGAATACGGCGCAACAAACCTGAAGAAAAGAAATACGTACGCGCGTGATACTACACGAGGAGAATTTGAGCCTGCTTGCTAGCTAGCTAGCTAGAGAGACGCTGCGAAGTCGCAAAGTAGCGGATCGGTGCGACGATGGAGGATGGACACGCCGCGGCGCGCGTCAACGGGCGCTCACCGATGGGGATGGGGATGGCCGGATGGCCACCGGGAATCTTTCCGGCGCCTTGTCAGCATCAGCGCCGGGAAGCCCTCGCCGCGCTTCCACATTCCTTGATGCAAAATTCGTTCGGTCGCTCGCTTCGACTCGTTTAATGATCGTATCGTGCAATATTCCCTTGAATCCTGGACGCCCTGATGCATCAGTTGCAACCTTTGCGCGCGCATTTTTCAAGGAACTCGTGGTCCGTGAGTGGACGAATCCTTGGAAATGCATGCTTGTGGAGAAATGGTTTTTATTTTGAGGGATGCGGAGAAATGTTTTTTAGATGATGCTTGTGGAAACATGTACTCCCTCCGTCCGAAAATACTTGTCATCAAAATGAATAAAAAAAGATGTATGTAGAACTAATATATCCTAGATGCATCCTCTTTTATTCATTTTGATGACGAGTATTTCCGAACGGAGGGAGTAGATAGTAGTCCCTCCATCTCGAAATAAGTGACAACACATGCTACCATTTTTCAACTTTTCAAAAGTCACATTTAAAGGTTTCAAAAAATTCTGAATTTTTTCTGGATGTTCACAAAACATATGTCCACAAAACCTAAAAAAATCAAATTCAAACTTGAAACACACATTGAGAAACAAAAAAAGACAAATCTGGAATGAATAGTGTAAGAAATGACACTATTCATACATGAATTTGTCTTTTTCGTTTCTCAATGTATATTTCGAATTTTGATCCTAATTTTTTTAGGGGTTATAGATATATGTCCTGTGAACATCGACAAAATTTTGTAGATTTTTCACCTGATATTTAGCCATTTACCCGTACAAGTAAACCACTCTGTCTGTGCCTGACGTGGCGTTGAGCCGTGGATTACGATTGCAAGCGGTTGACATGGAGGAAATATCATGCCAATCGGCATACTAATGACAGATTATCAATCTCAAAAGAAATTGCTCGATTTAGTCAATTACGGCATTTTATATTTGTACGGCTTTTAGTTATTCAAATCGCGCATACCATTTTAAAAGATCCCTGGCACAGAAAAAGGATATGAAAGTTGGCTTTTGAAGAAACGTCGGCCTTTTCTTTTCTTACTCTACAGTGACATTTCCCCCCACTTTAGTAACACCGACAATGTTTAATTGTACGTAATCGCTGAATTCCCTGAAATATAAAGTTCGTACAATAAAGAGAAGTTCGCTGCGTGCATCTTGACTGCTACTACTAGATTTAATCACCAAAGTAAACTGGATCGCTGCTTCTCGTTGGAGATGGCGCACAGCACGTGATTAGAATACTGAAGAAAGTTGCCAAGTTGTGCAGAAAATTCATTCAGCAACGCCATGCTTCCTTATATGGGGTGACCTACAAGCTTCCATAAGTGACATTCAAACGTCTCGTTCACATGGAAATGGCTGCTCCGACATCTTGGAATTTCAAAGTACAGACTTGGCTGTCATGAAATTTGTGGACTTGGCCAGAGACTAAGATTTCGGAAAGTAAACTGGGGCGCGACTTACTTATCATTGGTTCAGCGGTTCCAACTCCAACTTGCTGAGGATGATTGGAAAAACTGAGGCTCTAGTTGGCGAGAAAATTGTAGCGACGCCATGCTTTGCTTACGGCCGGCGGAGTGACCTATGAGCTATATCGTCGCTTCCGTCCGTAGACATTCGGACGTCGCGTTCCGATGGAAATGGTTTAGCCCGAAAACCTAAGAATTTCAGAGCGGACTTGGCTGTCATGAATTTTGTGGACTTGGCCAGAGACTTGTAGATGCAGTTTTGTCGTGAACATTTGACCTTCAATGCATCAAACATGTTGTTTAACCCCTGACGTGCTAAATGATTCACAAGCTTTGCTTTGGCACATATAATCATTGCCGTAATTACCCAGGACCCGCCTGTATTATTATCTAGCCTCTTGTGCACCTATCTCTCTCATTTGTAGGCAAGTGATATTTCTTTGTGCACAACTGTTACGGTGATTGGCGATTTTAGGAGCCGTCCATCTACCCTGATCTGACGGTGGAAAAATAGGAGTTACAAGGAGTTACGAAATTAAAATTACGAGAAATTATATCTAATGGTGGGACCGTTACAAAATTTAGGTGGGACCAATTAATTTGTGAAAGGGTAAATCTGTCATCAGGGCAGTAGGCATCAGCTATCCCGTGGGATAGAAAGCTAAGCAAGATTGACGGGTTTCCCTCAAAAAAAAAAGCAAGATTGACGGGATCTGATGTTTAAGGCCGCGCGAGATTAGCAACTTCCGTTCGCTAATTGAGTGC